>OY731399.1:5620000-6820000 GCA_963425845.1 Sphenostylis stenocarpa | reverse complement strand
CCTTTGTGATTAAGCAAGTATTCCCATTTGGTACAATTGAAATTTCAACTCTCAATTCAGAAAAAAGTTTTAGAGTAAATGGTCAAAGATTGAAAAGGTATGTTGGTAGTGAGTTTGAAAAATATAAGGCATGTGTTTCATTAACATCACCATGTAACAATCATTCCGATTAAAAAAAAAATTATTATAAATATATATATATATATATATATATATATATATTTTAGAAGAACAGAACCCTAAAACATATTTCACGTTGAGGGTTTCTTTCCTTCTCCTTAGTGCAGCACACCCACCTTGTTCCATACCCCTCTTCCACTCTGTCACTTCATCATGTCTACTCGGATAAAGAGCCGTTGCTCAGGCCGTCGTAAGATCCACACCGGCACCAGCAACGCAAACCCCACGTCATCTCGACAACGAGCAACTCCGGTCTCTGTTCTTGCAGAACCATCTCCGATAGTAGGGACTTCGACCGGAAAACGGTCACGGTCTTCTTTTTCCTCCGATGACAATGTCCATGGCATTATTTGTGAGAATGAAGAGCAAAAACAGAGGTATGCTTCCTTGATTCGTAGAACTATTCTTCCGACACGCTATTTTGATGCCACTTCTTTGAACACATTGGGCATGTTAGAAGAGATCAATTGGATGTTGGGGAATGTTGGTTGGAACTCTTTCGTCAACTTGAACAACCCAGCTTATGAGAGAATCACTATAGAATTTCTTAGCTCGGTGAATGTAAAAATTTTGCAAGGAAAAAATTGCACAGAGGGGTTGATTAAGTTTAGATTGCATAACACTAATTATACCCTTGATTTAACTGAGTTGAATGCTATTTTCGGGTTTCCTAGTGGAGGTGAGAGAAGATATCCCCGTGCTTTTAATGAACATTCCTTTTGGAACCAATTATCTACCTCCGCAAACTTTGTTTCCTCAGAGTCTAAAGAGTCTCATATCCATCATCCCTGTTTTCGGTATGCTCACCGATTGTTAGCTCATACTTTATTTGCTCGGGGCGATAGTACTGCTGCAGTTAGGAAATCAGAATTATTATTCTTATGGGGGATGGTCAACGATGTTCAACTGGATTCAGGTTCATGGTTAGCTCGTCAATTCACTAAGATAGGAAAAGCTTCATCAGGACAAATAGCAATTGGTGGATTGATAACTCCAATCGCATTACATCTCAACATTCCTTTGGAAGATAATAAGGCAATAGTCGGGACATCTCGCATTGATTTAGAGATGCTGATAAATAACAAAATGTTAGTCAAACGAGATGGTCACTATTATTTAGTAATGAATTTTGTTGAAGGCATGTCACCACAACCACTTCCTAATCCACAATTTACAACTGTGCATGGTCTAACAAGGTGGACATTTTCAGATTTGACTTCCCACAATACCTCTCATCCTCGCCCTAATCCACCCTCGACACTTCCTTCTGTTTCCCTTCATTCTCATGCTGACGTGGTTACTCGCATCACTCAATCACTTGCTGATCTCCGCACTCAACACCAACGCCATTATACCGAATTCGTGCAGTTTCGGGATTCCCAACTTCTACATCAACAACGCATGGAACAATTGCTCTAAGAGGTGATGGAATTCCTCCGCTCCAACCAACCATAATTTTGTGAGTTCTATCCCTTCTAGTCTTAGTTATGTTGCTTATGTTGGGGACAACATAAACATTTAAGCTTGGGAGGGTCAATTGCATGTCATTCTGTTGTTACATTGGCATAACATATACATTGAATTGGGAATTCATTATCTTAACTCAAGTCTTAAGTTTGTTCAGTGATATTTTGTGAACCATACTATGGTTATCTGTCACGATTATTTGTTGGGAAACTTCACACACTACACAGGAAGTTTGATCACTATGACACTTAAGGAAGAAAATTTTTGAGTCATAGAGTAAAAAGGATATGAAAGTTTTTAAATTTTTAAGGTTTCTATGGTGACACTCACTGCATTTGGTTACTGGAGAATTGTCTGTTAGTTCACAATAATAATAATAATAATAATAATAATAATAAAAACATAATAAGTGAAATGACACCCCTTTGAGACTGTGTGAGTTACTGGGGAAAGAGGCACTCCTTTGAGACCGGGTGTGGCAAGTGCAAAGCATCTGAGTGGAAGATCCATGTTTAGTTGGCAGGTAATTGTCTTCTAGGCCAGAACCTAAGAAAAGTTTTGTAAAGAAAAAATAAAGCTCAAAGATTGTCTTCCTTGATGTCTTGTGCCTTACATCCTTTCCTCAACTCACTTAAGGACCCAACAACAATTGTGGAATAAATACTTTTGGAATAGCATTGATTGAATTTGGATTTGAGACAAGACGATGTATTCCCAATCAAAAACACTCATCATTTTGTTTGCATTATTGTCCTGTTTTTATTAAATTCTCTTTGCTTGAGGACAAGCAAAAGTCTAAGCTTGGGAGAATTTGATGAGTGGATAAAATATCATTACATTCATGCATTAATTTAGGTTAATTTCATATGTTGTTGCATTATGGGAACGATTTCATCATGCATTATCGTTGTTTTGGATCATACATGTGGTTTGTGCATTGTTCTTGTAAATAGGTGTTTGGAGGTTTAAATTCATAGTTTGGAGCAAGTTCCACAGGTACCTTGTGAAATGTTCCACAACCTGTGGATTTGGTACCAGAATGCAAAGATCAAGATCAGAGAGCTCCACAGGTGAGTTGTGGATGTTTCCACAACCTGTGGATTTGTGGTTCAGAAGGCACAGTTGAAGTCAGAGAGTTCCACAGGTGGGTTGTGGATTTTTCCACAACATGTGGAAATTCAAGACAGTTATGAGAAGTGGTAACTACCTCAACAAGTGGAGAAAAAACGTGGGACACCCTATAAAGAAGGTGGAACGAAACTGAAAAGGGGGGGAGAACCATTCGAGAATTTTTTACGTTCTAGTTATTATCTTTTAGCAATTTTTACATTATGCAGAACTGATTTTCCTGTTGTTAGAGGATTGATGTAGTACTCTGAATTATATTTTTGTTCTTGACAATTGATGTTTAGTTCATGTTCTTTATCTCAGTGTTCTATTTATAATTTTCAAGTTCATTCCACGAGCAGTTTCACAATTGGGAGATTGGAGGTTGTTCGCGATCCTAAATATAACAGGTTAGGGTTTGTCACAATTGGGAAATTGGGCATATATCTAATTAGTTTACAATAGAGAAGATTATTGTTTTTTAATGATTCTATTGAATGGCGTAACTGACCTAAGGAATTGGGGGTTCGGATTCAATGAATAGTTTTGCCTACTAAGGGATTAGGGGTAAAACAACTCTGGGTAAACTCAAGTGGATAATTACATTTCTTGCATCAATTGAAAGGACGGGAATTATATAGGAAATGATATGAAATCAATTCTCTAACAGATCTTATTTTGACTAAAGTTCTTATTATAATTTTGTGTTTGTTTTCTTTTATCCAACTTTTCAATTGCTCAAACTTACGTATATTAGGAATCTAGTATTCAACAAATTCAATCCTAGAGGACGATATTTTATTACTACGTTAACGATTGGTGCACTTGCCAAACGTTCATCATGTTCATTAATTTTAGTTTTAGATTGTGTCGCAAAGTTTGATCGATGCCAAACAACATTGATTAAAGAACACTATTATTTAAAAAGAAAAATATTATGACAGAAGTTAAAAGAAAAAAAAACATTTTAAATATTCATATATAGAGCTAAATATAATACTTGCAAATTTAATTAAACAAACACTTCCAACAACTTTAATGTTCCAATCAATTTGTGTAGAATAGTAAATCTATGTAACCATATAATTAAGAATAAAATTAAGATAACCAAGGCACATAAATAATTATGCATGATAAATTTTGTTAGATTAATTATTATTATTATTATTACCATTATTTATTTTTTAATATATCTTTTAATGTAGATAAAACTATCATGTGGCTAAGAGAATGCACATAATAAGACTAAGATGCATGTATCATCTTTTTCCAAACTTCTCAAACTTCTTGTCACGTGCGTCACCAATTTATTACATTTATGTTGACTAAGTTAAAAAGAATAAGAATAATTTTCTTTTTGGATTATTTATCTATTATAAGATTATCTTTATTTGCATTGGATTTCTTTGGGAAAAATAGAGAATAAAATACATACACAAAAAATAGGAAAGTGTGTCTCTATCTAGTGGGATAAAGAAAAAGTCATCACGAGAAGAGAAAATGAACGTATTGTCCAAATATCTTTGTGTGAAAAAGTTAGTTCGGAGAAGAGTTTCTATTATTTTTTTTTACTTTGTATTTTTTTGTTCTCTTTTGTCTTGTTATATACTTATTAGGATTATTTGTTATTCACCTTATTAATGAAGAAAAAACATTATGTTGATCCTCGCTGACTCAAAGAGAACTTGTGTTTTACATATTAATTATTATTAGTGGAAGTTTGTGTTAGATTAAGTCCCGTGAGTTTTTCCTTCACATTAAGGGTTTTCCCACATTAAAAAAATTGGTGTCTTCTTATTTCATGACTTTCTATTTTTAGTGCACACTATCATTTGTCTATTGCTTGATATTTTCATAGTCTACTGTCATTTATACAGGAAAAAAGAAGATTGTAGGCATCTCAAACGATAAAGATTAAGAGATAAAGGCAAGAATAATAAGAGAGAAGATATAGATAAATACATTATTATCGTTGCATTTGATGGTGAAATTGATATTATTTATGATGATGAATTTATTAATCTCACTTGTCAAGAGTATGAATGGATTGTTGATTCTGTTGCCTCATTTCATGTTACACCACATCATGAATATTTCACATTCTACACTGCTAGAGATTTTGGACATGTGAAAATGGAAAATCAAGGGGTAAACAAGGTTGTTAGCATGGAGATATTTGGATAAAGACTAATATCGGATGCAAATTGCATTTGAAGAATGATAGACACATTCCTAATATACAATATAGGTACTTGATAAAGATGGTTATTATAATTATTGAAATTCAAAGATCAAGAGGTATTTTATGTGTTCAAGCATTTTCATACAAGTGTTAAAAAAGAAACAGACAAGTTGTTGAAACATGTTAAAGCAGATAATGATGATAAATTTAGAGGTACTTTTGAGCACTGTTGCAAGAAACACGACATCAAGCTTGAGAAGACAGTTTCGAAGACCCTTTAGCATAATGAAGTTGTGAAAGAATGAACCATACAATTAATGATAGAATCAGTTACATGTTCTCTCATGCAAAGTTTCCTAAATGTTTTTAGGGTGAGGCTTGAGAAATGTAGTGAACTTAATCAACCTATCTCCATCCATTTCTCTTACTTGTGATGTCCTGAGAGTGTGTGGAAAGGGAAATATGTTTCTTATAACTATTTGAGGATGTTTAGTTGTAAGACATTTGTCCACGTCCCCAAAGATGAAAGATCTAAGCTTGATAGGAAGTCCAAACAATGTAACAATGTATTTTTCTGGGTTATGATCGTGATGATTTTAGTTACAAATTTTGGAATTCGGTTAATAAGATGATTATTAGAAGGTGAGATGTTGTTTTTCTTCAACATCAAACCATTAAAGATATTGAAAATAAAGAAAAGTCAAGACATGTTATTCTTAAGTGCATTGATATTGAACTTGAACCTCCTACTAGTGTTGTTAATCATGGAGAAGATATGAATGCAAATTTGGATAATATATATAACATATTTAACACTAAAATCAATAAACCAACTGAATCAAATCCTCCTAAACCTCCTATGGAGCTACAATTAAGAAGATCCATTAGAGGGATTTGTCCTTCTAAAAACTATCTACCTCATAAGTTTGTGAAGTTACTTCAAGGCAAGAGAGCACTTAAAAAAGGGGTGTTCAAAATGAAATCAGAGGAGAATAACTCAGCAAAAATATAAAGCAAGGTTGGTTGTAAAAGGATTTAGTCAGAAGAAATGTATTGATTTTGAAAAAATATGTTCACATGTGATCAAAATGTCTTCAATTAAAGTTGTATTTGGCTTGACAACAAGTTTAACTTTAGAAGTTAAGCAACTTTGATGTGAAAACAATCTTCTTTCATGGTGACTTGGAGGAAGAAATCTATATGAAGCAACCTGAAGGTTTCAAAGTCAAAGGTAAAGAGAAACGTGTTTGCAAACTAAGAAAGAACTTGTATGCACTCAAACAAGCTCAAAGACAATGGTATAAGAAGTTTGACTCCTTTATGATAGATCATAAGTATTTTCTAATAATTGTGTTTTTGTTAAAAAGTTTTATGATGGAAAATTTATTATTTCTCAAAAGAGATTCAAAACCTCAAGAAAATTGAAAAAGTTCTTTGCAATGAAAGATTTGGGTTTTGTAAAACAAATTCTTGGAATGAAAATTTTCGTGATAGGAAGAATGAAAAATTATGACTATTACAACAAAAATATATTGAGAAAGTATTAAAAAGATTTAATATGGGTAAATCTATATTTGTTACTACTCCACTTGCAAGTCACTTTAAGTTAAGCTCAAAACAATATCCTACAAGTGAGAAAGAAAAAAAAAATAACGTATTATTCAAAGTAGTGTCATGTAGAGAAGTTAGCTTAGAGAATATGTTCTATTATTATCATTACTCTATAATTTTTTGTTCTCTACTTGTTAGATACTTGTTAGGGTTATTTGTTATCCACCTTATTGATGAAGAAAAAGTATTCTGTAAATCCTTGATGACTCTAAGAGAACTTGTGTTGCACCTGTTAATTATTAGTGGAAGTTTTTGTTGAACTAGATTCTATGAGTTTTTCCTTCACATTGAGTTTTTTTCCATATTAAAAATTTGGTGTCTTCTTATTTCTTAACTTTCTATTTTTGGTGCACACTATAATTTATATATTACTTGATATTTTTGAAGTCAACTATCATTAATACAGGGGAAAAGAGATTTTGGATTTTGTTTCTGCTTAATGTATTTTTTGTTATCTTCCCCAACAAATCCCTCATCGAAAAACTTAACAGTCGTATTAGGGTCGATAATTTATGTGGTGACTGACTATTTAAGAGTGCTTCATGTATCAAACATGTCCCGTTACGATGCATGACAGTACTAGTAAGAGTCACTAGTGAACTCGGGGATGTATTAATGTGAAAAGATTCACATTTGAGGAGGAGATTTTTGGAAAATCTAAATGAGTCTAAGTCTTACATTGAGTAAAAATGAAAAAGTTAAACAATATAAAAAAAAACTCATAACCTAATGTCTTAAACTTTTGGGTTAAAAGTGATTTTTAATATCTTGTGTAAATTGAATTCATGTCTTAATTGAATAGTCTCTCCCTAATAAATTCCCGTAAAAAAATCCAACATTTATAACATTTACATTAACATATACTATTCTACGATAAATAATCACCATTTTTACTTATATGTATCAAAATCAATATAAACAATGTACATATACATAAAGAAAAAAGCAATTCACATCTAATAACTCAACAACTTCATATAATAGCCTAATGTAATATGGACATGGTATTATGTGCAGTTCCTAAATCTAATGGACCAGCTTATGACTAATCAGATTATATGTTTCTTAGACACTAAACAGATTATATGTTTCCTAGACACTAAACATGTCAGTTGGTAGATCATATAGGTCTTGAACTTGTTGATTAGGTTACTAAAAAAAGGTTAAATCGTTAGTTGTTTCTATTAATTTACTATCAGATTAATAGACATTGAATATGCACAATTCAATGTAGAGTTAGCTGGCAGATAGGTCGTGAACTTGTTGATTGAGGTTATTACAGGTTAAATAGTTAGTTGTTTTCATTAATTTAGTGTTATTGAGAAAATAAAGAGATATATTTAAATGTATTTATTATTTTATTTCAACCAATTTGTGATGATTTGGTGATAAAGATATATGGGAACCATATTAAAAAAAAATACTGCAAAACGTTAAAATTACCATTAAAAGTCAATCATAATAAATTGTATAAGCATATATTTTATTATATGGATTATGTAATATAATGAATTACGTGTCAAAGTAACAAATTTTAATAATTATTTTATCAATCTTATTTTAAAATAATATTATGTAAAATATTAATAAAAGTATATTTTTATAATATTGAAATAATAATTTTAAATACAACATAATAACTATTATAATATATACATATATAATGTGATTAAAAAATTATTAATTATTAGATGAAATATGTGAAATCAATATTTTAATGATATAATTTTTATTTTTAAAAGTATATAATAAATTGATATTTTTGATTAATAAATTTTATAATATTTATATTATTTTATTAAGTTTTAAATTAATGTTAAAATATATAAATTTACATTGTATTTTAAAAATATTTTTACAATTTAATAGTATTTATAAGTTATTATAAAAAATATAAAATACAATATATTCAAAAAATATCAAAAAAATATTTTTAATTGTATATAACTTAATTTTAATTTTACTAATTTATTAAATAATTAATTTATATTAAATCATATGTGAATTTAATTTTTTTATTAATTTATATTAAATTTATATATTTTAATTATTTAATTATTTTAAATTTTTTAATCATTCACATCACTCTTATTAATTATCATCTTTTTATTATTTTATTATTTTTACTTTTTACTATCTTTCTCTTAATTCAAATAATTTTATTTTTTATTTTTTATTCTTTTTCACCCCTCAAATCTATTTCATCCCTCAATCTAATTAATAGTCATGGCAACGGGACGGAGTAGGGGCGGGTTTTGCCTCTCCGATCCTCGCCTCCCGATTTTTTAACAATTCTCGTTCCTGTTTTCGATTCTCGTCGAGTTAGAAATTAAGTCAACATCCTCGTCCCCGCTCGATTTCGGGTTTCCCACCCCATCCCCGCCTTCATCCCTAACTTATATTATTTTTAAAAAGATAATTACATTTATAATAAATTAATTTTACTATATAATTTTTATATATAAATAAATATTTATAATTTTATAATTTAAAATTATTATTAATTAAATATATATTTTTTAATTTATTATATTTATATTAAAATATGTATGTAAAAGAAATATTTAATTATTATATATAGAGAATGTTTATAACATTATTATTATTATTATTATAATATTTTATATTATTATTATTATTATTATAATATTTTATAACATTATTATTATTATAATACTGTATTCAAATATTTGATTATATATATAAGTTAATTCATTTTTAAGTTGTCATTTAAAAATATAAAATATATAGTTTATAAAAAGATATTTAATTAATTCGAAGTAATAAAAATTTAAATTATTAATTCTTTAATATTTTAAAATATAATTATTTTATTAAGATAAAATTTAATATATGATAAATAAGAATAAAAAAATTATGACATAATAAAACTTAATAAATATAAATTATAAATAAAATAATATTAGTTATTACTAAAATTTATATAAAATATTTATAAAAAGATAAAGAAAAAAATTAACTTTATGTTCATTAAATTGGTTGAAAAAATAAAAAAAAATTGATGAGAGAAATTAAAAAAATATAAAAAACAAAAAAGTAAGAGAATAATGTAATAAATTAATTGATATAAAAGATAAAAAAATAAAAAGAGAATAGAAAAAAATAAAAATAATAAAATATAAAAAAATTATCTTATAATAATTTTAAAATATTAATATTTTAAAATTTAAATATAAAGTAAGAATCGGTCATATTACCCTTTTTTTCCTTCTCAACTTTTTAAAGCAACCTTCCCTCTTGCCCCCACCCAGTGCGACCCGCCCCACCCTCAATTAACTCCCATCAAACTGGATCGTACGTGGACAAGTTTAATTTTTATTTCTACTAATTAAAATAGACAAATGAAAATTAAGTGCATAACCATTCCTTAGATTGCTATATTAGAAAGTAAAGAAAATTTGTTTCCAACAATATCACTTTCTACAATTTGTTTCTTCTCCCTTAAATCCATTCCTCGATCTAGTTAAAGAATAGACAAATGAAAGTTATGTACCATAGCCATTCCTTAGATTGCTACATTAGAAAGTAAAGAAAAATTGTGTCCATTTGAAGGTAAACGAGAGATACCACCTGAGAGATGAATGAAACCCCCATGGGAGTAAGCGAAAGTTTATTTGATTCAATTTTTATAATTTTAAAAAATATTTTTAAAATTAGTTTAAAAAATAATATAAATAATCACAAAAAATTATGATAAAATTAAAAAATAATTATGATAAGTTTATAATATAAAATTATCATTTTATCTTTCGATTTTTAAAACTAAAATAAAAAATTATCAAACAAGTTTTAATTAAATTTTTTTTAAAACAGAACTTTGAAATTTTCAACTTTGTAAGATAAATTAAAATTCTGTAGTAATTCTCACAAAATTAGTAAAAAAATTAAATTCATTTTAATTATATCATAACAAAAAATTAAATTTCAAATTGTAATTTTAAAATAAATGTATTCAACATTGTTTTATGAAAAACAAAAATACTATAACCTTACATTCAAAAAATAAACAAATCAAGAAATTAAAATTCCCGTAAGGGAAATTATTTTCTTGTTATATTTTTTAAGCCATTATACATTCATTCTTTAATTAAGAAGTGCATTTCTTGTGTTTCTTTGAAATCACTTATATAATTAGATTAAATCTAATTTTTTACGAGGCATATTACCTTTAAAACCCATAATATAAAATCAATCTATCATATTTTTAATTCTTCAAGGTTTACATTTTCTTAACTACACACATAAAATATACAACTGAATATAATATTAAAATTAACTTAGTATAAAATGTTTAATTTTCTTGACTACACACGTAATTTATACAACTGAATAAAATATTTAAATTAACTTAATATAAAAAGTTTAATTTTTTTAAACATTTAGCAGATCAGGGTGGATTCGAACCACCATCCTACCAGAACATCAACATGCTCTGATCGCTCTACCGTTTTGAGCTTACAGATCTATCATTCAAAAAATTAACAAGCGACCTTCCTAATGGATCTTATATTTACATATTCGACGATATATACCTTTATTTACTTTGCCTATAAGAATAACATCACTATTAAATAATATATAAAAGACTGTAACTTTGCAAATAAAGATAATACTGCTATAACAGGTGTAAATAAATAAAATGAAACTAGATATAGTAATCATGTAATGTTAAATGTTTCCAAATAAAAAAATTAAAGAAAATTACTGAAAGAAATAGATACCGGCTGATAAATATTTCTGGATATAATAATGTTAATCCCATATAATTATAAATTTTCAATACGTAGCATTACTTACATTTTAAAATTAACACCGAATAACAACTATAATACTAATTTAGCTCTTTTACCACAACTTAAGACTATGTCAGCAAAACGACGTAGGGCTCAATTTTTCAAACATGATGAATACTGTAAATTAAACCTTGACCATATTATTTACAACATTAGATTCTCAAAAAAATCAGGTAATATACATTCTAACAAATATGAGAAATAACTTCTTCCTGAATACCAGCAAATATCTTGCATACGGTTTCAGTTTTTTCTTGGCATTCTTATGAAAAGGATAAGAAAATGTTAAAATCATGTAAAGTATCCAACTGTAGCTACATTGACAACAGAACTTGCACAATAGCCAACTATAGCTTGTAAATCATTGCAGAATACTGAACTTGCGAAAAAATATAACAATTCAATTCGCAGATAGTGCTTACTGTGTTGTATTAAGTTGAACGCAAATTGCAAGTTCAGAATAACATAAACTAACGCAACCATTTTCCATACAACAGCCACAATGATATTAATAAACGATCAACAGTAATGTAATAAAATATCTGAATAATTAACTTTGAAAAAACTACGATTACACACAGCATAATGAATAGACAATATATAGGTTTAGGGTTTAGTGAACCAAGACATTACTATCTTATATGCCCGAGTATAAATTTTTACCGAATGTCTTCGCTAAAATAAATAGACGACATACTAATCAACAACTTCGGAACTAAATTATAACATATAAACCGAAAATTTAAAAAATTAAATATAAACTTTGCGTGTGTAAAGGACCGAAGTAATCTTCACCTTAAAATTAGAAGTCTAAAATCAAAATCTTGAATTTCGTTCAGTATGCCATCTCTCGCACCGTGATCTTGTCCATCGGAAGCAATATACCGTCTTCGCATATTTGAAAAACGGTACTCAGGTGATCGCCAAGATCCATTTAGCAAAGCATTACAATGCAACATTCTCAAACACACGCTTCAATTATAACCTATTTCTGCATTACAAACGTTGACTGCCGCAGCTTACAGGTAAACAAATGTACAAACAAATGGTACAAAATCGGTAATACAAATGATCAATCTTTACTTGACGTCACCAGATTAATCAACTTCTAATAGAAAAACAATACATCATAGGAAACACAGTACTACTGCGGCGTTGTTTCAATTAAAATGTGATGCAAGATGACAGATTTGTCTTTATAAGACATGAAATCAATGTTAATAGAACCGAATAGCTTTGGTTTAATAAAAATATTTTAATGGATAATATTAGATAAACATCAGACCCAATTTTACCTTTCAGAACGTAACTAACGATGAACTCCACCTAGCCTTTTCTGCCAACAACATTACGAAATGTTCAGATTGATATTATTCATATTACCAAATTTTTAAAGCAAATTAATGAAAATTAAGTCTAAAAACTACCGTTATCATTGTTCTGCTGCACCTTAAGCGGTACTTAATCAAAATCAAATCTAGGTTTGTTTTTCTGTAATTAAGTGAAATGCAAAAGATCGAATCCTGTCGAATGTAAATTGATAAATAATACCTTATAGTTGGAGCGAATCCTCTGATGAATCCCACTGATGTAGAGACGTAAAACGGAGCGGAGAGACAGAAAGGTAATAATAAAAGATAACGAAAGAGAGCAGAGCACACACCACACGAGGGAGAGACCCCGGGCAACTCCCGTGCGATCTCTCCCAAAACCAACAAAACTTTTTTTATTAAAATTTGTTTGACCTGCCAAGCAAGCGCACCTGACATGGCAAAGGTCGGATGACAAGATCACTCAGGACTACCAACCCCAAATGACTAATCATTTAGAGGCCTTTGGTCCCGAAATCTCCTACATCCACATACTTTCCACCTCACAGCTTCACATCTTACAATAATTTTACAACAACATCCGAGATCTGCAACATACACAGCTTTAGGAGGACGCACGGCTTCTGAAATAATCCAATAGTCATCTAAAAATGCATCAGCGCGGCTGGATCTATCTATCTATCGTTCAAGAGTTGAATCTGCGTTCTTCTCATGGATTACCTTATGTACCTGCAAAAGAAACCTCAAGAGGCTTGGCATATGCAAAGACCGAAGGACTTTCTACAAAATAGATTCCTAAAGCAAGACGGACATGAAGCGCACACCTCTGCATCGCAGATCTGAGCCTCCAGGCATCAGATCTATGAAAGATCTGAGATATAAATTATAACAGAATCAAGATACTAATTACGATAGATCAAACCTAATCGGAGCAACATCGGAAGGATGGTCGTACCCGACCAAAACAACGATCGGCGAATAGATCTGGATCAGATCCATACAGATCCGGACACCAAAGGAGCATCAGAGGTAAAGAAAACAATAAATATGAATTCATAGAGAGGTATGGCGAAAAAGTAAAAGGACCATAATCTGAAAGGCTGGGCTACGCAGAATGAGAGGAAGGGAACCTAAGCTTTCTTTTATAATGGGATTTTGGGAACGGACGGTTGAGATTGGTTGTGTTAACGGTGAGGATTTGGTGACGTGTACTGTTAGGTGCGGCTCATTTATCGGTGGGGGAAAGTTGTTTGTTATCTGTCTCTTTACAATAATGGAGGGGTAATTTTGTAAAAGAAAGTTGCGTAATGGCGGTTTGGTGTTTAAGGGCGGCAATGACGCGCTGGCTTCCAACTGTTCAAAGTTGCGTGGTCTTCACGAACATTGTCGCATCACATAGCGTTATCCCTACGTCCTAAATAAATTAAATAGTAAATTGTATTTTGTTGACTCGTTTTAAGAATTATTAATTATTTACCTGATTAACGTGTTTGTATAATTTTCATTCCTACTTCTGAAAATCAGTTTTTTTTTCTTTAAAATTATAAGTAATTTTCTTTAAAATTAAAAAGATAATGTATATGTAAGATTTGAGATGAAAAATAATATTTTATCAACCTTCATTTATCTTTTGGTTAAATTAAACTAGTACTAAACAAAAATTAAAAACAATGGTGAATAATGTTTAAGAAAAAAAAAAATATATATATATATATAATAATTTAAAAGCATATATATAATTCTAAAAAAAACAAAATTATTAAATAATATTTGTTAAAATTTTCAATTTTGGATCTGCAACCATAATAATTTTTGTATTGTCTCTCTTCTTTGCAATGTAATTTTGAATCACAGTTTTTGTAAACAAGTAACAATACCAATTACAACCAAACTTTATAACAGTGTTAACATGAAATTATAATATAGAATGAAATATATATTTATTTTAAAGGGACATCTAATAAACTTGTTTTTTCTTATATATTTATTTTAAAGGGACATCTAATAAACTTGTTTTTTCTTATATATTTATTTTAAACTGACATCTTAAAAGATTATATTTCAAAAATATCATGAACTATACTCTTGTGTTTTCAGTCTCAGGCAGAGGAGTTTGTTTGCAGAAGGTAACTCTGCTAAAATCTTTTCCATTTTTCATAGTTAAAATATATTAATTTTGAATTATACATTAGTTAATCCTGAATATATGACATGTTAACTAATCACCTATTAGCAGCAAGTCTATAGGAGTGACTGAATCTTCTATATGAAACTAATGTCGCAAATTTACAATTTTATAATACTAAAAAATATAACTATGAACTAAAATTATAAAAACCATAATTATTTAAAAATTATACGGAGTTGTCAAATATAAAATAAAGTATCATAAAAATAAAAAGACATATTTAATTGATAACTAATATTGAGTTTCCCTCTTATCTGTATATATTGTGTTCTACCTTTATAAATTCACCAACGTGCAACCTAAGAATCTTGTTTTTTCTTGTATGTAAGGGAAGAATGTTGCTCCCTACTTCATTGCAATATTCTTCCTTCCCTAACCACATCCTAGTTTTTTGTCTATTTTTAATAGATGAAATACATCATACCCTTTATATTTTCATCATAACAAAAAAAGTACTCAGTTTTAAAAAATTGTTAGAAAATAACTCTCTCCATTATGCTCTAGGGTTTTTCAAGACTTCCATGGTTCTGCTTTACGACGAGGCTGTTGCATATGCATTTCAAATTGAAAGCTCTTGAAATTTCGAATTTCAACAAAAATTTAAATTTAGGTCCCAACAATATTTTCATCATTCTCGAAGCATGTTTTTGTATCTGTTAATTAGACCCTTAGAGCACCTGTTAATAATATTCACAGTTTATAATCATATTTAATAATAGATATTATTATATTATATAATATTGTTTATAGACCGATAAGAAAATTTACCTACTCGCGTTTGCTTGTTCATTTATCTAGTTCCAAAATACATGCTACTGAATTAAAACATTCCATATTTTTATATTGTTCAGAGTTTTTTTTTTTATATCGATAGACATACTAGTTTTGATATTGTTATATTTAACTTGCTTATAATATCTGTAAAGAATAATTTCATGTTAGCACTATCAATAACGTAATAATTTCGATTCTAGTTAACTTATTCCTTAAATATTATGTATTAAAAATATAAAAATAAAGATAAAAGTTAAACAAAACTTATTTAAATCTTAATCTTTATTATTAAGTGAATTTCATTTTAATAACAAGTTAGATTATTTAAATAATTTCATTTTTCTCATATTATATAACACAGTGTACGACTAACATTATAACGAAATTATCAAATTATTGAATGAGTCTACAAAAATAAATGATTTATTTTCATTCAGGGTTTGAATATCACAAAATATAATCATTTTATTTGAACATGGCGTTTGTAATAATTTTGTGTGCGGCAAAATAAAATCAAATAAAGTAATACATACTTCTCTTGTTATTCTTTTTTTTCATTTAAAATTATTTTTTATATTTTCATCTAGTCTCTTTACCTAAATTTATAATTCTTTTGATTTATATTTAATATATAAACTTTAAGCCACTTATGATATTTTAATTCATATATCGTAAAAATAAACAACTATTATTATATTAAGATTTCACTATTTAGAAACTGCTGAAATCTCACTATTTAAAAATGTGTAAGTTAAATATAAGTAAAAAAATTACACAAACTTATTATCTTAATGTTTTAGATTCTATATAATATACAACCCTTGTAATATATATATATATATATATATATATATATATATATATATATATATATATATTACAATATATAGAAATATAAAAATTAAATATAAAATCTTTTTTTTCCTCTTGAGAGTGTAGAATTATTTTTATCTCCTTGAAGAGTTGGAGATTTTATAGTAGAATTTTGTTGAGAAGTTTTTCAAAATAAAATATATTAATTTATATGCATAATTGTTTAAAATAGCTTATAGCTATTTAAATAAATAATTCTAATTATTTTAAGCATCTTTAATCTATTTTAAGTATTTTTAGTATAAAATTTATATTAAAAATAATGTATTTTATTTTTAAAAACTCGTTTCAAACGTTTGAAAAACTCTCCATTGATCGTTTCCATGCAACAGTTTAATTTTGGATATGCTCGGGTGGACTGTAACAGTTTTATTGAACTTATGCATCAAGGCTCAGAAAGTATGCATCATCTTCATTTAAATTAGAGGGTAAAATATTAAGGTTTGGAGATTTTATGTCCTTTGGATCAGAAGTCTTTTGTTTACATATTTTTAATATAAGTGTAAGAAAAAATACGTAAAATATTATTTTTATTAAAATAAACTATGCACATTAATTTTCGAAGCAGTTAACTAAAAAAAATTATATAAAATTTGAAAAGCTTAATTATATTTGAGTCCTTAAAATTTGAGATAAATCCAAATTTAACTTCATAAAGCTATTTCAATCTTTTAACATTATTAAAAAAATTCACGTTTTTCATCTCTAAACACTAAATTTTAGAATATAAAATAATGATTTTTAAAATATTTTATTTTCTCAGTAGTATAATTGAGAGATTAAAATTATTCTTCTAAAAATTGGAATATTAAAATGAGGTTCATTCCAAATCTTGAAAAATAAAAACCCAAGCAAATTAAAATAAAATATAAGTTGATTTAACATATAAGAGAATTTTAATTTAATCCACTAAATATTTGACCCAATCTCTTCTAGCTAGATATTTTAATATTTTGTTTGAGAACATAAATACTAACTCAGAAATACTATGGAAGCTTTAAATAACAGAGTGTCACATTATCTTGTATTCCTTAATCCTTAAATAGAAATTATGTTCCGTATACACTAGCAGGTACACCGAGCTCAGAAGGTAGAGAGGTGAAAAAGAAAAAAATGCATATAAAGAAAGAAGAATACTATAGAATAGAATATTATATATCTTTCACAGGTACAGGTTCTACCTCATGGAGACGTGGCGTATGTTCAGTTGTTCCATAATGACGCAGTCCTGGAACCAAAGTAGAACTGAAATAGTTCTCTGCATGCAAAAAGCTCAACACCCTCAACATGACACGTGAGGGTTTATGTGAAGGACAAGCGTCCAATACACACCACATGTCATGCGATGAAAGTACTTTATATTTTCATTTTGCTTAACCATGTGTACCAAATTAAGTGCAGCAGAGGATTAATAGGATTAGCATTGTGCAGGATTCATCCTGTGTTCGAAAGTACAGGACTACCACACAGTCTCTGCAATTAGATATCCTCCATCTCAAAATAGAAAAAGCTATGCTTCACTCAATCAAAACGGTTTTAACCAATCCCCAAGTTTCATTCCCACGCTCTCTCTCTGCAAACCTTGGTCGGGAAGCTTCACCAGTAAGATTATTCTGCACCAAACCTGATAGCAACAGTACTGCTCATAAGATGGACAAGAATCAGGAACCTAGCGAGGAAACTACACATGGGTGAGTTCAAATAACATATCTGATTCTATAATTAACACTTTTCTAGTTAGATAATCATAATAATTAAGTCACAGTATATTGTAGATAATGATCTTAAAAGTAATTAATAACCATGTGATTAGAAGTGAATGATAATCAATAAGTTCTTGATTCTGTATATACTGGTATGAGTTATTATTGATTACTGTTGTGAAGAGATGTGATGTCCCATTCGTTTGGGGAAGGGTACGCTACGAGGTGTGATGAAGAAGGGTTTGGCGGAATTTATAGTGGAAACCAATCCATCCCTAAGACTGAGAGGGACATACATGAAAATCACCCAGGTTTAATTTCCTCATCAAACATAAAAAAAGAATTGCTTTTTGTGTTTTGTTTGTCTTAACTATTGGCTTCTTTTGTTTGGTATGTATATGCATGAAGATTATGACAAGACGCAGGGAAGTGCGGTGAAGGAGAAGGAAAAAGCGAGGCACCAGCCCAGTGCCAACGCTTGATCAGGTTATATACGAGCAGGGGTTTATGCATGTAACATGGTGTGATATCGTTGCTGTTGATATTCATTTTCATGCGTTTTTTTGAATTTTAACACACAAACATATCTGTTGTATTATACATATTGTCTTATCTTTGTTCTCAAGAATGGACAAGCCATAGAAGAATCATGGGGCAAATGTTATTGAATATATAAAACAAATCATATAGCTTATAATGTTATTATTAGCTAATTTAAACGCAAGATCAAAACTCATTTTACACACACACACACACACACACATATATATATATATATATATATATATATATATATATATATATATATATAACTTTAAATGTATTTATTTTTTAAATTAAAATTTTATTGAGTATTTACATTTCGTATATAATTATGTAAAATGCAATATTTTATAAGTTAGTAAATTTTTAAAATATAAAATATATTAAAAAGGAATAATGAGATGTTATATTTTTTAACATTTCATATTATGTTGTCATTTTGTATAAAATATTGTATTGGATAATTTATTATTATTTTTCATATGAAATAATCACAACGCATATTTGTTTTGAATAGAAGAAACTCACCGTTGTATATATTATTATCATTATTTTATTTTTAAATTCTAAAAAATTTATTTAGACCTTCAAGTTTCGTATTTCAAAAACATTATACATAAATTGAATAAAAGCATAAAAAATTAGTATTTAAACTTTACATTATATTATATAAACTATAAAAAATAAAACTTTATTTGGAAATTTAATTGGAAATACAATTTTGAAATGTAAAATTAAAAACTTTAATGTACATTGGAATTTTAAAATCCAATGATGAAAGCAAAAAAACATCTTTTTGTTTTTACTATTTTAATTTTGTTATTAAAATTAAAAATCAAAATATTTGTATACATTTTATTTACAGCATTAAATCAAATTGACAGCATATGAATCTAAATTTCGAATAATCCAAATAATGTTGAGGTTGAAATTTAATCTTAACAGCTAAAAGAAGTTTCAGTCTTTCTTAATTTATACAACACGATTATAATGAAATTAGAAATTCATTAGTATTAATATTTTATATTATTAAAACAACTCAATAATGATTAAATTTACGCTCTTGTCTATCTATGGATTTTGTCTTTTGATTTGGTCTTTCGATTAACGGATTTTGAAGTGAGTTATTTCAAAATTTATCTAAATGTCATAAGACTCCTGAATTGAGACATCCAGAATTTCCAACGATCCTCTGTCTTCATCAGACTGCATAACTCGATTTCTTCTATTTCTTTATAATACTTTAATAATAATCAAGAGGAGCCAGTAAAAATTTAGGAGATTTGGCCATTCCGCAGCTAAATATAAATGAGATTGGTTCACGGTTATGGTTCAAATTGGATGATAAGTCATGATTTTAGTGACAATATATTTAAATACAAATATAAAGCGCGATGATGACTATGACCAAGTTGGTTCTACTGTATTAAAACAGATAAAGACTTAATTTAGTTCTACAAAAATATGTTTCACATTTAATAATTTCTCATCTTCAAACAACTTGCCGAGAAGCAGTTTCTTTTGCTCGAACAATTGCGCATAACAGCTGGAACAAATAGGAGACTTGCAGACATGAGTTTGAAAAGCCATTTTATTCCTTTTCCGTCCACTGCTGTTATAGATAACCAGACTTGGAATAAACAAGAAATTCAGAAAATTACAAACTTGAAGATGTGAAATTCTAAAAAACTTGTCAAAATGCAGACAGTTATATATATCGTTCTGCTACTATTCTTTGCTGCAAATGCAGTGTGTTATTTGTGAATGCCAGGGATATCAATCAACATTGATGATGAATGAAACAATTATCATCAAATCAACCATCTAGGACATTTTATTGCTTTTTTTTCCTGTAATTTAACATTGAGACGACACGTCGAAGCCGTCAATTAGGAAGGATATTAATACACACGAGCCTTGGGTGGGAATGATTCAACCTCATCATCCAATGTATTCAAATGCACTGGCCTGTAGTCCAACCGGACCTTCTCGTTCTCCCAGTATCTGCAAATAAATGCACAAGCTTAGCCTTAACATATACAATTTATTGCACAAGCTTCTCGACCTACAAAATGTTTTAGAATAGCTGGCTAATCAATTAATCAACCCTTAATAGTGGTAAAAACATGGATCCTTTTCATCTGTATTTCATGCTGACAGCTCTTACTTGAAAGGACGACATGATAGGGTTATTGATCATCTCCGACTCCATCTTAATTTCGAATAATTGGTCTCTTGACAATATCATGCTTATGGTCAGAATTCAGGATTCAATAATAACCACAATATCTCCCCCTCACATCAAATGATTGCTCTAAGGTTTCCAACTTCTCTATTCTTACATCATTAAATTAACTAGCATTGAGTAAAAGATCACTTATCAGATACAATAAAAGTAATTTGCTACCCAAACCGGGAGCATGCTCAACTTTCGGTTTCTCTCACCACTTCAAAATTTAGGAGTGATTACTAAGACTGCATATTAATAAAAAAAACTACACTGTTACTAAAGAACTTCAAGCAAGGAGCCAAGAATCAGTTGGAGGGACTAAATCACTAATTAGACCTTTAACCTTATAATATAATACAAACACGAGATATTGACAATATCCTCCCAGTCACAAGTTTGCTAACTTAATGAGCGACTTGGATGTTCGAACGATGTGCAAGAGTTGAGAGCACTCCAGCTCTCAAGAAACAAAAGGCTCAAAGACAGCAAGAACATGCTTTGTTTGAGGATCAAGGAAATGGATCGTTCCCATTAACATGTTAGGCTACATGAATGCAGTTGCAACTTGCACCGAGCATTTCAAAGGGAGTTCTTACAAATTTAAGAATAGTTCTTACAATCCATCTGATCCACTTGCTCAGTCTCAATATTATGTTCTATGCAATAGCACCTACTCAGGCCCAGCCAATCCCAGAAATTTGGTTGGGCCAAATCTGGTTCAATCACGCCTACTTAGTCGTTCTAAAACAAATGAAAAACAACACAAAATGGAGACATAATTTCATTTCTATCTCTACAAGTGACTGCTTTTGTTAATAGCAAACCAAATAACTGCATGAAACATGACTTACCCCACACTGTGTTTCATCCAGTTCTCATCATCTCTAACCTGAAGAATCCAACATAATATAGTTAAGTGCACTATTCATGTCAATGGTATGAAATTTGCATGAGTGATAGAGAACTGACCTTGAAGTCTTCCCGGGCATGAGCTCCTCTACTCTCTTTCCTAGCTTCAGCAGAGTACATTGTGATGCAAGCATTTATCAAAAGATTTTCTAACTCAATAGTCTCAATCAAGTCGGAGTTCCTGTGAATATTTATAGCCGATAAACTTTAAAACTGAACAACCAGAATCCATGAAATATCAGGAATATTCATCATTTGCTAAAAAGGAATTACCATATTAAATCGCGGTCCTCGACCTTAACATCACCGAAGCTCTCCCACGTTTTATCAATTAATTGACAACCTGTAATGCACCAGATAAGTTCAGAGTAATAAGATAGTTATGGAATCATCAAGAATTAAACACACACCTTGTTGGGAAAAAAAAAGGTATTTGTCAGGAGGATAAAATATGGATAACCAGCAATGGACTACCTTCTTCTAATGTTTCTTGTGTACGGAACACAGCAGCATTGCTTTGCATTACTCTTTGCATATTCAACCGAATTTTTGAAGTTGGCAACGAACCATTTGAATTTCTCAATTTGTCCAGCCATGCAATTGTTCTCTGACCAGCATCCTTCTCTAAAGGCTTTTGTTTCTCTCCTGCAAAATGGATGACAGACACTGTTATGATACTAATTTCAGTTCAGTGTGTACAATCTATTTCAATACCAGGGAACGAATTTTGCCTGGTCTATGGATTTCTGCAACTCTATTTGCACAAGCTCTACCAAAAACAACAATATCCAGAAGTGAATTTGCACCAAGCCTATTGGCACCATGGACTGATGCACAGGCTGTTTCACCGGCAGCCATCAATCCAGGAACCACTGCATCTGGATTATCACCTTTAATGGTAACCACCTGCAAAACAAAATAATATTAAATTATAATTAGATAATTACTAAAAGATACAGCTCAAAATGAAATGATCGATATTAATATTTATGTTGCCAAAACGTAACCCAAACAATTATTAGTCGGGCTGCGCGTGCTTTTGATAGTATGAGAAGAGCTAAATGAAGGACAAAAGAATGGAGATTGGATAAAAGTAAGCATAGAAGTAAACAATGTTAAAAGCGTTCATTCTTCACATGTTAAATAATCAGTAGAAGTAAACAATGTGAGAAAATGGTGCAGTTTATTTATCGAATATTAAAAGGGTTCATTCTTTGCATGTTAAATGCATTTTCATTGGAATTAGTTCTTCCGGAGTAGCACCCATTTACGCTATGCCCACGAAATAGTTTCCCGTGTCTATTTAGAGTCTAAGAGATTGAGGGAGATATGGTGGGATTGCTCAAGTGAAATTGAGTGATTTAAACAGTACTTACATGATGCAGAATCTCTTCCTCTCCCTTTAAAATCAAGGGTTAAAGTATGATTAATTATCTTAGATTTTTGTTCTCCTTTTCATTACTTCATATATTTTTTAATCCTTCAATGGTCTCATTTCAAACTACATGTATAACTATCTATACCTCTCCATAATGGTTTGTGGGAATGCCGCCCATGTTGTAATGTACAGTTGGCAGAACAGGAATGGGTTCCTTTGTAACATCCACACCAGCAAAAATAGCAGCAGTTTCAGAAATTCCGGGAAGTCTCTCCTTGAGCACATCTGGGGGTAAGTGATTCAAGTGGAGATAGATGTGATCTTTCAGGGGTCCTACAAATAATTTCGAAAGTTAATACAAGTGTACTTAAAAAATGAAAGCATCAAATTGTCCAACTTAAATAAATGAATATTTTCCAATTTCCAACATAGTGAATCTGACATGATATTCATCCAGCTCAGATGATCCATACATTTGCAGGAATTAAAAATAGAATATATCTCTAGAATTTGGCAAACAAGTTATACAGCTTTAACACTATTTTTCCTTCAAGCGATGGTACAACAATTACCTACAAACTAACAGCAACCAAACTTCATATATGTATAAGCCAACATACCTACACCACGACCTTCCCGAATCTCCATGGTCATTGATCTTGAAACTACATCTCTTGATGCAAGATCCTTTGCAGTAGGGGCATATCGTTCCATAAATCGCTCACCCTCACTATTCCTAAGAATTCCACCTTCACCACGAGAGCCTAAAATATCCAAAAATTAAAATCACAATATGAAAAACACAGCACTCCAATTTCATTTGACAAGGTGCTTGCAAAGTGAAAACAAAGGCAAAAACAAGTAGTAAATAGAACTTAAAGTACAGACCTTCTGTGATAAGGCAACCTGCTCCATATATACCTGTTGGGTGAAATTGTACAAACTCCAAATCCTGCAGAATTTATGACAAGCATGCTAATGAGAAAAGATAATGCCAAAAGACATCAAATTAATTTTGAAAAGCAAACAAAAAGGAAAAACACACCTCAAGAGGGATCCCAGCACGTGCAACCATGGCATTGCCATCTCCAGTACATGTGTGTGCTGAGGTTGCAGAAAAGTAAGCTCTACCATAACCCTGAAGCATAGTAGATCTCACCTAATTGTTGATAACTGAAATAAAATAAAAAATGTACTGTCCAACATAAGAAAGTTGTTACCCCTGTGGCCAAAATTGTTGAAGCAGCTTGGAAACGATGCAGTGTCCCATCCTCCATATTCAAGGCAATTACTCCTTGGCAAGTTCCTATATATCCAATATAAAAATTAGTTCACTTTATCATCAACCAAGACAAACAAATTCTCCCACCATTGTGTGCTGGTTTGATAAAGCAATTAGAATTTAAAATAGATAACATAATTACAATCAGTAAACAAGTGATGTGAAGTACATCGGAAAGTTGCTCATCAAGGCCCATGAATAGACCACGTTAAATTAATTGGTTGCAGAAGTGAAAGCAAGTTGTTTCTACAACTTACCATCACTATTCATTAAAAGATCCAATGCAAAATATTCCACAAAAAACTGGGTATTATGCCTCATGGCTTGGCCATAGAGAGTGTGCAATAAAGCATGCCCAGTTCGATCAGCAGCACATGCACAGCGGTAAGCTTGACCACCTGTATCATAGCAGCAGTAGAACACCAATATCAAATCTCTCCTCAGAAGAAAAAGGCTGACAGTCTACACCAAATTCTGGATATACCTTTTCCATAGTTTAAGCTTTGACCACCAAATGCACGCTGATATATTTTTCCATCCTCTGTTCGGGAAAATGGTAAACCATAGTTCTCTAGCTCAATGACTGCTTTTGGTGCTTCCCTACACATATATTGGATGGCATCTTGATCACCTGTAGGCCACAGAGTTTGAATTAATCAAGAAACAAGGGGGAACAAAAATACTATTTAGAGAAAAAAATGACAATTTTATTTTACACTTTTAGGTCAACATACAGGACATATCCATTAGAGGTAGACATTATTTAAGGCAAATGAATCTCTACATGCAAGGACATTGGTGGTAACGAACTCTCATAATTTATCAAATTTGGAACACATGAGATCTAAAATTTCAAAGATGGAGTTAGTTTATACCTAGCCAGTCACTTCCCTTGACAGTATCATACATGTGCCACCTCCAGTCGTCTTCAGTCATATTTCCCAAAGCAGCATTTATACCACCCTGGACAGAATTTTATTCTCACGAATTAGTGTTGTCAGCATTTTCAGGGGCGGGGATGCTTAATATGATAGTTTCAACAAAATATACTTTGGTGCATCACCCAATACTTATGTCATGATTTGTAACTAACTGTACACGCACAGAGGAACAGGATGCCAGGGGACAATCTCAAAATGATTGGGCAGAAGAATGGTTAAATCATCATCCATCATTGATTTGATACAAATTAAACAACATATTATATTGCCAAGTTTAAATTGTAATGTATAGAAAATAAAATTAAGCCAAAGACTAATGAATTATGAAGAAGGCTGAACAGTATCAAAGTGATCCAGGACTGTAGATAAGGGACACTAACAAGTTACGTCAGGAGACATACCTAAAATTGATATCATAACCAAAGGAAGCTACTGTCACTTTCAACAAGTCGAATTTATCAGTCAATGGCCAATGTGCCAATAACGAAAACAAAAACCAGAACAAATAGCCAGAATACCAATATAGCTAACAAACAAGAGAAAAAGGTGTTGGTAAAACCCTTATACCTGAGCTGCAACCGTGTGTGAACGAGTGGGGAAGAGCTTGGTGATACAAGCAGTATTGAACCCATGCTCTGAAAGTCCAATAGCAGCTCTCAATCCCGCACCACCAGCACCTACGACAACAGCATCATAAGTGTGATCCACCACGGTGTACGAGGAGTTAACCCCACTCTGCACCACACAGAAAAATGTTTCAGCTTCAGTAAAACATCATCCGCATGTAAAAGATCCAACCTAACAGATACGGAAGGTCAAAATGAAAGGAAATAAATTTAAGTAAAAGCAACAGGCGAAGTGATTGAGTGTGTACGAGTTAAAAGGAAAACCGGAAAAGGTAAGATTGGTAAGAAAGAGAGAGTCTCGTACGGAGAAGAATCTCGAAAGGTGAGATCCGAGAGGGTGTTTGGAGGTGGATCTGGTGGTGGAAGCAGTTCCACGAAGTCCACGAGCGATGCACCGCCACATTTCCGCCGCACACTCTGCTTCTTCCGGCTGAGTTGGTGTTGTCTCCGATCGACGATTGAAGATTCCGACTCTGTTTTTGTGCGTGTGCCTCCCACCCTCACTCTTCTTGTTTTCTCTGCTTTCGTTTCTCACGCCGTCACAAAGGGAAAGGTGAACTACGCTTCAATTGTGAACACGTGGTGCGCACATAACATCGGAGATATTTAATTCGCTTTGTTAAATGGTACAGTAATTACGTATTACACTACAATTTTTACTAACAACCCATGTTATATAACATTTTGGAACATTTTTTCCAACTTTTGTTCCTTTAGGTCTTTTCCATTTTTATTTTATAGTATTTTAAGACTATCAATAATTAAAATATATCATAAGAGCTTTTTCTTCAAAAATATAAAACATTAGTAACATAACAAAAATATATTTACTAAATTTTATAATAATATTTTTTACTTATTTTAAATAAGATTTTCTATTAAATAATGTTAATTATATTGATAACGATATTTTTCATAGATAACTGTTTATGTATAACACAATCTTTGTATTTTTAGACACTTGTTGTCCTTTATTGTTTGTATGTATCTCTCTAAAATAAATAAATAAAGCCTCGATATTTTTTTTAAAATGCATGTGTTTAATTACAAAATCGAAGTTGCTATGAAACACAAAAAGTGAATGTATCAGAATCTTGGGTGTAAATAAATATTTAATTCTTGATTTTTTATATATATATATATATATATATATATATATATATATATATATATATATATATGGTTATCTTATATTGGTAAACGATAGTTTATTTTTTTAGTTATTTAATGATTTATATTTTAATTAAATAATTTTAAAATTAACCAATAACGAAAATATGTATTTGAAAAAAAAATATATAGTTAGGAATTTTTCATACTCCATATTTATTATAGGTAATAATAGTAATCTTGCAAATTGAACCCGGTACTTCCTGACCTTCGGCCCAAAAATAAATTTTCACGGGTATAGGCCCAAGCCCGATGAAAAAGTAGAGGTTTCCGTTTTTTTTTTAAAAAAAACTTGTAACGTTAAGAGCATTAACTCAATTACATCCATCAATGGGTTTGTAATTGTAGTTCTGATAATTGATTTTGAAACAGTTGTTAAATAATTTCATTATACACAATAATTAATTTATGAACACTAATTAAAAATTAATGGTTGAAACACAAAATAGGTAGTAAAATTATTATCACTCTGTATTTGGTCAATCATGATTTAAATTATATTTGTAGTACCGTCAAAGAATTTGTTTGATTTAATTTAGTTTTAATTTTTAAAAAATGTTTTTAAAATTAAGTTAAAAGTATTTTTTTAATAGTAATAATTTACAAAATGTTTTAATACAAGAAGGTGGCATCTACGATAAATAAATGAAATAAAAATTAGAAATAATGTTAATTACTTTATAATTAAAAAAAATGAGGTGTGACGACAAATAATTGAAAGAAAAATCAGAAAATAATTTTAATAATTTGATAATTACAAAAATAAGATGAAAATGTATATATCATTAATGAAAAAAATACATTAATTTATCAGTTTTTATTTTTTTAATTTCAATATAAACAATTTTTAACAAAACAGTTACACAAGTTTTTATTTTTTTAAAATTAAAACTGATAAATATTTTTAAATATAATTAACAAACCCTAGAAGTATTGATTTCTCTCTTTAAAATAGCTTAAGCCTATAATATAGATATAAATATTTTGATTAATAAATTATTAGTGTTTTCCTTTTTAATCACATCATAGCTGTATAATCAAAATTGTTTTTTAAAACGGGAAATGAAATTGAAGTGGGCTGGGCTCCAATGTTTGAACATATGTAGGCCCAATAGAAGGCAGCACACATGAAATTATCAACCCTCACTATTTCATATGCTTTCTCACTTATTTATTTGAATAACCAAACGACTTTCATTTTATATTTTCCACCTCATTTCTCCACCGTCTTTCCCTCGAGATATATCTAGATTTTCCTAGAATCACATTTCGTTAAATGATGTTATATAAACATAATGAAACAGAAAAGAAGTAACTTATCTGTGAAACTTTATAGTAAAATATCTGTAAATTGATTCGTTATGGATCCCAGGGACCAGGAGATATTGGATTTGTCGGTGAAGCAAATATTTGTTTTGATTTGGAGCGAAGCAAAGGTTGTTTTCTTGGTTGCATAATTATTGATGATCATCCCCATCCACGTTGTTGTTGTTGTTGTTGTTAGGCTGTATATTTTTGTAAATCTCGTTAAAATACAAACAGTGTCAATCTTTTATGAACTTGATAACTATTTAACCTCAAAGAGATGAACGAAACAGCCAATTTTTGGCTTTTTATATGCAGTTGAACAAGACTGTTGATACTGTCCTGAGTCCCAACCCTCTTTCGCCTTTCTTTCCTCCCAAACTTTTTCTGTCACCGAGAACTACGTATTCATAATTTTTGGAAGAATCCCCACTTGGATCCGTAATATTAACGTGCAGTTCCGTAGGCCACAGATATTGAAAAGAGATGATGAAGACAAGTCACTACGATCAGAAAGCGAAACTTAACCTAACAACAGTCACGCTACATGCCAAATATAACCTGACAAGAACCCTGTGATTTAACACTATTTACGATCAAGGCATGAAGATATATACTTGCTTTTGATCTCATTTTTTCAACCTACCCTGGTCACCATCTATCTATATGCTACACATCATAATCATTTTAATTAAGAGTTTGAGTTTAAATTGTTCATGTGAATATATAACAAATAAAAACTAGAATCCGAAGACATTCTGAATGCTGATGAATGGAGGAGAGGCTCGAGTGGGGCCTTCACCAATTACTATTTCCATGTCTACTTAATTAATCACATTACATCAAAGTCAAAGCGTGCTATTGGGCATCAATTATATAATAAAGCACCAATTCACATCTTATTTTGGTTCTAGTTTATAATTCATTCTAGTACTCCCAACCCAAACCCCGTTACAACATTTATAGCCACTACCCACCCAACAGCAAATGAATCTGCCTCCCAAATTGCAAACTTCCCCTTCTTTGACTCAATAATACAAGGGAAAAATAGATAATGGATAAAATATATATATTTATATAATGAATGATATTAGAATACCGATTTGCAAGGGGTGTGTGTGTGAACATATAATAATGATAAACAACGTTGGATTGAAATGTGAACAACATGTTCCATAATTGTGCCTTGCACGGGTTGATGTTGGGGACGTACGAAATGGGTTGGCGTAAAGGAAAGCAACAGAACGTAATGGATAGATTTATACAGGAAAGATAATTGGGATTATTAATTATATATAGTAAGAAAAGGTGGTAGATTACAATAGTGGGAACATAAGAAAGAATAAAAATTGAGGGGTGGTGGGGATTTTGGGAGGAATATATAAAAATGTACAATGTGGGTGGGTAGTAAAAATCTAGTACAGCCTAGAGAGGGAAGGGAAGGGAAGAAGTGGTCCTAATCCCTGTCTTTGTACAATTGTACTTAACATTTGTCTTCCCTTTTCCTATGCCACAAAGAAAGTAGGAACGCTTTTAATCTCATCAAACTCTTCATTTTACTCTGTTATAGGCTTGGCTTGGAGTTATTTTATATTGGGAGAAAAACTAAGTTATTGGAAGGGGTGGGGGCATCGGCTCAAATCAAAGAGTGAGCTTGGACTCTAATGGGTAGGCCCTTGGGGAAGTCCACAAAAGGGTAGGCAAAAGCTTGATCTGAATCAGCCAATTCCCAATGGTAGTTCAGGACCAGATGATGAATGAAAACAGCCATTTCAAGTTTCGCTAACTCTGATCCTGCGCATAGTCGTGGTCCTCCTCCGAACGGAAGAAAGTTATTGTTTGCTGTGCTCTTGCTTGGACAAGTTCCGCGACTTCCATTGTTCTGCACCACCAACATCAAATCAATATCCAGTTCAAAATATCACTACCAGAATACCCAACACAAGCAACCAATGATTTGAAAAACAAAATCCCACATAATTCTACATCGATGATTGTTAATTAGTGGTGTAGTCACCATAGAATTGTTATCCTGAATTGGATAATTGCTTTGGTCACTTGGGCATGCATTTTCCTTTTATTTAAGTTGAATGAACGTGGGAGGGAGAGGAAAAAAAGGAGGAGGAGGAGGAGGAGGAGGATGACCAGGTTGGGAAAAAGAAAAGCAGAAGTGCACGTGCAGGTGTAGGGCCCAGTTCCACATGGGCATTAATGATCTGGAACCTCAGGACCTGGCCACACGTTCACCAAACAGCCATGCTCATCATCATCATCATCATCCATCCATCGCATCCATTGGGACCCACATCCGTACTGTTCACAACATCCCCTTCGCAGATCATGACACTTCTTCTTCATTCTCATCATCATCATCCTTCGTTCCTTCATGCTATGTCACCTTCCTATTTCTGAAACTTCACACTACCCTTCACCTTCCTCCATCGTGCTGCTGCATGTAGGCCACACCCACACCACACCCTTGATTATTCGCCATTCTGGACAATCATTTCTTACCCCTAAACCATCACTAAATCGACTCAAAAATATAACCCTCACCCACGCTGCCTACCCTTAAAACTACCATATCTATATCTATATCTAGTATGTCCTACGTTTTATACTTTAAATAAATAACTCTAAACAAACATCAACTCTAATCATTCCTCGAACAATCACATACACATTAATTAATTAATAATCTGAATCTTGACCTTCCAGGGAATGATTTAGTTAGGGGGACTAGCATAGGTTATTAGGTTAGAACTTTAGAAGCATGTGCTTTGGTGATGAATAATTATAAGGCTACGTTTGGGACTTGGGAAGGAGGTGCTGATTAATTAGCTGTAAGCTATAAGCTATAGGATGTAGGTAGTTAATAGTACTAGTTAGGGATTAGGAGGAAGTCAACTAGAATGATGAAGGGATGACATGAAGCATTATTTTCTTTTTCTATTTTGTCAAACCGTACAAGGTTTGTACGTTATGTTGGGTCTGATTCAGAACGTAAAAAAAAAAAAAAAATTTGTTTGTGTTCTGGAAAGGAAGATAACTCACGAAGCTAATTGGGCTACGACTAGAAAACCACATGTAACTATTACGGGGTGACATTTTGGGCAAAATCCCCACCCCCAACTTCAACTAAATTTTGTTCACACCACACCTTCAAGGAAAAAAAGAGAAGCCAGTGAGGCAGTGATTGCATGTGGGGATCCACCGCAGGGACCAATTCAAGTGCTTGGGGACCTCTGCTTATTTCTTTTTCCCTTTTCCTAATGTATGGATGTAATATTTTTTCATATCAAGCATTGGCTTTTAAGAAAAAGAAGAAGAAGAAGAAAAAAAGAAAAGGGGTGCACAATAATTATACAACGCGTGCTGTCCATAGTTATAAGTAGAACTGACCTGCCATCTCCATGGATTGAAGTGTTGAGGTTGGTCAAAAAGTGAAGGATCCAGATGCACGGCTGCAATCACCGGAAGGACTTTCCACCCACATGGAATGTCATAACCTTTCAAACACACACCATTTTCAATTCGATTTCCGGCGATTTTAATTTCCACTTTACTGTAACAACCCCCCCCCCCCCCCTAAACCATGTTTTTCTATCCTTCCTTTTCTTTTTCCAGCCCACAATTTTTCATCTTTCTACTACTAAACAAATATACTAATTCCATACACCCTCCAACATACCTTTATAGTTAACATCTTTCAGAGCCTTCCTGTGGAGAAACCTCACTACATTTCCCAACCTTAGTGTCTCGTTCACAACCTTCACATAATGTAACAAATAACTCATAAATACAACACTTCATACGCTTACACACATTATCTATATAACATTCACTTACACAATGAGTAAATTCCATTCGTTTGTAATCCTCCCACGTGAGCTCAACTTCCCCTGCTTGTTTCTTGGCTCTGGCAATTTCACTGTGCTCTTCCTTTTTTATTCAGAAACGTGAAAAAAGAAAAAGCTAAATATCCCAAGTAAAATTTGGAGTGAAGTATGTGTTGGAAGGTGGACAGGGTCAGAAAAGTGATAATAGATAATGTTCGACGTGGCGTCATGGTTGTACTTGCTTACCCTTAACTGTTGCATAGCTTGAGGACAACCGGGCAAAAAGTAAATGGCTAGAGCTATGGCCACCGACGAAGTTTCATGGCCAGCGAAGAGCAAGCTCAGAATCAAGTCCAGAATTTGTTCCGTCGAAAGATTCGAGTGCTTCAAAACCCAGTTCAGAAGATCATCTTCCTCCAAGCTCTCATCTCCCTCTTGGATTCTCTTCACTCTCTCTTCCATTTTCCCCTCTATGAACTTCAGTATGGTGGACCTAGACTGTTAACCATGGACAAACATCATAGGATTAAACAATTCACCACTTCCAAATTAGAAAAGAAGAAAATGAAACGTCATTTATTATTATTGTTATTATTACCTTTAACGCCTTTCGGTATGCAGTTCCAGGTAAATTCAATGGCGCGGATACCACCCCTTTCATGAAAGTGACGTACTCTTTCTTTAGTTGCTCTGTCTCGATTTCCCCAGGATCCATGCTCATGATATGCTTCGCCATCAGATTGAAGGTGAACTGCGATTTGCATAAGCCAGTTGAGAGTGACACAAATATGAAAACGCCCCTTTAGTACTCTTTTTATGTGACTCGTGTGAGTTAAAGGTGAAACAAAAAAGTACCTTCTTGGCTTCATCTTGGGCTGAGAATGTGCAATTTTGGTTCCAAGAGTTTAGAACCAAGAGGGTGTGTTTCTCCACCTCTTTCAAGAGATGGGTTCTGAGTCTGGCGTGGCTTAGAAAGTTGAGTGATATAACCCGCATGTCTCTATGCATGTCGCCAACTAAGACCAACATGGACCATTTCCCGAGTATTCCACCAATGCTTCTGGGATAGCTGCACTCGAACAGTTTCCCTTCGTTCTGTAGAATGAACCTGTTGAGTCCTGCATCTGCTGACACTATGGCCGGCTCCCCAAATAGCTTGGACTTGTAAATTGTACCATACCTGAAACCAAACATTGGGCATGTTCATTAGAGTGATAAAGTCCCTCTATCTAGATTGTATGATTTTGTGTGTGCTGCTGTTATATACCAAGGGCAATGAGATTTGAAACTTAGAACTTAATACAAACTTTGAACTTTCAGACCGATTATACAACGTCTGGTGGCGGTTAACTAATTTACCTTGCTATGTGCTGGTCCATGAATTCCCCTATTGTGGTGGCAGAATAAGGCTTCAAATAGCCAATGGTTTCACCAAGTAATGGCCAGCCCATGTTACCAGGGGGAAGGTTGAGCCTGGGTTTGGTTTGCTTTCTTTTGATGAGAACCAAGATGAAGAAGATTGGGAGAAGAGCAAGAATGGACGAAAGAGAGTAGAAAGTTAGGTGCGAGTCAGACATGGAGCTAGCCTGTCTGATTCTGATCTTTCTAATCTCTTTCTCTTTCTTTCTTTCTCTGCGGTGTGGGTGTGTTTAAAGCCAAAAAAAAAATGTGACGACTTGTGTTGTGTGTGTAGTTTTGGTTGCTATAAGAAAAAAAGAAAAGAAAAGAAAAGAGAAAAACTAGAAAAGGTTTTGCATTTTATGGAAGCCAATGGAAGCGTGAAGCCAATAGGGTGCTTTTATAAGCTTCTCTTCTGACTTTAAGCGAAAACAGCGGAAAGTAGGAACCAGCAAATTGGCTTTACACTATGGAAAACAGTAAGCTTTTACAATTATAATCTTGTTTATGCTTTAATTATATTTCATTAACTCATCATTCTTCTTTTTTTCTTTTTTTTAAAGAAAAAAAAATAAAAAATCTATGTGCTACCTTTCTTCTCTTCCATTAATCTTTAGGCTAACCCATTCTTGCTTTTTATTCTGATTTTCTGAGAGTCCTTCTACCAGGCATGCAGGGATTAATCAATACTTTGTCTTTTCCTTTCTGCTTCCCTCTCACTTCACCTTCTCTCTTCTTTTTTCTTCTTTTCCTAATCCAAACTTCAAACAAACTCATATCTTCTTCTTTTCCAATATGTTGTATAAACTAATTTACTATAAATATGTTGTACCTACACCATTTTTTTCTTTGGTTTTTTGTAAATTAAATAAAAATTTGAGAAAAATAACTAGATATGTCTTAAAGCCAAACATTAATGACGTATTCTTTAATGGATTCTTTTGAATTTTTTCTTCTTCATTGTTTATTAAAATTTATTAAAAATTAAACCAGTTCTTGTGAGATTTATTTTTCACTCAATGAGTCTCAATTATACTTTTATACTTTGATTAAATTAAATTAATAGTTAAATAGCTTCTGCTTTTTACCTAATTCTAACTAAATTGGCATTAAATAATAACAGAAAAAAGTTATTTAATCCAAAATACGCTACTAATATTCTCTTATTCTAAAATAGTCCAATAATAATCTAGAGAGTCATTAATTTCGGTGATCATTATTAGTTTCAATTGTTTTGGAAACATAAAATTTCAAAAGTTTTTCGGATAAGTGATACTATTTAAAGAATTAAAAGTTTTTTATACTTAAAATCATATAAAAACGCATTAAAAGTTATAGGGTAGTATACTTTTTCGATCCCAATCAAAATTTTTTATATTTATTTACTTTTTTAACCAATCGCATAAAAACATTGATTAACATTTACTAAATTTAAATGATTAAAATATTGTTGATATTTTTGTTTGTTTATTTTTCATGTCTTACTGATGAAATTTATACTTTTAATTAACTGAAAATTATCTCAAATATCATTTTACAAGTAAAAATATAATTAACCAAATTATAATTCCGCATATCATTTTTTAATATATAATAATCAATAATTTACATTTCCGTGGTGAAAACTTTTACAGTACAAAAATATTGTATTTTTAAATTTTTATATTTAGTCTTGGTATCAACAAAAGGTGTGTACTCAAAAGCAAATATATATTCACTCAATAGACATAACTAATTTACATCATTGTCAACAAAAATAATTTACATTTACATTATTTAGTATTTAAAAAACAAACAATCAACAAATTTTAAGTAAATTAATTAATTGATATTATCTTTCTAATAATTTTTCATCGAATTTCATTTAATTTAGACATTTATTGTATTGTCAATTTGCAATGGACCTTATCTATGTTTCAAGTAATTGTTATCCCTCGAAATGAAGAAATGCAATGTAGTACCAGTTAATTAATTTTTTATGATAAAAATATTATTTATGTACTAAACAAAATACATCGTCATTTAATTAAAATTGTCATGTATAAAGAATTTATTATTATTCACGATAATAATCTTAAAATCATATTCAATACATTGTTGGATGACAATATAAAAAATAATATATTCTACCATATAAATGAATAATTATTTAAAAACCAGAGGAAGAAAAATAATGAATAATTATTGGTGGTTTACTGTGTGGTTATAGAAAAAAAATAGTGAAAAAAGAAAAGTGATTTAAAAGTAATCACAGAAATAAAATAAAATACTATATGCATAAAGGTTCACGTTTCATTTATAAATGAAAATGTATAAACTTATTCTAATTAATAAATTTCAATTAAGCCATTGATTACAACGATATTAGTAAAACTTTTTAGAGTAGAACTACTCTACCAAATTTTATAATAGTTATTCAAAACTTAGTAACTAACATAATTCCAACGTCGCACTAGTATTTATTTAAACAAGATTACAACGATGTTATTACATAATTGGATTAAATGATGGACGAATTTGATTATAAACGTAACAACCCACTAATCTAATTAGTATATGTATGTCTATTTTTTTATTCATTAGGTTTTTTTAAATAGGTTTTAAACCCTAATTAAGCTAAGTTAAATGGAATTGGATCTATCACAATTGAACTGAATTTGAATAAAATAATTTGGAGGTATGTTATCCCGTTTGAATATATATTTTCATGCAAGAAAATTAAATTTAAAAAATTACATCAATTTATTTGTAAACTAAAATTAGTTTTTATATATATACACACTTTTAACAAATCAAGTTTAACAAAAATGAATGTGAACCAATTTTTTTTTCTAAACATTATTTTGGAAGAGTCCGTGCAATCATATTTAAATGCAAAATTATTAGAACAAAAAAACATACTTATATTTTAAGGGTGACAAAATACTTTAAACCCAGTCAATGATTACATAAATAACATTCCAAACATTAAAAAAAAAAAAAAAAACATCGGTTTACACGCTGTACATAATATGAGAATTCATGATTACATGTTTTTATTTTTTTTATTTTTGTTCATATGATATACTTAAGTTTTGTTCAATACCTAACGTTATTAATTCTAAATTTACGTTATTATTCAAACGAACACATTATTAATTCTATAATTGGTGACGGGTCAAGTATACCAGTGAATATATTACTATCTAAATATTCATAGTTAATTGATAAAAAAAAAAAAGTTTATACATTTAATAATAAAAAGCTTCCTTTTTTATTCCAGAATTAAATATTATTTACAGATTATTAAATCCGTATAACATTTGGTGGACGGAGGTGTTTGTAACACCCACCACGGAGGTGTTTAAATTTTTATAAAAAATAAAAAAAAATTATCTATCTATAAATTAATATACATATATAATTGATTTATTAATATTATTTTATATTTTTATTTTTTAATATATTTTGTATTTAAAAAAATGTATTAACCTCATATTGAATATAATAATATTATTAAAATTGATTAATCATTGGTATATTATGTATATTTTATTTTTTAAAAGTATGTTGATGAATTAAAATAAAATAAAAATTCTTTATAAAACACTTTTAATGTCTGACTGTAAATCTACCCTAAGAATATGAACATATTAATTTAAATGAAAATATTTTTAAGTTGGAAGTGAGAGGGAATTTTAGGTAGTACTATTTGGATAGTATGTAATAATGACGTAACAAATCAACATTGGACGTTTGTAACGAATGAAATTTGTTAATTGATAATATGTAATGGATGGAAATAAAGACGTGATTTTGATATTATTAGTTTGAAATGATAGTGATGGAGAAGAATGGAACAGTAGCAACAGAGAGTGCTGTTAAGGGAGTGTTTGGATGAGGTGAAGAGCAGGAGTGACGGGCTTAATGATATGTCGGCGCACTGAATGAATTTTGATCCGCGTGTAACATAGTAACAATGTACTAACATATAAAATTTAATTTTATGCGCACTTGTGGATCCCACAGAAAATAATTCACTTGCCCATGACCCAAAATATCTTAGCCTACTAACCTAATTACTCTTTTATTCTTCTGGTTACGTGTGAGATTTATATTTGGTGATAGATCTTATTATGAGATTTTTCTAACAAATTTATATATTGAATCATAGAGTTTAATTTTTATTTTTTATTATTATTTTATAAATCGAACATTTTTTATTTTTATTTTTTCGAAATAACTGGTGACAAGATCTGTCAAGAAGTTGAACTGCAGCTTCAGCTATATTAAATATGTAGAAAATTATCAATTGATACTTTTCACCCGAAATTAATAGAATAGTTAAAACTAAAGGTATACTTTTATTTTATAGATAAGATATAATAAGATGACATAAAAAAATGTTTTATTTTATATTTCAAATACATTATTACAACTTTTTGTCAAATATTTATTATTTTGCTTATAATGGAAACCCACTTAATAAATCATATATTATGTGAATTATAATTATAAATTTTTAAATTTATACTAATATTATTATAATTTTTGTAAGGTTATATACCTATTAATAATTTTCCTCTGACCTTTTTTATTCATTAAAGAAAAAAATTAATATTTTGATCATTATAAATATATTTGATTAATACAATTTTTTGTATTTTATTTGTTATACAAATTAACATTAATAAATTAAATATTTAATACAATTTATATTATTTATTTTAAATTTATAGTGAATACATCAATTAGAAAATCGTAATACAATATAATAAAGTATATCACATGATCATATTTATTAACATTATTAATAATGAGAAAATATGATTAATAAATTACATATTTAATATAATTTATATTATTTATTTTAAATTTATAATGTATACATCAATTAGAAAATCGTAATATAATATAATAAAATAGATCATATCTATTAACATTAAGATAATATAGAAAATAATTTAGTTAAATATAAATTTAGATATTTTTTTCATTATTTATTGATTGTATAGATATGCAACAGGGAGAATTTATATCAAATATTTAAATCTAATATATTTCTCATTTCTTAAATATTCTTTTATAATTTATAAATTATTTTCACTTTAAATAATATAAATCAAGTAACATTGTACACTGAAATAATATTCTATATCTAATTTCATCTAGAAAAAATAGTTCAACTTGAAAAAATATACATATTTATTATGCAAGGAAGTTGACAAATAATATATATATATAATTTTCTATGATATCTCGATTATCAAGATATAGTAGAAAATATTACTTTTTAATGTTGATTGTTGTCTTGATCATCATTGATACCTAATTTTTTTAGTCAATTAAACTAAGAATGAATATAAAAAATATACTTCTTGCAATAGTTAATTTAATAATTAATATAAAAAATATTTATTTATGATAGTTTAAATAGGAGTCAACAAAAAAATCACTTAAATATAAACCAACATAAAAACCAACATAAAAAGTGACAACACCAATGTTTCACTCGTTTGTTAATATTTCTAAGATGATTGGAAAACAATTGACATAAAAAATGAAAATTTTCTATATTTTTTAGATCTACGTGCCTTGTATAATTAGCATAGAAAGTTCTATTCAATAAACATTAAAAATATTTTATATAATAATGTTAAATAGTAAATAAATGATAATTTTGATGATAATAACAAATAATGATTACAAAGATCTAATTAAAAAAAATTAAAAGTAAAAATGTTTTAGTAAGATAAAATATAAAATTTGGCAAGTAAAATTTTAAAAATTATAAATAGAAAAACTTAAGTATTTAATTTTTTTTATAAAATTACTATCAATCTATATCTTCTTTCTAGATTTTCACTTTTTCGTTTTTTTTTTTTTCTAGTTCTAAACACAGTTCTTGGAATCAAATAAAACAATACTGTCTGATTAAATTTTTTTATTGAAATAAATTTTTGCTATCCATTTTAGAGCAATTTACATGTCATTTTAAAATATATAGAGATTTGTTGAAAAAAAATCTTAATTACCGTAAGGATATGATAATATATTCAATTTGTTGATGGAATTTTTATATGAGTATAATTTAACTCCTTGTAGATAGATTTGAGACTTTTTTGGAAATTTTACGTGATTGGAGAAATTAAAAAAATAAGATAAGTTAGTTTTTGTGAAAATCTGATTAGTTGTTGTAATGTGAATGTTGTATTAGTTGTATTGGTTGGTGTATGTAATTTTGTTAGAGAAAAACATTAAGGTTAAGCTTATCATAACAAAATTTAGTGAAAATGGTAATAAATTCAGGTTTGGATTACAATTAGTGCTTTATGATTGTAGTTTGAACAGTTGTAAGTTTTTAATACTCTTTGGAGTTTTTTCCTTAAGCAAAAGAATTCTCATTCTAATGACGATACATTCCAATAAAAGAGAATTACATTGATCTCATTTATTTAAACAGAAAATTATTTACTCAAACTTGAAAATTCCCAATAAAGCGGACTTAACTTTGCTGTATTTTTTTTAATTAATACGTGAAATGAAAATTTACAATGATTTAAAACTACTTATTTAAATAATTTGAAATTTATTTATATATATTTTTAATCTTATTTTCAAAAATTTTAAATAAATGCATTTTAAGTTAGAATATTTTAATAATTTATTAAACTATTTAATTAATTATTTTTTATTTAAAATCAATTATAAATATTTAATTTATTTCTTTTCACTTTTTCTTTTACCAAACAATCTCTTTTTTTTTTTTATAAAAAATCTTTTATTTTCCATCTTTCAATTCTACAAACTGAAAGTTGAACTATAAAATAATTATCATATTTGAACTACAAAATATACCTAAAGTTGATCTATAAAGACCATATTAAAAAAAAAAAGAGTTTTTCTTAAGAAAGAGTAAGAAATATATGTTTTTTAATTTTAACAAAAACAAGAGGAACGAAATTTGCAAGTAGATTTTAAATTTAAAAAAATAAAAAAAAATGAGATCGGAGAGCATATAAGGTGTGAGGAGAGTTTATTGCGACAAGTAAGAGGATAAAAATGTCATGCTAAAGATTTTTTTAAAAAGACTATTCTGGTTAATTCATATCATCCAAGAAGAGAAGACATTTTGTGTTGGTGATTTAACCTTGTAATAATCTTCGTTAATAGTTGATGTACTCGAAAGTTACACTGAACACTCACCGTTAAAGAATTTGTGATATCACCATATCTATGCTTTGTTCTGCTCTCTGCACTATCACCAATCACCATGTCTATAAATTTTAATCCACAGATTATGGAAAACCTCCACTGCCGTTGCACATTTTCTTCACACTTTTAGAACTAAAAACAGAATAATTAAAACCCCCTTAAGACTGTTATAATTGTTCAACTGAGTTTCCAAAAGTATAATTGGAGGGCATTCATATTTAGATATTTAACAGATGTAATCATCCCAACAGAGTTTTTGAAGAAAAGTAGACAAGATTTCCCATCGAAATCTTGTTGCAGATTCGAGACAAAAGTGTTTTATTTGGTTTATGCACAGAAAATGCAATAAGAAGTACCACAAATTACGGAAAGTGTGGAAGAAGTAAAAAAATTCAACCACAAATTGGTGGATATAGTTGTTCATTTAGACGTAGTAGAGTAATGAAGTGTAATATCTGGTAATGTTATTCTTTAAAATTAGGAAAATTTTATAAATCATTACAATTTTTAATTATTTCATCAAAACTTATAAATCACTTATTCACGGTCTTTAATCATACGTTAATAGGATAAATATTAGTAAATCTTTAATCATACGTTTATATATCAAATTATTATATTATAAATAAAAACTATTTTTATTAAAAGATTATTTGAATATTTTTTTAATTAATTAATTTAGTATAAATATATTAATTTTTTTTAAATATAATCAGACTAAAATTAAGTCGTTAACATGGGTTAATATATAAATTAGATTAAATTATCAATTTTTTTTTACCTGTAAGGTTAGAATAGATTAAGCCCAACTGTTTTTTTTTTATAACTCTGTATATAAAAATAATTTTGTGAAAATTAATAAATAAATACAAATAATTCTAAAATTTGTCACAAAATATAATAATAATAATAATATAATATATATATTTTTTTAAATGTGATTACCTAAAATAACAAGCATACATTTATAAATACTAAAACTAAGGTAACAACTCAATTTTTTATTTTTGAAATAAATAGAGTTTTTTAAAGATGAAGTTAAAAGCCAATTTTCTCTATTATGAAAACTAAAAAACTTATTACCATGTCCCTAGATCCCAATTTTGCGGGTGTTTGAGATTAAAAATAAAACAGAGCAAAATAATAAAAAATTGTAATCTAAATAAAATATAATAAAGATAAAACAGAATTAAAAAAAAATCCCAAATCACAAATAATGTGAAAATAAAGTGGATTAAACATGTCAACGTCAATCTTGTATTAAATTAAAGCTTAGAGCATGATAATAGGAAGTGAAAAGGAAACCAAGAGGAAGGCCCATAAGGATAACGCCATAAAGCATGAAGAAAGCAGCCACTCGTGCGGCTGCCCAACATGCCCAATCATTGCTTCCGTGGGGCTATCATCAAACATCCACGTGGCTGGACCACACGTGTGAATGACAAGACTTTTCCCAATCAAAACTCACCAACCCTTATTTTGTTTATTTGCGTCTCTTCTACTTTCACTCTCAAAAATCTCAAATTAATCATTTTTCTTTTTAAATACTATTTAAACTAAAATATAAGTAAATTGTAACACATAAATCTTCTCCAATAAATTAAATCTATCTTAATTTTTTCAAAAGGGAATCATCTTCTCACCTCTAATTAAAAACACAAAAGCCTAACCTAAACATTAAATAGTAATGAAAATATATGCTATTGTCCTATTGCTTCTATCTAACTAGGTTACAACACTTTAACCTCATTCAATCATGTTATCGAATCTTCAAACGAAATTCTTATTCATCACAAGATTAGTTTATATTGTTAGTACTACTTTTTTTATGCCTTCATGATTTAAGAATCTCCCTTTATATTTAATTTTAAGTATCATAGGTTATTGTTGTAATCAACAAAATATAAAAAATAAAAGAAAAAATTAGAGTTAAAAAACACACTTATTTATTTGAGAAGAAGATAATATAAAAAGGAAAGTGTTTATTCAAAATAAAATAATTAAAAATAAATAATATTTTTTTCTAAAATTTCAAGTTTCAATGAATAAAGTAATATTATATTTTAAAAATAAATAAATATTATTTATTTCATTTTTATAATTGTTTTCATATTTATATTTATGACATTTTAAATAATAATTTAAAATTAACATAAAAATTAAAATAATAAATATAAAAATAAATAATATTTCATTTCAATAAATTTTTTCTAAAATAATAGTTTTTATTTTATTTTTTTCTCTTTTTCGTATGAGTGAAAAATGGAATATATATATATATATATATATATATATATTATGGTAAATAATATCTATTTATTTATAATTTATTTATTCTATTTCTATATATTAATTAATCACTTTTCTAATAATAAAAATAAATAATATAAACATTTTCAAAATTTCAATGGAATATATTAATAATGTTTTAACTTCTCAATGAATCCTACTACATTATTTACCAAAAATTGATCAACTGTTTAGATAAAGATATCATTGTTTAAAAATGTTGTACCACGCTATTCCTTGAGTATACATTAATATTTATTTATTCTTAGATATTTTTGTTCTGCATTAATTTCACAATATCCATCTCAAATTGAAAGTTACTAAGAGTAGCATTAGTTATATCATTTAACGTTATTTTATTTAAAAAAAACATATTTATTTAATCACTACTAAAAATTCTCATTTTTCATGGGAATAATTTTGCAAAATTTTTGTAAAAATTGCAAGAAATAAGTTTTTTATAAATTTAAACAATTTTTTTAAGAAAATTGGCAGAAAAAAACTAATTTTGTAGTGGTGAAGGAGGATCAAACATATATAATCTTTATATTTAAACTGTTTGTTTAATTTGAAAGTAAGTCAGTGTTTGAACAAATAAGTACAGACAATGATTAAATCACTTTTTTTCTTCTTTAACTTTTAAAGCAAACCCACTTTCCTGATCCAATTAAAGAAATATCTATACCCAAATTGAGACGTAGAGAAGGAAAATTCTTCAGACTATATGTATTTTTAGAATATTGCAAAATTATTAGTTTTATATTTAAGACAACGTGTCTAACCTCCCAACACTATATATAAATCATTAAATATATGTTGCCTTTTCCTTTAATAATTTAATTTTAATACTAGTGATATAAATATTTTTTAAATAATGATTATAAAAATTAATAACTTTTCAATAAAAAAATAATTTCTTTTGTTAATGCGTTTTAGTTAAATTCTTAAATTATGTTTTTTCCCTCAATTTCTTGCTAATTCATTAAAAAAAGTCTTCTTGACAATTTATGATAAACTTGTTAAAAATTAATATTTATGCTGGAATGACTCTTCTAAATAAATGATGTACTTAATTTTTTGTATTTGTTTATTTTTATTATATCACTTGTTACATTTTATTATTACTTTCTATATTATTTCATATACTTTTTATCCCATTTTTTGTTTCACTCAATCCAAGTCAAGATAAGAGGTAGTGGTGTATCTTTGTCATCACACGCATGCATAACTGAATAACCTCAATAACTGAAGTCAGACTAATTCAAAGGCAAGTTCAATCCCTTTTCCCTCTAATTTAATTTTAGAATCTAAGCAAACATCCAAACACTGTCTTCACTTGACTACATACACTGCATAATTAGGCATAATAATAACTATAATGATAGCCCTAGCTAGAGTCTAGGGAGACATGCTACTACAGTAATTTTTATGATTGTGTCTCACTTAATCTTTGAGGTAGTTAATTTTGGCTATGATCAAACAAATGAGCACTATTAGATGCAGAATTTCAAAGTCATGCAGTGACATACATAAACCAGATGATCGTGTTTCAACGCGTTTGTGTCAGGATTTGAGGATTGGTGCTTAGAAATTGCAGTGCAATTCGTTCCCTGATGAACACGGAGAGTCGTCGACTGAGGGGGTCAGCATTCAATACGAGGGAGTGTGATACAAAGGAAAATATCATCAGATAATGATACGATATAGGGCCAAACCACGTGTGGCTGGATTGCAACCAGAGAGAAAAAATAGAGAATCTCAAATAAATGAAATTCTCAATAAATGAAATGCTATTATTATATATATATATATATATATATATATATATATATATAATATATTTGCTGTGACATTTATATTCTTTTTGCTGGGAAAGAACAAACGCGCGTGCCATAACGATACTGTACGGATTTATTAAGCATGGTCTACTTGTTGTTGTAGTAACTAGAAGAACAACTCCATCGTCCTTGTCACACCAAAAAGGAAGAAGATGTGCAACCAATCTTGTTCGGAAGGTAAGTAATTTCATAACCAGTGATCTGATAAATTTAAAATGTATTGAAATAACTCAACTTAAAAGTTAACTCAAAAAGTAAGAACAGGGTTACTTTTTATGAATGAAATTTGACCAAGACATTTATAAATATATATGATATTGTTGAGCATGGTTTTGTTGAAGTTAAAATATAGTATAAAACTAGTAAAGTACAGTTGAGTGTTACACCGACAGGGTTATATCTGGAGCATAATTTGGGTGCAGTTTGACTTGAATAATTATGTGAAGGTTAGAAGAGAGATGAAAGAAAGGCATATCTCCCTGGTCACTACGTACTGATGGCATAAACTCCAATCAATGGTAATCTGGTCCACAGCCTAAAAGTGCACAGCTAGCAATACCAACCAACTACCAACCTTTGAAGTGTTGTGACAGAAACGAGGTGTAGGTACGGTGGCACAGAGGGAGGGGCCAGTGAGTGAGTGTGTTGAATTTGAATTGAAAGAAGTAAGCAAAAACAAACAAATTAACCTTCAAAGTTGAAAGTTGAAAGAGCAGTGATGTAATATTGTATAGTGGGAATAGAGAAGGTCCTATGGATGTGCCAATGGCATAGGCATTGGTTGAGTTTAAGGGTGTGGAAGCGGGTCCCAACGCTAAGTTGGTTGCAGTCCCTTCATGATTGAGTTTAGCAAACCAAGGGAAGCTTCAATCATTGCTCACGCGCGGCTCTGCCTGAAAACGTGGCCACACAATGCCCTAAGCATTCTCGGGCACATTGTCAGCTATAATCATAGCTCTCATGCACAACCTTTGACCACTACCATTCTGCAAACTTTCCCTCTCTATTTTTCATCACAAACCAAACACGCCATACCTAGTTCATTACCATCATATATATACCACTCGTGTTTAACCTTGCACTTTCTTAAACTGAATTCAATTTATGCCTCTTTTTTCCATTATGTGACCATCCCTGCCTTCACAAAGGACAACACCTTTAAACATCAAGGAATGTATAAATTACGTGCACGGATTGGATTTATTATAAGATCGATTCAAAAGATAACAAAAAGCATGGGATCATAGATTACCTAAATAGTTAAAGACTTAACCTTTGAATTGTGTGAGGCTATTGCGTTGTTTCATACTGCTTAGTTCAGACATCATCATGTTTGCAGACAAAGTTTCCATCATTGAAAAGAAAAGTGCGCATTATTGTTTACAGCACAAGGAATGTTTAATCTCTTCCTCTTTTCATCTCTATAATTAATGGTTACTGCCAGAGACTTTGACTACAGTGTATGTGAATTGCTAAACAACTAAGCATGGAATATATATATATATATATATATATATATATATATATATATATATATATATATATATATATATATATATATATATATCCTCTATCTTTTGGCCCTTATACTTTTATTTCTCCTTTTAGGAGGTTATAAGTATTCTTTACTCAAACAATCTTATTTGATAGGATATCATCATCATCATAAGTTATAGAAATACTTTTATCTTCTTAATTATTGATCAGTGTCTAGGGTATCATTTAAAAATCAATTAATATTTTATTTTGGTAATTTTTTTTAAAAATTTAATAAATCATATCAAATTAATAATTAATTTACTCAATTTATTGTCAAATTAATTCTCAATTTAAAAGGTATTATATAATAATTTTTTCTTAAAAATACAATATTTCTATCACATATATATATAATTTATTCTTTGAATTTATTTAAATTAAAACTGTGTGTAATGTTTTAGTAGATAGATTTAGAGTTTAATTGTAGTAATATACTGGTGGAAATATTTTTACATTATCCACTGATTAAAAACTTTTTTAATAATTAAAATATTCATCAATTCTTTTCGAACATTAATAGTTCATATTTGGACAATTGTGTAAAAAATTGTAGCCCATCAATGAGTTTAAGTGTTAATTTTTTTACTATTTCTTCAAAGGATGAAAAGATGGAAGAAATATGGAACCCCACTTGTGGCAGAATATCTTCTACGTACGTATCCTTAAGATTCATTGAAATTCACTGTTTTATTTTCATGGTTTTTACATCTACTGTTTACAACAATTAGAGGCCACACCTTTCACTATCACTAAGTTGTGAACATTAGATACAATTAAGAAGAAACACGTGAATGTTAAACATGGAGCTTTAAAACAAGGCATTAGATTTTGTTCTACAGTACAGAAATCATTGCCAGTTAATGTTGCAGATGCTCTCTGTGAGACCCGTGACATTAATGAGGTTAATTTCTTCGTGTTAGAGAAAGCACGAATATTCCTCAGAATGAAGTCCTGGTAGCAATGATACTGCGTAATAATTAGGAATCAAACGAAGATCCTGTTACCAAGCATCAACTTCGTGTACAAATTAATGCATCAACAATTTTGGTATGAAGATGACAGAATGTATAATAAGTAACAGTAGCTTGTGATGGGTATCTGTTAGGGGCTATTTTGAAAAATTTTCATGAATGGGATTGAGTAATGTACGAGAATATAACATTATTTTTAATTTAAAATCTCAGTTAAGTTATACATTACTCAACTTTTTTTTTTTTTTTCTATTTTTAATTCAGATTTAGATTCTCAACTGTTTATTATGAACCCTCATTGAGTCGAGATACCTATTAGAACCCTCATTGAGTCGAGATACCTATTAGCCCTTATGAACCTCAAAATCAAATTCATCAAACTTTTAATAGAAAAATAGAAAAAAAAAGATTTGACACAACAGCATGAGAGGAGTTCAATACACTGAACCACTCTACTGTAAAATTACCCATTCTAAACACTAGTTCGAAAAGAACTTGGAGGAGAAAAATAGTTTTGAACATTAAAAAATGACATTTATTCATATATATATATATATATATATATATATTTAATTTGAATAATATAATATTTTTAAATGATTAAGAAATGTTTATAAAAATAGTGAAATTTATTTTCTTTCCTTAGTATGTTCTTTAATTTTAGAAAATATAAAATTTAATAAACATGTTTTTTTTTTAGAAAATATAATAATCACCTGTTCTTATGTAAATATATTTTATGGTTGTATTTTAGGTAAATATATATTTAACTTATAATTAGTCTTTTAAATATATGTATGATATTATTAATTATTTAATTAATTTTTTATTATTACGGTTTATATATTATATTTATTTTAAGTCAGTAAATAAAATTGAGTGAAAAAAATATTCTTTTATAATTAATTATAAATTAAATATATGTTAACCTGTGTTAATATTAAAGCTATTATTATCAATCACTTATATTATTATTATAATTATTGTAAAAATTAATAATTTTGGATCTTGTAAATTTATATATATCATTTTTCAGAAATACAGGCAGATGTGAATCACATGATGCACGAAATCGTGTAGGCTTGTTGTATGAAAACTAACAAAAAGAGAATCCTAGTCAATTATCAATATCTGGATGCAATGATTCAAATTGGAAACAAAATAAGCATAAATATATGCAGACTTAATATTATATATAATCCAATAATACTTACATTTAAAGCAAAAAACTGAAAAAAATGTTAAGAGGACTTGAGTATTTGAAATCTGAAAAAGAAAAAATGTAATGAAAATAAAGGCAAGTACTTGATTATAGGAATGCATGAGATGGAGGAGAATGAGAATAAGAGGGGAAGATGATGATGATGATATATATATGAATGAGCAACCATAATGAATGACCAATTATAAATGGCATGCATGAGTGATGAGTATGACAACCAAACCCTGATATACAAAACTTTTATAAATGTAGGTAGGCTGGGTTTAGGTTTAGGTTTAGGTTTAGGTTAAGGCTTAGGTTAGGTTTGAGGAGGATATATGCCATGAAATGAAAAACAAGCACACCACTACACTTACTATAATGCCATGAATTCAATCATGAGTTTAATCTCTCTTCACTGCTATTAATATCACTTCAAATCAAACATATCATTAAACATTCCAATAGAATAAAACTCTCATGGATTATTTATCATTTTAAAAAAGTACTGAGTAATTAAACTTGAATCTTATTATCTATGCAGATTTATATATGGGATAGATATTTATAATTATCAATTATGATTAAGTTCTTACTTGATATATATTTTTCCGTACATATTGTCGGAGATCTTATATTTTTTACTAATGATAAAATCAAAATATATAATGTACAGAGGTTAATTTAAAATCAAACACACACGTATTAAATTTTTTTTATAGGGTAGTTGATCTATGAGATAAGTCGTTATTGATTCCTTATGAAGAAATTGTTTAAAAAATATGTATAATTTTACAAACTTTATATTTGAGATGTTTAACTCTTAATTTACGAATTCATTTTAGAATATCACATTTACTAGTAATATAATTAACATTGTGTATATAGGTAAGAAATATTTAATACAAATAAACTGATTTTTAAGATTAATTACACAAAAATCTAAATGTTGACACACATACATACGAAGGATTTTTATTATAACACTTCCTTCAGTGTGATTTTTTTCTTGGTAAATATATATACCATCAACCTTAAAAGGAAAATACATTCGAAATGATTATTTGATCATCATGTAACTTGATTATAATTTTGATCATCAATATAGTTGTTGAGTTTTAATTCTAAATTTGGCACAAGTGTCACCTTTTTATATAGATAGAACGTGATCAATAAGACAAGATGTTTCTCTTAATTGAGTTACTTTTTTCGATAACTTTGTGTACATATTAAATTTTAGTAATCTAACTTAAAAGCTCTTATTGACTAGATTAATCTTATAAGTTCTATTAAATTTTAAACTATTTTAATATTTATCATATAAATTTAATTTAACATGTAATTAATATATATTTTTAAAAGCATAAGTAAATATTACCTTTAATTTACATAATTACACATCTTCAATTTAGATAATTTAAATTTTGTTTCGCTTGATAATTCAGTTATCAAAACAATAACGATTGAAGTAATAAAATTTAATATATAAAAATATTATTAATGAGGTAACATTGCTTATCGACACATTGAATTGATCTAAAATGTTGTTGATTGTTAAGTTTATATATATATATATATATATATATATATATATATATATATATATATATATATATATATATATATATATATATATATATATATGAAATGAGATCAATTTATATATTTGTTATTTATTTTTTATAAAGACTACATTGAAAGCCTGTTTTGCATAACAAAGAAATTGAAAATAAATGTCATGCACTGAAACTAATTTTCTCACCAAGCCTGTATATATCATGCTTCAGTCATAAAAGCTATAACTTGCTTCCAGAGCTAACCCACTTCTACCTTTAAGCAGTATGGTTTTACTTTATTTCTTAAAAATTCTTAAAAGAAAATTAAAATTTCTCAGCTTCCTGAATTTTTTTTTTAAAATAGCTACTTTCAAAACATGTATATATGTGCAGCTTCTCAACACATAATATCACTTGAAAAAATTATGAGGATTATTTTATCAGGTTGGATAACAGAAGATTTTTGAAAGTATATATATATGTGCAATGGGCATTCAATGAATTACCTTTAAATTATTATAACTGATTATATTCTACTCTCAATGGTATATAGGCATTTGGGTTTCATATTCTCATCAAATCTAATTAATATTAATACTGAATAGAAGACAGAGTTGGGTTATGATGTATGAAAGCAGAAAGAAAAGAAACAGAGTATTGTTGTTGCAGCAATAATTGCTGAGCATCGTTCATACTCAACTATTATCCAAAAGAAGACCATTAACACATTAGGAAGATCTGATGGAGGGCCACACTCATTATTTTAGAGCAATAATGTCACCTGTGATGTGAGCCACCTAATGAAACCACATATTTGTGATTCATTATATTTTCCAACTTTTTTTCATTCCTCTCTTGCTCATGATATTCGATACCTAGAGCAATGCCTAAAGGTGCCACAAGATGGAACCGTAGGGGGACCATGACAGCACTTGGCCACTTACAAACTATATATCAAACAATATAGTCAACCAAAGATGCATTTCTTTTGGATCTCCCTGCATATGCTTAATCAATTTATCCTATATTTCTGTCAGAAACAAAACATAGGAGACGTAAAATTTGCAATTTGACAATCAGAGTCTGACTAAAGAAGATATAATTATGTTTTCTGTTCCAACATACAATCACGCTTCTAAACTTTTATAAAGTAAAAACAATTATCAGTCACGTACCGTTCCCACCACCATTATCATGTATACAAATTAAATAAATTTTTTTGAGATCTGTAAATATACAAATTTCCACTTATCTTTTAGAAATTATTAATTTTGATCTTTAAAAATAATCTCTATACCGTTAGTTAGTAATGACGACATTCACATAAATGTCACATCAATAACGACTTTGATTTGACTTATAACTTGTGTATAGATGTATGTTCTTATTACCTCATCAATAAATAGTAATAGGGATTACTCAGAACTTATATGGATCAAAACTAATAAAAATTTGAAGGATTAAAACTAAAATTAGTCATATTTATAAAAAGTAAAAATTAGAGCCTCCGGCAAGGATTGGACATAAACATTTTGCATGGACAGCTAGCCTGCAATTTCTAGAGATGTAATTTTCTTAAATATTTTCATCGACTATAATCATTTACATTTGCAAGTTATACAACTCTACACAGTCAAACCTCTTGACTGGCTCAGTTTTATGAGCATTACTTGTATAGAGGTTGTGCTCCGTCTCTACCAAAGGCAGGAACGTTTTACAGTATCCAAGACGAGTCCTAGGAGCACCAAGAGTATTGACGAAAGGCCAAATTAGTTACAAGACGAGAAATAAGCCCTTGCCTACCAGTATACAAATGAGATACCACAAGTATGAATTCTCATATGGACAATGGCAGTCTTCGTTCCCTGTTCCTTGCCAATGTCTGCCTAGTCAGTCTTAGCCGGGCAGGAAGAAATATATTGAAGCATATGACAACCCCAAAGAGCCAAAAGTGCCTCAAATAAAGGGTCACGAGGGATGACACGACAAGCATGGAGAACAGTAAAGCAAAACCAATCGCCACTGCAACATCACCCCTGCATCAAGGCAAGAAAAATGTCAATTATTGGAGCATGAATGACATTCCATTATTTTTATATGAATTTTAGAAGGTAATCTGATAAAAAAGGATACCAGGACCTAGATCCAAATTCTAACTGTAGAAGACTGCTAAGTCCAAGTTTCTCTATTAGAATGATACGACCCATACTTGGACCGTGTCAGCGGCGCATACTATGGTGCCCCAAACACATCAAAACACAAAATAAAGAAACAGGAGGCCTACCAAAAATCTAACAGTCTCCCTTCAAGATAGGACAACCCATATACCGACCGAGTCAATAGTGAAACCATACAACTGTATATACACACATAAATTAAACTTAAACAATCTTGTGTAAGGCCACATATTCAGGTCTTGGACATAAAGATATATATAAATAATTTATCTAGGAATCATGTAGTTCCTACATACCAATCATTATAGTTTCTCAAAACATCATGATTTCATCATTAACATATAGTAGTATCATCTACATCTCAAAAAAAAAAAAAAAATTATTCTCTATCCCTACCCCAATAGCTGCAATATATTGCAGTGACCTTTCAAAATACTCTCCATCACATGTAATGGAGGCCTACCAAAATGATGAACAAACTCCTGGCTAAACTGGCCAATCCCAGGGAGCCTGCCACTAAACAACTTGTGAATCTGGAGGAAAAACTGAAAGAATGGAATATGTCACAAGGATTTAGTGTGAGCAAAATAAACAAAGTTGACATGAAAGAGAAAACAAACATAGCACAAGTTTTATATTTAAAGTAAGGATTATAAAAGAAAACGGCAATGTAACATAACCTACTTTGTGAAATATATATATATATATATATATATATATACACACACACACACACACACATACATTCGCATTCTTGAACACTCATTACAAAAGCAATTAACATCATAATCAACAATAATAATAACAAATATCCCATGAATCTTCATTTCACATAATAAGGTTTAGGGTTTTAAGAAACCCATAAAAAAATTCACATTTGCAACACCCCACACATAACATATTACTAATCTATTTCATAGAATAATTTCTACAGATTTATAGGTTATCCAACTAGGGACTTTTTAAGGATGGTTAATGTTCATTTTAAATCAAATGAAGAGTGCAAGAAGTTTGTAAGGTTCAATATGATAGAAGGTGGATCAAGGAGAATGGGAAAAAGATATGAGAATGGGATGCGAGCATGTTACAAAGGGAGAGAAGGAGGTGTGTGGCGGAATGGAGGGGTGTTTTTTTTTTTTTCATTAAAAGTGGTGTTTCGGAAAAAATTGATGCATTTTTTTATTCCCTTTGTATAACTTTATTTCCTTAACTTGGTGAGATAAATTCTACAAATATCATATGTAATCTCTATGTAAATAGAGGTCAAAAATACAAATCAGATTTCTTTCTGTCTTTCCAGTATATCTTTAAACACATCATAATAAGGATTATAATAGTTGGGAAATCTAAATGTGAGTCCAAGTCCCACATTGAGTAAGAATGAGGAAGTTGAGCAATATATAAGGAGAAAAAACTCATAACCTAATGTTTTAAGGTATTGGGTTGAAGGGGGTGTCATATTTTCTTATATGATTGGTTCGTATCATTGTCGAGAATCTACGTGTTATTAGTCCCCCTTCAAAGACACAACAGTGATGCCTAATTTCCATGTTCTACTAAGTGTTAATATTCCTTTGATCGAAGAAATTCTCCATTAACTTTGCCCAATGATCATAATGCCCATCAAATTTCGGAATTGCAAGCTATATGTATTTAATGGATTCTGTCATTTCTCAAGGTTTTGTCTAAACACTCACATGTGTTACACTCACTCTCACCCGGTTTCTGGTGCAGACCCCCCCAAGGTGTTTCACTCACTCTCACTCAGTTGTTCTGGTCAAGGCCCGTGTGAAGGAGCTCTAATGCCAAATTGTGAACATAATAAAATAAGATATTTACCAATTTCTGTACCAATAGTATGATTCAAACTGAAAAATTAATTATATTTGTATAGGAAATGTGAGAATAAAAAAAAACTGTCCCACCTCCACGCAATGGGTGGTTTCCTAACTAAGTCATGAGCTAAATCTTAGCTCTCACTACCTAAAGAATAGATCAACATCATCCGCATCATACTTTCAATGGTTGTGTATAAACCTAGACACCATACCCAGGAAGCCTTATGTACTTGACTACAACCAAACTAGACTTGATGTATGGAGTTAGCTTAATTAGTAGATTTATGGCCAATCCTACAGAGATGCACTGGTCTACAGCAAAAAAAATTTTGAGGTACCTAAAAGGGACTTCTGAATTCAGGATATTCTACAGGAAAGGGGAAAACACAAAAATATTTGCTTATACATACAGTGATTTTGGTGGAGAGATAGACGACAGGAAGAGCAAATATGGATTTGTGTTTTCATTAGGGATTCGAGCAGTTTCATGGTCTTCTAAGAAGACGCTAGTGGTAACATTGTCTACATCAGAAGCAAAGTCGTTGCATTATGTGTATGTCAATGTACCTAGATTAAAAGAATATTGGAGAGTTTTGGTTTCAAAGAACAAAAAAAATATTCTAGTTTTATGTGTCAGTAATTCAACTATTTAGTTGTATGAAAATCCAGTATTTCATAGAAGGTGTAAACATATTAATGTTAGATTTGATTTCTTAAGAGATCTTGTCAAAGATGGAAGCATCAAGCTGAGTTATTGCCACACTCATAATCAATTGGCTGACATAATAGGTCAGTTGTTGACCTATTCTTTAAGGAGTGAGAGCTAACATTTAGTTCATGACTTAGTTAGGAAACCACCCACAATTTGCGTGGAGGTGGGACAGTTTTTTTTTTTATTCTCGCATTTACTATACAGATACAATTCATTTTTCATATTGAATCATACTACTGGTACAAAAATTCAGAAATATCTTACCTGATTGAGTTCACAATAACATTGTAATATTATCATTGACAAATCAAACAATATACTATTGAATAAAATATTGTATGACCAAGATATTAATCAAGGAAATCATTTTGCATCCTAAGATTACACAATACAAATAAACTAATTAGGTCTCAATTTCACAAACTAACATAAATGCAAAGGATAACCAATAGTAGCATCTAAATTAATTTGATCCATGATCACTTTAATGCATTATCATCCACAATATAGGAGCATTTGGAAGAGGTTTTGCAAAACCTATTTGGATATAGCATATAAATTTGTAATATGAAAATTGAAGGGGTTTGGTTGAACAGTGACTTATGACCTTTTTACAAGTCAACTTATTTCAAAAAGCTTCAGTTAGGCTTATCAAAATATGCTTATTGAATCAAGCAATTATGACAATCTCTATTCTGCAGAACACTTATTTTCATTAAGTTCATAATCAAACATAGCCATAACTCATTTTCAGATCCACCCAATCTATTTATACAATTGCCAAGATTTCCGGCTCCAATACTGTATACATGTACAATAATCTTCACTTGATAAAGTAGTCTGAATTTCTGCAAAAGTAATGTGCCTTAACTAGGACAAAAAGGGACTTAATATGTGATTTATGTTTTATATATGCTACAAGATTCAGTAGCCCTTCATTAAAAGAATATCCATGTCTATGTTCTAACATATCTTGAAATATTATATCAGAGTTGACCCACTCTCCCCCAATTCGGCCTGAATTGAGATGAAATTCAACTTTTTTTAATAAGAATGGCAATGATACAACTCTTAACTATTTTGTCATAGAAACTCTGATACCATGTCAAGACCAACACTGAGATACTTAATAAAGCATGGGTACGACCATACAATGCAGCACCCCAAGAGTACAAATTCTTAAAACTCCAATACATGATACAGCCAAGATATGTTAACATGAAGTTAAAAACAAAATTCACATAAATGCAAAATATTTAATAATTTATCATTAATACATAATTATACCAGTGGACAAATATCAAAATTTTTAAAACAAAAGTTCTGATCATAACAAAAACCATAATTACATATATTTCCCTTGCTCATCTCAAAGTATATTCTTCCCCCAACCAACCCATGTCAAAATGTCATAAAAGTATCATTAGTCATATTCAAAAGAAGTCGGTTCAATACGATTACCATAATATTTACAATAGCTTCAAAGATACAAAGAAGTCATCATTAGTCCTATTCCAAGTAACTGATAATGCAATTAAATAAGAATACAAAATAATGGACGATACTCCATATGTAATAAGGTGTCTCATCTCATGCGTATTCGATATGACCATCACACAGATATTTTGCCAATTGTGGAGTATTTGGACTTTAGAGGGGTTAAACAAAATTCCATATCTAACAGTTAGCATTGAAGAAGAAAAAAAATAAATTATAGTATTTAATGAAAGAGGAAGATAGGTGAACATCAATGCTACTACAGAGTAAGGTTATCATATATGCCTCAAGGTTTTTAACTTTGCCACCATGTCAATTTTCAACAAACTATCATTTTCTCATCTTAAAAAAAGGAAAAATATCTTGCATCCACTTCCCAAATTTTCTAGGCCCATCACTCGGAGGGCTAGCTATCGGGTTGACATCACTTAAATATTATATACAGGTTATATTGTCACTCTAAACCAAACTGCAAGTTCTTTATACCCATCATGTCCAAATTGGAGACGGGATAGCATTCCATTATAATCTCATCTAACTTAACAAACTCAAGCCACGACCGGTATTCAACTGATCAAACGAAAGTATGCATCACCTCTAAGCCTAAATCCACAAACACTCAATAAAATATTTTAGTATTCAAGATGCAATTTTTACCAGGAGAAAATTGCCAACCCCTCCTAACAAGGAGAAAATTGCAAACCTTCCTCAAAACACCCAACTACCCAAGTCTCCATTACACCCTGTGGAGCAGCGGTGAAAATCACTAAAATCAACTCCTCGTATTTAAAGTATTCTCACTTGAGAACAACACGGTGTTTCTCCGATCAATGTTATATCCTTCAATATATCGAAGCAAAAGAGAATTCCAGAATCCGCAATACAAGGTACCCAATTCAAACTCCTTTTTAATTTTTTAATTTTTTTTTCATTTTACCAGTTTTGCAACAAATTTGCAGTTAATGTAAATACCAATAAGACACAGTGAAGCACTTCTAATAACAATTAGTATGTATCATAGTCAACTGAAATTGACAAGTGAAAGAACACGATGCAATTCTTCTTGCGCACACCAGGAGCTAGTTAACACATACCTATCTAGCTAAACGACGGCATAAAATGTAATTTATGAAGTTAAAAGGGCAAAAGGATAAAAACAAAAAAGGTTTACCGAGTTTGAATGTGGGGTTTGGGCGAGAACAAAGTAAGAGCAGAGTGGTTGCGCTTGTATCGAATATGGTAATCTCGGAGCTGCTCCACAAATTTAGAGTGGCTTATCATTTTCACCTCCACAAACTCAGCAACCTTATGTTACTCTTCGCTGCAAACATAAAACCTATTCGCCCTTCGCCAATTTACGACACCACTACGGTGTTCTTCTGGTTTTAGGTTTAGGTTTTGCCAATTGTTTTATTCTATTGATGAAATTAAAATATTTAATTTCTTAATTGAAAATTTGAAGACTTCACTAACATTCTTTTAAATATTTTTATTACGAGTAATTTATACTCTAGTATTTAAGGTCACAAAATTTTAAAAATAGTTTTTTTAAGTAAAAAAACATTTAATAATTATTCTGTTAATACAGAATTTAATTTAATTTTTAAAATTTAAAATTTAAAAATATTTATTAAAATATATTTTATATATTATTATTATTGTTAAGTTATCAAAATTAATATTTATTTTCTTATTATGATTTTATATCATTCATTTGTCTTGTTTTTTCATTTAAATTATAATTATTAAAAACTTTGTTTAAATTATTCTTAATTTTTTTAAAATTAAATAGAATTTTTTTTCAATATTATTTTTAAAATTTGTAATTACAATATTGAAATTGTTTTGTAAAATCTGTTCGGCTCCAATTTCTTTTAGAAAATATGATTAATTCCTATATATCAGTTAAACTTAATAAAAATCCTTATATTTTATATGCTAGTAAGTTTGATTTAGTTTTTATGAATACTAAATCATATTTTTTAAGTTAAAAAGATTACATGTACATATATTTTTAAATTTGAAGAATAAACTTATCCATAATAGAGAGAGAAAAAAATTAATAGCACATCTTTACTATTTAAGCTACCTATAAACTAAAATTGAGAGGCACTGTACAATGGAAGAAGAGAATATATTTCACTCACTCTTTAATTCCATTGACATGCTTATTTATCTTCCTAACAGAATTTGTGTGTTCAATAAAAAGAATAAAGTTATATAACAGTAGATCAGGAAAAAAGAGAGAGAGAGGAAGATAATAAGATCAAATAAAATAGAATGATAGATTTGTTAATTTGTTAAAGCAAATTATTGATAACTAGGATTATTTTAAAATATATTATCAATGATAAAATTATTATCGATATCTTTTATAGAGAGGGACAAATAGAATGAAATAAATATGTACTAAGTACAAAATCGGTCTTTAAAATTAAAGAAGTTAATATTAAAATAATATATATTACAAAATTATAAATTATTATTTAATTTTTAAAAATAAATTAAGATTAGGGAGATATCATATTTTTTGGAGATCCTTGTCTTTATCATTGTATATATAAACCATTCATTTCTATCAATTTTGTGTGTTAATAAAATTTTGGGATGATCAAAATATATTAGGTAAAATTATTATCACAATATAAAAGATACGGAGATTTAAAATAAACCTTAAAATCTTGCAAAAAGATAAGTTACCTATTTAATTTCACAAGTAATAGTGATTGTTAGTTCTATGTTTAGCTTCAAAGAGTTTTTAGATGCAGTATGTTATCTTTTTCTTTTTTAATGAAATGAGAGAATTACCAAGATAAATACTAAAATCTATAATTGATCTTCATGTTTCATGATAGATTCCTTAATCATTCTCATGATAAGTTTTAAGTTAGGGAATTGAACTTTTCAAATAAGACAAACCAAGATTTGGTGATCTCTCTATGTAACTTAGAATTATGAGTGCAGCATCGAAACAAGTCATGCCTTGAAGATGAATTAAGACCGTTGTTATAGGCAAATTAACCTTTCAACTAGTATTTTATATGAAAAACATTTGAAAATTCATTTAGATGAAAGATTTTAACATTGTGAACGAGTACAGTGGTTGGAAGGTGTGGGTTTCTAATAATAATTCTAAGGCTTTTTTTATTTATTTATATTATTCACTCCTTTCATTTCTAATTTCAGAAAATCTCTTAAATTTTTCACATCATTATATTAAAAGTGTTATTACATTATACTTGATATGATTGATTTATTTCTTATCATAACAAGTCCCAATAATATCATTTACACATATTATTATGCCTATAAAAAATCTTTCATAAGAATTGTTAAACAATGAATAATCATTCTGTAATTGAATATTATTAGGAGAACGAAGGAAAGAGGTTAATCAAACAAATAATTTCCTACCCGTTTGCTTGAATTCATATAATATCTTTTTTTAATCTATACATTTCTCCAAGTTGAATAGATCATAATCAAGGAAGAGAAATCATATAAATATCTTACTTTAATTCTTTGTGCAAAAAAACATTATTGAGGATGTCCTTTACCACCATGTCCTCCTCTTATATTTTTAACTAACTCTTGAATATTTTTACTCTTGATGGTTGGAAGTCGTGCAGTTAAACATTCCATGGAAGGAACTTATTGACCAATTAAGATTTGATCTTTGACATGATCAAAATCTAGATTCATGACTCCGAGAATCAGAACCATATAAAATTTATCTAGTTTACTCTTTATCTTTTCTATTGAATCTTTCTCAACAAAATCTTCAACTACTAATTGAACTTTAGAAATAAAGATATTATATTATTATCTACTTGTTATCGCACACCACAACAAAATGGTATAATAAAAAGAAAAAATAGACATTTGATTGAAACTGCTCGTACATTATTACTTGGTACAAATATGTTTGTTCATCATTGAGGATATGTTATCCTAATTGTTTGTTTTCTCATTAACAGAATGTCTTCTTCTTCCCTAGTTTTATTCTCCATTCTATTTCTAAAGGAGCCAATTTTTCATGTTTCTCCTTGCGTCTTTGATTGTGTATTTTTGTTTATGATATTTCTTTAGGTTTAGACAAACTCTCAGTTAGAGTTATCAAATATATCTTTTGAGAATATTCTCATCCTTTTAGAAAGAAAACTGTTGGTTGTCGATGGAGGTGTCAATATGGGTCTCAACCTGTGAGCTAACACGGCTCATCACGAGTATGAACCTTGGGTTGAAAATATTTTAAAAAAATTTAATAATGGGTGAAAGCGAGCTTGATTCACTTAACTCGTGTGTTAAATGAGTTTGAGTCGGGTTGGTGGTGGGTTGATACATTTTTCTCCATCTTTAATATTTTAATTTTTTTTCAATTCATATGTTAGTATAAATCCATGATGAATTTTTTTTTTAGTGAGTCAACCCACCTAACCCACTTATATTAGTAAGTCAACTTACATAACCCACTTATCTTAATAATTTAAAAAGATAATAAATAATTAAAAGAAGATAATATTTAAGTGGGTTAACCTACCTAACCCACCTACCTAGGGTGGGTCGAGCCAGAGTACAAAATTTATTGGCTCACCAAAAAATGAGTCTAGTTGAGCTGACTCATTTTTGACATAACTTGTGATGAATCAACCCATATGGGTGAAGTTAACTCACTTTAATACTTCTAGTTGTTGATGAGTCTATACCATTAAGGTTAGACCTAATGGTGAAGTTGACTGTCTCAAAGCTAGATTGGTGGCCAAAGGGTATACTTTCTCTCTTGTAACCAAATGACTATTGTGAGATTTTTCCTTGCTGTGACCGCCATTCGTCATTGACCTCTCCTTTAACTAGATATTAAGAATGTCTTCTTTCATGATGATCTAGAAGAGGAAGTCTACGTTAAACAATCTCTTGAGTTTGTTGCTTAAAAAGAGTTTATTGCTTAGAAGGAATTTGGTTTAATCTATAAGTTATGACGTTTTCTTTATGATCTAAAGCTATCATAACGTGCTTGATTTGGAAAATTTAATTCCATTGTTCAAATGTTTGGGCTGAAACAAAGTGAAGCAAATCATTCAGTCTTCTACTATCACACTGTCCCTCGAAAATGCGTTTACTTAATTGTATATATTGATAATATAATTATTACAAAAAATGATTATGTTAGAATATCTTAGTTAAAGGAATACTTATTCAGCCATTTTCGGACTAAAGATTTTTGAAGTCTTAAATACTTTTTGGGATTGAAGTAACCCAGTTAAAAGAAGATGTTGTAATCTCTAAAAAAAAAAAGTTCTAGATATCTTAAAAGAGATAAACATGATTGATTGTAAACCCGTGGATAGGCCTATGAACCCAAATAAAAAATTAATGGTAAAATAATGTGAAAATTTCCCTCATTTAGAGAGATACAAAAGACCAATTGGGAAACTTATTTATCCTACTATTACTAAATTTGATATATCTTTTGTAGTTTGTGTGGTTAGTCAGCTCATGCAGACCTCTTGTATTGATCATTGGAATGTTATCATGTATCCTAAGATATGTAAAAAAGGCTTCAGGACAAAGATTATTATATGAAGATAGAGGAAATATCCAAATATCTAGGTATTGTGATGTTAATTGGACAAACGCTTTACTACATGATATTGTATTTTTCTTGGAGGAAATGTTATTTCTTAGAAAAGTAAGAAAGAAAATGTAGTTGCTCGATCATTTGTTGAAACCAAATATATGGCAGTGAAATCTCTGATATGTGAACTTGTATGGGTAAAACAATTCCTTCAGGTGCTAAACTTTTGTGAGATTCAGGAAATGAAGATGTATGATTATAACTGAAAGAGATGAAGATCTTATTGAAATACTCTGGCAAAGATCCTGTTGATTTGATGAAGACAAAGATAAAGTCAAAGTCAACTTTGTAGCGGTCAACAGTCACTTAGATAAAAGAATAGAGGGATTAGTGTGTCCGCAGCTATGCTTAGGTATAATCATTTTTATCTTTTCTGCTGCATGAGGTTTCTTCACTTAAAAGATTTTGCAAAATGCCTCTAAAAACGTTTAAGCAGTTAAAAACAAAGTATTTTAACAAAAGCCTTCTTAAACAAGTTTTTAACTGATATAATTTTGAAATAACCGGTTGTTTTCATTAAAGAAAGTTTTGAAAACCTTCTGTCAATATTTTAACTGATAAAGCTTTGATATAACCGATTAAAATCACTTAAAATGTTAAGAGAAGTGTTTTTGCAGTATTTTAATCGATACAACTTGGTTTTAATCGATTAAATCCACTTAGTGTTCAGGATGATCGATCAGAATGCAATTATGACCGATCAGAATCAAATATGATAGATCAGAATTGAGTTATGACCGATCAGAACTTTTTCAGTCGATTAAAACACGTTTCAATCGATTAAAACAACTTAGAAAATTTCTACACAGCGTTTTAATCGATTAAAACTTATTTTTTATCAGTTAAAATCACTTGGAAAAACTCACAATAAAGTTTTGCAGTATATTAATCGATTGAAACACGAAACAATCGATTAAATCAAATTAGAAGATTTTTTGTAAAAAGTTTTAATTGATACAAACGTTGTCGTATCAGTTAAAACAAATCTGTTAAATAATCAAGAACGCTTTAATGGATTAAAAGAAGTTTTAACAGATTAAAACTACACTTTTAACAGATTAAAAGATTTTTTAACAGATTGATTAAACCAGCAGTTTTGAAAATCTTCTATAAAAATAGTTTGGCTTGAACATTTTAAAACACAACAATTGAACATCAATCTTTAACAATCAAGCAAGCAAACTTTAGCACTCTTTCAAGAAAGATTCGCACTAGTTTTTGTGAAGTTCAAAAGAAATCTTTCTTGAGGCAAAACTGCATTCTTTTGAGAAGAAACAACTTACTGCAGAATTGTATAAAACTGGTTTGAGCATTCTAGTTTCTTCTTTTCATTTCCTTTACATTCTTTTTGTATTTTTTGGTGCCTGGAATTGTGGGCACTGGTTTCTCTGCAGCTGGAATTTGGTTGTAGAGGTTGTCAAGAACTGGACTTTGGTTCTTGGTGAAAGGTTAGGTGTTGGTGCCTGGAATTGTGGGCACTAGTTTCTCTGCAGCTGGAATTTGGTTGTAGAGGTTGTCAAGAACTGGAATTTGGTTCTTGGTGAAAGGTTAGGTGCAGGAACTGGAATTGTGGTTCTTGTGGTAGATTAAGTGTAAGATTGTAATCTGTAAAACATTTGATCTAGTGGAACCCAACTGGAATTTGGCTGGAGACTGGACGTAGCCCTGGTATTGGGTGAACCAGTATAAACACCGGTGATATCTTTCTAAACCTTTCTCTTCTTTAATTTTGTTGCTGCGTTTATTTTTTGATTGCTTGCTTTGTGATTCAAGAACAGATCTGAAATCTTATTTTTACAAATAGATAATCTGTTAATTACGAAAATCTTTCAAAGATCAATTCACCCCCCCTCTTGATCTAAAACTACTTTCCTAACAATAACTAGACCACTCTACACATTGCTTCAAATCCAGTATTCTATGAGAGAACTAAACATATTGAAATTGACTGTCACTTTATTTGGAAAAAGTTGTTGTCTAAAGGGATCAAATAATAAACTTGCATATGCATTAACAAAATCCTTAAGAAGATCTCGTATCAAATTCATTTGTTCCTAAGTTTGGTACATACAACTTATATGTTTTAGTTTGATGAGGAGTACTAGACTTATTAGATATTAAATACACAATTGTATCTAGGTTTTAGAAGCATGTGTATTCATGAGTTGGATCTTGATCTGTATCTAGTTTTTAAAATATGTATTTTCATTTTCCCTTTACCCATTATATTTATGAACTTCCATTATAAATAAGAGAACTTAAGAGAGAGAAAGAGTTAAAACTCTCTAATTATATATTTTTCTTTTTTTTTATCTTTTAAATATTTGTATTATTTGAAGAGGTGCTAACAAAACCGAAAGACTCGAAAATCCTTAACAATGACAAGTTGGACTGGGTTTAATAAGGAAATTGGTGCCAAGACAAGTAATCTAGCACAAATGTGGGAAGTATGTATATATACGCAACATGTAACATAACATATAACCAATATATTTTTGGTAAATTACATCGTAATATGATATTTGTAACTACATTCAACAAGTGACTATGTTTTCTTTTTACTATGTTATTTTGTTAAGGGTTATGGACACAAAAAGTTTGGTGTAGAATTTGTCTATTAGTAAAATATTTAGTCATAAAAAATCTAGTGTTATTATCACTTCTAATGACCTTTGCATTTCTATTAACCTATGTTTTTTTTAAATTAACAAAATTTTGAATTATTTGTATGGTTTCTAATTTTTATTCTGAAGAAAAAAAATATAGGTGTACCTAGAATGATCTATCATGGTTAAGAAGTACTTGTATATATAAATATAAGGTATTGAGTATAATCCCTCAATATCAACATGTATAAGATCAAAATATTTGACAATTTTAAAAGCATAAAATTAAAACACAAGTCTTTTTGTTATGTATAATGATAGAGATCACAAACTTAGGATTTTTCATATTTAATATAAGGGAAACTATAACATCAATATATTTATTTGAAGTATGTTCTAATAAAAGTGCCAAAGGATCTTAAAATCAACAAAAGAAAAAATTAACCATATTTATAATGTGACAAGAAGGCTTTGAAGGTTTCTTGTAATTTAGGTAAAAAGACACTTTGAATATATAAAGGTTAACATTTATCTTAACTGAATTAATTATCTTTAATGAAATTTTGTCTTGAATGTGACCATGAGTGTAATCAAAGGTGAGATACAAGATAAAAATTTAATTAATCATGTTATTGACAAAAGATTAAAAGAGAAACAAGGAATATAGTAAACATTGTACGACATGTTAAAAAAAAAACACTATGAGAATAATTGGTTTACTTTGATTTCATTTAATAACTTAATAGGTGACATAAAAAATGTAATTTTATTATTGTTCTATTATGTACTCGTAAGCACTCACTTAAGAATTGACGTCAAAATTAATTAATATATATAATTTTTTGTCAATTCATTGAAACATCTTCTAAGGACAAAATTGTGATAGATTAAAGTTTTAAAAGAATACTTTTTTCTTAAACAAAACATAGGTTTCGAGTACACTAATAAATTTTATATTACTTAAGAATTAAAATAAAAAATAATTTATATACACCTTCCTCTCTCAATATACTCGAGACACTTCATAAAAACAAAATCATAAAAGATCATAATTTTAAAAATGGTATACTCATGAATTTCACATTGCTTAAAGTAGATAATACCTCAACCAAAACTACTCTTATTTTTTTTAGAGGTGTGTTACTTTTTCAATATCCATTAAAAGCATCATTGTAGTAATTGATGTTTTTGAATTTTCCTCTTCTAATAAATGCCAAGACTCTTGATTCACCAAAATTGTCTCTCTTCCTGAACAAGAGAAAAAAAACACGATTGAGTTAAAAGAAAATCTATAGGAAGGATTTGAGTCTATAACAGAGCGACTATCAGTTAATCCTCCAAGGAATATAATGACTTAATTTTCATTGTTGATTGAAGCAATACAAACGCATTTGATGGCACATGTGCAAGGTGATAAAGGGCAAAAAAACATTCAACTCATCCTACAGGATTTTCTGGTGAATAGTTTATTACAACTAATTCTCTTTACTTGAGGAAAGAAATCAAATCCTATAAATTTACAATTCTGAGCATATTTCTTTGAGAGAACCTCTCCTTGAGATCATTTCATATGACAAAGCCGATATCCATCCATCTGACACTCTAGTAGATAGTAGTGATAAAGATTTGTGAATCCAGGAAATTTTACTCTCATCAATAAAATCAAAACAAATTTTATTCTTGGATATGAAAGTCATTCAAACCAAATGAGAATATTGGTGATAGTTTTTCATTCAAGAATATTGGAAGTAATGGTAAGAGTTGGAGTTTCTGTAAGAGATGTAAAGGATAATATGGGGAAGAAATATCTTGAATGGGGTCATCCATTAGTAAATGTGGCCACCAAAGCTCTAATAACATACCAAAAACAAAAACCGAAAAAAAGTCAGACGTATTTAAGCTAGGTGGAAAAAGGATATTCATTAGAAAAATACGGTCCCTATATATACATCATCTTCTTAACAGAATTAGTGTGTCCAGGAAAAGGAAATAACATAAAGATTGTAAGGTCAACCATATTTTTAATAACTAGAACCTTTCTAAAAATCTATTATTGATATTAGCATCACTCTTCCACAACTTTTGTTTGATTTACAAATTTATAATTTCAAATTTATTTATTGTAATGACACTAAATGAGTGATGAAGATATTAATGTTGAAAATACACTCCATAATAATGCCATTTATAAATTATTCAATTAAATATATTTTTTAATCTCTGCTTCCATACAGTTAATAGCGCTTTGCAATTTGTAAATCATTCTAAATGAATTTCGGGGCGGATTTCACCAAATAATAAAGCCAAAAAAGAACCCAATTCATTTCATTCTAAATGAATTTCAAGACAAACCTAACCTTACCTAGAACATAATCAATTTCGCGCTACTGAACATGTTGAGTATTCAAATGGAACTCGCAAAAAGACATGGCCACAGAATAGGTTCATTTCTAAACATATAGCTCCGTTAAGAGTATCTAAAAAAAGGAATGCTCCAACACAGGACATTACCACCGTGACATATGAGACCATCTCAAAAAGTCATATCATCTCATACCACAAATAATGACGAGAAACTAGCTGTTCAGAGTAGAGAGCATGCCGCCACTCGTGTTTGGAATCACCACTTCCCACCCTGGTCCTTGAAGAGGAAACGTACTACATGGAGCTTTCAAGTTTCCATCTGCGTTGTTGACAATAAGATCACTGCGATCCAAGAGCTTCTCCAGGTCTTCATCACTAATTCCTGTACGTATCATTTTATCTTCGGCTGTTTCTTCGTCACGAAGCAATGCCAAAACATCTTCCTAAAGTACGATCATGCACAAATAACAAAAAGGAAAGTGTCAACAAATATATCCAATAATAAAATGCCAAATTTTCAACAGTCACGTCACTATATATTTCCAGTAAATTTTAGATTAAGCTAATCCATTTACCCTTAAGCAAATAGGGGTACAACACAAACTAGTTATAATGACCAGGCACGCAAATCACAATAAAGTATTGCTAATGTGTAAGCTGAGGTAGACAAGTTTTAATGCAAAAGATGAACGAGACTAATTAATCATTTAATGATCTGCATGTTGATCTGGTCCAGCAAACACAACAAATTTTTGGCCATGTAATGAAGATAGTGACAGCCAAAATGTTTCAACATCCAAGGCACACAGTTGACAGTAAATCCATTTCTACTTTTATCAAAACATGGGAGAAAATTTAAAAATAAAGTCATTGGAAAGCAATTGCTAAAATGCAAACCTCCACCAATTCATCCGTACTGACAGTTTTTGTGCGTTCTTGATGAAACTGTCCTTTACCAATCACTAAATGCTCAAGTTTCAATTTGCTGAAAGCTCTTTTCAACATGTGATCCTGTAAAATGGACTTTGTCATATCCATCGCAATATAATAAACAAGCCACTTGTCATACTTAAAATTGAGCCAATATGCAATATTCAAGTACCTCTATGGATTGAGCAGTTGAGAGCCTGTAGACATGAACAGGTTTTGTTTGACCGATTCTATGACACCTATCCATGGCTTGTAAATCCATCTGAGGATTCTGGAATTCAAAAAATGTGTATTATAAGTAAAACATTGTAAAGTAAATAGATAAAATGCAGAACAATGAAAATCTCAACAAGCACCCAGTCACTGTCATAAAGAATGCAAGTATCAGCTGCGGTGAGGTTGATTCCCAATCCCCCAGCCCGAGTAGAAAGAAGAAAGACTCTGCAATTGCTATTGGCATCATTGAATTCGTGGATCTATTCATGCAGAGAAGATTTACCAATGATTAGATAATAAGAACAATATTTGCAATGATAACACAGCATATTACAACAAACGGGCATGTTCAAGACAGGTTTAAAGTTTCATAATCAAAAGATTAACTACAAATATTATGCTAAATAAAATGGAAATGGCCAATAATGCTTCAGTTTTATTGGAATGATTGATGCACATAAACAACACATTAAGGTAGAGACAGACAGCAAAAGCCTGTCATTATGAATGGAAGATATCATGATCAACAGACAAATGTAAAAAACATTAATCTCCTGGTTATCTAGGATAATATGTAATCTTCGAAAATCAGCGTTTTTTGGCAAGTAGCATTTTGTTCAGAAGCTATTGTTTCTAGTTTCTAGCTTCCAAGAAAAGCGCAAACTTTTGTCATGAAATTTTCCTTTAATAAAAAAATTTATTTATGATAAAAGTTTTAAACATATTTTCATTACGGAAAGCAGTTTCAAATGAAAGCACAACCAAACAGTTCATTAAAATGACAAAACAGAGGTATAAATTGAAGAACCCCAAAGACTAAGCAATATAAAATATTCAAAGCCTAAAATAAAATACAATAACCAGAAAAAAAAATGAAAAGAAAATATCAGAAAAGTAACTTTCTGTTGTGTTATTCCAGCATTGGAACAAACCTGACGTTTCCTCTCATCCAGTCTCACAGAACCATCAATCCGGCAAACTTCAAAGCCTTTTTCAGAAAAATAATAATCCATTATGTCTAACACTTTAGTAAACTGACTGAAGACAAGAACCTGATAAAATTAGCAAATGCAACTTCGTCTAAGCAGCAGCTTAATATAACAAGGAAGTGGAAAAACATAGACAGGGCACTGTAAAGCATACTTTGTGATTCCTCGCAAATAAACGTTCCAGCAATCGATCAAGCAAATGGAATTTTCCACACTGTTCAACCATCTCATTTAATGGAGGATACAGAGCTGTCAAAAAAGAAAAACACAGCTTAAATAAAAATAATTGATCGTGACATCAGTAAAACCACTTAATTGCATGATACTTACATGTATCATCACAGGCTGAATCTAGAAGATCAGGATGGTTACACACCTTCCTAAGCTGAATAACCAAATTACGAATCAAATTTGCAGGAATAGAGCGTCCTGCAGTAAAGCAATAAAACACAGATATGTATTAACATACTGAGGGAGTTGCCAGAACACTTTGTTATCATAGCATGATAGCAAAAATTGGAACCAACTCTTACCACTGGACATCTTTTCTTTTAAATAGTTTCCCAACGTCTTATTAACTAAATGATCTTGCAAATTCTTCTGATGCTCAGTCATGTTTGCATAAATAATAATCTCCTTTTTCTGTGGCAACATAATCTCAACATCAGACTTCATCCTACGCAGAAGGAAGGGTCGAAGAATAGCATGAAGCTTTGCTACTACCTGCAGGTGAGTAGTTCATGTTTAACCTTACAATTCATATTATTATAGTGGTCATGCAGTACACAAACAAGTTTGGAGTGCATACTTGGGCTCTTCGTTTCTCTTCCAGTTCTTCCTTGGTTGCTCCATTATTGCACTTCGCTGACAGATTAAACCTACAAGGAATTTATTTGTATAGAGTAAACAAATGCATACATAAGGAGATGAGCAACATAACAAAGTTACAAGCAAGAACTGGTTTGAAAGAAAAACAGACTACGTAAAAACAGCCTTTGCATATTTAAATTTGATACAAGCGACCAAAAATAAGGGTAGGCGCAGGACAAGACATAGTCAAGGGAAAAGGAAATTGAAGTTGAGGAAACATCTAAAATAATGGTTGAAAAAAAATTCATGAACTACCTAACAATAAATCAAATAGGTAAAATTAATGAAAAACACAGGAATTGGCCCAAACTTTTTACCTTCAGCTTATGAGTTAGACTATATAAAAGCTTTGAATGGTTCAATTTAAAATACATCAAACATTATAGGGCATTAGATTTTCATCTACCTCTATTCAGAGTTGGCACATCATCAAACAAAAAGAAAATGATACTAACCATGACTCAAATTCTTCAAGGGATGCGAAGATATCAGGCAAAATGAAGTTCAATAGAGACCATAGTTCGGCCAGGTTATTCTGAAGAGGTGTTCCAGTTAGAAGAAGCTTGTTTTCAATATTTATGCATTTCAATTCCTTCACTAATTTGCATTTTGAGTTTTTGAGCCTGTGTCCCTTTCAAAGACCAAAAAATCTAGTTAGAACAACAGAAGCATACAGAGTTCTGACTAAAATATTGCTGACTCAATACATTGGACTAAACAGAAAACATTTTGCACATTCAAGTGAATTTATTTACCTCATCAACAACAATATATTTCCAATTGTATGGCCTGAAACATTTCCTAGCGTCATTTAATGCAATCTCGTAAGAAGTTATGACTATGGGAAATTTTGGGCCAATTGTTTTAGTAGGCATATGTTTCCTTCGGATCTCATCTCTCTGCTTCTTGTCACCATGGTAGATAATGGCAGGAAGCGATGGTGCAAACCTATATCAATTTATTCAAAATAACAGTTGATCAAAAACAAAAAGCATGTATAATAATAATTATGTAGCCAAAATCTTCAATAAATCACTTTCTTATCTACCTAGAAATCTCATTCACCCAGTTTGAGAGGGTTGATAGAGGAGCAATTATCATGTATGGCCCATCCAGACCTTTCGCTTTAAGATGTGAGAGAAATCCAATCGTTTGGATTGTCTTCCCAAGACCCATTTGATCAGCAAGAATCCCATTCAGACCATTTTGCCACAAGGAAATCAACCACTTTACACCCTTCAGTTGATAAGGCTTCAAATGTCCACCTGTCAGTAAAGGCATGAGCTCGTCCTGTTCCTTCTTAACTCTTTCTTCCTCTGTCATTTTCATATCTACAATCCCATCCCCTTCTTTAGATCTTGTCAGCATGGCAGCAACTGCTTTTTTGGCCTTCCTCTAAAGTAATTTCAACCACAACACACACTAATCATTAAAATACCTTAAACCAGATGCAAGCAAAGCAAATTAGTATAATATATTAAAAGAAAATGTGTCTGCTCATAAAACTTTGCTTAGAAAGAATGGGAGAGATCTGGTTGACACCAATGAACAAACATTATCTGATCAACTAATGTCAGTTTTACAACTGCTACATACATAGGACCAATGATAACAGTGACACGCCAGTTTGCGTGAAAACAATTTAGATGCACCAGAGCACAATGCACTCACAGTATTGTATTGGGAAGCAGCTTTTCTTTTGGATCCACGGCCCTTCTTTGCCGAAGGATTGCCCTCTAGCTCCTCCACTTTCTCTTGTTCACCCACAGTCTAGCAACAAGCATTCAAAGAATAAGAACAATGCACCAAGAACAACAAACCAACATGCATTAAAAGTTGTTACAGAAAAAGAGCATAAGAGAGAGTGTAAGAGTACAAGTGCGATGTCATCCATTTTCTCCAGCAAAAATTCAGAGTACAGTTTGGTCTGAGTCAAAAGCTCATCCAATTTGTTAAACTGCGTCTCGTTGAGGTCAAGTGCCTCCTCGCACCGCACCTCCTCTACCTTAATCCTAGCTTCAAGTAACTTCTCTTCCTCCTCCGCCATAGTTTTCGACACAAGAGACGGACCATCGTATTTAGCATCGGCAATAAATTCTTCCTCCGATTTAACTTCATCTTTGGTGACACAAACATCCTTTGCATTTGAAAAAAGTAGGAACAAAAATCAAACATCAAACAAAACCAACTTATACCAAATTCAAAATAAACCTCTACCAGCATAGCAAATTCAAAATATTATTTTTAATAAAATAATATTTTTTATAATATAATAAATTTATTAATTACAATAAACTTTTTATAAAAAGTAAGAAATACAATTACAATAAGAGCGAATATTGTTATCATAATAATTGTAAAGAACAATTAAAATAACAAATATACAATACAGTAAATAATAAAATATGGATTTCCGGAAGATAAAAACATAGTATTACTCATATTTAGAATAACTTATGTGAGATAAAGAAAAACAAATAAAAAATTTATATACTTTGTATAAAAATTGTCTTCTAAATTTTTAAAAAAAATCCTTTGATTATTTTTTAACAAATCTACCAAGAATCCCAACTCATTTTCCTAATTTTATACATTCAATTATTTGGAAATATCAAACAGATTTCGGTCCAGTCAAATTTTCAAAACCGAGTGAATGTGTGTTGTTCCATCAAGAAAAACACTAAATCAAAATATCCCTAAAGTTGAAGCTTGCATTACATTATGCCAATCACAGTTAATAATAATAATAATAAAAAAAAAAAAAACAATACTCTATCAACAAGAACAAAACCATATAATTTTTAACCCTACTTATAGTAGCCAAACCTTTCAAATAAAGTTTACAATACAAAATGGGTGTTACAGTTAGTAAAAAAATATGATCCAAACTGTGTCAGCGTCACTGCATGCCAGAAACATCTACCATTTTTAATGTTCACTCTAGTGTTCCGTAAGAAATGATTAATGTTGGAGAAAAAAATAGATGAAAAATACATAACATACCTCATCTTCGAGAACCGAAGTTGGAGACTCTACAAGATCCTCATTATTCAATTTGTCTTTCGTCTCCATTTCAAACCCTAAAAAAACAGAGTACAATCACCGGAAATAAAGTACATAAACAGAAACAGCCGCGCTAGAGTTGCGATGCGATACCTGACCGAGAAAATGGAAAAGATGACTGAAGAGTTGATGTTCGGGTAATCGAGCAGACAAAAGGACCGAGGAAAATAGCGTGTTTGCAATGGAGCAATAAGGAATTAAAAAGAGAAATTATAATTTTTTTTTTAACAATTAAATTTTAGGTTTAATTTTATTGATGGCGCATGAAATTGGGCGGGAAAGTGGAATTGACATATTGTCCCTGGATTTTGGCGTAATTTACCATGCAAACCTCGTAGAAGGGTAGGATAGGCTAAGGTCATTTATTGAAAGTGGTCCATGATGTCGGAAGTGCCAATTTGCAGTGTGTTGTTACCAAATTCCGCGAAAAGGCCTAACGCGTGCTGTGGTTAGCCACATTTTTATTGGTGGTAGTTTCCCACTACATAAAACTTTCATCATTTTTTTCAAGGCATTTACTTCTCATTTAAAAAAAATATAAAATATAAATTTATTAAATTATATTTTTTAAGTAATTTTAGTTGATTATATTTTAATACATTTTAAAAAATATTTAAAAATTATTCACTTCTTTATTATTTCTTTTTACTTATTTGATAAATGATTCAACAGAACATAAAAAAATTAAACAACTTATTATATCATCTTACTTCCTTTACTAAAAAAAATTATCTTAAACAAATAAATTTTATTTAAATATTTTAATAAATAATTAATATTTTAGTCAGAGAAATAATTTATTATATTAATAAATAGCTAAACCCTAAGCACTAAATCTCGTAAGTGGTTGTTCCACCTTTTTTCCCAGTTTGCCTCTTCAAAAACATACTCTGAAAATAATTTTTTTAAAATATATTAACTTATAACAGTATATTTGGTGTTTATAAAATTCTGAAATGGTGTGAAAAATATGTTTAGAATATTCATTTATTTGTAAAAAAAATATTATTTGTAAAAGAAATACTTACCAAATAAAAGATGATGAATGTAATTGGATTCTTATTTGTACAAGTTTGGGATTCACATGTATAAATCTATATCTATAAAATTATATATTTTATAAATTATATTTTGAATATATTTATAAAAAAAACTTATTCTTATGAATTAATCTACATAGAATATAACATTTTTCGTGGATTAAATTTACAACGACCTTTTATTAAAATTATATGTTTTTTATATTAATTTGTTGATCAATATAAATTATTAAAAATAATTAATATATAATATTTTATTAAGATATTATCATAGTGATTTATTTATGGGAGTGAGGTAATATATATATATATATATATATATATATATATATATATATAATATTTTGTTTACAACATGAAGATAAAAAAAAATTAAGTACTAAAATGAATGATTCAAGGGAAAAAAATAATACATTGTTGAAATATTATATAAATAATATAATTATATTTTTAGAAATGCGAAGGGAATATAGGTATTTATAAATTAATTCAAAGTTTCTTTTTCATTCTTCGTATGCAAACCCCTGTTTGTACTTTATTTCATCCATTATCATGTTTATGATGCATGTACAACTAGAGTTTAATAAATATAATCACCACATTACATAGACCAACTTTGGTGGATTACATGCCTTCACTCTCCTATTAGGCATAAACCCATAAATTAACAAGTCAAAATAATTTATTTTCATCAGTGCTTTGTTTCCGTGGTACACCATTACTTCTGATTTGCCTATAATTGTACATGATTTTTTAGAAACCATAGTCAAATACTTAACATCAAGGGAAAATAGGATAAAAAAAACTCACAATCTTTTCTTTACTGGAATCAAGATGGACTAACAAATGACTGTTTAACAAAGTTATTCTATGTAGTAACTCTAATATGATGCGCAGAGATCTTCAAAGCCCATATACTCTTGATTTTCTATCTTCTCAATTATGTTCTCTATTCCCACTCCACCTGTGATACATAACACAGTAAATAAGCATGAAAATTTGAAAGAATCGAACTGATGAAACAAAATTCTTTGTATTCTAATTAAAATCACAGAAAGTACCTAAACTTAGTGCGCTGATAAAAATGGTCAATGCTAGTATGAAGATGATAATGGATGCTCTGCCAAGAACGACAATTATCTTTCTCACCACATGCTGACCAGTGAATGCAGCTAAGGTTGCAACCAGAGTAAAGTAGGAAGCTGAAGCAAAGAGGTTAATAAATAAATAAACAAACAAATAAATAAATAACTAGCAAGTTTCACAACTTTGGAGGTTAATAAAATCAGCAGCAAGAGAAATGACCTCAATTTTTATAGCAAATTAAACAATAAATTATAAAATTCTAAGTGTAATGCAATAATGCAACTAACACACTATTTATGATCAGTAGGAGGTCTTGATTTCAATCCTTACCTCCATTATGAAATTCAAACAAACAAAAGAATGTCACACAGGCTTTAAATTGTTTCTCATGGTTTTATAGAATTTGACTAGTATGTTGTAAATAGTTCAAGACTTTTTTTTATTGCTGCTTACCATACGGTACAGGGAAACGATCCAACAAGAAGTATTGCACTACTGACATGGAGGATGAAAAAACCATGGCAAAAGTTGATGTAGCACTTGCTACCTGCAATTCGAAGAACAAATTTTTCATCAAACTTATATTTTTCTTGTGAGATTGTTCTGGAAAATTCTTAAGATGGTAAATACAGAAGAATGGTGAAGAGGGTACCTGAGGAGGAATTCCCAATTCTAGAAACAATGGTCCCAAAATGAAACCACCTCCTAGACCAAGCAGTCCACCAACCATACCAGCCATTATGCCAGTGGAACAATAGAGACAAATCTGATGAATCTTCCAATGGGTGATTTCCTTTCCCTTTGATGCAATCACTCTAGTTCCTTTGTATAAGCCTATGGCTTCAAAAAGTGTAACGGAGATTGCAATAGGAACCTTGAATTGGCAAATCAAATATCACTTAGTCTTTGGCGTGTCATAGTATTTTTTAATTGAGAAAGTTACATATATATTAAGGCTAGTAGATTTGTTTGATGGTTGATAGCTTGATATGGTGCTCCAAATTGTAGGACTGTAAGATATCCAGTTTTGCACGCTATATTACAATTTTTTTTTTATCATGAACATTAAGCAATCAGTGTTTATTGTTATCTTGTTTCATGCTGCCTCTTGTGCTTTCTACCCAATTCGTTGGAATTAATGCATTTTGTAAACATATTTGAGTTCATTTGTCTTTAATCATGGATTCATACAACCATAAAACCAAATATTTTATATTTCTGAATCACATCTGATATGCAGTACCCAAATATGTAATAGAAAATACCTTACCTGCAAGAAATTAAGAACCCAGAACTGGATGGAGCAGGGCTTGCTGTATTCCTGCACAAAAGAATGCATTTACTAAATTTTAAACAGAGAAACTCATCAGCTGCTTCGTGTGTGATTAAGGAATCAGAAAATTAAAACGTATTAATAGGTTGATCACCTTAACAATCTGAACAATGAAAAAAGCTACCCAGACATACAAGAGGAGTGATAATTCTTTCCAATATATGTTTTTCAGTAAAGGGGCCTGCATGTGGACGTGAAAAAATTGGGCAATGGGTAAAGTTATATAAATTATGAATCGAACACAGTGGAAATGACTTGAAAAAACCTTGTTATTACCTCCTCAAATAGTGAATCAGTTTTACCACTTGGTAGTGACTTGTAGTCACCTGCAATAAAAGGTTTACAAGTTACAACAATGAATGTTGAAAAGATTTCCTGTTACTTAAATTTTTATCTGATAAATCTTATAATTGGAATTTGGATTCCTTTCCTCTATTTTCTGCGGGATTTTAATTTGCATATTGTTCTTTTCCGGTTTGGAATCATCTTTCACACACACTTGCTGAAGGATTCTTCTGAATATTATAATCAGGTTTACAAGTGCTTACCACCGGGTTCTGGTTCTGCCTGCAGCAGTTTGGATGCTTCCTGAAGTTAAGTAGCATAGTATTTATTCATATCATTATGTTGAAGGAGTGAGACTCAGCTTCAAAATTTCAGGAAATGTAATTAGGTGAATTTACCTTCTTTGCAATTGATTCCTTTTTCCATGTGTCTATGCCTTTGTACGTAGCTTTTGTTGATGTAGCTGACACCGATTATTTCCAAATTAGCATTAGCAACAAAGAAAAATATATAAGGCATCATGGATACTATATAAGCAATGTCATTTGCAGCATCAATTAATTATGAAGCCCTGACATATACAATAATATGTAACTATACTGACTGCAACAGATGGATTTGAAAAGATTTATTCAGATAAACGAAAATATCATATTTAAAAAAGAATCTATTTAATGTGAAGTTTTTCACCAAAAGACTTGTTAACTAACTATTCTCCTAATTCACCTCCTATACATATTATTCTGTTGTTAATTTTGAATCTTTATAAAATCCTGACGTAGCAGCATGTTTTCTTTAATTCAGAAAGAGAATAAATACCCTGTGTTTTCTTTATCTTCATTGTTGTACTCTACTTAACGAATACTTCCAAGATTGGTAACAATGTTCACTAATTATAGATATCTGCAGTTTCAGCATTAGATTTTTAATTCAGCAGTTTTCAAAATTACTCAATTATTTTTTCATTCAATCAGAGCATCTCACATGTCCAACATCTAGTTCTTAATTAAATAATTATGCATGCTTGAAACATAAGAAAGATCAAGATAAATAGACAAATGTTAATGATGTTGTTATATAGTTGTTACCTACGAATAGGATGATAAGCAAAACTGTCACCATCCAATCAGCAAACATGACATTACATATAACACCAATGCTTATTCCTAGCATTAGCATAGGCTGGAAAATCAAAGCCAGGTCATAGTCTATAAGAGGCATGTCTAGTGTTGGGTGCCTTAGCCTCAGATTGTAGTATACGGTTGATATTGATGCACCCATTATCATACCTGAGGTTATAAATCAAAGCATGTTATATGAAGAATCCAAAAAGTGAATGTTACAACCAACCAAGATAATATATACTCCTTGTTTTTGAGATAAAAAATCACAATAGCTAGATAGTAGATACTAACACTTAGAAATGGCAGTAGAAGACTTGGGGTCAAAGCCAATGACCAAAGCGAGCATAGGCACAAAAATTCCTCCACCTCCTACCCCTCCAACGCTTCCCAATGCAGCTCCCGAAAATCCAATGATGGATCCTACTACTATTCTCAAACCAAATTTCATGTTCTGCTCAACCACCAGCACAATGCATGCACATTTCAGATGTAAGAAGACAACATTGCAAAGAAAAGACCTAAGTACCATGCTATATAATGTATGCTACAAAAGTTACTCATTATGTATCAATGTGTTTGATGAACTAACCGGCCAAACAGGTTCATAAGAAGACTTTCCCTCCTCCCACAAGAAATTCACAATGGCTTTTAGAACTCCTTGTCTCTCTTTCTTACCATCATTTCCTAATTCTTTTTCTTTCAAAATTCTATCTGCTAAACTGAAATTGCAGATCACAGCAAGGATACATAAGACCAGCAATGTTGCTGCAGAAATTGAATAAGTCTTGCTTTTCACCACTGTAGCCATGTATGCAAGGTGAGAATAGCCAGAGATGAGAATCTAGGAGTTAGGATAGTAAGAGCAATGCTATGTTCCTTGGTTGTTTTTTCCTTCCTTTGCTTCTACAAGTATGTAGCCGAGGAAGGAAATTATGAAAATTGAGGAATGCATTATTCAGTACCACCATTCTGGCCCCTTAAATAACTCTTATTTTCTATTTTTAATTTCATTAAAGAAATCCTAGTTATATGAATTGAGAGGTGCTTTCATTCTTGTTTCCAAAACTTCACTTGTTGTGTATAGAATCTATGATAGTTGAAGATTCCTTTATATGCCTTTTAATTTCTTAAAATTGTATGGTTATTATTGAAAAGACAAAATTTGAGTGTATGTAGTAATTAAGTGTCTTTTGTTATTATTCTTAATCAAAATTTATATTTTATCACAATCACTCATGCAAGGAAGGTTGATATAAAATGACAACACCAATTTAAAGGTACTCTAAGACGAAACTCCACCTAAATTTTATCCTTATTGAAATACATTATAAACATTTTGGAAGGCTTTAACACTGTTGTGGCGCACTGATTATTTAATCAGAAATTTCTCAACAGAGATATTATATGTCGTGAATAAATAGTTATACAAGTTAATGTCATTTCCAGTACATAATAGTTTGAGAGTAATTCGTTTACCAAAATTTAAGTAGTAGAGTGTATAATTTTTGCCCTTGAAAGAATCGTTTTCTTAACATTTGATGAAGTGTTAACATTGTTTTTTTTTTTTTTTTTTCGGAGAAACCTAGTCACTGATAAATAAGGGAAAAAGCTATTGAAAAAGAATGTTAGTGATGGAAATTTCCCAGCCAAAATGGCTAAAGACATGAAACGACAACGATGTTGTCACGTACAAGTAGATTTCACCGCTAAAAAAATCAAATTACTCGTAACAAATTAAATTAGTACCTTCACCATAACTAACTTCAAGAACAAGCCAATGGCTCCGGAGGAATCTTCATGGAAGAAGCAAACTCGTTTTTTATGGTATATATTTCGATTGCTTGGAAGATTTTGAAATCATGGAAAAGAGTCAAACAAATTAGTTTTTGGATTATTTAAATTGTAGTGAATAGACGTAACAAGGAGCTGAAAATTGAGATATATATATATATATATATATATATATATATATATATATATATATATTATTTTAAAGTAGATATTTATTATTAAAATTACAAATTGTTAGAGAAAAAAAAATTATGAGACGGAGTTTGAAGAAAAAATAAATCTCTTCTTCAATCAAACACTCTGCAATTAGTTTTATTACATTTTGATACGATATTTTGGTTTAGTCCCTATTTTTATCTTTTTCGTCTTTCTGAAATTTTTGCTTTCAGTTTTTACTTTTAGATCTCATAATACTATAATAATTCCTTAAAAAATTATATATTATATTCAATCATAATGATATCATTTAAATTATAACATTATTATAGGACGTCTGTCAGAAAAAAATATTATATTTATAAAAATTAAAATAGATAAGTATTTTATGAGTACTAAAATAAGAAAATATATATCATTTTTGTTTTATTTCAAAAAGTAAATGTGGTTTTATTTATTGGAAGGATTATGAACGATTAATTGATCTCTATGTGGTAAATGAGTTATTTCTTTTTCAGAAAAGATTAATAAGTTGTTGATATTGCATGTATTTCAATTGTGAGATGTTTTAGAATTTCGATATCGGAAAAATATTATTTGTTTATAATTTAGACATTTTTTTAAAATGAATAAAAGATCTTATACTTTATGAAACTACCAATCTATTTTGATACTTTTATATCAATTAAAAATAACATTAATAATACTGGTAATTATGAATAATATTTTAAGAAAAAAATTATCAAAGAAAATGAAAAGAAAAAATTGATTTAGTTCTATTGTGAGCCATCGATGGTAATAATAAACATTAATATTGTTGAATAAGGTGAAAAAAAAAATAAAAAAATAAACTAATGTTAAAATAATATATTTGACAATTTTTTAAATGAAATATTGAAGTCAACAAAAATATGTTAGGTCTAACAATTATTGGTCTATTTTAATATACAACTTAAATATGTTTTGTAAATGCCACTTTTTATATTATAAATACTTTCTTTAGTTCCTACAAATATTTTATTTTTTATTTTTGTTACAAAAAATAACAATATTAATTTTTTATTTTATTCCATACAAATAAAATATTTTTATTTTTTATAAATATATTCTTTAATAACATAACATTGCTGACATTATATATTTTATGATGATAACAAAAATAAGTTGATAGTTTTGTTAACATGCAATCAGATGGCGTCTTTATGTTAAAAATAACAAAAATAACTAATGGAAAGACTAAAGAGTAGAAAAAAAAATTAAAGAAAAATAAATATAACTGAAAAAGTTAATTAATGAAAGCTTGTATTTTTTGTAAATCTGCTGAACAGAGAAAGGTAACAAGAATCGTGGAGACGCTTCTCCTGATTACGTTAATTAGTTTTATTCAGATATTATCGAACAGTAAGTTAACCCTTACCGATACTAGGAGGTAAAAAATAACTACACTGAAAAACTTCTCTGTAAAAACCATTCACACTGTGGCTCAAAAGATCTGAAATTTATGTAGGATTAGAAAAATCTGAGCAATTTTTGTTATTAGGCATCAAAGTGAAATACAGTTTGGTTCGAACTTTCAGATTAACTGAATTTAGAAATAATTCAGTTTAGTTAGTAAAAAAATGTTAGCTCAAATAAACTATTATTTTAGTTCCTTCGATTCTCACGTAATTCAGCTTTTATGGCCTCCCTAGACTCTGTCATAGCTTATTTGCTTGGGTCTGTTTCATTCCGAACACAAACACTTCCTATCGACAAAATTGGAGTTTGCAGTTAGCAGGGCAATCACATAATTCTCCATAAATAGTCAAGAAGCAATATACAATATCTATTCATTTTTGTGGCGTTTGTTTTCAAAACCCAAATGAAATCAAAATTAGTTAATTTTCTTAGTTCTGTCAACTCCAATACTCGCTTTGGAACCGAATTAAACCATCAGCTTCATATTATCAAGAACGTTCTGTCACATAATTAATTGGTGTATTGAAATAAATCAATTAATTTGCGTACGAAAAATCTATAAGCAAATCGACAAATACTGCTGGAACCTGTGTCCAATCATTGAGCGATAGAGCACAAAAAGCTTGGAAGCCACGCATCCTTTTAAAAACACAAAATCCTTTGTTTCATTTCATAAAATGTCGGCAGAAAACACAAATCCCAAAACAAGGTACCGACATACAATGTCCAAGTCCACAGAAAACTGGAAGCCACACAATTGTTTCCCATAAAAAATGAACCAGAAAATCCTATGTTTCATTACATAAAATGTCAGAATAAAACAACACAAATACCAACATTAAATATCCAAGTCCGCGTTGACAAAAAGAAGCATATTACTCGAAAGATGCAGTATTCAAGTTTTCAACTATGGATAGGGGTGGCTACTGTGTCCTTCTTACGGTGCAATGATAACACAACAATTACCAGGGATGGGGGGCCAGGAGTGAACAGCAAGATTCAAAAGTTTATATAACCAAATGATGAATATTACCGATTAAGTTGATAAATACGATGCTCAAGTCCTAGTAATCGTACTCCCGGGAATGAGATCTCTCTGCGCGACGATATTCTCGGTCTGTACCATGACTTCTCTCCTTCTCATGTGATTCAGATGTTGCCCGTCCTACATGGTAGTCATCTTCCATCCTATCATGGTCATGATACTGATTGTAATGATCGCCTCGATCACCACGGTCATCTCCACGATTGTAGTGGTCATACTGTTCTAGGTCATGATCAGGGTCTGCATGCCGACGACCATGTTCATACTGGTTATGCCTACCACGATCGTCCTCAGGTTCATAGTCGCGATTCCTTTCCCCATGTTGATCCCTCTCATGCTTAGATTCAACACGATCATAATCAGACTCCCTGTCACGTGAGCGTCGATCAGTATCCCCAACTTCATGATCTCTATCCCTTTCACGATGTCGATCACGGTCCCTCTCTCTATCCCGATCCCGTGCTCTATGTCCACGATCTCTTTCTCTTTCCCTATCTCTGTCCCTGTTCCTTTCACGGTCTCTGTGGTGTCTATCCTCTCTATAATCACGATCCCTGACCCTTTCATGAGAATGCTCCCTTGATCGCTCCCGTTCTCTATCCCTATCCCTACCTTTTTCACGCGATATTTCCCTGTCTCTAAATGATCTCAGACCACCAAATAATCACAGTAAGTGACTTGCAAAATAAACTATGAAAGAACATTATTTCAAAGTCCACAATTATATGAACTTCATTTAACGCAGGGAAACAATAGAGCATTCCAGAGTGTGAAAGAATTATTTATTGTACAACAATTGATGCTGACTACAATAGAAAACTGAAGTAGAAACATATCTCATTTCTTACCTATCGCCATGTCGATCCTCCCGTGCTCTTGGTTCTTCAGAACGAGACTGCTGTTGCTCCCTGAAAATTGAAATCAAGTCATATTTTCCCTTCAACTAAAAAACAAAGCATACAAGAAGTTATCCACAGTGCATATGACATTCAACAAACAACAAAGGAGGTTAATATTTATCAAAAAACTGGGGGCTTTATTTGCAACCTAGGGTGATGAGTTGTGTATTGGTTAAGCCAAATGAACAGTCAATTGAAGTTCAATTTCTATCAGTTACTCTATGCAAGTTGTTTGAAAAAGCAGATGATAAGAGTGAATGATAAATATTAAACGGATTGTTGTTAGACCGGTCACCTCCCAGAATGTCGCTGATTAAGTTCTTCACCCCCAACTCTAGTAGTACCAAGCCCACCACCCAAGCGGCGAGGCCTCCAATTTGGAACAGTCCTCCCACGCTCAACATCCACAAGCACCCTTCTACCATCAATTTTCCTACCATCAGCCTGTTTATAAGCAGCTGCAAAATGAACCAAGGATGTCAATTAAAAGCCATAGTGAAATAAACAAATTGATTAATCTCTGTCAACCTTTCATGTCTCTTGTATGCAGAAACTCAATAAAAGCATAACCCTTGGGCTTATTTGTCTCTTTGTCCACAACTAACCGAACCTACATCATAAGAAAATTGAAAAAGGCCAGTCAGGATAGAAAATTTTGGTCTTCATCTGCAATGTAAATATAATAAACAACACTCCCTCACTTCAGAATTGACATTACTACCAAAAAAAGGACTAATGGTATATTCTTAAATGGCACGGCAGACAGGCACTGTGCCTAGTTAGCCGTGCTCACCTTTAAATCACACAGCTCCCATCCATAGATGCATCACCACCAGCAATAGTTGCAGAAAAACTGATGTATTTGGGGCCAATTAACCAGTTGGTGACTAGTTCCCCTTACCAGGGATATTATTTTTAAAATAAATAAAACAACTATAGGTAATATAGAAAATACCATGACATCTGCTCAATTGCTGATTTGTTTTTGATAGATACTCTAGCCTTAGCCAAGAATAAAATTTAGCAACATCAAAAACATGCTAGCTAAGAAATTAAACAGAAGAGGAAAGAATGCAATACTCCCAATGTATTTTACCCAGTGTAGAAAATAACAGAAGAAGTCAGTCTCCTTTTCTTGCTTGAAAACAAAGGCCAAAAGGAATGATGGACATCACTGCTCTGCTCAACTAAATATTCAGTTAACAGCAGATGGAAGCACTTGAACTTGAGTCCAGATTGGTTGAAATCTTAGAACAATTTACCACTTGCAGAATAAGAACTACACACCCTTACCATGGATGTATTTTTTTTTTAGATACTATACGTACTGCTAACAAAATTCCTAGATAGACCCAAGCCCTCGGAAGATCTCTTGATTCACATAAATTAACACAGGAACCAAGAGGAAACTAATAAAAGAAACGAATACATAAACATTCATTCTATGGAAATTGGTGGTGCCACCAAATACAGTTGTTACCATTGCAGAATCACTCACCATTGACGATAAATATAATCGGGAAAGACGCGTAATTTGTATCCTAAAATCTTTGGACAAAACAGGATAAAAGTTATGCATTATTGATTAGATTCATGACAAGCTATACAGTTCAACAATCAAGTTATTCATGATAACCCACTGGTTTACTGATGTACACAGTACAAAATCATATTCTCCAGATAATCATACTATGAAATGTAAATAGCTTGGTCAACCACAAGACTAATCAATATAAAAATTTACTTAAAAAATTATTATTAATATGGAGAATTATGCAATTGAGAAAGACATTTTAAAGGTTGGTAATTCATACATAACTTTTTGAAAATGATGAACAGAAAATACAACAGACTAAGAAACTACTATGAATGAAGCTCTTACCAAATCCCCTTGGGGATATTCAAAATACCTACCCGTTTGATTGGACCATATGACTCAAACTCCCTTTTGATTCTGCTTTCAGTGGTCTCGTAACTCTGTTTGAAGATAGCAACAATAAGATATGACTATTATGGATATGCTACAAAAGTGACACACCAGTACGACATTGAAAAATCTTACAAGTTTAGCTACAAACAATGTCTTGTATGGATCTCCAGATACATTTGGGTCATTCTGTGGGTCATCTGCAAAGAAGCCAATATAAGAATGGATCCAGAGAACATAAATGAAGAGATATTAGCATATTCACAACAACAAGGGACTCATCACATTTCTCAAGCTCCTCAGCAGCCTTTGCAGCTCCCTTTTCTAGCCTTAGCTTGTGTATTCTGGCTCTTTTTTGTGCCTGCACCAACAAAATGGATCAAAACCATAATCTAAAATAACTTTAATGCCATCTAACAACTAATCCAAAATGGTTTTTCAAAAAACAACCACAAAGGACAGGAATTTACCACACAGAAAATATCATGAAGGCAATGAATATAAAATGATTACTCATCAAAGTAACCATGCATTTAAAACCCAAACTATAGATCATAAGCAATGAATGGATCAAGTTTATGCAAACCATGCACTCTTAACCTTCAATTAAATCTGTTCCAGCATTCCACAGTAACATTCGTCACAAACTAATCATTATGGTAAATTTTCATCTCAACAAACTCCTGGTGAAGCAAGTAGACAAAGCACAGACAGAATTCAGAAGAAGGCTCAACCTTCACACTCCCTCCCTCAATTTCAGAGTAGAAGAAAAGCCTCCCAATCCAAATAATTAGTTTCAACAATAACCAAACGCTTGCATAGAGTAAATAAAACATAAACATAGAAACATAGTTATGAGAGAAGAAAGTGAACGGAACAGTACAGGAGTTTCGGTTTCTGGAACAGGTGGAGCATATTCTGGATCCCCAGGCTCGGCAAACTTGCCCACAAATTGTGCCATCCCTTTAAAAGATAAGAAAAACATCAATTATCAGAACACAACACAATACAACCAACCAACGGAAACAGGAGCGTTTATAAAACCTGTCAACGGTGGACATTTCCGTTTCTCCGGCGGCGGTTTGTACTCCAAGGGAGGCCTAGGCTCGAAGAGCTTCAGCAGGTTTGCTGTGAGACCAGTAGGATGACTCTGCCCAATCTGAACCCCCAATACATAACAGAAGCACCGGAATTAGATAAACATAACAAACCCTAGCTACGGTCGCGAATCGAAAAATTGGTATTGAGAAAAGAGAAATTGGAAGAGACCAGTTTGAGCTGAAGGACGTTGGAACGGTTCTGAGCTTTGGTGCGGGCCTGAACGGCGGCGTTTTGGTTGCGCATGAAGGCATCGTTGTTATTGTTGTTGAAGTCCCCCATGGATTGCAAAGATGAGTAGTGTGGTGTGATGTGAGGGTACAAATGACGAAATCAGGGAGACCAATGCATGTACTATAAGAAGAAGATCCGATCCAAGTTGTGCCCCGCCCCGTTTGATGAAGATGAAGATCCAACGGTGCCTGGATCTTAGTTTACTTCTTTCTCACTGCCCACACCCTTGCTCAGGATAGCTTATTAGGTATGGTAGGGTTTTTATGCTAATTTTATTATTGCTTCAATATTTGAAATAATAATAATAAATATATCACTTTTTTAAATAATCTCATTCACCACTTTCAATAAGAAAAAGAAAGTTAATTAATTCGATTATATAATAAACACAAAAAATTTAATGTTTCATAAGAAAAAAAAAAACAATAGCCACTTTAAAACTTCTTGTTTTATATATATGCCTAAAACTGCAGTAGTTTTGGAAACATATAATTTTTTTTTAATTCTATAAAAAATATTTATGGTGAATATTATAGTGTGATATGAAATCATTTATACATGATAGATTTTTTTTTACTGTATTGTTGTGTTTTTTTTTATTATTACAAACATTTTTTTTAAACATGAATTGACAATAACCTCCTTTATCCTCTCCTAACTTGGACAAAAAATACAAGTTTCCTTTTTATTTTATTTTATTTGTCTTTAATGATAAAATAATCAGCACCAACAAGTTCAAACCCCTAAAGTTATTTTTTTTAGGATACGAGACAATGAAAATTAAGAGAAAGCGAAAAAAATAGAGTTATTTGAGTGAAAACAAAAACAAAAATAAGTAACAAATAATAATTTTTTTTAATTTTTAATAATAAGATAAATTAATAAATAATTAAAATATTTGTAAAGTAATTTTAATAAGAATAAATAAAACTTAAAATTAAAATATAATTTAATATAACATAATTATTTAATAAATTAATTTAAAATTTAAATTAGTATATATATAAATTAAACTTATAATATTTTATAATTATTTATAAGAAATATTAAATTATGGAAATTATTTTAAAAAATTACATAGTAATTTTTTTTTCAAAACAATTTTTTTCTTATAAATAAACAAGTGAACAGAGTTACCTAAAAATAATTATACAAAATAATAAATAGACATTAAAAACAAAATTTTCAACAAAACTATAATTCTAATTTTATTTTAAAAATTATTAAATAAACCTTAAAACCTTACATTATTTTTTAAATTATTATAATTCGCTAACTCTATTGTTACAAAATAATAAATAACTATAAACTAATTTTAAAAATATAATAAACAAATCCTAAACTCTAAACATCAATTTTAAAATTCTTAACAACCCTTTAAAAAAAATTTAAAATCTAACAACTTTTTTATCAAATATTAAAATTTCATAATCTAATATGATTTTCAAATTTTAATAAATAAATCCTAGACATACCAATTATTTCTAAAATACTACAAGCCCATAAATATAATTTAATTTTTCAAAAATAGATAAATAAACCCTAAAAATTAATTTTAATATGATCAAAAGCCTATTGTAACTTTTTCAAACTACTAAATAAACTCTAAAAAAATTAATAAAAAATCTAAAACCTTATAATTAATTTTAGGAATTACAAAATGCTCTCAACTCTACTGTAAGGTTTACAAAATTTCAATATACCTAAAACCTTAAAAAAATACATATTAAAATTATTAACACAATAATTTATCTGACATGTTTAAATATGAATATATAAATCCTAAATCTTCGAAATAAAATTAAAAACTCCATAAGTATTCACAAAAAAATGATAACAAATATTAGTTCACAACTTTAATATTGTATATTATAAACACGTAAACTATTCAAGTTTTTATCAACCACATGTATAATGTGGAAAGGAAAAACAACAATTCAGTCAGTATGTACAAAGTTCAAATAATATGATTTATTATTAATATGTAGTAAATACCTATTCAACTAAGACATAATCATTTATGTTGAGATTAATAATTGTCAAAGGAGTTTGTCTCAATTTTTATATCTACACAATGATAAACAATGAAGTTGTATGATTATTTAATAAAATGACGTGTTAAGAGTACATCATAAATTTTATTAAGACAAAAAACACAGAATACAAATCATGAGGAGATTAGGTCAAATCATAGAAAAGAAAACATAATAAAATTAAGAAAATCGAAACTTATGAAGACCATTCTTATTTCTAAAAGAACTGTATTTTATAAAATTAGGTATAACTAACCACCATATGAAAACATGTTTTTCCTTAAAACTATAATTAATTAAAAAATATAGATATAGATTTATAAATCTCAACACATTTTCTATGTCCAGTACGAAAATATGCTGATGTTTACTATCAGTGTCATCAAGTTAATTGTTTTCACATACACTTGATCATACTTAAATCTATAATATATAAAAATAAAAAAGTAGTTATACTAAACATAGATATTTATCATAATTATAAAATGAAAATATAGTTTACCTAATTTTAAATTATTACAAAAATATTAATTTGGATTTATTTTACCATAAATCTAATTCAAATTGATTTATAAACACGATAACAAAATATTCACAAAAAATAAATGTGGCAAGACATTATGAGTCTCGGCCAACTTTGTTTTGAAATACTTGATAGGCCTACTATTGCCACCATGTTGGTGAAAAAAAGCAAGATAAATTTGAGAATAAACTTTGCATGAATAATACGAGTTATATAATGTTCAAGACTCCACTCCATATATATGTGCCTGTGAAACCCGAAGTTAACACAATAGCCTTATTAAAGAATATAAAACATTGATTTTAGGCCTCCTCAAACACACCCCGAAACAAGCTCAGTTCTCTACAAATTTGGACCTCACTTTCCCATGCATGCATGCATGCCAATGAAACAATAAACGCAGTAACAGGCCTCTTGGTTTTCTCTCTTTCCTTTCTCAAAGTTGTTATCAGCAATCAATAATAGAATTGCTAATCTCATTTGCTCCGCAATCTAATGCCGTAGCTTTTGGTTCACTTCACCACTAGAGCCATCACTGCTGCCAAATTCCTGGCTATTAGAAAACACCGCCTTTCTAAACTTTTGTAAGTCAGCATTGTATTGCTTTGTATCATACTGCTCTGATCCAGATGAAGAATTGTAAACAGTACTTTGCCCTGCCTTTATCCCATCTTTCAAGTCATCCAGTGACACATCTCCCTCCAATATTCTTACAATCTGCATATAAACTCATAAGTAAACAAATTATTTACTTTAATTGAATATGAATTCAATTAGTTACTGTAAGAAAATATGTCACTACATTTAATTCAAAATCTTAAGATATCATGTAGGTAAGTCTTTCTCACTTAACGTCACCAACGTAAAATTTCAACAAACACTTGAATTTCAATAAAGAAAGCGCTGGATTTTGTTTTTGTTCACTCATACTACACTACCATAAATATTCTTATGGACGTAATCAATAGTGATGTGTCTCTGTATGAATCATATGCATACCTGGCTCATTTTTGGACGTTTTTTGGAAGAATGACGAATGCTACCAGCAGCACAAGCTGCCATCCTTGACAATTCTTGAGCATTGTAGTTTCCCTCCAAGAAGGGATCAATCAACTCTCCAAAGTTGCCATCCTCTTCCAATCCACGATTCAGTAGAGGTCGAGCCTACTCGGTTCATAGGTTCCCAAAAGTTTTAATCAGTTCAATAAAATAATAAATGATGGACTCTAAGACGAACACGATACCAACCCAATCTACTAAGCTGTCATCCATTGCACTTGTGTGATCCACAGGTCGCTTTCCAGTTATGAGTTCTAATAGCATGACCCCAAACGAGAAAACATCAGACTTCTCAGTCAGTTTTCCACTTGATGCATATTCTGGGGCTAGGTACCTGTGTTCCCATGCACATCATGAGCAAAAAGCACTTCCAGTTTTAGTTATTTCTTTATTGAAGTTTCTGCAGGGAATAAAAGCACATGGTGATTAGAAATTACCCGAAAGTTCCCATCACACGAGTCGATACATGAGTATTATTATCAGTAGTCAACTTAGCCAATCCAAAATCAGCAACCTGAATAAAATGTGTAGTTGCCAATACTCAATTAGCTTTAACAACACAAGATTCTTAACTTGTGGGATGATAATTAATTAGGTAAATATGTGTATTAACTGATGAAATAGGTAAAATATGTAATTATGCTGAACCTTTGCTTCGAAGCTATCATCAATGAGGACATTCGCAGCTTTAATATCACGATGGATTATGCGAGGATGACCTGAAGTGCATATGAAAATGCAGCAAAAATTAAAAAAATGTAAACAGAGAAGAATATGAATAAAAAAATGAAACATCGTGATCTAAAGGGATTTGACTCTCTTACAATCTTCATGAAGATAAGCAAGCCCTTTGGCTGATCCTATTGCAATTCGCATTCTAGTAGGCCAATCCATTGTAGGCGTGCCCTTTCCTTCATATAACCATAGAATACATTAGCAATTTTGGTTGCAAGGGGTGCTCACAGCAAAAATGGCAGAAAAATATGTGACAAGTAACCTGCAGCAGCGGCATTATAAGTAACACATCTAAATGTTAACGTAGTAGTAAAGAATAAGGCTAAACCATTCACTTAGTGCTTTTTATAGTTGTTTCCATTTTAAATTTTAGTCCCAATACAAAGACACCGTGAGTTTCAGTCTTTGCACAAATTTTTGTTGCAGTTTGTCATTATTCGCAAGTTTCTATAGTTGCTTTACATCACTATAATAGGTTCTTTCATGTTAACTTTTATATATATCTATATACATGTGTGTGTGTATAAAATGGAAACAACTATAAGAATCAAGTGAATATTTTAACCAAAAATATGGTTTCAAAGTTGTCCTTCAATTGAAATTTGAAAGAGAACAGTTGAAGCAAAAGCTGAAATGTTGCATATATGTAGTAGTTACCATGAAGGTGATATTCCAATGTTTTATTGGGAATAAATTCATAGACCAACATTCTCTGGCCACCAGAAATAGAGTATCCAACGAGTGACACAAGATGGCGATGATGGACACGACTAATGATGTCAATCTCAGCTTGGAACTCTCGTTCTCCCTGTCCACTTCCTGCTTTTAGACTCTTAACTGCCACTTCCTTTCCATTAGGCAACACCCCCTTGTGGACATAACCGAAGCCACCTTGTCCTATAAGATTTACATCAGCGAATCCATTGGTGGCAGCTGCCAGTTCCTCCAAACTGAAGGTGCCACCTTTGAGGCCTAGAGCAAGGTTTGGTGAGGGAGGAGGCAAGGGTGGTCCCGTCGAATAGTTGGAGCTCATTTCAGCACTATTCATCATCGGAGGAGGTGGTGGTGGACCCCACCCTCCACCACCTGGACCCATTCCATTCTGTACCCTCACCACATGTTCCGGGTGTGGACCTCCGTAATAACCCGGGTGTTGGCCGCTATTGTAGTAGTTATTATTCCCGTTATTGTAGTAGTTATTATTCCCTGTAGAGACCATTAGTTATCAACATCAACAATCAATAATAGTATACAAGTGTGCATTGTGATCACTGATCAAAATGTACATCACCATTCGCATATAACTCATTTCTAAGCACAGATCAGAACATGGTACATGCATGCATATATTGCTATTGTCTAACCACCAATTCTTGATCAAGCGAAGTGCTTGCAAACATGATGTTCAACGTATTGAAGTACTAAAAACTCTCTGTTGAAACTAAAAACCATAACTGAAGTTATTTTAATATTATTACCTTGAACTTCTTATTAGTTGTGTTTGTGTTCAGTCAAGAACTTTTTACAGGACCAAACTTGTGCCCATTACTTATCTTAGGAATTTTTTTTAATGATCCTTGAACACTTGGTAGTTAATCTGCATTCAGAGAGAAAAAGATGAAAAGTCCAAATTGTTTTATCTCACTGACAAGAATCAGCAACAATTTTGAAGATGAAATGAAGAAGTTTGGTTGAAGAACAAGTTAAGGTATAATTTTCAAACGCACCTATTCATTCAGAAAAAAAAATTGAAAAAAAAAAAAAATCTCCACCTTTTTATTTTTCTCTGCTTCACGGGAATCACTCCCCCCTCCCTTATTCATCTGCTTCATCTCCCCATCCCATTCTCATATCTTCTTACTCTCATTTTACTCTCCTCATACCATCCTTTCGAATCTCACAAACTTCTTCCACGTAACATTTCATTTGAAAGGAACATTACCCATCCATTATAGAAAAAATCTCTAGTTGGAGCTTTATGATATTCATTAGAGAACATGGCTGTTGCTCCTACTGCTTGGTTCCCCATAATTGTGAGTAGCTAATCTACCTAATGGCGTGTCAATTTGTATTTTTGGAAGAAATAATAATAAGTATTAAAAACAGGTTCTTTTTATGATTATGATTCTGGTTATGACTTTTATGAGAACTAGAAAATGAAAACAAATATTAAATTTATTTACTTATTTATTTATTTTGTGATGGATTTGATAAATATGGGCTTAAGCTTATGAGTTGAGTACTAATAGTTTCTATGATAACCGTTCTATGTCCACTTTGTTTAGACATGCTCTCACTAAGTCTTTGTGACTTATCCCATTCTTTCCTTTTCTCCTTCCAGATTCACAATAGGTTTAGTGGCTGGCTTCTTGGGATTGGCCAGATTAACTAAGAGTTTGTTCATCATTTTGGTATGCCTCCATTGCATGTGATAGAGAGTATTTTGAATTGTCACCCAATGTATTGTAGTTATTGGAAGAGGGATAGAGAATAGAAAAGGCTTTTTATTTTGAGATGTATGATGCTACTATTAAGTATGTTAATGATGTAATCATGATGTTTTGAGACCTTATGATGAGTATGTATGAACTATATAATTTCTACATGTATATATTTATGGTTAAGGCTTTCAGTGGTGATGTGTGGTCTTAAACAAGATTCTTGAGGTTTAGTTGCATGGTTTTATATGTGTTCGTATTAGAATTGTCCTATATTTCAAGGGACACCCTGTCAAAAAATTTTCCTGTTTCTTTATCAATGTGTTTTGATGCTAATTTACTTGGAATCTGGCGAGACTACGGGTCGTGACAAATTTTGTCCTTTATCATCTAATGGTACTTGTGCATGATATGTATAAAAAGCCAAGCAAGAGATAACAACGGTTTTGGTTGGTTACCTTTTCTAAGTGATTGTTCTCCATAATAGTACATTCTCTTTTTTTTCTTCTTCCTGGAGCAGATAACGCAAACAATGACCAAAATAAGAAGCACGCTCCCTACTCCAAGTACTGCTCCAACTATGGCCTTATTACTGCTATCGTCGCTGCCACCACTACTACTTCTGCTACTTCCATGTTTACTGCCACCGCCACTCCTACTGCCACTACTTTTTGAAGAGGATGGAGGTTGTAACGGTTTGTGTGGAGGTGAGGGTGATTGAAAGGAGGGAGGAGAGTGTGATGATGCGGGTGGAGAAGGTGACTGTGAGGAACCATTGGGTGATGGCGGGCTTGGATTGCTTGATGTTGGAGGGGAAGCAGGAGACTTTGGGGATGGCGAAGATGAAGATGAAGATGGAGGTGGTGGTGATGATGATGGAGGTGGCGAAGATGGTGGCAGCGACGATGATGGTGGCGAAGATGGTGGTGGCGGTGATGATGGTGGCGGTGATGATGGAGGTGGTGATTGTGATGGTGGTGAAGATGAGTTGTCTGCGTCATCAGGGGTGTTGTTGTCCGGGGTGGAGTCATCAGGTGTTTCATCATCGGGAGAACTGTTACGAGGGGAGGAAGACATTATTACTGTATCTCAGAATTCACATGAAGTGCTTAATTCTGGGTTCCGGCCAAAAGTTTGTATCCAGAAAGCACGTTGCCGGAAACACCACCTACTAACGGTTGGACCCCTGAAAAGAACAAGATTTTGGGATGATGATTAACAAGTAATGGTCAAAATGTCAATGCATGTTATTTACATGTAGATGAAGGTGATATGATTGATTAATCTACACAAAAGTCAAAACCAGGTTACTACAATGTTTATTGTGTTTTTATTTTGAATTAGTAATGGAATTTGGTTTCCTAGATTATGGGATTAAAGTCTCTTGGGGAGAAGCTTTTTTTTCTTCTCATGGAGAAAAGGTACCTGATTGGAAGAAAGCAGGGGTTCTCAACAGAAAGAAAAGGGAAACGTGTTGCATGCTAAAAAGTCCATAATACAAGAGGAGGCTTTGCTGTTTTTCCTCAATGCTCTCCTACAAAGGAGGACCTCTGGTTTTCTCAATCAATGCATTTGTCTCTGCCACCTCTTGCTTAGTTTGATTCAGTTATAGCTTTGACCATTTTTTGGCTGGTCTTCTTTCTGTTATCCAATGTCCGGCCATAATTTGCTTAAAGGATTCTGCTAACTCACAGCACTTACCTTGAAATAGCTTACCAACCAATCAAAAACACTTACATATTTCACCTAAAAATAACATTTTAAACTTTAATACCCTTTATTTGCTCTCTGATAAGTACATCTTCATAAATTACCTCACTAATTAATTTGTATACACATTGTTAACTTAAAAACCATGATAATTTATTAAACTCAAAACAATTTATCTCACAATCCCATTTTGAATGGTTGAACTCAACTTGTAATAAGATGTAGAACTCAGCTTGTGCATGATAGTTAGAACTGTCCCATAATGCTTTCTCTGAGTATGTTACGTTATCAACTCTAGACGTTGAAAGAAACAAAGAAATTCAGTCTCTTCATTCTAAATTTTTATCATCATTTTTTAAAGTAAGAGAGTTTGAAGTTCAGTTTTAAAGTTTGAATTGAACACTAAATTTTAAATGACAATATAATGACAGAATCATAATCATGTTTGACCCAAAACATAAGAACTAGAAACAGATTTATTTATTTTAAAAAGAACTATGGAACATGGACCAATTTCGTTCTTTGCTTAATCCATTGTTTACACTTCAGTGTAAAAAAACTCCTTTGGCTCTATACAGAATAAATCAAACATCATTTCACTTAGAAGGAAATAAACAAATCAAATTTCTTTCCAAAACCATCACCTTTTTCTGTTTAATGTGGTTGTGAATAACGAATTATAGGGCAATTGGTGGGTGGACGAAGTCTACAAATCAAGAACAACACAAACAGTCACATTCCATTTATGCTGTGAACTCTTACAAGGGAAATATACACGCACAGTATGAAACAAAGAGGCAGTGGAAAACGACATTTTAAAACACATGTTAAGACCTTATCCACAAGAAGTAAAAGGATAGCATTGTAGTGGCTGATATTACAGTATGGAATGGATACAACAGAAGCTAGCCAAAGCACTGATCTGCGGGGAGAGGACCAGGAATGAAACCCTTGTCCAGGTACTGCAACCCGAACACAACCACAATGCCAAGCAAAGCCAAAAAGGAAAGACCTTCAACGGCACCCAACAAGCCAAAAGGACCATTGGGAAGTCCAGAACCGGTCTTGGCTTTAGTGTACAGAGACCAACCCACTATGCCCACAACAACCAGGTAGCTCACTCCTTCCAGTGCACCGATTGAGCCACCTGGGCCGGGGGGCAAACCGCAACCGGTTGTTTTGAGAGTGTAGAGAGACCAAGCGATTACTGGGGTCGAAACTAATCCACCCCCTATGGCTGCTTTTTCAATGATGCTGCCACCCCCGTTGCTGCCGGCGTCGCTGCCCTCCTTCGCCATGCTCACTATTTTCAGCGGCGGAGGAGAACGACAACCGTGCCTTCTAAGTGACTCCGAAAAATGCTTCCTGCGCACCGCGTTGCAGGTCGATAGTGGCGACGACAATAACATCCTTGAAGCTTCCATGGTTCTGTGTTGTTGTGAAGAGTGAGAGAAAGCGGAAAAAAAAGTGATGAAGTTATCGTTGGATTTGGAAGAAGAGTAATATTCCGCAGCAATTATTATTAACAATAACCATAATTGTTTAATAATAATTAATATATACTATAAGTTAAAAAAATATATGCTAAACCCCTTTTAAACATTCTTCTAGTAACATATATATAAGTTAATAAACTTAATTTTCTAACCTCTTCCAAATTAAATATAGATAAAATTAAAAATATCATAGTGAAGTTATTAAAATAATATTAATTAAAAATTCTTATATTTAACTTTTTAATTATATTTTAAAGAAAATAAATTTATATAATATTAAAAATAAATAAATGTTTATATTTTAAATTTATCATTTTTTTTAAGTTGTTATTAAAGTCATGGATAATTGTCAAAGAGTATTCACATATTTTCAAACAGATAGAAATTAACCTTCTAAAATATAAGATGAATAATGATGACTAGATTGTGTCCCTGCATTTTCTTTTCTACCTAAACACACAACATAATTTCCACAAATTTTATTTAAATATACAATAATATAAATTCTCAATAATATAACTTATGAAATAACATCAACGAAAAACTTACTGAATAAATGAGTAATACAAGAATATATAAAATTATTTTAAAATAAACAATATAAAATTAACATTATTAAATAGGTGAACATATAATTTGAATTTATATTTTTTAATAATATAATAAACTATTAACATAAAATATGTTAATTAGTATCTATATTTTTTTTTAAATTACAACCATAATAAAAATTATTATCATTATTATAAAAAATATTATTAAGATTAAAATTAAAAAAGTTACAAAAACTTACCCTGAGACAAAAGAAATAAAATAAAAAGTATTACATTTTTATAAAAAATTAAAATATTTTACCTTTGGAAACAAATTTTTAAAAGTTTATATATAACAAATTTTTTGAACCGATAAAAACTCTAACTGAACTTAATGGCATAAAATAATCCTATTTTTGAACTAGTTCAGATGATACTTATTATTATGATGTGTTTTGATTTAATTTGATTTTTAATTAAATAATTATCTGAATCTAACTTAAAAAAATACTATGTAATTCTGTTTGATGCTAATTTAATGAATTTTTTTGAATAAAATTAAATAAAACATTATTCGATTTGGACTAATTTAATATCTTTTATTAGTAATAAACTATTAAACAATTAAGCAAAATTATAAAATATTTTCTTAAAAATTATATTTATAAAATATTATATGATTATAATTGTATTTATAGTTTTAATTTCTAAATTACTCAATCTTATAATTAAAAAATTACTGTCATATTTTTAATAATTATAAAAGTATTGTAAATAAAATACAATATACATAATTTTCAAGAGATATGATTATATATGTTTATTGATGGATAATTAACTTTAGATATATAATATTTGTATATAATAAAGATTTTAATTCAATTTGTATTTTTAAATTTAAAATGCAAACTAAACCGTTAGATTTTGAAAAATAAAATTTATAATAAAATTTTAATTTTGATCGATTTTCTATTTAAAAGATTATTTTTTGGATTGATTTTATAGGTATTGTTTAATCTTAAACTTAAATTTTCTTTTCATGTTAAAATTGTCAAATTTAAAAATAATATTTTTACTATATTATTTTTTTCAAAATATTTTTCAAATTATATATTCTAAAATTTATATTACTTTTTTATAGATCACTCTAAAATAAATTCTTCAATTACCGATTCCTTAAATCTTAAAAAAAAAAACTATTTTAAAACCTAATTATTTCACTTTCAACAAAACATGCAAAAATAATATTATTTTCCTTAAAATATATAAAATAGAAATAGAAATGATGAGAATTGGAAAAAAAATTCCTACAATTATTATCCCCTTCCCATTGCATTCTAAATAGAAAGGAAGAGAGTAAAACTTTATTTATACGTGCAGTGTCTATTGCATTATAATTTCTTTAAAAATCTGTTAAAATTTTATATCGAGAGTAAAAATATAATAAAATATAATATATATAAATAAGATAAAAACTTTACTTTTTGTAAGTTAAAGTTAAAAATAATTTATGAAATATATAATTTATTATTGGACTATCTATATCCTCTATGTGAAAAAGTGTATTGAGAGGTTTTCTCTTCCTTTAATGTACTTTCAATAATAAACAGGATAATAAAAAATATATTAAATCAAATTGTCACAATTTATTAAAAATATTAATGTAAATTTCCAAAAATTAGTATCAAATAAATAGAAAAATAAGTATGAGTAAAACAAGACAGAGTCATAGTTTGGTTCACAATGTTTGGCCTTTGAATACTTCTAATAGGATATGAAATTTCTGTTTTTGAGAGAAGGTAGTAGCGCAACAACTAAACCCCGATGAGACTAACGTTTCTTTGCCTTGCTTTGAGAAGTGACTAATTCATCTCTTCTGGAAGCACTGTCTTCAGGTGGAAGAGCCCATGATGGTGCACAATCTAGATCATACCAATAGTCATAAAAAATCTCATCACCAGCTTGAATGTTTTCCTTGGCAAATATGCCGACTCGATGATCTCCTCCAACAAGCATCACCTATGTAACCAATCCAAAAGTCCAATCATTTTGACCATTTCATAATGAAGTTCAATATGTTGAAACCAATGCGTAAGTTTCATATCTCCACATAACTGAGAATTTGCACTAACCTTTGCATAGCAGTTGGGTTTTGATGAATGGTTCGCAAATTTTAGTTTGTCTCCAAGGCGACGAGCATCAATAACCCACTATGAAAACACAAATAGGAGGTTAACGAGAGATGTGAGGGAAAAGACCTTAAAATGGCCAATTTCAAATTACAATATCTCAAAGAAATTAGTAGTTCTACAACTTCAAAGGTAAAAGGATTGGAAACTAGCTGTATAAGTATTCTATATATCTCAAAGGGTACTTTTTTACATGCCTATTATAGGATAGTCAACTTCAAAACAAACAAACAATTGATACCTTGATTCTAATTAATATTTCCTAACAATTTCCTAACAAAATCAGAAAACATAGATAAACTAAATGGAAAAAAAAAAAAAAAAACATCTACAAGATGAACATGGTAACTCTGTCCCTCAAAGTGATGCATAGATATCAGACATGCCAACTTGAACAATACTAAATAAAATGGACTACTAGGGATAGCATGATTAAACAACATTCCTTACACTTTTCAAAGTCAAATACACAATTAATTAGATAATGAAACACTTGCCTCATTATTGAGGTTAAAAAGGAAGGAAGTGTCGATACGATCATATAGTTTCCCACGTTTTTCTGCTTCTTCAGGAGGGATTAGTTCACCCGTGTACTCTCCTAGGCAAACACTTTTGTTAATTGGGTTCTGAAATGCATCACCAATTAGTTAGGAGAGCATGGTATCACATAATTCAAAAACAAATAGTTACAAAAATTTTCAACCTTTGCGAAGGCTCCCCATCCTGTAACATCCGACTTTGCCAAAAGAATCTAATAGATATTAGGAACACAGGGTCAGATACTCAACTATTCATCACTTTATTCATCGATGAAATACAAGTAATTTAAAGAGTGAAAAAAAAAAAAAGAATTAGAGTGTGTTTGATTTTTATTTTCAAAAACTATATCTGGTTTTCAAAAAAAATTCAACTAACTGAGATTACTCTACCAATTGCGGGAGAATGATGCAAGACACACAAAAGTGAGGAATTAAGTGGAAGATTGCATATCTCAATTATTTTTATTTCTGATTTTTAAAATAATGTTTTAAATTTAATGGATTTTGGATTAGAAATTGCTGGTTGAATAACATGGAATGTCTCGGAAAAATTAAAGCAAAAAAAAAATCAAAAGAGAATAAGACAAGTCTTTACTAACCCTCTCTTTTTGTCCTAAAAGAATATTCATATTTCCGCATTTACCATCCCCACGTCGAGGTGGCTCCCCTAATGAACCATCACCGCAACTGCATAAAAAAATGTCATGCTAATCAATTCCTTTGTCTTAAAGTTCAAGTGGTTAAAGCAATTATGATGCCTTTAACTGATATTATTTAAACAAAGGAATATGTTCTGAAACCAAGATACTTATCTAAATTTGAAATAGACAAAATTACAAGATAATTGTATTTTTTGGCCCTAAAAAATATACAAGATATGCAAATATGGTTCATTTTCTTGAACTAACATATGCTACTGAATTATTAGGATCAAAATCTTTACCTTAGTTATGACTTTCTCAACAACGTGAAGTAAACTATAGGAAATATATTAAAAAGAAAAAGGGTAAATAAATCACGCTAGATGTACAAATAAATAAATAAATAATGATATTACCTAATCCAACAATTTCGACAGACATCTGGGTCACATTCACGATTGGCTGCAAAGCACGGACATAATCGACTTCTGCATTGACTCTTAGTACAATGACACCCTCTGAATCGATTTTTGCATTGCTTTGAACACCTACAAGTAGAAATAAGAAAAGCCAATTTATCACAATTTATGTTGAGAATGATTTTTCATGCTTTGCCAAGCATGGATTTTTCTAATAGCTTTTTGTCCACATATGTCTCTTGTAGCACTCCAAGAAAAATCTCGCAAAAAATGCTTAGGAAAAATCATACTAAATGTGAAGAAAGAAGTCCCACATCGGTGGGAACTTCAATTGGGAGGCTCTCCTCCCTCTTATAAAAGGAGCTCCTCCCTCCTTATTTCAACATCCCAAAATTTCTTTCCTTCTCTAAGTATTAGAAAGTGTTGTCATTCTTAGGACTAGAGAAGGGGTATGTAATTTTTCTTTCTATTATAAAATTTCCACTTTTGTCTATTATTGCTATTCAATTTTTCTCATCTCTATTTTAGTTGAGTTCTTGTGCAAGTAGTCTGATACCTAATAGTGGTATCAGAGCTGCGTTCGAGTCCCGTTGCGCTAGTCACTAGAATAGTGTTGGTAAAATTCTGAGTATGCTCTGTGGTTGCAGTTTAATCTGATCTTCCACATCAGAAAGGAATTGTTACTGGAAAAGGTGTGGTAGTGTGAAAGTACTATTGAGGAAAGTTCTGGCTAGGAAAGACTTGGTACTTAAGCGTGTCCATTAGTGACCCACCTCTATTTCCTGGGAACCTACTTGGTGTACTGGTTCACGGTTTACTACTATTGTTCCAGTAGACAATACTATTCATAAGTGAGAGTTGCATAAGTGGAAACACAACCATGGCAGCAAAGTATGAGATAGAGAAGTTTAACGGGAACAATTTCTCGTTATGGAAATTGAAGATGAAGGCAATTTTGAGAAAGGACAATTGTCTTGATGCAATTGAAGGAAGACCCGCAGAAATGACGGATCAGAAGTGGAAGGAAATTGATAGCAACGCTATTGCAAATTTACATTTGGCAATGACGAGACTCGGTTCTATCCGGTGTTGCGGAGAAAGATTACGCAAAGGAGATTTGGGATGCCCTCATTAAATTATATGAGGTGAAGTCACTTCACACAAGGATATTCTCGAAGAGGAAACTCTATACTCTTCGGATGAGTGAGTCCACATCGGTGACGAACCACATCAACCAACCGAACACCTTGTTTGCCCAATTAGCGAGCAGCAAATTTCAACATAATTGAGAATGAGCGTGCGGAGCTTTTACTTCGAGCTTGCCGGACTCGTATGATCAACTCATCATCAACATTACAAATAATAATATTGAAGGACAACTACACTTTGACGATGTTGCGGAGCTATTCTAGAAGAAGAATCCAGGCGAATGAATAAGGTAGAAAGTTCTAAACAAGCGAAGTTTTGACGATGATGAGAGGAAGATCAACGAAACATGGCTCAAGTGGGAGTCAAGATCATGGCGGATCGAGCTCTCGAAACAAGAAGACTTTCAAATTTAAATGTTACTACTTGTGGCAAGAAAGGGCACACGAAGAAAGAGTGTTGGAAGAGGAAGAATGAAGAATCAACCTCACGGGGTTGCGTTGCGAGTACTTCGGAGGAAGGAGTAATTCGGTAGCGAAGCGACAATCAACTCTAATGGCGGAAACGAATTTCATGACAAGTGGATAATGGATTCGGGTGCAACTTGGCACATGACCCCACACCGAGATTGGTTTCAAACCTACGAGCCTATCTCAAGTGGATCCGTGTTCATGGGAAATGACCATGCATTAGAGATTGCTAGAGTTGGTACTGTCAAATTAAAAATGTATGACGGTACTATTCGTACAATCCAAGAAGTACGACATGTGAAGGACTTGAAGAAAAATATATTGTCTATAGGGCAATTGGATGACCTCGGCTGCAAGATCCATGTTGAATGAGGAATCTTAAAGGCAGTGAGGGGAAACATAGTTGTCATGAAAGCGAGAGAAAATCATGGCAAACTTGTATGTGCTTATGGGAGACACCTTGCAAGAAAATCATGCAACAAGCTGCGTCAACAAGCCAAGAAGAAGCGGCGGTAACGTGGCACCGTAGACTTGGACATATGTCGGAGCGAGGTCTGCAGATTCTTGCGGAACGTGATCTCATACCCGGGCTCAAGAAGGTCGATTTACCCTTCGTGAGCATTGTGTGACAAGCAAACAACACGGGTTGAAGTTTGCAAGAACCACCACAAGGAGTAAGCAAACTTTGGACTTGATCCATTCGATGTCCGGGAATCGCCGGAATTATCTCTTGGAGGAGCAAAATATTTTGTGTCATTCATCGATGACTACTCGAGGAGATTATGGGTATACCACTATCAAGAAGAAGTCCGAAGTATTTGCGCGGTTCAAAGACTTCAAAGCACAAGTAGAACTTGAGACCGGAAGGAGAATCAAGTGTTTGAGGACAGACAATGGAGGAGAATATGTAGATGGAGATTTTCTAGCATTACGCAAGCAAGAAGGAATTGTGAGACAATTTTACGTTCCACACACGCCTCGCGAGAATGGTGTAGCAGAGCGGATGAATAGAACTCTTCTAGAGAGAACCGAGCTATGCTTGCAAGCTGCGAGCATAACAAAGTCTTTTTGGGCGAAGCCGTGAATACTGCCTGTTACTTGATAAATCGGTCTCCATCAACAACAATTGGGTTGAAAACTCCTATGGAAATGTGGAGTGGAAAATCAACCGATTATTCTTCCTTACATGTGTTCGGTTGTCCCGCGTACGTGATGTACAACACCCAAGAAAGGACGAAGTTGGATCCAAAATCCAGGAAATGCATCTTCTTGGGATATGCTGACAATGTGAAGGGGTATCGCTTGTGGGATCCCACTGCCCACAAAGTTATTGTTAGCAGAGATGTCGTCTTTGCAGAAAATGAACTACAAAGCAAGCAGATAAATGACAGCTCGAAAAAGGACAAGACTATAGTACGAGATAGAGAAGAAGACTTCGGAACATTCCTCCGAGTCGGAGGAGGAGCATGAAGAACATGAGCCAAATGAGGTGGAAGAAGGAGAACTCCGACGATCAACAAGAGAAAGAGTCGGACCATCTTGGCATTCACAATATGTGATGGCAAGTCATGATGCGTATTGTCTCCTAAGTGAAGAAGGAGAACCTTCAACTTTTCAAGAGGCCGTGAGTGGTTCGAAGCTCCTCTATGGATGGGCTGCTATGGAAGAAGAAATTGAAGCTCTTTATAAAAACAAGACATGGCATCTTGTGGAACTTCCAAAAGGTCGCAGAGCCATTGGTTGCAAATGGGTCTATAAGATCAAGAGAGATGCCAATGATCAAGTGGAAAGATATCGTGCTAGGCTCGGTGGTAAAAGGATATGCTCGGAAAGAAGGCATTGATTTCAACGAGATATTCTCACCGGTTGTTAGATTGACAACAATCGAAATTGTCCTGGCGATGTGTCTTGCATTTGATTTACATCTTGAGCAATTGGATGTAAAAGCTGCTTTTCTTCATGGAGAACTTGAAGAGGAAATATATATGCTCCAACCGGAAGGCTTCAAAGAGCAAGAAAACTTGGTTTGCGGGTTGAACAAATCTCTATATGGTCTAAAGCGGCGCCAAGGTGTTGGTATAAGAGATTTGATTCCTTCATTATTAGCCTCGGATACTACGGACTAAGTTCGGACCATTGTACTTACCACAATAGGTTTGAAGAAAATGATTTCATCATATTGTTGTTGTATGTGGATGACATGTTGGTGGTAGGCCCTAACAAAGCTCGAATCCAAGAATTGAAGGCATAATTGGCTAGGGAGTTTGATATGAAGGACTTGGGACCAGCAAACAAGATTTTAGGGATGCAAATTCACCGAGACGGAAAAGATAGGAAGATTTGGCTTTCTCAAAAGAATTATTTACTTAAGATCTTGCGGCGCTTCAACATGCAAGATTGCAAGCCAATTTCTACCCCACTTCACGTCAACTGTAAGTTATCCTCAAGTATGAGTCCTAGCGAGTGAAGCGGAGAGGATTGAAATGTCTCGAGTACCGTATGCATCAGCGGTGGGAAGTCTTATGTATGCAATGATTTGTACAAGACCGGACATTGCACAAGCAGTGGGAGTGGTTAGTAGATTCATGGGGAATCCTGGTGGAGAGCATTGGCAAAATGTGAAGAGGATCCTTAGGTATATAAAAGGAACCTCAAATGTTGCATTATGTTATGGAGGATCGAAGCGGTTGTTAGAGGCTATGTTGATTCGGATTTTGCAGGTGATCTGGATAAAAGGAAGTCTACTACTCGGTTATGTGTTTACCATCAATGGAGGGGCGAGTAAGTTGGTTATCCAAGTTACAAGATGTGGTAGCTCGTCTACTACGGAAGTTGAATACATAGGCTGTCACCCAAGCATGTAAAGAAGCTATTTGGATTAAAAGAATAATGGGGGAACTTGGTCACAAGCAACAACAAATTGTTGTGTACTTGTGATAGTCAAAGTGCCTTACACATTGCAAGGAATCCAGCCTTTCATTCGAGGACAAAACACATAGGAATAAGATATCATTTTGTTCGAGAAGTAGTAGAAGAGGGAAGTGTAGATTTACGGAAGATCCACACCGAGAAGAACCTAGCAGATGTAATGACAAAGCCGGTTAATGCTGACAAGTTTATACGGAGTCGATCCCTCTATGGCCTATCGAAAGCATAAGCAACATGGATGTGAGAGAAGAAGACATAGTGTAAAGATTTGATTAATTTCATCAAAATCTTCAAGTGGGAGATTGTGAAGAAAGAAGTCCCACATCGGTGGGAACTTCAATTGGGGGGCTCTCCTCCCTCTTATAAAAGGAGCCCCTCCCTCCTTATTTCAACATCCCAAAATTTCTTTCCTTCTCTAAGTATTAGAAAGTGTTGTCATTCTTAGGACTAGAGAAGGGGTATGTAATTTTTCTTTCTATTATAAAATTTCCACTTTTGTCTATTATTGCTATTCAATTTTTCTCATCTTTATTTTAGTTGAGTTCTTGTGCAAGTAGTCTGATACCTAACACTAAATAATATATGTAGATCTCCCTTGTTGGACTTGAATCTTCAAATTCGATACCCCATAAATATTGTTAGAAAAGTAATTCAAATGGGCCCTAACATGACCGTGGGAAATATATAAAATGTCCTGCAACTCTTGGTCTATTTCTATAATAGAAAAAGGGATTGGAGGATATAAGTAAATGAAAATTCACATACCCACAATATTTTTCACAGCAAGTTCCATTAAGAAGACAAGAGCATTCCTTTCCACACAGTCCATGACACCCACAAGGAGTATATTGCTTATTACACTTATTTTGCCCATAAGCAATTTTTCTCCACCTAGGTGGGAGACCAGCAGACTTTCGAATATAGTTGAACTTCTTAGGTTTGCACTTTTTCCGTTGTGACCTCAATCTTGTTGATGCCACTTCTAGGTCCTACCAAAGTTACCCAAATTTCAAATCAAAAGTTGTTTGAAGCCATCTAAATAACATACCATTACAAAATTATATTGAAAATACAAAAAATTGAACACTCAAAGATTATGCTTTAGTTTTAATTAATTTAAAAAGTTCAGTAAGACAAGTATGCTACAATAATACTTAGCTACCAAGAGTTCAATGGTGCAATGGCTATACACATGCACATCTGCTCAAAACTGCAACCTAATGTATGTATAACCATAAAGCACCTTCCCCTGAGCAATGATATTTTTCTTGCTATTTGAGCAATTGCAATACATTTCAAAATATGTTAATGTGCCTATTTATATTTTGTTTACTCAATAAATTGTATTATAACTATTTTGCGAAATGTTAATTTTCCATCATCATCATCATCAAACAACTCCCACATCTCCAGAGAAATAATTAAGTCAATAGATGAAAACACAAAGAAGATAGGGATAGAAATAGTAACTCTCACTGTGCACTCTGCATTGGTCCTTTCATTTCTATCCATGATTGAATTTGAAGTGGATGCATGGAACACTGACTCTCCACCAGCAAACATATACTTAGCTACTTGAGAGCAAGTCTTCAAGCCAGGAAGTAAGGTAGTGGCTATAAGGCAACTGCAAAGTGTGAGTAGCAATGCATAAGCAAAAACATAAATAAATAACAATCATAATTAGTTAAATATATTAAGAAAAACGTCTTTAAAAAATGTCTCATTGTTCATATTTTTTTGGATCAGCTGGCACTACTTTAGACAACAACAAAAAAAAAAACATACCAGATATAAAACATAGAACATTCATATGCACGAGATCTAGGGATTGTTCAAATTCATGAAGTGATTCTATAGTGTTCTATTTGTTAGAGGCTGATTCAACAACTTGAACCTAAAATCTTCAAGTTTCAAGGTGACAACTCTAACCATTGTCATTGCCTTCGTAGACACAAACACACACTTAGCATAATTTAATACCACCATTTCTCAACACAACACAAGTTTAATAATAATCTAATTACTTAACATGATTCAAATGTTTTAAGCGTGAGAAACTCCATACCTATTTTTTCCAAAGATTTCTACTCCCTTCAAATATAAATCTCTCTCAAGTGGTCTCCAATCTGATTCACTTATCATCTCATCAGCTTGCACTTCCCTTGAAATGGACATCTCATTAAATTCTATCTCCTTCATAAGATCTGTTTGTTCACTCATAACTCCTTTGTCCTGCTCACTGTGGTCAAAGCTACCAGAAACTGACAATTTCTCTGAAGCATGCTCAACAAGATCTTTCAAAGATGCACGACATGTTGTGTGGTTTTCTTTGTCACCAGCATCCAAATTTAGTTCACTGTACTGATTCCCAATTTTGATAATGGTATCATCTGAGATTCTATTCAGCTTACAAGAACTCTGAGCCTCATTAGGAGGCAATGTGGAGTCCTCTTCCATTGGTGTAACACTTTTATCCTGAAAACATTGAGCTGAATATTTTAACCGAAATCCTGACATCCTTTAATTGTGAGAAAATGAAATGGAGACCAATTCACAACTTGCGCACTGGTTTCATCAAACATATAACAAACGTAGATAAGGTGGTGCTTTTGCAGGTATATCTATACATATAATTTTCTTACATGGATGGAAAACATTTATTATATTGAAGAATTTATGGCAATACAAGTTAACATATTACCTATCATCAAGGATGCAACCTGGAATCTATTAGGAGGTACATATATATATTGCTTTATAATATTTAAATATCTGACATATATTAAAAAAATTAACAAATAATAACTACAAAAAAAATATTGTTTTTACACACAAATAAATTTATAATATAATGACAATAATTGAAAATCCTCATATTATATAATAATGATTATATATATATATATATATATTAAGAATAATAACTAATATATAAATACATAAATCTATAATATGTTTTGTGGAAGTCACATTTACTACAAAACAATTATTATTAATTTTTATTAGGTTACATTAATCTTTATTAACCCTTATATACATATACAAAATTCTATATATATATATATATATATATATATATATATTAAGAATAATAACTAATATATAAATACATATATTATAATGTCTAGTGGAAGTCACATTTACTTAAAAAAAAATTACTATTAATTCTTTGTAGGTTTCATTAATCTTTATTAACCCTTATTAATAGCATATACAAAACATATAAAAGAATAACATGGAATGGAAGTAATTCAATCTTGCTACTTTAATAAAACAATAATCATTGGCCAAGTAATCAGATCAACCAACAGCAAGAAGAAGAATACCAGAAGGTAACATTGATCACTGCATGGTTTCCTACCACCTTCAGGTTCAGACCAGATATGTTGTTTTTCGCTCTGGAAAGTAAATCATGATATTATTGACGATGGAGTTGGGAACACATTAAAATTGAAAAGAACAAAAAGCATTGCTACTTACAAGATGTATTAAAGGTTGATCCGTGCCATGGATAGCACAGTCAAAGATCTGCTCGAGGAGATTATAAAACCATAGATAGATACATATTATTTAATTAATATCATAGTAAACATCATGGCAATGACAAGAATATTAAGCAGATAATGTTTTAGGATGTACCAAACATCGACGACAGAAGAGTTTATCAAAAGTTTCTAAAGTCCCACTCAAACTTTTCTCCAAACATATTCCAAGATGATTTTCACATCCTTTACAATGACAATCTTTAGAATTTTGATCCAGACTCTCCATATTCTTTTCCTTTAGTTTTTCATACCTCTCCTGAACATTTTAATAAAGAGAAAAAAAATCTCCAAAACGTAAAATGATTGTTCAAAATATTCATGATTAATAATTAGGATTAATAAGCATCAAATAGATAATCATGTCCATAAGTTATTCTAGATTACCTGAATTTGGGAAGCATTCGTCTCAAAAATATCTTTAATGATACTCAATACCTCCTTAGTAGACCCATATTCCTCGAGTGTCATCCTAATATTCAAGACTCAAGATAGTTATTTTAGAATAGAGAAGCTTTAAATATTTGAATAAAGTAGAAAAATAATACCCGATAAGTTTAAATTTGGTATTCATTTTAGGTATCTTGTGTGATGATGATAAAGTTCTTATTTCCTATTTATTGAGGAAGGAAAACCAGTAGGTCCCCTATTTTACTCTACAAACAAGTGTGTAAATCAAGAATTTATATGACTCAACAAAAATTTCAGTAAGGATCTTCAGCTCTTGTTGTAATTACATTTTATCTCCATAAACAAATAGAACTACTACATGCAAGTACAGTATCAACATCTTCATTTACCTCAAGATTTGGTCTTCAGCCTCGGTGAATTCATGCTTGACTTCCTTGGTTTCTGGCTTCTCCTCCTCATTATCACTGCATATCATCATTTCACCTCTACTTTGATCATAGTACATTTGGTATTTTCCGATAACTGATTGTTCTTCGTCCATTTTCTCATTTCTGTTCAATGTGAAAAATCATGAAAAGTAAAAAACTACAACTGCAAGTGAATTTATCAATAATATTCGAGAAGGAAGTTTCTATTTTAAAAGAAAACACAATTCAAGAAGCATGTAATTTTTGCCTATTACAAAAATTTTATTGGACATTTGTAGAAACTAGATCAGAAACTAAAGAAAAAGAAGAATTTCTAGCAGAAGAAAGAATGACACAATGTTTTTTCCCATAATGTAAGATATTAAAGCAAATAATAGCTCTAGTTCTTCAAGAGACTAGACTTTGTTAGATTTTTCAAGGGAATTTCATCGAGGAGAAATAATACTAATAAAACATGAATTCAACTTATATAAGAATTTAACAATATCTTCAACCTAAAATTTTAGATTTTAGGATATTCAGTTATCAGTTTTTCTTTTTTTATAAGATGTTTAGCTTTTTTATTTTCAGTGAACGTGGAATTTACCTTCATGCTTGGATTACCTAACATAATCCTCCCAACAATGTATTTCCCGTCCTTTGTTCCTTCTTTTTGCTTAGTTTGTTTTTATACGAACCTCTCTTAACTAATTCCTAACTACTTGTAACTCGCATCACATAACTTTATTTCCATTTCCCTTATTTCTTCTCTCATAAACCTTTGTAACAGAGGACCACATCCTATCAATACCTCCCCATTAAGATGCATCTTGTCCTCAAGGTGGAACTGCAGAACATTTTCAGAAACTTCTCCCGGCAACTTTCAACTTCTGATAGTTGTGGCCACTTAACAAAAAATTCCGGTTGACCAACATCATTTATTCTGCAATCTAGGATCTGGAAACACTTTCAACTTGCAATCTTCATTTAGTACTACAGGAAGGGGTTGAGACCTTTGTGTAGGATGTATAGCCTCCTTCAAAAGTGCCATATGGAATACAGAATGAATTTTAAAATGAGGCAGAAGTTCCATCTAATAAGCTAATGCACCTACGTGGTTAGGATTATGTAAGGACCACAGTAATGTAAACTCAACTTCTCATTCAACTTTTTAGCCAATAATCTTCTTGGAAAGTGGACTTTAAACCTAACTCAACCTCATAAAACCATCTTATAAAATAAGGTTTGTACTCATTTATGTACAATAATTTGATTATATCCCTAGTCTAAGATTTCTATAATACCCTTTCACGCCCAGGATTATACATCTTGAGCGCGAGACTAAGTATTTGTGGATAGTTTGATAAAGTTTAATATCAGGTTAGACGATAGAGTTAACAAATCATTTTAAGATAAACTTTGATACCATCTTACAAGATAGACTTTTAACTCGACTACACAAAACCGGTTTGTAAGACAAAGTGTACATACACTTATATAAAACAATTTGACCATATCTCTAGTTAATGTGTGATTTTCAACGAATCTCATCCCACCTGATTGTAATTTTAGATACACCCTACTCCCAACCTCAAATTGGACATCTTTACAATGATGATTTGCATATTTTTTGTCGTTTGATCTTGGGATTCCAACATATTCTTTCTTAACTTCCTATACAATGTGTCCAATTTGTTGAGTAAACTAGGTAATCTTTTCAACTTGAGAAGGAACAGTGGTCCCTCACAATAAGGGAGGAGGGTCTACGCCATAAAGCTCTCTAAAAGAAGACATTTGTATAGATGCATTATAATTTATGTTGAACCAAAACTCTGACCAACATAATAAATTATTTTGACCCTAATGCAGAGTAAATACGACTTCAACCCCAAACATTTAAATCAATTATTGGAATTTAAGTATGAATTGAAGTTTTACATTAAGTAGAAATAAAAAAATTGAATAATATATAAGTAAGAAAAATTAACCAACCTAATGTCTTATGGTTTTGAATTTAAAATGAAGTCATATTCTTTTATATGATTTCTTTATGTCTCATTTATGAATACCGGCGAAATGTTCTTCTCCTCACAAATATTAATAGTAGTATTAGATTCAATAAAACATCCTAGTTATCGACTTCTTGCAAAAACCCAACAGTTAGAGGCAAAACCAAAAAATTAGTTTTAGGGGATCAATCCAAACAAATAATATTTTAGGAGGGCTATAGTATATTTTCTTAATAAAATCTTATTTTATTTTTTTTTGGGACGGTGGCCCTTACCAATCTCTCCTCCATCCGCCCCTACCAACGATGATATCAGACTCAATGGTTCATCTTGGTGATCAGTTCAGGAGAAGAGTGTACGAATGTGTTGGGACTCAGAAAGGAGAGTTTAGAATCAAAGTATAAGTTAAAGTATCATATTAAGCGAGAAATAAGAAAATTGAGTAATATATAGGTAAAAAAGATTCATCAACCCAATGTCTTGAGTAGAAATTTTCAAATCCAAACCAAGTAAAACTAATTTTTTACTTTTGGATATTTTGGATTGAAATTTTTTAAAACGATTCGATTCAATTTTTGGTTTGATAATCAAGAATCAACCTGAACCAAACTGAAATTATAATAAATACTATTGAAATTAAAATATAAAATGATCCTTATTGTGAATGAGTCAATTAGTTTCTTATAATTTATGACATGTATTATTATTTCTTGAATATGAAAACATAAGAAAATAAGTTGAAACTATGAATATTATAATTAATTATGCATTATGCTTTTATGATATCTTTATAATATGTTTAATAATTTTAAAATAAAAAAGCTGCAAAAATCGTCCAAATCAAACCGCAAAATATTGGTTTGGTTTGGTTCAAATTAAAAAAAATGAAAATAAAACCAAACCGCACTCTTAACCTTAATGTTTTTCCGTGTGTCCTATTGGTGAATATCAACCTAATGTTGTCTCCCTCGTAAATACCCAGCAACTCATGAAACCTGTGTTGAAGATATTGTCTAAAAACATCACAAAAGTTAAGCCCTCTTGGCCGGCTTTATTTGAGTCCACCAATTCGATTTTGTAGGATTAAGTTGGACATCTCTCCATTTCTAATATGGTATAAGAGCTTATCTAGCAAGGTTTATTGGTCTAATAATCCGCTCATTACCAGGCCGATATAAGACCACCTTAATATCTAGTTCCATGCTCTCGATATGTTCATTCATTAGTATGAGGAGGTGTGTTAAAGATCCTACATGACTAGAGATAAGAATAACTGATAATAAATAATTAAGATACAAACTTCACTTTGCAAAACAATTGGTCGGATTGAGTTAGACATCTTTTAATTTCTAATAGAGATGAAATCCGACTAACAATGCAGGTAGAAAACAAAAAACAATAAAGAACATTACCTAATTGACATGACTCACAACATAAATATTCTAACTAGGAAAGATTAGATGTTATCTATTTTAGCATATCAAGACTTTGATGTCTTAATTGATCATAAACCAATAATAGGAATGTTATCATTGATCCAAGAAGAGAAGGCCTATAGAGACCATGAGACTCATTTGTGAAGTCAATTGTCCCCTCCGTCCCATTTTTGTAAAAAAAATAACACAATTAAAAGATCTAGTAAGTTTAGGGATGGAAAAGAAATCAAAGGGAGTCCAAGAACCTAAAAAACATTTTGAATAAAAAGAAAGGGAAGAGGATGGACAATACTAATAACTCGAGACTGTGTTTGAGAACCATTGGTCATGACGACAAAAGGTAAATAACAAGTATAAAGAGAAGAAAAAGAAGATTTATTACTAATTATATGTTTAGTGACCCCAAAATCAAGGACCACGGTCCAAAGCATGAGCAATGCCGCCAAAAGAGTAACCCATGTGTACAATAAAAGTAGTGGAACCAGTGCTTAACAGTTCCAATATCGTTGAAGAAAATTGATAAGATTGTTGATGGCATGTTGAGCAAAGCGAACTCTACAAGAATAGAATATTTAGGAATAAAGTTTACCACATTAATTAACCAAGTTTGTGGCAGTGGTTACACATGAATTATTTTTGCAAGAGAAACCAGAATCACTTCCTTGTGAGATTACGGATGAAGAGGCAGTCGGGTAGGTGGCACAAGAGCAAGACTAATTGTTTAGTCAGTTATGGCTTTAATAGGAATGCAAATCAAAGAGGACCAAACAATAGTCATAGTGTTAATCGTGAACCAAAGTGTACTTTGCACATAAAGCATCAAGCTATTAACACACAAAAATATTGGGTAATCTAAGTGTGATTCTAAGTATCACATTATATAAGTATGAAGTTTGAGCAACATATAAGAAAATATGACTCATAACCCAATATCTTAAGATTTTTTGTTGAGAATGATGTCAATACCTTATGTGGTTAGACTCATGTCTCATTGGTGTTGATCGACAGTTTAAGAATGATATTTATATTGAAAGTTTGACAATGGGTTAGGTAAACGTCGAGGGGATGTATCAATGTGGAGGACTCACATTTGAGAGGGAAATTATTGAGTAATCCAACTTGAGTTTAAGTCTTATATTGAATAAGAAGGAAGTATGACTTATAATTCAAATCTAATACAAAGTCCAAGATTCTCTAATTTGTTGACTAGGGTTGCTGGATGAAGAGGAGGTAGATGTTCATTAAAATCATGAAGAAGACCATGACCGACGTAGCTCAACATGGTTCCATCAAGTGTTAACACACTCTATAAAGATTTTTTATGTTATTTTTGAAAATCAACTAGGCTTGTGTCTAAACCAATTCAAACGTGTCAGAGGAGCGGAAAATCTATTTGATAGCAGGATGAATGGTAGTCTTGATGTCATAACAAGTCTCACATTGGGGAGGTTATAACAAATCCTATGTTAAGGAGGTCTCCTTATTAGGAATGCCTTATAAGGTAGGAGATTATCTAACCTTTGAGCTAGCTTTTGAGATATAATTCCCCTCCTTGACCTTCTGGTTATTGCATGACCCCCACAAAGTTGAGTTTCAATTTGCTCCATTTTGGTCAGTCAATTTCGGCCACAATTTTTTCTTTAGTAGTGAGATGGTCAAAGAATTGTAGATATTGTCATCCAACTTGTGAGTAGATACTGGGGCAGTGACAAAATTGGTGAAAACAAGTTCATCAGGTTTTGAAGTTGTCATGGATTAAGCTCGGAGAGGGAGAGAAAAATAGTCAAATAGTGTCAAAACAACCAATAAGAGAATAACCCGACAAACATAGAATAGTCACCCAAATAGATGATAGTCGGTTAAACAGAAGATATTAGCCAAATAGTGTCAAAATGGAAGAAGGACTACAAATCCAAAGCCAGCATATCGGGGTGATTCTAGTTGGGAAAAAAAAATGCTGAAAAGCTAGTAGTTAGGAACAAAAAGAGCAATCGGAAGATATTCTAAAATAATTTACATCTATAAACAATGGGCCATACGTTCCTTCTCATTAGGTTCTTGGTAACATGAGAAGAGACAACGGAGTTGTTCCATTTTTACGAGAAAGAAAATAATTGCATTCGAGGAAGATTATGTTTGGTCTTTCAACAAGGATTCACTGGAGAGAATACGAGGAGAAACAACATAAGAGTTCAACTTAAATAAGATATTGACATCAATTTTAATGAAAAATCTTAAAATATTGAATTATGGATTATTGGTAATGAGTCTTTCTTGCATATTATTCAACTTTCTGGTTCTCACTCAACGTGGACTTAAAATCACAATTAAATTTCCGTACTCCAATGCCTCTAATGGTGACTCCATCATTCTTGTGTTCACCATGAGTAATACCCACGTAGCCTTGAAAGAGCTCTGATCCAATTTTATAGAAAGGGGACCAGAAGCTCAAAAAAGATTAATTTCCAAAAGAAAGAATGAAACAGTGTTTATTTGCAAACTGTAAGATATTTCAGAAAAGAATAGCTCTGATTCTTTGATGAACCAGAATCCTTCCTGACAATATATTTCCCTCCTTGTTTGCTTCTCTCTCCCTAGTTTATTTTTATACAAATCTCTCTTACTCTTACTCTTAATTTCTAACTACTTGTAACTAACATCAAATAGCTTTATTTCCATTTCCCTTATTTCTCCTCACATAAACCTTTGTAACAGGGGGCGGCATCTTATCAAAACATTTATCAGGATAGAAAAATAGTGTTGAAACTGCAAAGCAAAGTCAAACACACCTGGCCACATATACCCAAGACGTATATGGTGGTAATCTTTCCTTCTTTGGAATCCTAACACTATCTGCTGATGATATGTCCACATTATTGATCTGATCCTCCTCTAATGTAGCTTCATGGAACCCAATGAGTTTACATATAGGGTGGTCAATTCTCAAAGACAGCATATTGACGTTTTCCCCAGCCTGCAAATACTCATTCCCTGATAATACAGTCTTAACCGTTGGAAAAAAAGGCTCAAGGTTTCTCCAGTGTCTTTGAACTTTCTCCTGTGGAACACAAATAAGATTAATTTCATGCCAACAAGCACTGCATTCAAAACAAGCCATTCTCAATTAGGAATGTATTTAAAAGGGGGCAGGCAAGGGCCTTAGCCCCCCATCTCAGGATTTATATGTGTACGTCCCATACATATGTTCATAATTGTTTTATTTGATTACTTGGATAATGATACAACTTTTTGAATTAGGAAGATTCAATGACTTGCATTCCATATTAGTCTTTTATGTGCTTTTTATACGCTATTAAAGAAAGGTTAATGAAGATTAATGAAACTTAATAGGAATTACAAATAATCATTTTGCAGTAAATGCGACTTCCAAAATATATATATAATCATTGAATTCGATGACTTTCAACCAAGTTGCAAGCAAATTTTTAATTTTCAATATTTGTTTTAAACTTTAGGCACTGTCCAGTTTCCACAGAACAAAACAAGAAGAACTTGCAGACTAATTCTACAAAATTAAATTAATAACATTGCCAATGGTAAAAAAAAAAAAGACAAAAAAAAAGAGAGAGAGAATTATTTTGAGGAATCAAGTCATGCAATTGTAAACTTAGAGGACTTTTTCATTTTAATTTTTCTTGTTTAAAAAATTGTTGTATACACAAATTCATATTACTCAAACCAATTTCTGATATGTTTTAAAAATAAAAAACAGAACAATTGAGAAATGTTTTCTCATATTTTATCTATTCGTTAAGAGCATTGTTTGGGTGTCCAGGAGACAATTTTTTAGAAAATGTAAATCGGTTTTAAATATGCAAGCAATTAAATTTCAAAAAATACAAAAGTATTTTTAAAAATATTAGAGAAAAAGGCCTTACTTTAACTGATTCCCCTCTCTCGGCATGGAATTGATCTGTCAACACTTTAATCTTGGTCTTCAGAGTTCTTCTAGTAGCATCTTTTGCTGACCTTCCCTGTTGTTTCTGTCAATTTTACAGCATGCAACAACCTTACAAAGATTGCACCAAACATCCAAATACACAAAATTCCATTTTTTTTACATAAAAATAAAATCAAATAAAATCGCCTCCACAAAATCATGTTTGGTTGCGCCAGAAAAGCAGGTATGGATCGCGAAGTTCAGTCCTTATGTGAACAACGCTCATTTATCAAAGGATCTATCAGTAACCAAACATTGAGTGAATTTTCCGAACTAAAATGTCACTTGCACTATTTGTGCACACAAAACTAGAGGTACGTAGTTTATTTGCAGGCATACTTTCATCTAAAGAAAACATGAAAACATACTTTCCTCTTAGTTCAATTCTGAACCATCGTTGTGATACGATTTCAAAGAAATGCAAACAGAAAAAGAAAAAAACACAACAAAATAAAACATGTGAATGAAAGGAATTGGAGAAAATGAGAAAACATAGGATTGAAGAAAGAGATACAAACTTGATGTTTGGAGGCAGGGTTAGGAGTTTTGTTCACCATGGATGCACACAAAAGATTGATCAAAGGAGAAGGAATGAGAGGAGTGGGGTGATGAAGGAGATGAGAGGAGTGAAGTGATGAAGCAGAGTGAAGGAAGAGTAACTCTCTTCAGAAATGAGTTGTCATACCACAAACATTGCATAATATCTGGTGCCGTTTCATGCGCAACTTATTATTTCCTTTCTACGTACCGCGTTGGGACCACCACTCTCAACCTCAACGTTTTTTCCCACCCAAAACAATAGACTAGTTTGTTTGTTCTTATGTTTTAAAACAAGTGCTTATTTTAATAAATTAAGCACATTTTAATCAGTTTTCTAATTATTTTAATCAGAAAACACTGTTTATTTCTTAAATAAGTGTTTTTGTTTGAAAGTTTAAACAAACTGGCCTAATATTTGAAATTAATTTCTATTTACAATGAGTGGAAGAATTTTATAATATTAGTTAAACAAAATTTGTTGTTAAATAAATTTTAAGCAAATTATTATAAAAGTCCACAAACTTATAAATTTGGGTGGATTCAGAACATCTCTTTTCAAACATGATCACTCCAGATGCTTTTTTAATTGACACTTCAATAGGAATTTTATTAAATAAAAATAAATAAATTTAATATATTAAAATATAAAACACATTTATTATTTTCCCTTTAAATATACTTTTGAATACATAAATTTTCTCACAATTGAATAAGTATTGAATGAAAGAAAATTAAATTTATAATATTTTTAGAATTTTTCATTTGCATTACCCTTTAAACAGAAACAAAATTTAATACTTGCATCTTTTTATTTAATTTAATTTAAATTAACTAAATCTGGACTTAATTTCCATGCATTGCTTGTGTGAATTTTTATAGATTATCATTTAATCAAAACTTACAATATATATATATATATATATATATATATATATATATATATATATATATATATATATGTATAACAGTTTAAAAATAAGAGACAATATACGAAGAATAAAAGTAGTCTCATATCATATTAGTTAAAAAAAGTGCCACAAAATTACCTGTTGAATTTATCTTATTATTTTACTCTCAAATGAAAAAAAGAATTTTAATAATAACACATTTAAATTTTGTATTTATTATATTTTTAATGTTACATGTTAAAATTTTCAATTAATACCATTGTTTATATTCAATTTAAATAAAATAATGGGACTTTGATTTATCTGATATATAAAATATCCCATTAATTGATTAATAATAATAATAACTATATTTTTACATTTTCATTTAATTTTTTAAAGTCAATAATTTTCCATTTAATATAAAAAAATTGTGTAAAAATAATTAATTAAATACATAGAATTGTGGAATACATAGAAACTAAATACAATAGTAACTAAATATAATTATTTTTAAATACATAGAAATTAAATAAATTCATATAATTTATTAGCAAAAACACTACTATAAATTTGGAATATTTTAAAATATGTTTTGTGAATTAAATTTTAAAATAATAAAAAATTTAAATTTTAAATGTATATTGTTATATATTAAATATATAGGTATTAAATTATGCAATGAATAAGCTTCGTACATATTATAATATTATAATTATTACATGTATTATATTTAATAGCTACATTAAATATAATATTTAATAAAACTACTATATTTAATCATACATTATGTGCAATGAATATGTTATATTATGTAATAAATATTTTTCATTTGATAATATGTTATACCTGTTAAACGTATTCAATGTAATAAAGAAAACTAGAAACTGTATTTCATAAAGATAATATATTTAATAACATTATCAAATATATTTATGCATTATATGCAATGAATATATTAAATAAAGTAATCAATATTTTTCATCTAATACTACATTATATTTAATATATGTATTAAATTTAATAAATTTATTACAGTCCATAAATTTAATAATTCATTATATTTAAAAAAAAACATTGATTATATATTATATAAATACTACATTAATGACATTTTGTACAACGTTAAAATTTGTATTTAAATTTATTTTGAATTCAAGTTGGTGACATTCAAATGGATGTGAATGACACTCAATAGTTTGTGTTCAAGAGTTTTGTCTGACACATAACACATAGACTTTTTTGTTTGTAAGAAAAGTACAGTGGAAAGTGATCAATTATAAAATAAACGAAAATTATTAATTTCTTTTACTCGAGAATAAAGAAAATAACAAAGAAAAAATTGACACTTTTTAATATATATATATATATATATATATATATATATATATATATATATATATTTGTATATAAGTTAAAAAAATAAAAATAAATAAATATAAGAAAGATGTTATTTTATAAAATTATTTTCATTTGAATAAATTATTATTTATTTTTATATTTATGATTTTAATATATATATATATATATAATGTTAATTATTATTTGAATATAATATTATAAATATAAAAGTGATTATAAATATTAAATACATAATTTTATATATTATTTATAATATGATATTATTTTATTAATTTAATTTCAAATAATTTTATAATAAAAATATTTTATAATCATAAATTAAAATATATATTTATAAATAAAAATTATTTTATTAATAAAAATTAATTAATAATTACATGAATAATTTTGTAATTAAATAAATATTTAATCTTAATTTAATTAATTATTATTTTCAAAATAAATATTTATCTTACTTCTACTGTGTATTATTGTTGTACTAAAGTTTTTTGAGTGGGGAGATAACTGACTAGGATGACAATTAAACTCATACGTGTGAGGATTGATTTGTTCTCGTTCCAAATTTAAGGGAAGAAAAATCGAGTTGATCGGGGATAAGATTGAGCTCGGGTTTTTCCCACTTTAAAAAGTCGGGACGGAGACGAGGATGAGTATTATAATCCTTACTCCAGACCGTTCTTTCGTCGAATTTATTTTTAAATTTAAATTTTAAAATATTAATATTTTAAAAATATTTTCTTTATTATTTTTTTATATTTCATGATTTTTATTTTTCTTCTACCACTTTTTAATTTTTTTTTCGTTTTTAGTCTTTTATATAAATTAGTTCATTACATTATTAGTTTTCTCTTACCTTTCATTTTTTCACATTTTATTAGTCTCTTTAATCAATTTTTTTTAATCTTTTCAACCAATTTGATGAACACAAAGTTAATTTTTCTTCTTCTTTATTATTTTCTAAATATTTTACATAAATCTTAGTAGTAACTAATATTATTTTATTTATAATTTATTTTTATTAGGTTTTATTATATCATATTTTGTGGGTCCTATTATTCTTATTTATCATATATCAAATTTTATCTTAATAAAATAATTATATTTTAAAAAATTAAAAAAATTGATAATTTAAACTTTTATTACATTAAACTAATTAAATAAGAATTAATTTATTAAATATTTTTTTATAAATTATATATTTCATATTTTTAAATGACAATTTAAAAAAATTAACTTATATATAATTAAATGTTTGAATACAATATAATAATTATAATAAATAATAATAATAATAATAATATTAGAAGTATTCAAATGTTTTAATATAATATAATATAATAATAATAATAATAATAATAATAATAATAATGTTATATGTATTTTTTATTTGTATAAAGAAAAAATGATTAAATATTTCTTTTATATATATATATATATATTAATATAAATATGATAAATTAAAATGTATATTTAATTAATAATAATTACTAATTATAAAATTATAAATATTTATTTTTATATAAAAAATACATAAAAATATTAAAATTAATTTATTATAAATATAATTATTTTTGAGCGAGGACGAGACAGAGATGGAGAAACCCAAAACCCAACGAAGATGGGAATTAATACTTAATTTCTAACCCAACAGGAGGATCGGGGTGGGAATCGAGGGTGGGGATCGAGAGGTGGGTATCAAGGGTGGGGATTGGGTGCGGGACGGTTAAAGAAGTCGGGGACGGGGTCGGGGAGGCAAAACCCGCCCGCCTTGTTGCTATGCTTAGAACGGACAACTCGAGTACTTGATTCAATCTTACCATAAAATGTGACTTCGTGAAAAATTGAAACTTATAATATTTTATTTAAAAATGATTAATTTAAATAAAACTTTAAAATAAATATATTTTTACATTTATATTATATTAATAAAATTAATTTTATTTTGGATATGATTTAATATATAAATAACAAAATTTATTAAGATTGATGTTTTATTTTTATTATTTATTTTTTAATAAGTTAAAATAATAATTGATTTTATCACTACATCTCAAAAATAAGTTCATATCAAGTAGAGTTACTCTTATAATAAGTGTTCCCTTATATATATTATTTTTATTTAAAAATTTATTATTAGTTTATATTAGGGATGTTAAAATAAATTTTATTCGAATGACGAACATGAAAGACCCGAAAAATAAATCATATTAGGTTAAAAAAATTGTGACCTATATTGAATGAGGTATATTTTGGTGGATCTGTTTGGGTCATGACCTATATAGACTTAAACTAGATTAGTCTATAATCTTATGAACTGATATATTTTATAGAATGATAATTATTTTTGAAATAAAAATTAAAATAATATTATTTTATTAAAAAATATATATTATAAATTAATTTGATAAGAGATTAACTTATTCTAAGAGGTATTTAAGAATAACTTATTCCAAAATATAATAATTAAGATTAATTACTATTTTAGATCAACAAATTACTAAAATATAAATAATGATAATGAATAATAAGTTTTTAACTCTTATTGTAGGATGAATTGGTTCTTCTATCCGGGTATCTCTAATGGAAACAACTCATATGAGTTATTTTTCTTAAAAAATGTAAAATATAGATTTATTATGTCATATTATTTTTAAATAATTCATCGTTGATTTTACTCCAATATCAATTTTCTTAATAAATTTTAAAAAAACTCATTCTCTTTTATTATTTCTCCTCATTTACTTTATTTTGTATAATGAATTCATTATTTAAAAAATTTAAGCAACTTACATGCTATGTAGAATTTATTAAACAAAAAATTGTTTGAAACAATTAATATTTTATTTAAACATTTCACCAAGCAACTTCCATTGAAGATGATTTTATAATTTATATATTAAATCATTAAATAAAAAATAATTTCATTAATATAATTTAAATTTTTATTATTTATTTTTAATCGAGTCAAAATTGGCTAGTTATAATAATTATTTTTAATCGACTCTGTTGGTCTAACATAGGACTAGACTAGGCTAAAACTTGTGACCTATTTTAAAATATAAGTCAGGTTGAACCATAATTTTTTTTTTTTTACTTGACTCTTAGAGTCAAGCCAGACTGGATTGGATCGTACGTTTTGGCAAGTCTAGTTTATATGATGTAGCTCATTTTTAAGTTAGTCTAACCTAAGTTCATTTATACTACGAGCTAAATAGATAAGACTGGGTTAAAATTGACTAATTCAAATTAGGCCACAAACTAGTTTAACCTATTTCTTCAATCTTTTAAGTTGACCCATTAGATTTTTGGGTTTCATGCTTAAATTTTCATCAATCTCTTTCAAGTGTGATTTCTTCTATATTGGTTCACTCCCCCTCAACTGGAAGTTTTTCTTAATTACAAATACATTAGTTGTGAGTTCACTTGTACCATCATTTATATAACGAGCCTCATTTGCATGAAACACTTGTTAAGAATACTTTCGATATAAAGATTTACGTACTCCATTTTTATACTAGATTGAGTTAGTCATTAGACAAACAATCAAATCTAATACCACTGTTATGTATCTTCAAGAGGATTAAGACTAAGAAATTTTCACGAATGGGTATGGTACCTACCTGGACCTAACAACAAGGTCAAATAAATAATTGATCAAGATATTTGACACCTCTTTGAAATATTAGGTACATGCCTGATAAAATAGGGAAAACATCTTATTATTCTCTCACAATTATACTTGGATATTATCCTATAAAAGATTTGATATCTCTTTTATTTGTAAGTAAGAAATTTTCTCACAATATACACTTATTAATTCATAAACTTAAGTATCAAATAACCTTTGCAGATGATGGTTCCCTCTCCTCTCCAAGGCACATCAGAACAACTCAGAAGACATGTCATACAACTTAGTCAACACCTAGAAACTAGGTAAGAACATTTGGCATCATCGTGGCGCAAGGTAAAACTTATCCCAAACCACAACCTACAAAAGCCCAACTATAGGCCAACATCACCGTCTTACATAACAAGAATGACTAAATGCGAAAGTCTTGCATGAATAACTCAAAGAATTTGTCTGTCCCGAGATATTGTTTGCTTTGAAACTCTCATCCATTATAGTTTTATCTTTAAAAGACGTATCAGTGGGTTAAGGGAGAAGGGTGTACATAAACTACCATTAATCTCGAACTCCTAAGTGATGTAAGTCTTGTAAGTATACGAGAACATGAATAATAAAAATAAAAAATACATTTATAACATTTATTCTTTAAGTAATAAAATATATCATTATATAAAAGATATTTTTTTAATAACTTTCTTTATCATCACTTATAAAATATAATTATTGTTATTATGTTATTAATGAAGAGGAAAAATAATTACAATAATATCATAAATTTGAAAAAGATAGAGAGAGAAAATGTAATACATATTAGAGAAAAAAAGAAACATATAACACGTATAAAAAGTGAAGAAAAAAATGATATATATATATATATATATATATATATATATGGTTTTATTTAAAAAAAAAGGATATCATAAATAAATATTTTGATGAATGCAAATTAGAAAAAAACTCAAACCCAAAAAACATGAAATATTCATGAGCTAAAGTAATTACTGATTGGCTTGAACAATTATTTAAAATCCATTTCTTATTTTTCATGTAATTTTTGTTTTTAATTTTGTAAGAATTAACTCTTTTTTATTTTTTATTTTTTTTCATATCTAGTCAAATTTTAGTGCATTTAGACTAACCTTTTATAAGTTATAAACAACAATTTACGTATTAGTCAAATTGAATATGAGAATTTTCTCTTGTTCTTGGTTTAAAAAAATTATAATGTTTATCATTTTTTATATATAATTTTGGTAGGCCATTAATTGATTTAAGTTTCTCTCTCTTTCTTTCTTTTACTTCTTTTCAAGACAATATATAACATTCATAGACTATGACTTTAGACTCTACTGTTATCTATCTTTCTTTATCTTCAATCCTTTAAAAAACAAAGAAAAAAAAATTATCCCAACACATGTCCAATATTATTGAAGATGTTAACAAAGTAGAGAAGACTACACCGAGAAAGACAGTAATATTATTGATGATAATCCGATGTGATTGCCTATTCATAATCTGAATAATGTTGAGTTTAATGCTCAAAATGATGAGCAAAATGGTAATGTTTATGATCAACAACTTGGAGAAAGTGTAGAGGTTCTGATTGATCATGCTCAAGAGAAACATGTGTTGAGAATTCAAGTGTGAGTTTGAAGTCCCACATTGAGTATAAATGGGTTGAGAGTAGTGTCATATTCTCTTATATGGTTAACTCATGACCTATTTGTAAGAATGTCCCTACTGTTAGCCCCCTCAGAAATACCTAACAAACAATTGTATCAGACCTGATGGTTCTTCTAGGTATTCTTCTGATGAGTATGTAACTTTGACTGATGGTGGAGAAGCTTTGAAAGTGAAGAAAAACAAATGCAATGAAAGATGAGATGAAATATTTGCATGATAATCACACTAATGACTTGGTCAAATTGCCTAAGGACAAAAGGTCTTTAGAGAACAAGTGGATTTTCAAGATGAACAAATGGATGTGAAAACAATTTTCCTTCATGGTAATTTGGAGGAAGAAATTTACATGAAATGAAACAACTTGATGGCTTTCTTGTTGAAGAAGACAAAGAAGGTTATGTGTGTAGACTGAGGAAAGTCTATACAGTTTGAAACAAGTTCCAACATAGTGGTACAAGAAGTTTAAATCTTTTATGTGTGATCAAGATTATAAAAAAACTACTTCTGATAATTGTGTCTTTGTTAAAAAGTTATCTGATTATGACTTTATTATCATGATGTTATATGATGATGACATACTTATTATTAGGAAAAATATTTTCAGAATTGATAGGTCAAAGAAGTAATTAGGTGAGTAATTTACTATGAAAGACATGAGAGCTACTAAAAAGATACTTGACATAAGTATCTCATGTGATAGAAATGAAAATAAGATTTGACTGTCACAGGAGCACTACATTAAGAAAGTGTTGCAGAGATTCCAGATGAAAAATGTTAAAGTAATGAACACTCATCTTGCAACTCATTTTAAATTTAGTGTTAAGCAGAGTCCTTCAAATGAAATTGAGAAATCATATATTAGTAAAGTTCCTTATGCATCTGCAATGGACAATTTGATGTATGTAATGGTAAGTATTAGACTTGATATTACACATGTTGTTAGTATAATCAGTCGTTTCTGGTCAAATCCAGGTAAAGAGCATTGGAATGCTGTGAAATAGATTTTGAGGTATCTTCATGATATTAATGAATTGCAACTTTATTTTGGAGATAATAAACTCATTTTGATGGGTTACTCATACTCAGATATGGCTGGAGGCATTGATTCTAGAAAGTCCACTTCGGACTATTTGATTAAGTTTGCAAGGGAAGTTGTAGCTTGGCAATCAAGATTGCAAAAATGTGTAACATTATCTACTATACAGAGACAAAGTTCATTGTCATTACAAAAGTATGCAAGGAGTTATTATGATTGAAGAAATTCTTGTAAGAGCTTGGTTTTGTGTAGAACAATTATCCATTAGTTGTGGACACTCAGAGTGTTACTCATCTTCGTAAAAATCCAACTTTTCATTCTAGATCCAAACATATTGATATGAGATATCATTGGATATGTGATGTTTTGGATGCTAAGTTGTTGGAGTTAGATAAAGTGCATACAAATGACAATAATGTTGATATGATAACTAAGACATTGTCAAGGTAGAAGTTTGAAACTTCTTGTGAGATCGTCGGATTGGTGATTACCTTCACATAAGTGTGAGGAGGGAGATGTGTTAAGTTGAACTCCCAACTATGTGTCTAAAATGTCCAAATTAGTCAAACTTATTTTATCTCATCTAAAATGAGTGAAGAGTCTGCTAGGTTAGAGCATACACTAACATTTCGCAATCCTTTGGAGAGAAAAAAAAATAGATTCACTTATTTATCAAGTCACCTTAGTAAAATTATGATTCATGTTTTGTTCACTGTTAGATTGAGCTGAAATTTTGACAGTAGGTTCGTGACATAAGGGTTTTCGTTTTGACAAGAAAACAATTTCGCTTATTTTTACCGAGTCACCTCAATAAAATTACAATTACTGTTTCGTTCACTATTAGATCAGACTGAAATTTTGATAATAGGTTCGCAGCGTAAGGGTCTTCGTTTTCACAGTTAGGATCATTAATTGGAGGTCTGTGGTAGGAGATATCAGTCTTGCATTGTGACTAAATTTTATGTTTCTTTTCTTTATTCTTCAAATTTGAGAGTATGGTTATTTTGATATATTGGTTGCTTATACGTACTTATTTGTATATTTTGATTTAACTCTCTTGTACTCTTAATATTAGTGGAGCTTGATTGACTGATTTGTGGCTGTCGATTTTTATTTCTCATATTGAAAAAGTTTTTTCATGCTAAAAATATTGGTATTCTCTACTATAATTATTTCTGATGTTGTTCCACATATATTCTTATAAGTTTAAGGAAATCTAAGTTATTGTGCTATTTTTTCTCTATTAATCCCAACCAATATTTTTAGGTTTAGTTTGAACAATTTTTGTGATTAAAATACTTGTTAAATAAACAACATATGCTTTCAAATTCAATAAAAACAATATTGACTCTAAATTATAAGAAACTAAAATTAATAACTAATATTCTAGGCCATAAAAAATAATCAATTAATAATTTAAATAAATATTTATTGATGTAAATGAAATGTATTACCATAATAGATTTTGTTGTCATGATGTTGTAGTTACTTACGATTTAGTTGCTACAAATCCGCTGCTAGGTTTTCTTGAGATAAAATTACATAATTAAAAGTTGGATAGTTATGTTGTGTTTTATTTGATTGTGATAGATTTGAATAATTGAAATTTGAATTATTATGCCTTGTTGGCTCACTCGCAAGCCACATTCTTAGTTATAGTTTCCTATAGTTCATGTCATATCTTATGTTTTAATTAGTTTACTAACAATAAATGCTATTCAATTTCATATATATTATAATTGTGATTCACTTCATGATCACCAAACCGAAAATTGAATTGATCAATTTTAAAAGTTTTTAATCCAAAATATTTGATTTTAATTAGTTTTTGATATTTCTTTTATTTATTATTGATTTTTTTATTAGTTCCATTTTAAACATGACACCTTATTTATATTTTGTCTTTTTAAAATTTCAATTCATAAAAATCAAAATAAAATATAATAATAATATCTAGAACGGTGAAAACAAGTAATTTTGTTTGACCTAAATTTACTGATAAGTAAAAAAATTAATGATACAACTCCGTTTAACATATATTTTAAAACATACCTTAATTTTTTGTTCACGATCTAATTCAGCCTAACATATATTTTAAAATAAATTTTAATTTTTTTGTCTAACGTGATAATATATTAGGTCAACGAGCTATTGAACTATATTTTACTTAATTAAAAATTAAAAAAATTATTAATATATTTATACCAACATAATTATATAAAAAAATATTATAAATATTTAAATTATATTAATAAAATTAATTTTTATTTAAGATGTAAAAATTTAATGTATAAATTAAAAAAAAATCATTTAATTTCAAATTAAGAATTAAAAACTTATTTTTAGTTATTATCATTAATTTTTTAGTAATTTATTTATTTAAAATAATTATTAATCTTAATTATTAGATTTTAAAATAAATTATTATTATAAACTTATTTTAATATTTATTTTTATAATAAATAATTTTTTTATTAAATTAATTTATAATACATATATTTTTTTAATAAAATAATATCTTTCCTCTATTTAAAAAATAATTTTGTGTTCAATAAAACTAATTGATCCATATACTTATATACTAACTTGAAACATATGTAGGTTATGATTTAAATTGGTCAAGTTAAAATAAATTTAATTTAATTTAGACTATAATTTTTTTTATCTGATCTAATCTATTTTTCAAACTATTTTTCAAGCTTATTTTAACGTCTTAATAATCTTTTTTTAAGGAGAAAATTTAATTAATATAAATATTGAATATATCATTTTCTTTTCTTATTTAACGAATTTAATCCTTAGTTTCATAATTCTTCTATTTGTTTTTTATATTTACTTCTAATAATAACATCACGTTTATTTCTAGTCACAATTGATTTTAAATCAAATTAAAAAAAAAAAAGTAAAACAAAAAAATCTTATCACAAATAACAACCTAAGATTAATAGAGTGATGCACTAAATAAACTTCAACGTTGAAAATAATAAAAACACAATGTAAGAACTTGTAGATAACTTACTAATTTATTTATTTTAAGAAAATAAAAAACACATAAAAATTGGAGATAGATAGATTGGACTAAATAGCATAAAAATTTGTAAACCACTTACTAATTTAATTTTTTTTAAAATAAATAAAAATTACGCAGATCAACTCACAAATTTGGCCCATGGGGACCGTAGGATGGGCCTAAACATGTTATCGGTTAAAATGTATTACCACTCATCCCATTGATTACGGAGGACAAGCTACACCTGTTGCCTAAAAAATTTAAATAATGGTTCCTAATTTTAGTCCACAATTCCGTTTTAATTTGTTCCATTAAACTCGCTACCTTGTCGTTCCGTTAAACTGGCTAACTCTCGATAACGTCAATAACGGAACTCGCTAACTCTCCATAGACAAGAATAGGACGAATTAACATACTTTAAAAAGATATTTATATATTAAAATAAACATAAAAATTTTAATTAAATTATATTATATTTTTTATCATATTATTCAAATATATAAATAAATTATAAATTTTAATCAATTAAATTTAAATTATTCATTATAATTAATTATTTTAATACATAAATATAGTAATTTTTCCAATTTATATAATAAAAATATTAATTAATAAATAAAACTTAAAAAATATTCCTATAATTAAATATATATTTTTTAAAAATACATTTTAAAAAATTTTATATAAAAAAAATATATATAGTCTTGCCAATTTGTTGGGGTGATATTCTGGGATTTGTAATTCGAGAGAATACCCCGCCTTACCCCATTTTTTATGAATTAGAGGCGAAACAAATTAACACACGAGATAAATTGACTTGTTTTATCATTTGTTGCATACTTTTTTTAATACATTCAATATATATATATATATATATATATATATATATATATATATATATATATAATTTTCAAACTAAATTACAGACCCAACAACTAAATAAATAAATAGGGAAGTACAAGGACACAATGGATGGAATAGGAATAGGATGGGTGTAACTGGTAACCTTGTTTCATAATTCGGTTGTGTAGCACTTCTTACTCCTCCCACCAACATCATGGCTAAACAGGATTCGTCTCCTTCACTTGAGAATGAAAGTCCTCAAGTAGAGAAGGAGCACTATAAACGCACAGAGCATTAGTTCCAGGTTGTCCTGTATTGACTCCGAGATTTGAACAACGAAATCTGAAATCAGATACATATGACCATGACTTCAATATTTAAAGAAATCTACTGAGTTTGAATGATAAGTTCAGTGCAACATGTAGCGAGTTAGTATGAGTTTGGCTACCAGTTACATCCATGTAAACAGTCGTTGAACATAAAAGACATGTATTCCTCCTTAATTTCATGCTTTGTTCAATGTGAACGCTAATTGCAGTGATGAAAACGGGTTTCAAACACTCATAAGTCATCTACGAATTTCTAGTTCTGGGTTCTAGCTATAGCCACACCAAAGTTCACGCCAAGGAAATAAATCAAGTGACACAATGTGCGTATATATACAATAGAATACTTAAAAGAAACAAACTAATTTTATCCGTGCTAGATTGTGTTGGCACAAGAACCTGTATTTCTCCAACCATTTTGACTCGTTGTTCTTCAGTGCTCCGGATAACCAGGCATTATCTTCGGTGATTGTCCTAATCGAACATTTGAAGGGCCAGATGAAGTTGGTGCTGAAAACTGCCTCATAGCAGAACTTGCAATCGAAGCAGGAGGACTGCAAAGTTGGCTTGATTTTAGAGAACTAACGTTGGCAGCACCATTTGTATCCTCTGGCATGTGTTCATGCTGTTGGTGGCTTCGCTGCAATATATCAATCTCCATTCCTTGTAAAACACTCTGATGATTGTGGGAACCACTGGGAAGCTGGGGTTGCCAAAAGGTTGACTGTTGATTCAGTGTGGAATGGCTTGCATGAGCATTGCTTTTACCTTCAGCCTCATCCTTCACTCTGGACTGATGAACTATGCCTGAGACCTCATTAGGTTTGCTAGGTTTAATATCTGTCAACTTTTCTGAGTCCAAAGAAGAAATAGCCTCTACAGCATCAGCCTTAGCTGTTGACGAACGACCAGAAGCAATTATCGTTGTGGGAAATGCCCTCTCTGGAGGAACAGCTGGGGTGTAATTAGAGGGAAGCAAATCATCCCAATTCTCCAATAGTTCCTTGTATACTTTACGGAGCGTGACTTCAGTAAGACCAGTCACCTTACAAATTTCTGCCTGGGTTTTGCGTTTGTCTTCAAGTTGGCAAGCCAAATATATAGCAGCGGCTGAGATGCTAATAGGATTCCGGCGAGTGCAGAAGCATTTGTTGATCACGACCTCTCCAATGTGAGTAGCCAGTTCCTAAAATAATGCACCAAAATTTTGTAATATATGGAACAGTATAAAATAATGCACCAAAATTGATCCTTAGACAACAAAGTATAACCAAATATCCACCGATGAAATGAGTACACATCACCAATACAAAAGTTATATCCGGTCATGCGGAAACTATTCTTATATTCTGTACGTATCACACAAACTTTGGTTTACAAAGGAATAGCAAAAAAAAAAAAAAAAAAAAAGACTCTGGAACCTTGCAAATGCAAGAGCAGGGGAAATCGAGCAGTTATTTCATATCATGGCAGAATTCAATGGTTTTATGCTTGTAGGCATATAGAACCCAAGATTTCAAAACAAAATGATGTTGAAACCATGAAATTTGAATGTGATTGGAGGTACCTGGGCAGATTTATTGAGCTGAAGAAGCGTGCAAAATCTCGGCATATGAACTGAAATGGAATTGCTGTTAATAGGTTGACTTAGCTGCAAAGCCTCTCCCAGTATCTTAATGTATTTTCCAATTTCCTTTTGGGGCACATTAGCTGCAATTGAAATTTCCTGCCATATCACTACACAAACATCAATATAACATATATCAAAATAAGATCCACGTTTTCAGCTCTCCAATATATCAAGCAAACAGTATGTTCCTATTAAAAGCAAACTCAAATGCTAGTTGCCTGTTTGAGTTCGATGACTCTTCCTTCAGAAATCCCTAAAATTGACCGCGCGTTGATTTTCACTCAAGAAAATGCACATATTCATATCCAGAAGACAATAATTGAAATCAATCATTGAAGAATACTAATTACAAGAGAAAAAAAGAAATGGAAAGTTAGCATAGCAGAAACGTAATGACCTGAAGGGTTCTGGGCTCTTGAGCCTCTCTGATGGCCTGAACAAGAGCGGCAGTGGCAAGCGCCTCCACACTGCGGTTTCTCAAACACGTAGCGGAGCAACAATCCCTGAACAACTGAAAAGCGTGATCGGAAATGTCGCAGTCCAACCCTAGAATTGACGACACGTCGATAATCTGCATGTACGCCCTCAGATTATCAACCACAACCGTCGACGACGAAGAAGAAGTGGAAGAAGAGGAAGAGGAGGATTCAAGAGTGCGTTCGAGCTCAGCGAGGTGGCCGGAGAAGGACAGGCAGGACTGAAGGTAAAGTGGGTTGGGCTCGAGGGCCCACGTGGAGAAGGCGGTGATGAAGCCCGTGGGCTCGAAAGGGTCCTCCTCGTCGTTTTGATTGAGAGGGAGAGGGAGAGGGAGATCCGATGTGACCAGACACAGAGGGTTGTCTTGAGCGCGCATGTGGAACACGTGGTGGGGATGCGACTGTCGCTCCTCCATCACGCGCCCGCAAGACGTGCACTCCGTGATTGAACGACCGCTACTCGTCGTCGCGCAACGCCCCTGTGCCGCCGAGCAATACGGGCACTTCATTTTTTCTAGTATCCCTGATTCTCACCGTTTCACCGCTTTTCTTTTCTCACAGTTCCAATCCTATCGGATTGATAAAAACATCGCGCATGTAAATATGAGCAATTAAAATTCGCCATGGATAAGATAAGAATATTTTCATTTTAATTTATATTCCATGGTATAATTTATTTATATTTTAAATTTTATTTAGATTAATATTTTAAAATAGTTTTAAATAATCTTATATATATATATATATATATATATATATATATATATATATATATATTTTTTTTTTTTTTCTATACCAATATTCTCATGGCAATGCATCCAAACCGAATGCGCCTCATATTGTCACCAACATGCTTTGAAATACTTCATTTTGCTTTTCAAATTTTAACGTACATCCATGAATTCAATTATATTGGCAAAAGAAAAAAGAAAGTATTTGCGTGTAAAATAAAATATAATTCCAAACTTGTGCCTGAATCAAATTCCAATAAAGTAACATGCATTGCATACAAATATTTCATGTTACATGTTATAACCCCTTTGAACGTGGACTCGCCATTTTACTAAGTGTGGTGTCATTTAATAGAAATTATAATGTTGTGTATAACTCAAGGAGGCGTAATTCATGTATGCTGGCTATGCTATGCCTACATGCTGTAGTCAAGAAAGAATTGTCCGTATTAAAACATGGGAGATTTATAATTTAGATGCTGTTCCACCACGTATCTAAAGAAAATATGCTCAGTTAACTTTGTCTGTTCAAAGGTCCTGTTTCAATTAACTACTCCTCACTTCGTGAAGACTGAATTTGACTGCAAAATTTTAAAGAACCACAGCCTATTAAAATACATCATTATCCCCGTGATGGAAACATGGAAACACGAATGTGAACTCATCTATCACTATCTCATCACAATCTTCTAGTAGCACTCCAGCATTTTCAAGTATAAGTCACACCCTTCAATGCTCAACACACTAACAATTAAGCACGCCTCGACAATGCTGCTTCTTTTCCTTTATCGGCCTGCGTAAGGCTCTTGCTAAATTCTCGGGCACTCTGAAATGGCACAAAATGAAGAAATCAGGCAACAACGTTTGCAATGAAATGATAACATTTGCATTTGACAAAGACCTAAAGTTTCACATATTAGACCAACAATATCGGTTGAAAAATGCTGTAGATCCATAATTTGGAATAAAATTAGCTCCTACATCTCTATAAGAGAGCTCTAATCTAACTCACTCATTTTCCCCAAAAGGAAAGTAGTTTAAATTATACAAACCCTTAACAACCATGATCAAGATACCTAAAGTAAGGAAGTATCAAGTAATTCACATCAAGATACCAGAATAATTATCCAAGCTACTCTACATTAAACATTAAAATACATTAGTCAATCCCCGCTTTGCCTTGTGCAAAATGCTGCCATGACTCCAAAATAGGAGGCAAGATCTAAGCAGTTAAACCCAAAACTGAACTTCGTCAAACAGGAGCACCAAACATATAATAGAATCAAGAAGGATGAACTGATTAAATTCATAAGCTTATGTTGCAAATAAAATCAACAATACAGACAAAATATCTAAGTCAAGAACGACTCCTAAAATGTATTCAATCCCAGTTCATCAAAAGGAGCTATTCACAAATTTAATTGGTGCAAGGCAACTATACGTCCATAAAATCTTAAAAAGAGACGCAGATGAATAATGTGCAAGTACTATTGCCATTTTTGTGAAGAAAGAAAATTTAATTAGCTCACAGCAAGGGCAGAAAGAGGGGGTGACCTGGTGGGACCATGGTCACTCCCAAATTTTTTGAAGCTCATTATATGTAGCGTAAAAAAATTTGCGATCCCCTTAATACATATGTAAAAATGACTTTGTTCTTGCCCCCAAGAGAAGCTCTGCCTCCATCCCTAGCTCAAAGTATATAAAATAATACACATGCAGCCGACATAATGTATTTTTACTGTTTGACAAGTCATGCAAAGCACAAGCTTTGATATAAGTTTTTCAAGCTCTGGTTACATTTTGATGATTGTATTTTTGTAATTCAATAAGAACTCATCCAATCCCAATTCATCATGAAGGATTCAACAAACTCTACAGATATAAGATTACTGTTGTCCTATTAATTCTTTAATGTTGCAGTTTATATGAAGATACAAGTAATTAGCCCACAGCTAATTTAATGAAATTACACTCCCTGAACAGGACATGCAAAGCACGGACTTTATAGTGAACATTTACAATGCTCTTGTTAGTAGTTTGCCTTGGCGGCTGGAGGATACCCTTACCCTCCTTCTTGTATTTTACTCTTCTTTCTCAAATAATAACAAAAACCCAGATGTCACACATACAAAACCTTTCGAAAACAATGGAAGGAGAAAAGGCACTAGGAGCATTATTACTTTGTTAGATGGTGGTCTAACCAGACTGGCTAAAGGAAAAAGATTTTACTAAATTATTACACTAACATAATCAAAGTTCGATGTTAAGAGAATTTTAAATCCAATCAAGCATGTATGTTTTACCATAATGGCATATATTACACTGCAAAAGAAAGTTGTCAATAACTTGTAACTTAAACCTTCTTTAAACTGAATACCATATCGTGCAAACAGTAGTTCTAGTTTGTACAGAATATTTTTGTATCAAAACATATAAAGTATAACTGACGAATCAGAGCATAGTACCACCATAGATGAGTCATAGAAGGAAAAAGATGCCTCCTAACAGGTGGATTCGTATGACTTTCATTCAAACTGTTCTTCACCTTCCTTAGGCAAAATAAACCCGAAAGTACACGAGATTTCGTATCCAGAAAATGCCTTACATAATCCTCAATCAATTTCCACATAAAATAAAATATACTCACAACAATTCCATTTGCAACAAAGCTGGTGAAAACAAATAGGTAATAAACTTCTCGATAAGAATTTGTAGAGAAGAAAATAAAGAGTCAAACGAATCACACCAACTTTTGTTGAAGTTAACATAAATTGATGCGAGAAGTTTAATTCAATTTCCTTTTTTATTTTATTCTCCAATAAGTATTTTTTGAAAAGTTTATCAAACAATACCTTAAATGAAATGATATTCCAAATTTCAAATGAAATATATATGTTCAACGATTGAATCAGTTTTCCTATCCCATAACAGTCACCACAAGTCGTGAACCTACAACTGCTGTGACTAAGACACCAAAAACAATACCCTATGATAAATTGAAACCCTATTTTAAAAAAATAAAATTGAAGAGTTTTAGCGAGCAAAAGAGAAGGAAGAAGACGAAGAAGAAGTAAAACGGACCGTAGATTGAACAGGAGGTGGATCAAAATGAATGGAGCGAACAGACATCTTAGCGATCTCGGTAATTGCAGCGTCTCTGACCTCAGCCACATCACTCATCAAATCCTCATAGGCAGCCTCGAACGCCTCCTGCCAGAACCTCGGCAACCTGATCCTGCGACTGTTGGTGTAAACATCCCACATGTGCCTCACCACCTTCTCTCTCTCTTCCATTTCCTGCGCAAAACATCAAAACCACATCCATCACATTGTGCTGCGCACCCTAATTCACTCATAATTATAATAAGGACAGAAGAGACTAACGAGAACATCGAGGTCATCGTGGATGGGAGCGTCCATGTCGTTGGAAATGGAATTCAGAGTGCCGGACCACCGCAGAGAGACGGTGCCGGTGAACATCGACCAAAACGCCAGAAGCAAAATTGCCGCTAACGCCCAAAACTTATACTTCCCTTTCCCAAACAGACCAGAATCCGATGGTTCCTTCTTCGCACCCGCGGCAATGGTTGGAAGCCCCTCGTCGTCCTTCATTTCTCGCTTGATCCAATTAATTAGTTGATAATAATTATAATAATGATAATAATAATTCAGGTAATGTATGTGATAATGGTTTCTCACTCGAGACGCGACCCTACCACCTACTACGCTTCAACTTCATCGCTTTCCAACTAGATCGGATTTTCGGAGAGGAGAGAAATTGGGTGCGACCTGGTTTGTTATACGAATCGATAATTTGTTTTGTTTGTGATGGAATTGGGAGCGACGGTGTTGTGTTACTCAATACACTGCTATGAGGTTGCGGTGTAATAATAAGAAAATGACGGATTCGGTGTTTCCCCATACGGAAGGGACAAGGCTACATCTCGTGGGCCACCACTTATTGCTTTTGATTTTGTTGACTTTGGTCGTATCTGATATGGGACAATCGTCGCCGTCCATTCCACGCAATTACATTCCGCGTTTTAATGCCATTGCTGGTATTAGTTATAGCTCTTGAGACAACCGACACCGGACGACATCGTTTTATTGTATATTCTCTACATTTCTTTCTGGTATTGAAATTGGAATTTAATATTTAAATATATTTTTTTATCTGTGTTCTTCTTGCATTACCTACCAAGGTTAGACTCATAAGAATGAAATTTAATTCAGCTATTTTAAATAAAATTTAATATAAATGTTAGTGAATCAGAAATCTTAATCAAAATAAAATTTTCATAAATAAAGCATTTAAATAAAAATATATAAGTCTGTAAGAGTTGTACTCTTATTATATATGATTAAAAAAATCTATTTTGCATTGAGAAAAAAATCGTATTAAATTAATAAAATAAGATATTATATGTTGCATATAAATAGTTAAAATAACTATTAGATTAAAGAAAATGAACTTCATTGTAAGAGTTTTATTTTATACTATTTTCTTTCCCTTTAATTTAAAATCATGGGATAATTTTTTTTATTGACACTTTTATTTAAAAATGTTGTGTTGCGTTTGGCATTGGTTGGCATATATAATTTTTCTGTTGAACATTTCTTTAATTTCACTTTATCTGCCATTTGTAAATGATCCATTTTGATGATTGCGAGAAGAGAGTGATGTTTTAGTTTTTAATGGAAGTATAATATAGCCGTGTTTCGTGACATTTGCTTAAAAGTTGATTTAAAAATATATATGTATTACTTCTTATTTAAAAATATGAATATGGGTTTATAAAATACAAATTATATTAAAAAGATATATAGTTTTAGATATAAATTTCAATCCAATTATTTGGATAAAATTTCAAACTATTTTCTTTTTAGAAAATATAAATTTGGATTTAAAATCCAATCTACATCCATCCATAGTTTAAATAATACTTTTTATAAGATATAAAATAAAACAACAATATTTTTTTTAAAATTGCCCTTATAATTTTAATTCTAGATAATAATATATAAACATTAAGAATAAATAAAAACCTGAGCAATAGAATTTTAACATAATTATTAAAAAAAAAAAGAATAGTTTAACGTTCTTTTGCGTACGAAAATTTAAAATATGAATCATGATATGTGAACAACCTTGTTAAAAAAAACATAATCGAATATTATTATTATTATTATTATATTTTATTATTTTATTAAAAATTTTAATATAACTAATTTTATAATATAAATATTGATTCTTGAAATAATAAATTATTAGAGACATGGGACAAAATTTCAAGAAAAGAGAAATTAAAAAAATATGTAATTGAAGAAGTAAAGAAAAAAAAATATTTTTATGACTTTATACCCAAGAGAAAAGATTGAGGAAAACATAAATTGAAGAGAGTTGAGAAAATAAAATATAATATAAATTAATTTTTTTCTCTTAGTGATGATACCAAAAAAGGATTTTAATATTAAAATATAAAGAACAAATATTATTATGTTATTAAATAAAGATGTGCAAAGATTGTATTTGGTTGAGTGAGTGTCTTTGTTTTTTTTTTTCTTAAAATATAATAATAATAATAATAATAATAATAATAATAATAATAATAATTAGAATGTGTGTATAAGTATATCTAATCGTGGAGTATATTTAACTAAAAAAACACATAATGTCTCGTGTAATTTACATTAAATAAACATAGCTCTGGTAAAATATACATTTTTTTCTCTAACAACAAATGAAATAAAATTGTGGCAAAACAAACAGTTTGGTTTATAAAAATAAAAAATGTTTGTCAACGTGGATATTTTTAAATTAGTACTCCAATCATCTGTTGAATAGCTTCATGCTTGTCATTACAAAATATAAATATTTTTTTTGAGGGGAATAGGGGAAGGAGGGGATTACATATATGTTGTGTATTCTATATTATTACAAAAGTATTTGGTATGTTTCCTAAGTTTGAGAGACATAGAAAGCTTTCTTCAATGCCAAACCCCATACATTAAAATCTACACCAATTACAAAGCTTTCTATAGCAAAGAATTTTTATGTCTTTCCTAAGCTCGAGGGAGGTAGAAAGCTTTCAGCATTCAAACCCCATATATTAAAATCTACCTCTTCGATCTTCCATCTCTCTTCCAATTCTCTTTTATGGTTGGATGATTGTTCACCATATCTGGAAACTGTAACTCGAGTCTTGCCACTGTGTGACACATTTATCCCATCTACGTACCTGTAATCCTCAATCACTGATTCTAAACTTGTTTCCCAAAAAATGTCATTGTCATCTTTGGTTCTCATTGTGAGTAATCTTGAGTCTTCAAACTGAACTAGGAGACCAGATCGCTGGCTAAAATAGCCCCATATGGTGTGGTGGATAATCTCAAAGTTTGGTCCGCTTTGGGAATCACGAATTGCTGGACTTGTTTCCAGTTTCAAGATGAAGCACTCTTCATCATTGATTATTTTCTCTCCTATGCATGCAGCGTCCAAAAACAAGTTAGCCGTTGCCCTCGGATCCAATCCCTAATAAACAAGTAATTTAGTTATATTCAGAGTTCAATTAGAACCACATAAAAAACAATGATTAATCTGAGAAACATGAAACCCATTTTGACATGCAATTACGAAAGTAGGGTAGTGGGATTAACGTACCTGAAGGAAACGGCGTAGAGGTCTAGGAGCACCTTTTGAAACTGGTGTTTGTTGGTTAGAAGAATGGCGCCAAGAGACCTTGCCATTGCTACCGCAAATAACCTTGCAACCTGACACAACAAGCTCTAAACACCACAAATCGGGATCCTTTTGCCACAAAACGAACCCTCCCATCTCTTCCGAGCTTTTCTTCACCTCCACGTTTTCACCGGTGTGGTGAAAATCTGATGCAATAATCTTTATCTGCCCAATCACACACATACTATCCACCGCATTCAATGCTGGCTGTCCTCCCGTTGCTGCTATATACTGTTGCACTATATACTTTGCCGTTGATGCTTCCTACACCACAGTGAAATGGATCAATGCACGAAACCAAATGAAAAACGAATGTACATAACATATAATAAAGTGTTTATGTTCTTACAATGGAACAATCTCTGACTGGACGATGGACGGAATGGCCTAATTGGACCTGAAGAGGGATAAGAGGGGATCCAACGAGGTAAAGCAGGAAGCGAAGCTCGTTTAAGCGTGATGCAACTGTAGGTGTTGCCAATTTGTCTTCTGTTTGGGCCTTCATCCACGTTAACATGTTTTGCCACCGCAACGTCACGTTGCTTCCCATGGGTGTGAACATTTCTTCGGGTATTGGTATTTCAAGAACGGTCTCCAACCCATCATCTTTATCGATGTTCGGACAAAGCCTCCTCAGGAATGACTTTGCAGCTGCTTGTTTCATCAGTGTATGTCTGTGTCGGTCTCTGTTGGTGTTTTATTGTTTGAGAGAGGGAGAGATAGGGTACGAGGAAGAGGTAAGACGAGTGAAGAAAGAGAGGAAAAGGAAGAGGGTCAGAGTCAAAGGCTAAACACATTTGTATGTTGTTGTTGCTGTGGAGGGGAAACGCGCACCTATCTGGGGACCAGAATGACAGGGTGAGTGGGTGTCCATTTGCCTAAGGCTCTCCTTGCTTGTAGGAACACTGGCCACAAATTGTCGTTCACTTTTTGTTATTCAAGTTTCTATATAAGGAATTAATCCATAATTTTTGCAATTATGTCTCTATTTATGAGATTACATTGCATCTATCAATTATATAGTACGTTAACTTTCTAAGTGTATGCTTCCTAATTACATCCAACACAATGTCAATTCACTCTATTCTTTTTATTATTTTGCATTAGAAAGTCTATTTTTCCATTCAAAGTTGCTGTTGTCGAAAGGAATTTCCAAAAACATAATGAAAAAACAAATAAGGTTAATCTATAAAATCTTTTTATTTTTTATAATAAGACTAAACTAGAGCACAAACAATAATGTGACGTTCATAAGAAAAAAAAGAGAACAATTATAAAATTTTAAAATAACAAACAAATTTTGAGACTTGATCAAAAAATTCTCAAATCTTGATCAATTATATTTAGTGAATTTGGTTGTAACCTAACATAAATTATTTTTTAATAGGCTGTTTTGTTTTGAATCTAGAATATTTATGTCATATTCCCATATTCTATTATTATATCCATTAAATAGTTTGATTTTCGTTAGGTAAGATTTATATTAATAAGTAATAATTTTGAGTGAGATTTGTGGAATTACATTCTTACGAGAGAAGATCATATGGTAATTGAATCATTTGATCGGTCACACCACAAGGTAATTCATTTAGATATTATACAACTCTTAACCTCAAGTCATAAACGTTGAGGTTCGAAATAAGTCAAATAACTGTGTTATTATATCGTCGTTTGGTCACAGGATGAGATCTTTCGTTCAAACACCATATAACCCTCAGTCTCAAGTCACCATGAGGTTTAAGTAGGTTAAATGACCGTGTTACTATGTCATTGTTTGGTTACAAGGTGAGACTCTTCATTGGGACACCACATAACCTTCAATCTTAAGTTACAAACGATGAAGTTTAGGTGAGTAATTGACAACGGTATTACGTCGAGTCGCTTAACTCAACTATTATATTAATAATCAAAGTACGTTATTGTCGTACTTTTGGTCATCATGCAGAGTCATCTGACTTCAAAGGATAATAGTGTAAAATCGTTTAACCTCAAATGATCATTTTGTAGAACCGTTTAACCTTAAAGGGTCACCGTGTAGAGTAACATCAAAAGGTCTTGTGTAGAATTGTCCGACCTTGATCATTGAATCGAGTTATCCTACCTTAAAGGATTATAATGTCGTTGTATCAAAACCTTAGAATGAACCTACATAATATCAAACTAAACTAAAATTAATAAATAATTATCCATGAATATAGTTTTAATATTGCACATCCTAATAAATTTAAAATATAATACTTTTGTTATATATAAATACTTAAACACATATTATTTGCTAATGGTCTATGAAATAACAACAAATAAAATAATAATAATAATAATAATAATAATAATAATAATAACAAATAACAATAATAATAAATAAATAAATAATACTAAATAATAATAATAAAGCAATATGATAAATAATAAAAATAATAACAAATAATAATAATATATTAATTCAAAATATTATTTTAGTAGTTTTAATGAATTAAGTATTGTTTACTGGTCAAATAAAACTTTAAAATTTTGAAGAAAAAAAGAATAATATTGTTGAAAAAAATACGGATAACTAAATAATATTTAAAAAAAAAACTATCAAATGAACAGTACACACCTCCTCCAACCTATTTACTTAAAAGATGGATAAAACTTGTTTATGTCTCATTGGCAACAACTTTAGCAATCAGTATTTTATTGCAACGAGAAGGTCTATAAAGCAGAAATTTAGTTTCAAGACTAACCTTAAGCCTCTTATACATCTTATAATCTTTAGCATATTTGATGTGTCTTATAATACATTGTGCAAATTCATTTTTTAAATGATAAAGCCCCCAACATAACATTTTCCCATTTTATATTGGAAATAGAAAATAATCTCTCTCTTTTTACTTTCTTTGTTGAGTGTTTATTGGTGATACTTGTATATTGTTCACGAAAATTTGGTGTTTAAACTCATGGAGATATGTATGTTTGCATACCTTTCTAGATCAATTATCAAGTCATCATATGTGAAAGAGAAAATTCATTATGATGTTTTCTTCTTCTGTGGAAGTATTTTTATTGTTTATGTTGGGTTGATGAAAATAATACATTTTGAAAAATCTCACATCACATTGAATTAGTAATGAAGTACGTGATAGTAGTTATATAATGGGCTTAAAGTCCATGATGTTTTTCATCCCAGTCAAAAACACTTTAAACATATATTTGATTTTTCTTAAACTTTTGTAGTAGAGTATGAGTGTATTTGGGGTCAAATGGTATGAGAGAGTTATCTATGTGTTGTAAAAAATTTCACATAGTATTTATTCTCTAGTTATCATTAAATAATGGTTGTGGTTTTTCTCCGGTTTTGAAGTTTGAACGTTATATTTTTGTGTTGATTGTTTTTCTCTTATTTCTCTATTAGTAGAGTAATTCTTAGAGATAGAGACGGTGATGTTCTCCATGACATTTTTTTCATCATAGTAGTATCAAAATTAATGGTTCAGTATGATATTTTTAGTATGCTCTGTGGTTGCAGTTTAGTCTGATCTTTCACACAAAAAAAGATTAATTCCTTGTTGTTAGATAATCATCATTGATTACTGAAGTTGCAATATCATTTGCAAGTGTTGTCAAATGTGATATAGAGAGATAATATGAATTACACAAGGTGATGAAAGGAAGAACTTCTGACATGGAGTTAAGTATCCTCATGGCATAATCGCGTTGTCATGGAAAATGGTGAGTTTTTGCTAGCGATAATTGTGCAAAGACATTAACTAATATTGATGTAGGGTATGTGGTGATTATACACTAGTGTTGGTTATCATTGATACAGGTGTGCAATGAAAGAAAATCTTGGAATGGTTTAATTTCAAGTGAGTATAATTATAATGGAGTATGAATGATTGTTGGTGTAGACAATTGAGATAAAAAGGAAAATGTGTTTATTTTAATCATAGTGGAGATTGTTCGGTTGATGAAAATAATAAATCTTAAAAAATCTCACATCACATTGGATGAGCAATAAAGTGGATGTTAGTAGCTATATAATGAGTTTAAAGTCTATAATATTCTTCACCTCACTCAAACACTTTAAGCATGTATTTGACTTTTCTTATGCTCTTATAGTAGAGTGTTGAGAAGATTAGTTTAAATTCTTATTTTGGAGAGTGTGGATGTATTTGGGGTCAAAGGGCATGAAAGAGTTGTCTATGTATTGTAAAAAATTTCATATAATGTTATTTTCTGGTTATCATTTGATAACAATCGTGGTTTTTCTCTGGTTTTGAAATTATCACGTTATATTCTTGTGTTGATTAGTTTTCTCTTATTTCTCTCTTAGTAAGATAATTCTCAGGAATAAAGATGATAATGTTTGTCATGACGTTTTTTCCTATCAATTTATTATCTTCCCACAAAGGTTTTTTGTTCATGTCATTCTTTCTTAGCCTTTTCCCTTTTGAATAGTAGGAAACACTCTATCGTTTCCCCACACACGACACTAATGATAGTTTATACACATTTTTCTTCTTTAGCCCACCAAGACGTCATTTAAGAACAAAATTATGACGGACAAAAGCTTTAAAGCGGACAATACATAGGGCATGAAAATTGATCTTATAATAATGAATACGAGGTCGAAACATTTTCTTCTTAAACAGAATATTGACGTCCATAAAAACAAAATTTTGCTCCACTCATATATACAATTTCTTCTTAAACAGAACATTGACGTCCATAAAAACAAAATTTTGCTTCACTCATATATACCATTTAATCTTCGAGTGTAGAATTATATTATGATACACTTATGAGTTTCACATTATTTTAGAGTCTAGACTAATGATAATTTATATACATCCTCCTCTTTTAATCTTAAAGACAAAATCGTGACATATAAGACTTATAAAACAAACAATAATGATCAGACATAAAAATTTACCCTAATAATGTTAAAAAATAAACTCATGGAAAAGCAAACTTGCTTTTCTTGAAGAGCAAACAAAAAATTGGTACTTACCTCAAAGAAAAGCAAGGCGGTGGAAAAAAAAAATATAAACAATGTGAAAGATAAAATCAAATGTAAAAATACATGAAAGTTTAACTAATTTTGCAATAGATACCATATTGAAATAGATACAAGGAATGTACAGGAGACCATGAAAAATATGATTTGGAGTTAAAAATAATCTAATCATTAGCAAAATAATGTAACATGAATGATTTAATATTGCAAAAAAGAAGTTAAAGGATACAAGCCACTCCACTGTTAAGAATCCATGAACTAAACTAGGCAAAGGTTTTACCAAATTGTACAAATAAAACAGAAGTATAGGATTGAGTGAGACTTTGAGACGTGATTATTTTTTATAATTTTGTCATTGTTCTAAAAGCACAATTAAATCTTGATATAAACAAAATCATTGTTGTCTCAAATTTTCATTTCGTATATGTTCCTTTTATCTTATATTAGGATTTTGAAAATCATCAACATTTATGGTTGAATGTAGTAGTCATATACATTGAATTTTAAAACTCTCATATTATAATCGAAATAAAAAATGATTAATTATAAAATTTTCTTTATTTCTATTATCATAAAAATATAAATTATATAATAAATAACATAATAATAATTGATAAAAAAATCAGCAAAGTATTTAAAAAAAATCCGTTAATCATTTCTTAATTATATAAATTCTTAGAACTTATCTTTTTTCTAGAAGTCATACAGAAAATATAAGACTTCTATACATCAATATATTTTTTTATTGAAGTCGTGCATTGATCACGATTTCAGTTAAAAAATATATATTTTTTAAGATCAGTTATTAACTGAGGATTTTGGTTGATTTTTTTATTAAATTTATCTATTAATTGACATTTTTAGTTCATGTTATTTTTTTTTAATTATTAAAAGATTTATTTTAATATTTATAATTAATAAAATAAGTAATTATTGAATATTTAAACATGTTAAATAAATTTTTAATAGATTGAACTATTTAAAAAAAGATTCACATGGTAATTAAGAAAATTAAATAATTTTAACTAATATACTAATTATAAATACTAACTAGTATTTAGACATCAATAATTATAAATTTTAAAAATTAATATACTAACTATAATGTTTAAAGTTTAGTTAATGATTAAAAATATACTACTTTAAAAGAATATATTAAATTGCCCAGTATATAAATTTAAAGAAAAATACATATTTTTTTAAGAATCTTAAAAAGATTTAATGAATAGAATGATTTACCCAATATATTAATCTTTTCTTTTTTATAAAACTAATCTTTATTATCTTTTGATCTCAAATAAGTATCATTCTTAAGTTTTTTATTTATTTTATATGTATCTCAAATCAAATCATAATTATAATATTAGTATCGAGTTTATTGGGTGTTCGTGGTGACAAGTAAAGTTTAAACCTAGTAAAAATTTTCCTTTTATTTTCTCATGCAGATCAGTTAAATTTAATCACCACACTTCGTTTCTCTTTAGTCATTATTCAACAATATAGCAACAGGAGGTTGGCATAATCTTGTGCGTTGTTTCATATAATATGTAGTCACCTTATATTTATTATTTAAGTATAATTAAAATTGGATAATTCATTATATTCTTTCTTAATAATTGCTATTATTATTATTATTATTATTATTATTATTGTTGTTGTTGTTTTTTTTCTCACCTGTATTTTCCTTTTTCTTCTTTCTCTTTAAATATCTCTTCATAAATAAATTAAAACAATTTTTATAATACATCAAAATAATTTAAAATATATTTGAAGATTTATTTTAAATAATAATAATAATGATAATATTTATTTTAAATCTAAATAGAATACGTATTTTAAATGAATAAACCCTTAAATATATTTAAAATTATTTTAAACTGAGATAAATATTTTAAGAGTAATAAATAATTTATTTATTTAATTATATTTTTATAATAAATAAATATTTTTAATATTGTTTGACTATATTAATGATTGATATTAATTTTTCTAACAAATTCTTGTAGATTTTATTTATTTATATTATTTATTTTCTAAAAATATGACAATGATGTGATTTATTTAATCTATTAATAAAATATTTACTTATTAAGTTTTATAGATTTTGATTAATGTGAAAAATATTTTATTAGTAGTTTATTAAATATGAAAAAATATATATTAAAATATTAAATTATATAAATTTATCATAAAAAATATTATCTAAATAGTTAAACAAATTATTTATAATTTTTAAAATATTTATCTCAGTTTAAAATAATTTAAAATATATTAAAAAATATTTATTTAGATATAAACTAATTATATTATTATTTAAAATAAATTCATGAATATATTTAAAATTATTTTCAAATATAATTTTTAGATTACTTATGGAAAAATAATTATAAAGAAAAATATGAAAAAAAGAAAAAAGTGTAAATGAAAAAAAAATGATGAGTTGTGATATTTTAAATCAACATGAGAATAAATATCACATGAGAGGTTTATTCAGGAACAACAATAGTGTAGGTTGTCACTATATATCAACGTGTGTTGCGTCATATGCAACTAGCCTTAATTTTACTCATGTATCACTGTCCTCCTTCGTTGTACCTGTAACTATAATCAGCAACTTGTGTTTTAGCAGTTGACTTGCTAGGCCCAGTTAAAATTATTCTTTGAGGGTAACACTTTTTTTTCTGGCCACTTGCTTTTAGAGTAGAGTGGATACAGTGGTAGAATGTTCATGTTGGTGCAAAATAGGTTATATTATGTATTTAATAGAAAGTAAACTTAGACATTCTCTCTAAGATACTGTAACTCAGCTACACCTCACTTACACATTCTGCCTCGGATCAGTTTCTGCAGCTACATTCCTACTATAGTTTTTGCTGAAAACCATCTCCATCTCTTCCAAGGCCTTGCCCTTGGTTTCAGGCAGTAAAAAGTAGAAGAAGAACAAAGCCAATATAGATATACCAGCAAACATGAAAAAGGCTCCGCCTATGGTGAGTGTTTTATAGATTGAAATAAAACTCATGGCAACAGCAGCATTCATGACTCTGTTAACTGCAACTCCTATACTTACTCCTTGTGCTCTCAACTTCAAAGGGAAAATCTCTGAGCTGTACACCCATGTGACAGGTCCAAGTCCCATATTAAAAGAAGCAACAAGCGAGTAAGTAGCCACTATGCTAAGGGTCAAGGCCCATAAGAGCTTTTCCTGGGAATTATGAACCATGGTCAAGCTGAATCCTAATACTGCAAGGCTACAAACCATTCCTCCAGTGCTTGAAAGCAAGAGGCGTCTTCTCCCAACTCTGTCAAGAAAAAATGTTGCTATTGTCGAGAAAAAGATTTTTGTAAGGCCTACTCCAATGGTTGTGAGCAAGAGTTTGTCCTTAGTGGTAACACCTGCTTTTCTAAAGATTCTTGGACTGTATAGCATCACAGCTTCAATTCCAGTAGCATGCTGAAAAAAGTGAACCCCCACAGCTGCAATCAGCATCCACCGAACAGAATAAGAGGGTTTCACAAGCAACTCTTTCCAAACCCCTTCACCACGGTTCTTTTCTGGGTGCTTAACTGTCACTTCAGGGCAATTCTCGTAAATTATCCCAGCTGCAATATTTATATCCTTGAACCGAAGCTCAGCTTCTTGTTCAGTATTTGAAATTTGTAACAAAACTTTCTTGGCTTTTCCCAAATGGCCTTGCATCACCAACCACCTTGGAGACTCAGGCATTATGAGAATGCCTAAAGCTAAAGCAAGTGAAGGAACTGCTGCAATACCAAGCATCAATCTCCACCCAAGCTTCAAAGTCAACTTCCCTAAGAAGTAGTTTGCAACGTAACCAAGTAAAATTCCAATACCAATACCAAGTTCAGGTAGGGACGCTAGAAATCCTCGGGATTTAGCAGAGGAGATTTCTGCAGAATAAACTGGTGCTATCAGAAGAGCAAAACCCACGCCAATACCCGCGACACACCTTCCCAATATAAGAATTGCGTAGTTTGGACCATATCCCATGAGAATTGAACCCGTCATGAAAAGGATAGAGGCTAGAGCGATTGTGAATCGTCGACCAAAGTAATCAGACGTTCTTCCTCCAGCTAAAGAACCTACCAATGCACAAAGGTTTAAGATGCCGGCTAGAACTTCTTGTCGGGTGTCGCTGATTCCAAACTCCTCCTTTATGAATATCATGGCACCACTCATAACACCGGTATCTGAAATTATGTATACATGTATCAAAAAATGTTTTAGCTAGGCCTAGGCATGCATTTATCTAAAATATCACATAATTTAACATTGAATATGTTACCAAGTGGGTTTAACAATATTTCTATGTATATTATATGCGATTCCTAACAAGAAAAATAAGAACGTTAAACGTACTTAGTAAAGCACTAATTTCAAATACAGTATCTTGTTTTGCAGAGAACAAATTTAAACCAGTAAAGAGAAAATATTACCATATCCAAATATAATGGATATCATGGAAGCTACTAAAACACATGCAAAAGCATATTTGTTGAACTGCTCTTTTTCACCACCTATCTCCATGCTAGACATGTACTTTCTACGAAGGTTTTTTATTCCTTTCTGGCTACCTTTTTCTAAACGATTATTACGCGTACGCTCTTTCTCTCGTGTCTTAAACTAAACTGGACAACGAGTCTGAGCGCCAGCTAAAACAACTACCGTGTACTTCTTAATTCTTTCGGCCTGTTTATATAGTAGCCGAAGATACCGACATGGTCCTCTTCTTATTGGATGAACAGTGAAAGTTGGGTCCCGTGGGTCTCACCACTCTACTAGACATTAGACCAAGACATACTTGATGTCATGTTATTGGGATTATGAGGTGTAGAGATTAGATAAACATGATATTATTCTTTTATACATATGTTTGAAAAACTAATTGTAAATTAGAATTGAAGGTAACATTATCTTTTAGAATCATTTTGTTTTGAAAAGTTGTATTTAGGATGTGTTTTTGATGTATAACAAACACAAACAACCCTCCCCAATAGCTAACTCTAATGGGATTGTTCTCCCAGTGCAGAATATTATTTATACATATACCCAGTTTACTTAGCTTCATGGAAGTCTATCCTCAATCTCTGAAATCGCGTAACAACCATTGCAAGCATAAACGTTGTCTCTAAGGAATATTCAATGGAATCTTGTTTTGAATAGATTTGAGAGGATGATGATTAAGAGTAGTCATAGTATTATAGTTAATTTCTTATAAATATTCCAGTACAATACCCACAATTCTGAACACACTGACTTGAGCAGAGTCTGGTGTGTTCCCTACAACGCAAGCAGAAAATCAGCCACAGACAAATCTTCATTGAGCAACGATAAGTTCAAACAAAACGATTATAATTAGTTGATAAGAGTGTAAAATTTTGTATTTAAAAATTAAACTCTAAAAATACCTATACATGAATCCATATTTATATATATTGTTAGGAATTAATTTATCATTCTTATTTAATTGAAGTATTAATATCAAAAATAAAATTAATAAAATAAATTGATTAAAAAATAATTTATTACTTAATGTAATAGTATTAATAAAAATGGTAAACGTTACACACAAGACTTTCAAAATGTGAAAAGCTCAAATTGTTTATATAAATTATAATCTCACACAAAATGAACAAATTTTTGAGGTTAAATTTAATGAATTATATTTAAACTTAATTTTTTTATATTAAAAAATCAATTATATTAATAATGTATCATTCTTTAACTATTAATTCATATTATTTATATTAAAAATTGTAACTTTATTGGTTAGAACCTTATATTAATAAAAAATAATAACTATTACTAAATTTTTAAGTGTTGTTTGTTTCCAGCGATGGAATCATTGAAATCGCATAAATATGTAGATTTTACGCATTTTAATATATAAAAATTGAAAAATTGAAAAAAAAAATATTTTCTCTATAACGCGAAAAAAAATTTAAACATAATCAGAGATAATCCATTATGTGTGAAAACTATTTTATTTGATATTTTTTATTTTTTATTTTATAAATAATTAAAAAATTATATTAAAATATATATTAAATTAATAAATTAATTTATTAATAATAAATAAATTTATTTTATTTATTTATTTCATTTTTTTAATTCAAATAATTCTCCCTGCTATTTTCTTACTCCTTTTTTCTAAATTCGCTGTGTAATCCAAACAGGACTAATTAAGTGATATTTTTTTTGTTGGGTGGTGATATTTTGATATCACTATTCATTTTATACATCAATCTATAATTCACTATAATAATAATAATAATAATAATAATAATAATAATAATAATATAAATTAAAAAGGTTTTACTAAAATTGGGTTATATAATAGATATTTGTTGGGTAAGAGTATGAACTTATTATTTTCCTTTAATTTTGTTGAACGTATAAATGAAGAACCTGCCTCGGTACGTACTTGCAAATATTCCACCACAAACAGAATAGGGTTTTGGATGTTCCTTAGGTCAACGAGGCAACAGGCAACAGGTATAGATTGATCATCGTCGCACTTTCCCAGCAATGTTTTCATAGGCTTAGCAAAAGAGACCTCACATAATTATGGACCCAAAATAATTATTGTTTGAAACTTATTTTCCCACTATGTGACTCAATGTTTGTCCAAATCCGATGACCTATTCACCCAAAACAAACACACTTTCTCAGAAAGGGAAACAACGGGGAATTTTCCATACCATACGTCTTTATTTTACTCCCACTATAATAAATATTATCCTGCTTTATATATATATACATTAATTATTTCAAGTTTAACTCAAGTTTTGAAGGAAAATAAAATTCATGTTTAGTAGACAAAATGTCTCAAACATGATTATCTTCAAATCCATAAAAGGAAAAACTAATGTTTGTAAACAATAAAACGGAACTTATTTAATAATTTTAAAGTGTATAAATTATTTATAAGGACTAAAACTAACATCTTATGAGCAACAAAGAATATATTATACTCAAATAGAAAAAAAAAATAAGATGAAGAAAAAGAGAAAAAAAAAAAGAATTATGTACTGTTGACCCTCTAATTTAGATTATGAGCAGTTTTATTGGTCTCATAATTTTTCTTCAACTTCATTAAGCTCTCCTTTTTGTTAAAGTTAAATAAAATTAGTTTATATATATATTTTAAGACCATCAACTATTTATCCAAATATTTGGCCATTTATGATTTTTATATGAATAAAAAAATAAAAGTTTAGTAAAAAAAAATAAAAGAATTAAAAAGATTTTATAATGTAATTAAGATTTGAATAAGAAGAGAGGGAAAATTATTTTTCTGGGTTTCCATAAGATATTTTATAATTTAAAAAAAATAAAAAACATTTAATTTGAATTATTTTTGTTTTAAATTATTTAATTTTTTAATAATTTATTTCTATAAACAATTCAAATTTATTGAGTTTTAATTTTTTTTTATATATATATATAAGATTTTACCAATTCCAAGAATGCAATTACCAATCATTAAGATTAGATTGGATGGTCGTAGCCCATTAGAAGAGTGCCTAATAAGAATGCGATGCAAACCAGATGTTATTCCTGCAACCAAACTACTTGGTAACGCACATAAATGTAACATGCCTGCTAGCACTTCTACTTCTAAGTCACTTATTTGAAGCTCTTTTTGAATGAATATATACTGTACACAATCACCATATAACCAAATATAGCAGAGATAACACAGGCACAGGCACACTTGTTGAACTTTCTGTGACTGTGACTGTCCCCGTTTTCCATGGCGGTTTGCGTTTGTATGTTCTGAAGATATTTTAAATTTTACATTCTGATGATATATTAGTGTTTAAAATCAGACTCAGTAAAAAAAATAATCTTGATGTAGACTCGAATTTGCTTAAGATACCATGACATTATTAGTGCATTTCATTTTTCTTTTATTTAAGCAAGCAATTGTTTGCCTCTGGACATTGTGTTTTATGAAGAAAAGGCATAATAAACTATTATTATCGTAATTGTAAAACAAACGCCTCTTAAACGCTACTTTATAGAATTTTATCGAAACAAATAACAACCCCTTCCAGTCTATATAGGAGGGAATTTGTAGTAACATTTTATAGTTTTATGGGACAACCACCATATGATAGACTCAATTTTTTTTCTTAAAAAAAAAGCTCTTTTGAATGAGTTTGGAAGGGTTACAATCTTCCCCCGAATATTATTTTTTTATTATTATTATTATTTCTATATAAAATGATAACCTATTTTCTTTTAATAAAAACTATTTATGGACAGTTAAAATATTCTTAATCGCATTAAAAAAAACAATTTTAAAAATAAAATGATCTTTCTAAATTTGATTTATTCATTTTTTTGTAATTTTGTTTTGATAATTTAAAAAACTATATTTTTTTGCTAAATAAACTTCATATATATTTCGGTAAGACGACTTAAAGCCTTGTTTATACATAGATTTATTATGAACTCACTATGTTTCAAGTATTGTACCTTGATTATTCATTATATTTTCATATTTTCTTATCTTTTTTATTTATTTTAATTAGTGTTTTGGGCTTAATTGTCTATTATTAGTGAATTTTTATTAATTGGGTTTCATTGGGCCAGTAATTCAGATTTTAATTAATTTAAATTTATTTGATCTAATTTTTGTTCATTATTATTTTCATGACAGTTTAAAGCAATCTTGGACTTTGAAGATTGGGTCAGATGTCATGTCAGTTGTTCATTAAGATTAGGGTTTTTATCTTATTTGTTTTTTATGTGTTTTATGGGTCAGTTGGGACCAAATCTAAATTGATATTAGGTTTAAGGTTATTTATATGAGTGATCACGTAGGGTTATAAAGGAGAAGAGAGGGAAAAAAAATTAGGTTTTCGCAAGGAGGCGCGATTGCTGCTCTAATATTCAATTCTTCTTCAGTTGGATAATTGTAATGACTATCATGAGTGACTAACTTCATTCTCTTAGGATTGGGTACACTTCCTTTGAACTCTTTTGTATCGTGGTGATATTTTTAGATGTTAATCTATGTTTTTTATATTGTTATTCTTATCCTTTGTATCTTTTAATACTTTTATCCTTGATGTTCATATATATTGAAAAATATATCTTGAAACCCTTGATTAGGTTAAAAATATTTACTACATTGATTGCTAGGAATGGTAATGGATGTATTAAGTGTTTAATACCTTAAACCTAATGCTGGAAAATCTATTAAATGTATCAGGAATCTATGTTTATAAGGTTTTCTTATGAATTTCATGTTTGAGGAATCGTGAATGATTTAAGTAGGTTGCATCAACATTGATAGGTTAATTGATGTTATTAATTTGACCTAGTCATTATATAAATGAGGAAAAATGAATTAAATCAATCCTAAGTTCTCATAGTTTATCTTTTCTAAATATACTTTATAGCTCTTTACCGCTTATTTTCAACCCAAATATTTATGAAAAATCAATTTTGTGTCAATACACTTAATAAGCATATGATTTGAAATTTTCAGTGAAATCGTTCCTCGTGTGATCGACTTTTATTTAATTGAAATACTGTATTACGATTGATAATATTTGTACGCTTGCCAAAAGACCAATAAGTATTTCTGGCCACATTGCCGGGGAACGGTGTTCCTTGGAAACTCTTTGTTTAGCTTATTGCATTTGAATAATTTATTTTTAGTTATTTTAAATTTATTCTTTTTATTTTATTTATTCATTGTCTTGTGCTAATTCTTACTTAAGTTGCTCTTTGATTTATGTTTTTAAGAGGACAGGTATCTATAGCTTAATTTAAAATTTGATCCTGAGATTGAAATAGCCGTTCAAAGGAATCGTGGTAAAAGAATAAGGAAAACTCAAGAACAAGCAGCAAGAGAATCAGTTAACTCTTCTCTCACACTCAACTTACCAGACCCAATCATAGAAGACATGGAAGGTGAAAGAGCAAACCCACCTAGAAGAACACTCAGAGACTATATTATGCAACAAGGTCAAGGTCCGAGACACTTCTCCAGCATTGCGATATCACCCAACCAATCTTTGAAGATGAATCCAGCCTTCTTAAGCTTGATTAGTGCTCATCAATTCACCGGAATGGATCATGAACATCCATATATTCATTTTTGTCCACTTTTTATGAGTTGATTGGCACCATGGGGTTTAAAGAAGGAGATATTGAATCTGCATACTTGAGATTATTTCCTTTTTCACTGGCTGGCAGGGCAAAGGAGTGGTTAAAAGCACATCCTAATCAGATTTTGACCAGCTGGGATAATATAGAAGATAAGTTCCTGAATAGATTTTTTTTCACCATCCCGCTACATTGAGGCAAAATCTGACATTTCTACTTTCAGACAAGGAGCAGATGAACTCTTTTGTGAAGCATGAGAGATATTTAAATCACTATTAAGGAGGTGTCCAAATCATGGATTTGAAGATAATGCCCAGTTGAACATCTTCTGCACTGGCCTGAGACCTGATACAAAGATGCTCTTAGATCTTGCAGCAGGAGGAATCATGATATATGTGGATGTTGCACATGCCACAAGAATTATTGATGCACTAGCCTCTACAGACCAACATGATAGACATCCAGTTCAGAGTAAAGGAGTGTTTGATCTTAGTACCACAGATGTTATCCTAGCTCAAAATAATATTTTGATTCAACAGATTGAAGCATTGACCAAGCAAATGGCAAAACTGTCTCAACAATTACATGTTGTCCAATCCACTTCTAACCATCAAATGAGTTGTAACTTTTGTGGAGGTGATCATCCAAATGGACACTGCTCTTACCAAGGCAACCTACAAGAAGAAGAATCTCATTATATGGGTGCTCAAGGTGGTAGTGGTCAAGGAAGACAAACAAATTTTCCTAATTCCAACAACTATCAGAACAATTTTTCACAAGGATGGAGAGGGAATTAGAATCAGAACTTTGGGTGGAAACAAGGTGTTGGTCCATCTAATAGACAACCTCCATATCAACAACAGTCATATCAGCAATCTCCATATCAACAACAGTCATATCAGCAACATTCATATCAACAACAACAACAACATTACCCTCTAGTGCATGAGAGAACAACCAAATTGGAGGACACTCTGGAGAAATTCATGCAAGCTTCCTTGACTAGTCAAAAAAATATAGAGACTTCGATAAGAAATTTAGAGACCCAGGTGGGCCAATTGACTAAACAGTTATCTGAGCAATAAGGAGGATATTTTTCAGTCAATACACAAACCAACCCCAAGGAGCATTGCAAATCAATAGTTACAAGGAGTGGAAAAGTTGTAGGTAAGGGGATTGGTGACAATCTAACTGTTGCAGAAGAGGTTTTGGGAAAAGAAAATAAAGGACGAGAAGAGGAGAGTAATAAAGAAAGATATCTCCCTAATAAGAATAATGAAGAGAGAGAAAAAAACAAAAGATAAAAAGAGGAGAGAGCATCAAGAATGAATTTGTCCAAGAAAAAGGAGGGAAAATAAATTAATTCAATCCTAATAAGTTCTTATATTTTATCTTTTCTAAAAATACTTAATAGCTTTTTGTCATTTAGTTTCAATCCACATATTTATGAAAAATCAATTTTGTGTCAATATACTTCATAAGCATATGACTTGGAATTTTCAGTGAAACCATTTCTCGAGATTAACTTTTATTTAATTGAAATATTGTATTGCGATTGATAATATTAATACGCTTGACAAAAGACCAACATACTTATATATTATTCATTATTAATTCTCAGTAATTCGTTGAAGTCAATCAACTAATAAAAAATTGTTAATTAAGCATTTGTAGTAAAAAATAAAATAAAAATTCAAGCATTAAGTTTTTAATTTTAAAAAATATCATTAAATTTTATTAATGTTTAATTATCCATCATACCTTAAAAAATAATAAAAAATTATGCATCATATCTTATCTCATAAAAAAATAAGTATGAGATAAATCTGAAGACAGTGGGGTGTTTATTTGAAATTGTATTAGTTAATTAGAAGATTTAATTTTAAAGAAATTTTGTTATACTGAAAGTTGACATTTGAGTTTAATGAATTAAAAAAAAATTATTCCAAGTCTTTAGACATAAAATAATACATTTTATGTAAAATTTACGTCAAAAATTGTATATAAAATAAAATATAAATAACTTATAATATATAATTAAAATATAATTTTATTTTATTTTTAACTTAAATACCTTTCTATTTTAAATAATATTATTTATTTATTACTTCGCCGGTTGGACAGATAAGCACTTAATAGTATTCAGCTTTTTTATCCTTTCTATAAGTTGATTCCTTGGGGTGAGGAAGGAATATTCGACTTTTAATAATAAGGATTAAATTTTTTATCTTTATTTTTATTTTTATATAATTTATTTATTTAAAATAATAATTCATTTTACCAATATATTAAGTAAGAAGATGAATGACTGGATAAAAAATCGGTCATGATATTTTGATAACCATAACAAAAAATAATTAAAAAACAACTCATTTTATTAATATAATAATTATAAAAGAGATTAAATAAAAATGAAAATAAATTAAAATTATTATTATAATATTAAAAGTGGGTTGTTTAAAGTTGTATAAAATTCAGGTGTCAAAAGTATCATTTTTCATATATATATATATATACACACGATAACACGATAACCCAGAGAGGAAGGAAAGTGGAAATTTTTAAAAAGCTCAAAATATTTACTTATGAAAGGCTGTTTTAACTTGTAACAAACATAATACTCTAAATGAAAACAATAAGAGAAAATAAATAAATAACTACTTATCAACCAACAATAATCATTTCAAGTACAAAAGCTAGAGATGGTTGCAAGCAGAGGCTTCATCTGCATCTCTTACTTAGAATTTCTTTCAAAAATAGTCTCCATATCTTCTAATGATCTTCCTTTAGTTTCAGGCAAATAGGAATAGAACAACAGACCCACAATATTGATACAGGAAAACATAAAGAAAATCCCACCCATTGTTATGGCTTTATAAATCGAAATGAAACTTGTAACCACTACCACAGTTGTGATTCTGTTCACAATCACGCAAACACTAAGGCCTTGTGCTCTGAACCTAAGAGGAAATATCTCAGAGCTATAAACCCATGTCACTGGTGCTATTCCAACAGACATAGAAGCCACAAAAATGTAGGTAAGAATAACCGTTAAACTTGATGCCCAAAATACTTTTTCTTTGGAGTGTTCCACTATGGTCAAGCAAATACCCAACCCCAACATGGTCACAGACAAACCTACTGCACTAATCAGCAAGAGAATCCTCCTCCCAAATTTATCTGACAAGAATATTGATATGAATGCAAATACAACTTTGCTCACTCCTATACCAACAGTGGCAAGCATGAGTGTGCTTTTGTCAGTGATTCCCGTTCTCTCAAACACCCTTGGACTATATAATAAAATAACCGCACTTCCACCAATCCGCAGGAACAAATGAAGTCCAACTGCTGCAATCAGTATCCTACGTACAGGAGCTGAAGCTTTAAAAAACAACTCCTTCAGAGCTCCTTTTCCACTACTAGTTTTCTTTGGAACCTCCACAATGTCTAGGGTGCAATTTTCCTCAATTCCAACAACGCCTTTTATTTCCCTCAACCTTTCTTCAGCTTCTTCCTTCGCACTAGAGACCAGTAAAAGCACTTTCCTGGCCTCACCAACACGTCCTTGCATGACTAACCACCTTGGAGACTCCACCAACTTTAGCATCAGAAGGATTAGGCAAAGTGAAGGGATTGCAGGAACAGCCACCATCATCCTCCATCCAAGCTTCAGTGACAATTTTTCAAAGAAATAGTTTGACATGTATCCGAGCAAGAATCCTGTGTTGACGGAAAGTGTTGGGAGAGAGGTAAAAAAGCCTCTGGAAGAAGGAGGTGAAATCTCTGTACTATATAGTGGTGCTACTACCATTGCAAAACTCACACCAACACCAACTATACAATTTCCAATCATTAAGATTGGATAAGATGGACCATAGCCCATTAGAATTGAACCTAATAAGAAGGCGATGCAAGCTAGAATGATGGTGTAGCGACGACCTACATAATCGGATGTTCTTCCAGCAATCAAGCTACCTGGTAGGGCACACAAATGTGACATACCTACTAGAAGTTGTATTTGTAGGTCACTGATTTCAAGGTCTTCTTGAATGAATATGAGTGCTCCACTCATCACTCCTGTGACTAAAGAACAATATAGTTTATATATATATATATATATATATATATATATATATATATAGCTCATCTAATTTGTCTGGTTCATGAAAAATTGCAATAACTTCAGTTCTGAAAAAATAAGAAGATAGAGACATCAATATTTAAGACGAAGTACGCTCTATGCACTCACCGTAACCAAACATAGCAGAGACAATAGAGGCAGCGAGCACAGAGGCACAGGCATACTTGTTGAGTCTTCTATGGGTCTCCTTGTTTTCACGAATACCGTTTTCCATGAACTGTTGGCCATTCGTGTTTTTATCTTCAGAAGCCATTGTTAATTTGGATATGAAAATTGCTCAAAAGCTTGCGATAATCTTTACGTAGACTCTATAATATGCATGTTTATAAGAGTCGATGACATGAATTAATTATTAATTTATATGTTATTTTCTTTAAGCAAGTGTTGCTTCATTCTCTGAGACGTTGCAAAATATGAGAAATGCGATATACAATTATCGAGGTTGTAAAATACACTTCAGGTTTAACTAAGGAGTCTACGGATAAATATATTAAGAAAAGAGAATAACATGATTCTACCTCCAATCCAAAATTTTAAAATATTAAACTTAAAATTCTTCTATTTATATATTACTGAACTTCATATATAATTGTTAAATGTGTAACTTCAACTCAAATTCTTTGATATTCACACGTATTAAAATCATTTGTTTAATCTTTTAACCTTTCAAAATTGTCAAAAGAAGTTAAAAAAAAAATGATGATGCCAGGAAATTACAGTGAGGCAAAAACTTCTTTGAAACTATTATCGAATATAAGAAATTGAGGTGTGATGCATATATAATAAATTATAAAAATATTATTTATACTTTTTTTTATTATTAAACAAGCCTAAATAAAAGTTCAAATGTCTTGTTTTAAAAAAATAAAGTGTGTGTCCAATTTATTATCTTATTTATAATTTAATTAAGTTTATTTTTATGACTTTTTAAAAACTATTTAGTTTAAAATTTAATACTCTATAATAATCTATATATAGAAATATGTGTTTTACATGCGACATGTGGAAATCAAACATTTCAAACTATAACATTTTTATACTCTAGAAAAATAATTTCACAACTTTCTGTATATATAAAAAAACTTTCAAAATTAATTTTATCACTCTATATTAGTTTTACATATTTACGTGATTCATAATATATAACAAAAATAATAAAAAATCATTAATTAAAAAAAAATGAGTTCTTTAAAAACTATTAAAGAATATAAATTTTGAAAGTTTAGCTAATCTCTCACTTTTCTTTATTATGTAATAAAATAATAAAAATAATTTCGAAAATCAAAGTCACAAACAAACATACAAAAGCATTTTTAATTGTATTACATATACAGTATTTGAGACTAAGCAACATACCACTTAACCAAATATTGCATAGTCGGTAATTAGTGTTATAAAAATAGATTTTATTTAATGAATCGGATAAAAAGTCCATAAATATAAATTAAACCATGTTAAAATATATATGCAGATTGAAGAATATAGGAAATGATTTTTAACACATTTTTGCAGATTGAAATTTATTACAAATTATAAAAAAATGTCATTAAACTAAAAGTTTTAGATGATCATTAAATTTTGTAATTTTATATATTTTAAACAATAAAAAATGTTAAAAGGAAGTTATAAAACAGGGTCTAAACATTTTTCATGAACTCTAATACGCATAGCATGACACCAATCATTTATTGTTTTCTATAAACAAGCAATTAATTGTTACTTGGTTGTCTCTGGGAAACACTTAACATCTTTGTGAAAGGGCACCTTTTAACCCTAGTTGTTCATAAACTTGGTGGAAGTAACACTCTGAAGTTATTTGAAAGGTGATTAATTAGAGAATCTCTACCTACATGAATGTTTGTTATGTAAATTTATAATTTAATAGGTATCTATATTTTATAAATATATATATATATATATATATATATATATATATATATATATATATTTGTGAAGAGGTTGTGGATGTATTCTTAATTAGATATGACAATGGTTAGGTATGGGTAACAATATTAATTTTTTTTTATTTCACACTTTGTTTATGTAAAAAGTTAATAAAATTATTATAAAAGTTTTTTCTTAAATGATGCATGCATGAAATAACCTATTAACAGACTAACAAACCAACTCTTGAAAAGGTTTGTAGGCCAAATCTGAAATATCGACCAGTTAAGAACGTGAACTAATAAGCTAATCGTGAAATTTAATAAGTTATAATAAAATTGATTTTATTAACAGTCCGTCATTTATTTTAAGTGGTTACCATGTCACATCAATTATAAGCAATTTTAATATTTTCTCACTATAAGTTTTGTTAATTGTGACTTTATCCACACTTTTATAAAAAAAATTAACTTAATTTCTTACAACTTAAAAAAATAAATGTAATATTATACTTAAAAAATAAACGTAATTATTATAATTTATTTATTGATTCAGAATCATATCAGTAAATTTTGATAAAGATTTCTTTATAAAGTTTAGGCCTTAAGGCTAATTTGTATTGAGATTAAGTCATGTTTTTATTTGAAAATATATAAAATAATATAATAATTTCAGTTTATTTATAAAAATAATATAAATATTTACAAATAATAATATTTAGAATCAATCTCATAAATAATATATTTAAAAAGAATAATTATTTAAATTAAATTTTTCTAATTTTATTTATCTAATTATACCTATTTACTGTTCATATGCAAATTTAATAAAAATAAATAAATTTATCTGATATAATATAACTTTTTTCTATCTCCATTTATTTTCTTATTTTCCTTTTTTATTTTTATTGTTTTATTTTTTCCGTCTTTATTTAGTGTTTGTTTTGTTTATTCTTTTTTTTTCTTCCATCTTATTCTTTAATTAAAAATATTAAATTAAAATTTGATAGAGTGAGTCTTTTATTATATAAAAAAAATTATTCTAATGATCCAGAAATACTATAATTTAATATATTATATTTGAAAAAAATATTATATGATAAATTTATTATATTAGAAATATTATTTTTATTTTATAATTATTAAAAATATATTTGTTTTAAAATATTTTTTTAATAAATATTTTTTAAAATTACCTAATCTAACTAATTATCATAACTCAACCTAATTATAAATAAATTAAATTACTAAATAAAAAATATATTTAACTCATTAATATTTGATATTTTTTAACTAGATGAGTAATTATTTATTATAAAAATAATTTTAAATTAATTATTTCTTGTCATAATAAATAAAATTATTTATTATCATGATAATTTTAAATAATTAATTGATATTTTTAGTTTTAATGTTGATTTTAAAGTGTTTGTTTTAATATATTTTTATTAAATTTTAATATAATAGTTTAATTACAAAAAATAAGAAGGAGATGAGAGAGAAAAATAAGAGATGTAAAATAAAGAAGAGATGAATAAAAAGTGCAGGAGGAAGGTGAAAAAAAAAATAAAAAAATATATTTATATATATATATATATATATATATATTAAATATATAAATTAATAGAATTTTATTTAAATAGATTTTTCTTTTAAAATATATTATTTATAGGATTAATTAGTAATATTTACTTATATATTATACATTAATATTCACCCAAAATATAACATATTAATGAACTAATAAAGTACCCTTAATAAAAAAGACATCACTTAGTAAAATTAAAGTATTTCTGATGAACATAACCTTTATTATTGAAAGCTGAATAAATGTCAGATATAAAGCTACCTTCTTTTCTTGTTTTTCTACTACACTTGGCTAAGAAAAAGGTGACGTTGATTTCTTTACTGGGGCACGAAGAGGGAAACATGTGGAATTTTATTTGTGGTCCAACTGTGATTTTTTTCCAAAGATAGTCTCCATATCCTCTAATGATCTTCCTTTAGTTTCAGGCAAAGTACAGTAGAACCACAAACCCAAACCATTGATAGCAGCAAACAAAAAGAAGCTTCCACCCATTGTTATCCCTTTATATATTGAAATGAAGCTTGTAACCACTATCACATTTGTGATTCTGTTCACAGCCACACAGACACCAAGGCCTTGTGCCCTAAACCTCAAGGGCAAAATCTCTGCACTATAAACCCATGTCACTGGGCCAATTCCAATTGTCTGAAAAGCCACAAGGATGTACGCAACCATAATGGTAAAGCTTATTGCCCACACTGCATTTTCACTGGAGTACTCAACTATGGTCAAGCAAATACCTAATCCTAATAAGGACACAACCATACCTCCTGCACTAACCACTAAGAGAACTCTCCTCCCAACTTTATCTAATAAGAAAATTGATATGAATGCAAATATAACTTTGCTGACTCCAAGACCAACTGTGGCTAGCATGAGCTTGCTCTTGCTAGTAATTCCTGTTCTCTCAAAGATTCTAGGACTATATAACAAAATAGCTCCAATTCCTCCTATCTGAAGGAATGCATGAACTCCAATTGCTGCAATCAGTATCCTACGGACAGGTGGTGAAGGTTTATAAAACAGTTCCTTCAGAGCTCCTGCACCACTGCGAGTTTTCTTTGGAACCTGAACAGTGTCTAGGGTGCAGTTTTCATCAATTCCAACAACACCTTTTATTTCCTTCAAGCGTTGTTCAGCCTCTTCCTTTGTATTAGAGACTAGTAAAAGCACTTTCCTGGCCTCACCTACACGTCCTTGCATGACTAACCACCTTGGAGACTCTACCAACTTCAACATGAGAATGATTAGGCAAAGTGAAGGAAGAGCAGGACCAACCACCATCATTCTCCAGCCAAGTTTGAGGGGCAATTTTTCAAAGCAGTAGTTTGAGACATAGCCAAGCAAGAGTCCTATGTTGATGGAAAGTTCAGGGAGAGAGGTGAGAAATCCTCTGTAGGAAGGAGGTGAAATCTCTGCGCTATAAACTGGTGCAATAATGAGTGCAAAACCAACAGCAACTCCAACAATGCAGTTTCCAATCATGAGAATGAGATAGGATGGACCATAGGCCATTAGAATTGAGCCCAATGTGAAGATGATGGATGATAGAATGATGGTGTAGCGACGACCTTTGTAATCAGACGTTCTTCCAGCAGCCATGCATCCAGGTAATGCGCATACATGTAACATCCCTGCTAGCAGCTGCACTTGCAAGTCATTGATTTGAAGATCTTCCTTTATGAATACTAGTGCTCCAGACATCATTGCAATGACTACAGAATGATCTTCATTATTAATTGGTCTAGTTGTTCATAATATTGCAAAGAAAACAGAGAAACTGTTGATTTTAAACGTAACAAAACAAAACTACCATTTTTCTATATCTTTCTTAAAATACTTTTGCCATAATTTGTTCCCAAATGTTAATAGGATTGAAGAAAAAGTTACTTTCCTTTCTTCATTTTTTTCAAAACTCTTCTATGTTAAACAACTCTTTGTATAACCATTTGTGTTTTTCTCTTCTTTTTTTTCTCTCTCTCAAATGAAATAAAAAAAAAAAAAAAAAATAGAAGAATAGAAAGTCAGTCACTCACCATAACCAAATACAGCGGAGATGATAGAAGCAGCCATGACTGAGGCAAAGGCATACTTGTTGAGCCTTCCATCACTGTTCCCATTTTCAATAACATTTTCCATGGATGGTTGCACGCATGTGTTTCTTTCTTCCTCCGTAGTCATTTTTAAATTTTGGTCTGAAAAGAGTTCACAAATTACCTAGCCTTCACATTCAGACTTTGATGAACACTGTGAACAGTTTAATGACCCCAGAATCATTTCTTATTTTTATCATTTTTCTTTAGAAAATTTTGCTTCATTCTCTCCATTATAAAAGCCTGGTTGTATTTAACCCTTCATATTTATAAAATTCCTTACAATTGACTCTTCACAATACGTAATTACGAGTATATGTTTTTCTACTGCCAAATTAGTTACTTTCTACCATTCATTCAAATAAGAATGTAGCCAACTCCTATTTACATATGTTTCGGGTTAATTTAACATATTCAATTTTTAAATTCTATTTAACTATATTTTAGAACATGAAAAAAGATTGTTCAGAATATAAATTTGAAAGTGGTCGGGATTAAAAATACAAAAATTGATCTGACTTATGATTCAATCTAATTGATCTAATAAGCTGAGATGAGACAACGAGTTGCTCCTTCTTAGGACGGTAAAGTGAATGTAAAAATTATATCTACTTACAAAAATATTTTATAAGTAATTAGAATATTTAAAATGGAGTAAATATTTTTTGTTGAACTTAATGTTGGTCTTATGTTTAAAAACTAATTAATTATCCATTTAATTTTTATCAAAATATGTTGTTTTGATTTTTAAAAATTAAAATTTACATTTAGTAATGACTTTTGAATTTAACAAAATTGATAACAGGATTAACTATTGATTTTATTTTTTCTTTATATATTGAACATTTAATAATTTTTTATATTGTTATCAAGTTGATAAAAGGACTAAATTTATATATATATATATATATATATATATATATATATTTATATTTTAAGTTTCTAAATTAATTAATCAATTTTTAATAAAATTTTAAAATCAAATCTATTACAAAATATAAGAATAAAAACATATTTAACCTAATAAAAATTTATTTATCGAGAATAAGTTCAGAAAGGGATTTTCACTCATAAGTTTTAATAGGAATGGAGGTAAGTAAAGACCATAGCACTAAGTTGTCTTTATTTGTAATTATATATATAGTACTCGGCTTGTGTTACAATTTACTTGTTAAGGTTGGTAAAATATATATATATATATATATATATATATATATATATATTAATTTTATTTTTATAATTATTTTATATTTATTTTATTATATAAGAATAATATAATTAAAAGTCCTTATATATCAATTAATTTAGATTTCACATTCGTGTGAAACTAATGAAGACTCAAAATATATCATGCTTTGCTTTAAATCTTTCCTTTTCTTGCTCACTTTGTACCAATCACCGTCCCAACCAGCTCCTTCATCACTGTGTCCTCGCTGTAGAATCGATTCACCAACATCAAACCAAGTCTCTTCGTCGTTCTCATCCAAAAACTCCCTCCGACAAAGAATTTAAAATGGATTCAAATAAGATATATTATTTCCATCAAAGAAATTATTGAAATAGTTCGAAATGAAATATTTAAGATTTACATCAGTGTTTAGAGATTGAGATATCAAAATGTATTTTAAAAATAATAATAATAATAAATAAGATTAATATTTGAAATTCTAACCAACATACTCCGTAAGTAATAAGTTGACTAGCATATGAAAGGTCTTAGTTAGATATGCACCAATGCGAGAAGGTGAAAAAGAAACTATCCATTTTGTATTGGATATTAAACAACCTTCCTATTTTCTGTCTCTGCATATTTCTTCTTAGGCTAAAAACATGCATTTCCAGAAATTCAAGACACAGGTTAAAAAACTAGAAATTTTGATTTAATATGGTAAGATTCGTGTGGATTGAAAAACAATAAAAAAAAATTGTCAAAATTCACACCTAACTGGGTGAGGAAGCAAAGAAATTAGAATTGCGTAATGTTGGCTTCCATTTTGCTCTTAAAATTGCTTTAAAATTTACATTTCATACAACTACTGAGCTCTTACAGGAGGTTGGGAATGATCATGCGACTTTCTCTTCTATTTTAGTCGATCATATTTTTTATCATGCATGCTCTACTCCATCTTCTGCTGTGATTTAGATGTAATATTCACCTATTATTTTCCTTGAACCATACCACTGATAGAAACACAACACAAATTGCTCACTCCATAGATAATTATTTATGTCGATGCGTTGTTAACTTTGCTGTAGTCAAGCTTCATTTGTATCTCCGACTTTGAGTTTTTCTCAAAGATTGTCTCCATGTCTTCTAATGATCTTCCTTTGGTTTCAGGCAAGAAATAGTAGAACCACCAAGCCAAAGCAGTGATACCAGCATACATAAAGAAAATCCCACCTATTGTTATCTTTTTATAAATTGATATGAAACTGCTAACCACTACGACAGATGAAATTCTATTCACAGTCACACCAACACCAAGACCTTGTGCTCTTAATCTGAGGGGAAAAATCTCAGAACTATACACCCATGTCACAGGTCCAATACCAATAGCTACAAAAGCTACACAGATGTACGTAAAGACAATGATAAAACTTATTGCCCATAATTGTTTTTCTTTTGAATGCTCCAACATAGTCATGCAAACACCCAAGCCTAACAGTGTCACAACCACGCCTCCTGCACTAATCAACAACAGAATCCTCCTACCAACTCTGTCCAACAAGAAAGCTGATATGAATGTAAACACAGCTTGGCTAATTCCTATGCCAACTGTTGCTAGAAGGAGATTGCTCTTGCCTATGATTCCTGTTTTCTCAAACACCCTTGGACTAAATACCAAAATACCCTCGATTCCACATATTTGTTGGAACACATGAACTCCAATAGCAGCAATTAGAATCCTACGCACGGGTGGTGAAGGTTTCCAAAACAGTTCCTTAAGAGCTCCTGCACCGCTGCGAGTTTTCTTTGGAACCTCCACAATGTCTTGGGTGCACTTTTCATCAATCCCAGCTGCAACTTTTATTTCCTTCAACCGTTGTTCAGCTTCTTCCTTTGTATTAGAGACTAGTAAAAGCACTTTCTTTGCCTCACCTACACGTCCTTGCATGACCAACCACCTCGGAGACTCTACTAATTTTAACATGAGAATGACAAGGACAAGTGAAGGAATTGCAGGAACAACCAGCATGGTTCTCCATCCAAGTTTCAAGGATAATTTTCCAAGAAAGTAGTTCGAGACATAGCCAAGCAAGAATCCAAAGTTGAGGGTAACGTCTGGGAGAGAAGTGAGAAAGCCTCTATAGGAAGGGGATGAAATCTCTGCACTGTAAATTGGTGCTATGATTAACGCAAAACCCACACCAAATCCAACAATGCTTCTTCCAATGATTAAGATTAAATAGGATGAACCATAGCCCATTAAAATGGAACCCGATAAGAAGATAACAGAAGCTAGAATGATGGTGTAACGACGACCAAGATAATCAGATGTTCTTCCTGCAACCGTGCATCCTGGTAGTGCACACACATTTAAGATTCCTGCCAAGAGCTCAACTTGAAGGTCACTGATTAGAAGTTCTTCCTTTATGAATAATAGTGCTCCAGCCATCACTCCCGATACTGCAAATTAAAATTATTGCTTATATATTATTTTACTTGCTTGATTTGGCTGAGAAAGCAACCTCTTTTCTTTTTGGTCAAAAAAAGAATGCACCAGAAACATTTCATTAATGTTAACCTGGTTAATATGTTTGTATAACAATAATTATCTACAGTGAGAAGGTTTCTTTGAAATATATTGTTTTTATGTAAATAAAACATGAAACTAACAGTGAAAACTTAACAAAGGAGGGCGTTGACTAAAGTTATATTATATAATTTAATCGAAAAATATTTAAAGATAATAATACAATTTCTATAATGCTACAGACAAAGTTGTTTAACCTGATTATATATATATATATATATATATATATATATATATATATATATATATATATATATATATATATATATATTCAAACATAAAACACAAGTAATACATTTTTGGAGATGCATTGAATTAGGTACTACCAAGTATTGCCTGTAAAATTCTGAAACTTATTACTTATAATCATGGAGGCAAATTAATTTAAAGGGTGAAAGACACAATAATAATTCTATAACATTTTGGGACTCAATTCCCTCTCGGATCCTTTTGTAATTAGCAAAAAATCAGGGACAATATCGCAAATCATCTATTAATTATTAATATGAATACTCATTAAGTTTATATCATATTAACATCTAACATAGACTTATAAATTATTAATATAAATATTTACATTTATGTTAAGAGTCTAACACAATTGATTAAATAGTTGTCTGAATTATTTTAAATCTCCTTAAAAACTATGTTCAAATGTTTATGTATAAAAATATATATCTACACTTATTAAAAATTAATTCATCAATGAAAATAAATTCAATTAACGCGTAACCCCTTTGTTAATATTTTATATTATTTTTTATCATCATATACCTTATTAAAAATTATGATATATTTAATTCAATATTATAAAATCTATTTGTAAAAATTTATTCACTTTATCATATTATACCTTTCATTTTAAAAGAATTTTTATTATATTTGGTAAAAATTATGAAAAAAAAAGTTTTTACTCAATTATAAATTAATATATTTAAATCGCACTATATAAGTTAAGAGTAATTTTCATATTTTATAATTGCACTATATAAGTTAAGAGTATTTTTAATATTTTATAAGCTAATTTTGCATGATTAAATAAAAATGAAATTCACTCTCTAAAATTATATCAGAATTTATCATTAATTCGTTAAAAAAATTACCGGTGATTTTATCTGCATCATGAGCATAACACTACTTGAGTTGAAGAGTATATTGGAAAAAAATTCAAATCTCACAACTAATTCATATATAATGGTAAAGGAATTTATTCACTCCAAAAAAGAGTTAGAGACTTTTTTTTTTACTTCTTTTTGTAATCTAATAATAATTAAGATGAATTAAATTAAACCTAAATAATTTTTAATATTATGAATAATATTAGGTAAATAAAACCTCTTGTTCTAATAACTGAAAATTACATTTGGAAGTATTCCAAATCGAAAACTCAAGAGGTATATAGTTATTACAGCAGCAATTATATATGTGATGAGATGAGAATAAGGGACTCACCATAACCAAATATACCAGAGATAATAGTGGCAGCCATGACACAAGCACAAGCATACTTGTTGACCCTATGAGGAGTGCCCCCATTTTCACCATTACAATTTTCCTTGGGCATTTCCCACTCTCCATTTTCTTCTTTTGCACACATTTTTGAATCTTGCTTGTGTGATTACAAAAGAATTCAAGTGATGATGGTTATATAGAGAGAGGGACTCTAATTTGGAAAAAGGTTAAGAATAGCCAATTATATGCAATTGTTGTTTCACTCTTATAAAGGTTAAGAGTATATTGTTTTCATTTGCGTTTTAATGATAAGGAACTTTCTTTAACTCTGATTCTTTTTAATACTTTTCAGAATGACTCTTCAACGTCATTAGAAGTATGGCAATCTTATGGAACTTCATAATTACCTTCTTTTATTGGAAAACTAACTACTAACTTATATTCACCCAGTAAAGTTCATAAACCATCAGAAAAAATAATATACTTCTTTTTAAAGAATGTAATTTATTACTATTTTGTATAAAATATTAGTTATATTGGAGCATAAAATTGTTTTACTCGTTACTTAACAGAAAAAAAAAAATATATATATATATATATATATATATATATATATATTATAATCAATATAAAATAACATATATCTTATAAAAAAATATATTGGAATTGATATATGTGATAATAAGAATTCTCAAAAGGTTAACAATGTTGTTTAACCAGAAAGATGGGAAATAATATTATATGTATATATCACATAATTTTTTTTCCTAAATATTCTCAATTATCTGAAAAAATAAAATTTCAATTAAGATATTTTTAAGGTTAACTTTGAATAAGAATAGAAAAAAATTAAAATATTTTTATTTATATTTATAAAACAACAATAATTATATATATATAATACTTGTGTTAAATATTTTTCTATTTTTATAAATAGTTTAATTTTGATCTTATAAATTTTCTAAAAGAAATTAATTTTACAAAAAAAATTAAAATAAATTATTCTTTATAAAAAATTAAAAATTCCGATAAATTTATCATTATTTTAAATTAAAATATTATATTAATAATTAAGTTATTTTTAAGTTGTCAAGTAAAAGATAGATAAAAAATTTATAAAAAAACTATAAGTGATTATAAAAACTATCCATTGAAAAGTAAATAGTGACTTAAAATCACATGAGATATCAAATATTATTTAAGTGAGAATGTCTTATAAGATGCTTTTATATTCTTTCCAGTTTTTTTTTTCAGTAACTACTTTTCAATTGAAAAATATGTCTTAGATCAACTTTCGGCTAGTTATAATATTCTTAATTTTTTGTTTAATCAAAGAGCTAAAAAGATTTCTTATGTATATTCATTTGTATTTTTTTAAAATTATATATACATATATATATATATATATATATATATATATATATTCTGAATTAGATTTATTTAGAGATAACCATGTTTTGTGCATAGGGAAAATATTGAACATTATTTCACTATACACTCATGCATTTTGAAAACGATATATTTATTAAAATAAGAGACATCTTACCACAAATCAAAATAATCTTTAGTTTAGTGAGCTGGAAAAATTATAGTTATACTAAATGCGGTTTAATTATTTATTAAAAAAATTATTAAGAAAACCATAAAACTATATTCTGATTATCTCTAAGTCTTGTGTAAAAATTCACCTCTAAGTTTCTAAGATAATTCTTTAATTATTTCTTTATAATTATACTCATAAAAAAGTGTTCATATAAAGATGGAAATGTTTATCATTTTTCATATTTAATTATGCTATTTATATATTTCTATAATTTGTTCTCTATATTTTTTATATTATAGTTTAAATTGTAAAAAAATAAAAATAATGGGGTAACAAAACACTTACTAGTTTATCAAAATTATGTTGATGTAAACGAAACTAAACTCATTTTTTTGAAATAAAATTTTGATTTTAATTTGATAAATAAATAAACAATTAAAAAGTAAATGTCTCTAAAAACCAAATATACTTGACACTCATAAAAAGTTGATAAACACTATTATATTATTTTATTATAAGTTTAACTCTTGATGGAGTGTAATGACAAAATATTACTGCCACGTGGAGTTGTAGAATGTAATTAACAGGAGTACACAGTTGATATTCGAGGAAAATGTGTTTTTTTATGCAACCCTTTATGAAAGGTTGTGGACATGCAGAGTATGCGCTCAGATTGTATACAAAAATATTCACAGCCCAATAAATCAAATGAAACAATAATTATGATTACCCAAAATTTAACTCGTTTCACCGAATATGTTAATAAAATGGGGTTTCTAGGTTTTATGGGATACTTGATGGATTTTGCAGTGTTATACAAAGTTTTTAGTAAATATTCAAAAGTCTAGTATCTTTTAAAAAATCGATAAAAATAATTTATTATCAGTCCTTTCGTTTTAATTCACCGAAATATCATTTAAAGTTAAAATCGTAATGAAATATTTTTTTTTAAGTAAATACTTTAAAGGACCGTTTTACTTACAAATCCATGATAAGCTGGACCAGGTGAATATTTTTAACATTATATGATAAATAAACTGGATTGGGCCGTTTCATTCTTCATCTTTCTTCGTACGCTTGTTCTTAGTTTTTTTTTTTTTTATGATTTTGATTACGACGGAAAGATATTTTAAATAGATAATATTATTTTTAACTTGAAACTAATATATGAGTTTGCGATATTTTTAATTCTCAGAAGGAACACGCGAGATCGAGAACAGAATCTTACTCTATTTCTATCTAATTTCTTATTCATCAATTGGGACTGTATTTTAATATACTGATGAGTCTATTTTATCAGAATTAAAAAAAAATATACTTCTAACAAAATAATTAATTCTAATAATATTATGATAACAAATATGGATCGGAATAATTATATATATATATATATATATATATATATATATATATATATATATATATATTACTCAACCTCTTTATTATTGTTTTAACTGTTAAGTTATTTCTGAACTTTCTATATATAAGAGTTTATATCACGTGTGTTGCAATCTTTCAGTTTATTATAGTATTCTGTCAAATTGTTTATTAAGGATTTGTTGTTTCCATGTCTCTCTGAATGTATATGTGACTGTGTGTTAATATAGAGTGAAATAACAAGGAAATAGCGGATTTGGGTGGTGATGCACATGTCACCACCTATGTCATCAAGATTAGATTGATTATTGAACTGATTAGGATTTGATTTTGAAGTTCATTAATTCAACCATGTGATGATTGAATAATATTACATTTTTAAAAGTACTGTATATTACAAAATACAAATTTTAAAGAGTTAGATTGATGAATATACATAAATATTATTGACAAAATAAAAAGTTAACTTGATTTTGTGTCAAGAGGATATGGATCATAGGCAGGGGATAGGACCGAACTTGATCTAAATTTTCTGAACGGTGGTCACACCTACGCCAAATAATATAACAGCACCACTGAAACTACTCCTTCGAGGTGGGGCTGGCTACAAAGATCAAATAATGACGTATTCTTCTATTGTGAATCGTATTTCTGTGAGCTACTTTATATAACATGTCCAACAGAGCTCTTTATGATAGAGTTGTCCACTTCTTCGTTTCAGAGCTGTTAAGCACTTCTACACCGAAAAGAAAAAGGTATTAAAGCAATTTGTTCTGAAGACTCTTTAATTTGGAGGGACTTCTAGGCTTCCTGCTTGTCGTGCAATGTTAGAGTGGGGACTAGGGACTGCAAAATGTCCATTGCAATTCCTCATGGTGGTGTGGTGTGGAAAGTTTGGCATGACAACAAGCCCTACTATTATTTTTCAAGAATTTAACAGTTCAGGTTCTGATGTGAATTTTTGTGGTGACCTTGCCAAAAGTCTTCTCGAGTTGTTCTCTGAAATTATTTCTTTGGCAGTTAGTTATTTGGACTAGTTTGGGTTAAATTGGTATGCCATCAGCAATCTTTTCCACTAATAACAGGCCTTGAAAATTCATATCAGGGTTATGCATCTTTCTCGCCACTTTGTTCGTTATAGTCAGGGTGCTGGAAATTGCTCAAGGGGGAAAATCTCTCTACCAATTGACATTCCCTTATAGTGAATTTAACCAAAATCCTACATTTTTATCTTCTTGTTTGGGTGACAGTTATGCTGCTTCTAATTATATTGGCTGCTTCCAAATGATATGCCAAGGATTGAACGAAATTGCAGTTTCCAAAATTATGCTTTCAAAGGGAGATTCTATAATTGCTGCGGATGCAGCTCATATAGTCTTGATGGTCCACATAACGAAGTTGCATTGCGTATGATATCCATGGTTATTATGTGTTGAAATCATGCAAGATCATCTATTCAGGTTGTTTTTTCTCTTCCCCACCCCACCCTAAAAGGAAAAGGTACATTGTTTTCACTCCCTGGGAGGTCAAGGTCAAGGTCAAAGAATTTAAAAAACAAGTAGCACATCCCCTTATTAGATGTGCTGGTCTTTGCAGAGAGTACTTGATAGTGGACCCAGCCAAGCTGAAGAAGGCCGAGATAGTTGAGGCTGCAAGTTGAAAACTGGGAGAGCACTAACAATGGAAAAAACCAAGGTAATTTGATCTTTTACATGAGATGGCTATAATCCATGCACAGGTCTACTCAGCCTTTTGATGAAAGTTCATAATGTTTCAACTAATTTCTCTCAACTTATTATGGTTGAAAATTAACATTGAGTAGATAAGTTCACTTTACCTGACAACTTACAAATTCTTAGATTTGTCCTGACCTATTTACAGCAGATTGAATCCATTATGAAAAAAGTGAAGATTTTCATATTCACAATGTTCAAAAAGCCTCAGCAACAGTAACAAAGAGTTATATTTAAACAGTGACATGTCATTCATATCTAGGATGAAACTTAGTGAGCTATATAGCAGGGTAACTTTTGTAAAGGAATTATAAATGGGTTCAGACTCTTTAGCTGTCTGCCTCTCATGAAAACGTTTGTCCATCCATGATGATTGCTATTTGATTTTACTGATGTTTATTATCATATCAAGAGGCCCCAAAATCAGCTGGGTCCCCAACCATTATAAAAGGTAAAAGCAAAAGTTGTAACTCGTGAACGACTACTATTTGGTTTAACTTTCTGGTTCAATCAGGTTCCTGATTTCCTATTGGGATTTCTTATTTAGTTTTAGCATTGTAAAAGAACTTATCATTGCTACTAGAATGGGACTAAAAAGTGATCGTATCTTTCATCACTATGCCTTTGACGTTTGAGCCTCTTTCAGGACACACCAGCCACTATCAACTTTCTGTACCTCTTAACTCTTTTTTTTGCTTCGGAAACCTTCACTTCCATGTCAATCTTCCCTACATATTTAGTAAACTATAGAAACTAGAAGCATATACCAAAAAAAATAAAAATACTACAGTTCCATGTTTTAAATCCAAATAATCACTGTTGAAAATATATACCTTTTGTGATACCGGTAAAGTTGGTTTTTAGGAAAATATATGTAGTTGATCTAAAATGAATGAAAAGATGAAACCAAATCACCCTTATTTGACTTACTGATGACCACTGCAAGTGCAAAGAAGGAGTGTGACTTACTGTTTGTTTGTTAATGCTGCTTGGACATTACCCTGTAAAAAGACTGTCATTTCTTTGAAAACAATTGATCGATCCGCTGAAACTGAATTTTCATGTGTCTAATCAAACGTGAAAGTTATCTGCATCCCATGCTTTTTCTTCCCCTGGCCTAAACCAAGTTGCAACAGGTGGTAGAAAATAAAGAAAAAAGAAAAGAACATGGATCAGATTGATCTTCAGTTTGGCTTGAGTGTGAAGAATATACTGGTGGTGGTAGAGGTAGCAAGAGGTGAAGCATGATTACAAAGGGGGGGCCAGTGTTGAAAGTTGTAACTGTGGCCACCTACAGTCGCCATCGCATCTCACAAAGGAAAATGATGGAATTTTCCTTTTTCAAATGTTTTATGTCAGATATGCGAGCTTCTATAAAGGGTGGTTACATTCACCGTCCAAATTCTCCACTCTTATCCATATCCATCTATATGGTGGGGATGGAACTTCTAATGTAATGAAGTGGTCATTGACCTGTTATCACCTTCTGAACTTGCCATCGCAGAAACTAAAACAAAGAAAAGTATAAATGAAGTGGTAAAATACAGAGTTACTCTCATTCTAAAATCATCCAGGTTTTAAGTTATTGATGTTTTATATCTTTTAAGCTTTATTAATTATTTTTTCACATGTCTTTTTATTTCAAGCAAATTTTATATTTTAACTAATTTAGACTAAATATATTAATACTTTATTTTATTAAAAATGTATATCTTTTATTATAATTTATATATATATATATATATATATATATATTGTGATTTTAGTAAATATTACGCACGGATTTGAATAATTTGCCAATAAATTATTTTTTATTATATTTTGAATTATTATTTATATTTATTCAAAGGTCTTTTCTCCCATTTGAATGTATCTTAAAATTGGAGATTGATACTTTAATTATTAAATTACTACAATTTTTAGATAATAACTTATAAATAAATTATATTTATACAAAAAATGTATATCAATGTAAATATATAAATATAAAATATATAAATATAAATTTATTTATATATTTTGATATATTTATACATATTTATATATTTTAAATATTTACAATCACTCAATAATTTTTGTCGATAGATAATCACTTATTTTTAGACAATTACATATTCAGTAATTATAATTAATAATTTTGTTTGTAATGATATATATTTAAATTGCACTTCTAATTATTTGATACCATTTTATTATTTTATTTAATGAAATAATTTTAGAAATATGACATATTTATAATACTACATAACTTTTTTAGTCTAAGATATTGTTAAATAAATAACATTTATAAAAAATATATCTAGATTAAATAATAATATTTTATTTATCTATATAATACGTGTATATGTTTTAAATATGGTTAAAAAAATTATTATTATTATTCTAACATTAACTTTCTTTTTCTCCTTTTTCTGAATTAATTGTAAAATTTGTTGTTAACCTTATTTTGGCTGACTTAGGTAATTTAATTTTAATGGTGATTTTGTATGATGAACTGTGATTTGGATTCTGCTAGGAATTTGGAACTTTTGCGTCACCTTTTTTTTGTTGGCGAATGAATGAACTTCTGGTGTCCTAAATTCTAATTCTTTTCTTCCGCAGAAAGATTATATACTGTATACCATTTAGTCATATCAACCCTATGGCTTCGAATTTCAGTTGATTTTCAAGATTAAAAGAAATATTGATTCCATTATTGTTTGATAAACAGTGGTAATTATATTAGAAACTTGCGCGTATTAATTGTGACAAGGAAAAGGTTCTAATTGTCGATGGCGTGGTGCATGAGAGAAACATTACAATTAATGGCATGTGACACTCAATGAACAAGAGGCGTTATCATTGAGGTAGGAGAACTCCATCAAAGATCATTTCCACACCAAAGTTTCCATGTACAGTTTGAATTTCTGGACCTAAACAAGATAAAACACAAGAACTTGAAAATGAAAATCACAAGATAAATAAATGATTCGTTCTTCCAAAAATAGTTTGATGGCATAATTCGAACCCACCACATATGGTAAAAGGACTTTATTGGGGCGATTTGATTTGGATATTTATTTCTCTGTGAAGGTATCAGATGGGCTTAAATGTGCATATAGCTATGCATGTTGAGTGCTGACTCAAAAGACAGTGATTGGTCCCCTCCTGGGTGTGGACAGAGAAAGTTGAAAACCCTAAAAACAAATGAAGAAGGGTCCCATATTTATGCCAAAAATAATGCATTGTTTGAATTGGAAAAGAAAATGGTGTCCAAGTCAATGCTAACCATGATGGACACAGTGCAGGCAGAGAAATGAAAAATGAAATCGAAAACAAAATTCAACATGTGCCGGCCTTTTGGTCGTATTCCAAAATTTCAAGCCTAAGCTTCTTCGTCCTTATCTCTAATCTTGCTTATTTTCAACTCATGAATATTCATTCGTGTTCCTAATCTTTTGCTTAGGTGTTAATCACAGTGCGTAATTTTAATAATTATTCTTTTCCATGAAATTTTATGGGGCACAAGGCCAAGTACTATGAATTTGGAGTTCATGTAAGCCTTGAAAAAGACCATAAAACCGATTTGAAAGTGCTTGATCTAATCTCACATTAATATAAAAAAAAAACATAGGTACATGTAAAATTAATGAAATGACAAATTTTAACATAATAAATTCTTTATATTATTATACGAATTATAGTCTTCAATAAATTGTTAGTGTCACATAATTATTATTTTTTTTTCATCTTTGAATACTATATGTTTTAAAATCAAATAATCTAAAATTATACATTCGATCAACAGTAAAAATTATCAATAATAGACTCGAATTGGATTATTAAAGTCAATTAAAAATCAAGACATTTTAGATGTTTTAATTTTAAAAAAAAAAAAAAGTCAACATCTGTGATAAATGTATAGAATTAAGTAAACATTGTTCACTCCCATACATTGGATGCATTAGATACACTATTGTACATCTTCTTTATGATACTAGTGGTAGATGTGGGACTTTACTTTCACAATCCTACTAATTAAAAGTTGCAAGGTATATTATTATATTAAAATAATAAAACTAAAATTATGTATAACTTTGAGACTAAGCAAAATATGCTATTTTATTATTTCTAAAATATATAACTATCAATGTAAGACTTACCAATCATATACGTCATATATATTTTATTACAATTTCTTAAAAATATTAGTGAGTGATTGATAACTAATGAGTTTGGTGGTTTCTCATCTAAAATTCTATCATGTTAGTAAAAGCCATGATAAATTATTTCCCATCACCAATTCATGGGAAATAATTAGTAGATAACTTTTCCCTAAAATGAAGTTTAATTTCTTAATTTCTTAAATGAAGTTTAATAGAACAATAAAGTAGTCATTGATTCTTAGCTGAATTGTACCAAAAATGTAATCAATTTTATTTTTATGAAGATTTTTGTATAAAGTTCAGTTTTAACAAAGTCAACAATTTGCATGTTTGATTTAAGAGTATTTTTATTTAATTTTTTTATAAATAAACAGCAATTTTCATAACTTTCTTTATTTAATTCATGATTTTTTTTCATGGATAATATTAATTAATTTTATAGGAATTTTCTTATCCTATTTTTTAATGATTTTTTATTTTTATTTTATTGTTTTTAATAAAAATTTATTAATAATAGGATATATAGGAAATAATGAATTAGAAAGTGTTTATTAACAATCTTCTTATTTTTATTTTTATAAAAATTAATATAATAGCCACAGATTAACTATTTATCAATTGGATCTATTTATCATTAACATAATATCTAAATTATTGTTGAAAAAACCTCCTGAAACAAAAAAAAAAAACTTTTAGTTTTCACATAATTATGGTTTGAAATTTAAGATGACATATAAACATAATTAGACATTAAACTGTAACTAATTGCAAAAGATGAAACGTGTTGTTCTGTATTCACTCTGCAGACCAGAATCTGACAAATATGTGCCACGGATGTTACGCGCAAAAGAAAAAATATACGAGATTGTTGAAAAAACATATACGAGTCCTTTTTTTAAAAAGTACAACTAATAATAGTGTGTTGAAAAAATAAATTTTATAAAAATGGCAAATGCTGGATAATAATTGAACATAGAACAACATAAACAAGGGTTTATAGCTCTTAAGTTCATTGAAGAGTTTTTTGATGTAGTATAATGGAACATGGAATAACAGGCCATCTCCTATCACAATAAGTAATAACTAAAAGAGGAAAATATACGTGGATACAACATTGAAAGAGAGTGGAGATAAGCATTTAATAATTAGAGGATTAAAATCAAAATGTCACACAAAGATTAGATTGAATGATTCATGAATTTATTTAAATTTGATAAAATGAATTGATTTTTATATATTAAAATAAAAAATAATAATTTTAAAAATTTATTTTTATTTATATTATTAAAATATATAAATATATTATAATTTTATAATTTAAATTATAAATATTTGCTAATTAAATTTAAAATTATATATAATTAAAAAAATTAACATATAATTATAATAATATTTTTAACTTATTTAATAAAAATTATTAATTAATAAAAAATAAAAAATATATAAATTAAGAATATATTTCAAAAAATATATAAAAAATTTATATTATTTATAAATTGACTTTAATAATTTATCTTATTAAAAAAATTCATATCTATTATAATAATAACGATACGGTGAATTTTTATGTTATCGTTTATTTATTACTATTTTATTTTTAAAAAACGTTTTCGTAAATAAATAAATAAATAAAAAAAGATTGTACTCCCACTCTTAAATTATCTTAAACTCACTACTTTACGAAACAATAATAAAATTCAAAACTTAAATTTTATGATTAAAATAGAGATTAATGATAATATATTATTATTATTATTAGATATTGATTTAATGTGGTGACAGCTATGCCCAATGGTCATAAACATGGAACTGTGTACACACTGCACAACCATGGAGGAACACAAATTCATCTCTTCTACGTCTTTTATGAGTGGGCACCACAACTTTTTTCAACATTTTAAGTTTTGAATAATTTTCATTTTGTTTACATACTTGAATCCGAACTAAAAATTTTACCTTATAAAAAATCTAAAATTAGAATAAAAAAATAAACTTTTGTTTTTAAATTCAGTGACTAATTTCAAGTTATGGTATGCCCCAAAAACAGGAGGAAGCAATGAAGATTGATTCAACTGTGCAGTGGTCAAAATAAACTGAAATTTCAATTCCATCATAGATAGAGTTATTTGACTTTTTTTTCTTCTTCTTTAAATAAGAAGGTAAGCTCTTTAAATTATGGACCATTCTTAAATTTAAACCTCTTTAATATTTGCAGGTACAGGTAATGGTGTTTTTTTTTCTTAATAAAGTAATTTGTTAATATATGTTACACACTCCAATATTAGTTTGCTTTCTATGAATTCCACCTTGGTTTTGGAATTTTTCTAGTAATACATGTTTACTCATTTAGTTTCTATAATTATACAAAAGAATGAAAGAAGAATTACGTAGAAAAAATTAAAAAATATAGTGTGTATGTTTAAATCAGTGTTGGTGAAATTAATTCTGAATAAAAAAATTATTTTATAAAACATATTTTATTTCAAATCGTTTTTGAGAATTTTCATTTATTTTTAAATACTTTTATTTTTAAATTTATTTTATAACAAGATTCAATGAATTAATTTATCCGTACGAACTAATTGTAGTTACCAAGAAGATTACATTTAGAAAAAAGAACTTTATTACTTGAAAAACCAAATTTTAAATCAAGTATGATATTTATAATTAATGTCTAATTAGACATTGATTAATATTTTCTTTAAAGGAAAATACTCTTAGAAAAAGTTTCCTAAGTATGCTTTAATTAAAAATATTTCAATCAACAGATAGTTTTTTTAACAATAAATCAAATATATGAATTTTTATTCAAAAAATATTAATTAATATATCCATATGATTATAAAAATTTAATTGTAAAACCTGACTATGGATCGAGTATATTTGATGAAAATAATATATTTTTTTTACAAATTCAACATTTTATTTCTCCCAAAAATAATTAATATAAGAAAAAGTCATAACATTAATGACATATTTGCATATCCTATTATACATGGGTGAAACTCCTCATCGCTTACCTCATATCATTTGATACTGGTTTAAATATATGTTAGGCTAATCTACATATTGTCAACTGGTTTTATGTTAGAACCTTAACATGGTATCAGAGTCAAAACCTAATACATTTCCGGTTATTGTCATAAATCAAAAGTTGCCTTTTAGTTGGGTCTAAAGTACCCTTTGCCAGCGGTTATTGTCATGGATCAAAAGTTACCCTTTAGTTGGGTCTAAAGTACCCTTTGCAAGCGGTTATTGTCATGGACCAAAAGTTACCCTTTAGTTGGGTCTAAAGTACCCTTTGCCAGTAGACTTCGTTGGAGGGGGTGTGTTGAAAGTCACACATCGCCTACCTCATATAATTTGTTATGGTTTAAATATATGTTAGAGCTACTCCACATATCGCCAATTGGTTTTATGTTGGAACCTTAACATACGAAGTTTGATTTAATTTGATTTTTATTTAATATAAAATTTAATATTTATAATTTGATTTAAATTAATTTTATAATTATTATTTCTATAATTTGTTAAATAAAGTTTTATAAAAAAATTGTAAAATATTTTCTTAAAAAAGTATTTTGTGATAAAAAATTCATAATATATATATAATAAACAATTGAAATAAACTACAAAATAAATTTCAAGAACTATAATTACATATTTATATTAATTGATGATTAATTTTAAATACATATTATATTTTTTATATTTCTATTTCTTTAAAATTTTAATTTAAAAATTGAATAATTTATGTGATTTTAAAAATAATAAATCTAAAAATATGATTTGACTGATCTGTAGTTTATTTTTAAATCGGTTTGATTTTAAATATCCTACCTACCAGTTCTTATACAAATAGAAGATATGAATTGAATGTTTATTAAAAACGATTTATAATATTTTGTTACGTTTCATTTTTACATTTCTGAATTGTTTTTATTCAGTTAATTTATAAATTTAGTATATAGTCTGGATAAATTATTTTATTTTATTATAATTTTATGTTCCAGTAAATGTTTAAAAAGAAGTAGTTTTATTTATTGGTTTCCCAAAACTCTGATGACCAATCGTTGTCGGTTCTTACGGAATTCGCATTCAGACAAATCACAAAACGACAAACATTGGAGTAAACCCTCTCTTCCATGTGTCCAAGACTGTGTTGTGTACTCCCCATTGCAAATTCAACCATTCTTGCACAACTTCATTCAACGTACCAACTTCAACGCGCAAAGTTTCACTCCTCCACACAACAAACACACTTTTATTTTTTATTATTTTTTTCTTTCATATTTTAGTATACCTGTATTGTATTTGTACATGTACTGTTAGACTACAATTTATCTAATCTCCACGCACGACCTAAGAAAAAAAAAAACTCTGACATCACCTTTCTCACACAACCCCCTCCATTACTACTAATTAATCATACTTAACATCTTCTAATTTTTATTGCCCTGCGACTTTCCCATTTATCACCTCATTTTCTGATGACAAAAGTTACATCTTTGGAAACAACCAAGAGAAGAACCAACGAGATCGAGGACCTTCTGCCTCTGCTTCGGCCTTTTTTCTTCTTGCTGGGGCGCTGCCACCTGCTACACTCTTTCTTTCCCAAAAATCAAACCTTAATTTCTGCGTTGTTTGTTGGATCCAACTTAACTAGCAGGATACCTTTGTTCAAGGAGCTACCCTATTGGGTCTAATCATTTGAGTTCTTCGATTAACGTGAATTTGGGTCAGAGACCCCATCATCAGAGCCGGTAGGTGGTGGGTAAGTGAGAAAAAGGAGAATAAAAAGAAAGATTGCAGGTTGACCGGTAGATAGAGCAAAGGAGAGCGGAAACCCTAGAGGAAAAAAAGGAACACGTATAAGAAAAACGATCAAAAACCGAAACTTTCTGTGAGGGTGAATGCCCTTTAGAGTTTTTTCCCTCTGAGAAATCCTCCAGCTGATTAAGGTTCCCATGCCGGTTGACTTGGACAATGTTTCCACAGCTTCAGGGGAAGCTAGCGTGTCTTCCTCTGGCAATCAGACAGTGCCCCCAAAACCCACTACAAAGAAGAAGCGAAACCTTCCAGGAATGCCAGGTACAACAAAAGATTTCATCAAGCATCATCATGTTGTGTTGTTTTCTTATTTTGTTGTTTGTGGGGTTATTCAGATCCGGATGCGGAGGTGATTGCTCTGTCTCCGAAGACCCTGATGGCGACGAACCGGTTCGTGTGTGAAATATGCAACAAGGGGTTTCAGAGGGACCAGAACCTTCAGCTTCATCGGAGGGGTCACAATCTTCCGTGGAAGCTGAGACAGAGGTCAAGCAAGGAGGTGAGGAAGAGGGTGTACGTGTGTCCCGAACCGACGTGCGTTCACCACGATCCTTCCAGAGCGTTGGGGGATCTCACGGGGATTAAGAAGCACTTCTGCAGAAAACACGGCGAGAAGAAGTGGAAATGCGACAAGTGCTCCAAGAAATACGCGGTTCAATCCGATTGGAAGGCTCACTCCAAGATTTGCGGTACCCGAGAGTATAAATGCGATTGTGGCACTCTCTTCTCAAGGTTTTTAACTCCTTTGCCTTTCACTCTTTGTGATACTGTTACCAAAGTTTTTATTTGGGGATTTGTGGTTTGTGAAAATTTTGTTCTTTTTGAAGGAGGGATAGCTTCATCACGCATAGGGCTTTTTGTGATGCGTTGGCTGAGGAAAGTGCGAGATCTCAGCCTCAGACTGTTGCAAAGGCTAGTTCCGAGTCAGATTCGAAAGCTGTGACCGGTGATTCATCGCCTCCGGCGGCGGCGGCGTTGGCGGCTCCTCCTCCACCGCCAGCTGCACCTACGGCTAGTTCTCAGTCAAACAGTGTAGTTGTATCGTCGTCTACTTTGCAGACACAAAATCCAGGTAGATAATATCCGAATCTAGAAAGCATTGAAATCTACTCGGTCTTTTCTTTTGTCGTGTTTGATATGGTTAAAACTAGACTTATAAAGCATTTTGTTGTTTTTGTGAGTGGTGTTTTTTTTTTTCCTCTCTCTCTGTGATCTTGGAGCTTACTGGTTTTTGTCTGCTATCGTCATTTGTTTTCATCTGTGTTGGGTGTTTGTATACATTCATAACATCAGAGCAAGTGAAATGGGATTCGGAGAGCTAATTAAGTAATAAAATTATGAAAGTAATTAAGTAATGGAAGTATAAAAATAAACCGTGAAAAAGGTGTTCTTTGGAACTGTGGATGTAAACTATGCAATTGTGCACAAAGAAACTCAAAAGATTCAAAAGCTAAAAAGAGAAAGAAAAGCTTTGTTTTTCGGGACGTGGAAGGGGGAGTGGATTTGAGATAGGAAACCATTATTTGTTCCTTTCTTTCCAACTTTAACATAAAAGTAAAGACACAAACTTTACAAGTCTATGCAGTTAATGGCTTCACTCCTTAATTATTGTCAATAGTAATATCATTCTTATTATTAATATTACTACTACTACTACTATTTCCCTTGTTTTGATCTTTCAGAGTTGCTAGAAAATGCCCCACAAGTCATAGAAGAACCGCAGGCCAATCCTGCTGTCAGTGGAAGCTGTAGCAGCACCAGTACCAGCACCAGCAGCTCAACAAGCAACAGCAATGGTGGTGCTAGCAGCAGTGTATTTGCAAGCTTGTTTGCTTCATCAACAGCATCCGCAACTGCAAGCCTCCAATCTCAAACACCAGCATTCACTGACCTAATCAGGGCCATGGGGCATCCAGATCATGCTGCAGACCTCTCAAGACCATCATCTTCGGAGCCCATTTCTCTGTGCCTTGCTACCAATCACGGAGCATCCATTTTTGGGACAGGAGTGCAGGAGCGCCGTCAATATGCCCCACTGCCACAGCCAGCCATGTCTGCTACTGCTTTGCTACAGAAAGCCGCCCAGATGGGTGCAGCTGCCACAAATGCCTCTTTTCTTCGTGGATTAGGCATAGTATCATCTGCGTCAACCTCATCAGGTCAGCAAGATAGTTTGCAATGGGGTCAGCAACCAGGGGAACCAGAGGGTGCCTCAGTTCCTTCAGGTCTTGGACTAGGGCTTCCCTGCGACAGCAGCTCTGGACTAAAGGAGTTAATGATGGGGACTCCCTCTATGTTTGGTCCAAAACAGACCACCCTTGATTTTCTCGGGCTGGGGATGGCTGCCGGGGGCACCCACGGTGGAGGCTTATCTGCTCTCATCACCTCAATTGGTGGCAGTCTGGATGTTACTGCTGCAGCAGCAGCAGCAGCATCCTTTGGTAGTGCAGAATTCCCTAGCAAAGATATTGGGAGGAGTACTTGATATTTTGGGTGCAAGGAGCCAAGGACTATATTTTTCAGGGTGAGAAGTTCTGGTTTGTACAGACTTGTTTGGTCACTTGAACAATGTGAAGTTGCAGTTCAATTCGGGGGAGGATTAGTAAGATATAGTATGCTCATATTGAGCAGTGCCACAGGCCATGCGCTCTTAAAGGGTCGTTTTGAATTATCTGATGCAACTAATGTGAGCGGAAAAGAATGTATATTTATTATTATATTAAAGAAAAGGCACGGAGAGCCTTCATTCCATGAGTAATGGCACGGATTACAATATTATGTTTGCTCTGGACCACTGGATTTGGTGAATTAAGGTGTTGTGCAGAAGGTCGAAATTGATATTGGGTTGTAGCGAGAATGGTGAATTTGAAAGACTGCATCTAAGCGCCATCTGCAGTTTTGAATTGATCAAGCTGTGAATTAACTCCCATGTTGGATGATTTGTTTGGTCCATAGCTGTAGATGTAGACATAAATCAGGAAACTTTGATTTTTCTTCTACTGTTAGCAGTAAATGGTTGGTTGAATGTTTATGAGGAACATGCATTGTCATTATGTTGTAAAGAAGTGTATTCCATTGAAGTTCAAAATTTTTCCCATTAATCAAATTCCACGTTATTCTGGCACCTTGGATGTAATCCAATGGCGTAAATTCCTGGGAATTAAAAAAGGAACAAAGTAAAGAAAGAATTAAAAGAAAAGAATTTGCAGATGAGCAATAAATAGAAGATGTGAAGACACTTTTGCAATAAATTCTACTTTTTGTCAAAATGACACAGACGCACGGGGTTTGGCGATGTTCAACGCCGAACCTGTTTTGATTTTACATTACATTGTCGTTTTCTTTACCATTCCTGTTTCCCATTAAAAACGACACTCTATCATTCCTTTTTACCTCTCTTGGCCTCTTTCAACAACACATGCTTTTCACCTCTTCATTATGTCTTTCAATATACAATTTCTTTTTCAATGCCAATAGGTCATGTTGTTCTCTCAAGTTAGGGCCCGTTGCAAATTCACGTTCAAACTTTAACGCTCAATAATGCAAATCAAGTCCATCTTCATACAATGTAACTGTCACTTGCAGGTATACAATATCAAATCAATTTCATCTTTGATTCTAATGGACTAAAATAAAATAAATTTATGAATCCATTTTAATCTATTCAAAATTGTTTTATTCAACACAAATCAAATCAAATCTAATCTATTTTTTTATAAACTTTTATAAATAGATATCCAATCTATCCATAAAATATATAAAAAATTTAAAACTGTATTTTTTGATAAAATAAATAGTTAGATTAATTTTGATAAGTATTGATAGGATGATAAATTAAACATCCAGAAAATTAAATAAATGAATTTAAATATTTTCTTTTCTTTTTATAATTGATAAATTGGATGAATTTACGTATAACTACACTAAATGAATGACTAATAAATAAATATTTTTGTCATTTTATACCACATTTATAAAATCAACATGCCTCAACTATTAATAATCGATTTGTTAGACAAAATTAATTAAGCCAAGAATAATTTAGTATTAGCTTCTTAAAAATATTACTTTTTAAAAGTCTTGACAGTATAAGTTGTCTTTATTTTTTTTTCTATCATTATAAATCTTTTATATACTATATTTAGGACTTCATTAATTTAGTTTTCTTTTTAAAATTTTACCAACAGTTTTAGAGATAAGTCTATAAAATATTTTTTTAAATAAATTGATTTTTTTAATTATTTTGACAAAAAATAATGTCAAGTTAATTTTTTTAAAAGTTTATAATAATGATAATTAATGATTTAATGTAATTATCCATGAAAAATTAAAATTTATTTATGAAAATATAAAACTAAAATAAATTATTTTTATTAGTTTTGAACTTTTATTATTTTTTAAAATTTACAAAACAAAAATAACTTTTAAAAATTATTTTAATTTTTAAAAATAAAATACTCCCGTTTTCATTTAGTTGTTAGATTTTTTAAATATTTTTTTCACTGTCTAATTATTTAATATTATTTTAGTGAGACTCCAATAAAACTTTCGAAGTATTAAAGTATCATCAGATACTAAGATAAGAGTAGATAATTAAAAACTGCTAAAATTCTTACACCGTAACGATAATAAATAAGTATACTAGGTAAGGAGTTTTTATAACAAAAATAAAGTGAAAGACAAATCACATATTTACTAACCTTCTAATGAATTTAATACTTTCAGAAATTTAAGTGATTATAAATTACACTTTTGAAAATTACATTAAAAATTAATTCTTGATTTTGTTGTTGTTGTGAATGTTATAAAATATAAAAAAAATCTATTTTTTCACTGTTTTTAAAGTATTTTTTTAGTAACTGTAACATGTTTATGTTTATTTTAGAAAAATTATGAAGTATTTAATATTTATCAAAAAGGAAATAAGCAGAAAATTTTCATATACCATTAATTATGAAATATGCATTTTCAAAAAAATTTGGGAATAAAAAAAAGTTTAAGAATGGGGAGATAAAAAAAAAAACAGAGAAGAAATAGGAGACAAGGGAAGAGAGAGAGAGAGTGGAATTTGATAGCGTTCAACTTAAAACTGTGTCCCCACGCTTTTTAGGTTTTGGTGGAGCTGGGCGCAAGTGACACACACCCACAACCGAAGACTAAAAAAGCTTCGAAAATTTTCGACATAAATTACGCGCTTCCATAGCCTGTAAGAAGCATGTTAATTCTTCAAGCTTACTATTTACAATTCTTATGCAGTTTTCGGTTTTTTTCCTTTGTCTCTATCGAATTGATTTTGCCCTTTACATATGGTCGGCTGCTTATTTCCATGAAGTTAATATTTGTTCAAATTTCAATATTTCAGAATCTGGGTGCGGTTTCATTTCCTCAGAAGCAAGATTTGGTGGGGGGGTAAAAAAGGAATGCTATTTTTAATTCAAATCACACGCAAGGATTCACGTTCTTCTTCAAGGGGGAAACTGAATCAAGGGTATTTTTCGTAAGGGATTGAGATGATGCCTGGCATTTTCTCAAGGCCGAATGCTACCATTTACTGTCGCATTCGGGAAGCATTAAATCGGCAACAAGGAGTGCCGCAATCCTTGTATAGAAGTTCAGGCTTGTCTGTTTGTTCACTGTATTCAGCTTCCTTTTTGCCCGGTTCAATTCATTGCTCTTCAAGCCACATGCTAAACATAAAATCAATGGTTAATGTTTCACATTCCAATGCTGTGCTGGGGGATGTTGATGGTTTAATCTCAGGTTGTGGTAGTGTGCTAGACTTCACAAAGCCTGCTGTTGTCTACTTCATAGACAGAAGTCTTAAAAGTTGCCTAAGGGGTAGTGTGAATCTACGGAGACCACAACCTTTGAGTTTTGGTATGACTACATTCGATGCTAATTGGAGGATCCGGGATTCCAGTTTGCTTCATGGATCATGGTTCAAGAATTTCTCTACCTCCTCTTCGGCTTGCCCCTCAGCTGGGGTTGCACATGCTGTCTCTTTTGATGGCAGCCCTCCTGATGAACAGCTTGCAAATTCCTCTTTTTCACATGACCTGTATGTGATCATGTTCTTGATATTTTGAATTCTGTTTTTGCATGATTTGCTTTCAAATAATATAATTTGGTATTTGATGCCAATTTCAATTCCAATGAATGAAGCATAGTAATAGTCCAGTTTTGGAATTGAATGAAGCATAGTAATAGTAATAGTCCAGTTTTACTTTTTCACAAATAGATTGTTAGTAGAACATTACACAGGGAATATATATTTTATTATCTTTTATTTAAATTAGGTATTAAGAAATTTTATTATATTTCAATTTTTAAAATATTATTTAAAATAAAAAAAATTATTATTATTTTAATTTAGGTAATTAAGACTGAAATATTGTTAATATTTAATATTTTTTTATATTTTTACTCTTGAAAATGTACATAAACAAAATATAAGAAAAAAATCCCATATAAGAAATATATATTTAAAATCCTAAAATTCCAACAAGTTATTCTATATTTCTCACGGGTGATACTTATCTAGAAGAATGTGTTTTGTTAATTTCAGAACTACTGTTGGTGGCAAGAACTTGAAGATGTTGTCAGGATCTTGTTACCTACCGCATCCAGATAAGGAGGATACAGGAGGAGAGGATGCTCATTTTATTTGCACAGATGAACAAGCAATCGGTGTTGCTGATGGTGTAGGTGGCTGGGCAGATGTTGGTGTTAATGCAGGACTGTTTTCCCGGGAACTTATATCCAATTCAGTGAGAGCAATTCAAGAGGAGCCCAAAGGATCTTTTAATCCAACAAGGGTGTTAGAGAAGGCTCACTCAAATACAAAGGCCAAGGGTTCATCAACAGCTTGTATTGTTGCCCTTACTGATAAGGTATTCAATGTTCACATTCATAACTATGAAAGAAAAATAGTCTTGTCCACTTGTGAGTGAAATAAAACATCACAGATGTTACATGCCTACTGAATATTAGGTGGTTTGTTTTCTTCTCGTATGCATCAACATTAAAGTTTTCTACAATTTTACCTGTCTGGTATAATGCATCATGCCAACAGTTATTCTGTTTAAAAATGCATGCTATTTGAAGTAATATTTACGTACAATACCAAATGGGGTTGAAGATTACAATGACTATCATATTGAGCACGTCTCACACCAAGCTATTGTAAAGTCAAAAGATAAATTGCTTCAGCTTATAAATGGACTTAAAGCTTGCTGGGAGTTCTACCAGCTTCTTCTTCATTATTTGTTGTCCTTCTGCTCTTAAAAAATGGCATACATATGATCATGTGTGTAGATACTTACCCTTAAATATTGTCTAAACAGTTCTTAAGTCTCAAGTTCTTATGTATAATGTCTAATTCGTGTTTTATCTGCCTCTTGATGGACTGAAGCTCACACCTCGTTTGCAGCTAGTAAAATTATTGTTACTAGTAAATTCGGTGGGTTACCTTTTTGAGCTGGTATAAGAAGAAAATGTGACATCAACTGATTTATTTTCATTTTTGGTTGTTGGTTTCTTGATCCAGGGACTACATGCTATTAATTTGGGCGATAGTGGATTCATTGTGGTTAGAGATGGATGCACCATTTTCCAGTCCCCTGCTCAACAACATGACTTCAATTTCACATATCAGTTGGAGAGTGGCAATGGGGCTGACCTACCTAGCTCTGGTGAGGTAAAGTTCACACATCAACATTGTTAATGACATTTTTTTTTTTTTTGTGGTCTTGCTTTCACGGTCAGTAGGGTCAATAAAGGCTTATTTTTCTCCTAATAGCACGTTTTCTACTGGATACGAGTCATGGTTGAGGGGTGAAAAATGTTTAGTGTTATCCCTATTTTGTGCAAATATTTCATTGGGAAACTTCGGGCATGCTGATAGGAAAGGTGGAAATTATGGAGACATTTTGATTTTTGCTCAACAGAACTTGGTAGAAGGTGAAAAATGAAAATATGGTGCATCCAATTGTTATCCTTTTCACATTTTGCCGACCCCAGTCAATTGTAAGATGACCTGCATTTCATGTTTTTCATAGCTCCGATTTTCTTCATTCCACATCCACCTATACGAAGCAAATCTATTGTCTGAAGGACCATTTTTTTTTTCTCCCCTCATCATGATATAGTATCATACCTTAGGATGACTCAGGGAAGGCGAAGTTTGATGTTCTTTTCTTAATTGTGTGCCTCTGCGTAAGTAAAAAACTAAGTATACATTTTGCAATAATGTATCCAGGTTTTTACCATACCTGTTACTTCAGGAGATGTAGTTATTGCTGGAACAGATGGCTTATTTGACAATTTGTACAATAGTGAGATCACTGCAGTTGTTGTTCATGCAATTAGGGCTGGACTAGAGCCCCAAGTAACTGCTCAGAAGATAGCAGCACTGGCGCGTCAGCGAGCACTGGACCAGAGTAGGCCGACTCCATTTTCTACTGCCGCTCAGGAAGCTGGATTCCGTTATTATGGTGGCAAACTTGATGACATTACTGTTGTTGTCTCATATATATCTGATTCAGTTTGCTCGTGAGTTTTTGGCCATCTTTACTTTGTCTCATTTTGTATATTCATTTTTGTTCTAAATGGCCTTGTCACTTTTTATGCTGAATGAACTGCTATTTTGCACTCTCAAACTCTAGTTTCCCTGCTTCCCTACTGAAATCTTGTCACTACAAAAGGGTCATTGCTGCGCTCTACTTTCTCGCTATGCATACAATCAGAAGAATTTGGAAAAGATAACCTAGTTGCTTTCATTTTTTTCCTTCTAGTCATTCCATGACCTTGTCAATTAAATATTATGGACTTAATGAGAATCTTACGCACATTTAGTGGATTGGCTTGATCAGGATGGCCCAAGTATGGCACTTTTCTTCTGGTTTAATAAGTAGTGCTCTTGTGGGCACATGCAACTGTTGCCCCTGGGCTATGCGTGGTGGAAGAGAATAAATGAAATAGTATTGTGTTCCATTGTCTAAAATATGCAAAATGAACATGAAATATAATTGAAACTAATGAAATTTATTCCATCCCATTACATTATTTATGTTTAATTTTCTATTTCCGTAATTTAAGAGAACGAAATGTAATGGTATAAAATAAGGGTAATATATAAAAGAAACTAGTCCAACTTATTCTTCCTTTCATTTATTTTATTGTCCTTAATTTTAGAAGGAAGAAGTTGAATTTTTGTTTTATTTTATCATAACCAATCTTAATAATGAAGGGGAAATTTTATCTCATTATATTCATTTTACTTCTCTCCATTTTGTTTTTATTTGTTTATTTTCTTTCTATTTTCAAATATAACCTGGAAGTGTAACACAACACTGTTTAAGACTTTGAAAGTGTATTTTAGAAAAACAAAATATAAAATTATAAATTGTAAACAAAAAATTCTTATGAATGATTGTATAAGAAATAATTATAACTTACATTGTTACAATTTTAATGATTAGTTAACATTGAAATATAGATAAAACATAAAATAAATATTGTATACTGCACTTAACATTAATAACTTATCTAAATAAGTATGATAGGTTTCGCTCTAAAATTATGAATATTGTTATTTTATAAATCTATGCACATGTCAGAAGCAGCATGCCCCAATTTAGAGAAACTAACTTTCTTATTAATACCACCATCGACATGCTTCATGAAACATTGACCTTCAACGTTGTAACAAGCAGGCATAAAACATAAACACATGCTAAAGGTAACAAAGATAAAAACATAAAAAGAAGAACCCTTGCTGCAATACACGTAGAGGAGCTAAAGTTCAAGACTTTGAGAAGGAATCAAAGGTTTCTTACTTTCAAAACTCTCCTCCCTTCCAAGCTGCTCCAGTGGCCATGCTCTTCTTCTGCCTGTCCTTCAACGTGATCATCATCCTCTTCCTCTCTTCTTTTCTCCCTCTCTTCTTGCTGTCTTTTGGCTTGTTCTTGCTCCCCTGCTGCTACTTCTTCTTCTCCTTCTGGTCTCACTCCCTCCCTCCATGGTGGATCTTCTCCTTCTCCTTCCTCCCCTCGCTTCTTTTCTTCCTTTTCTTTCTCTCTTTTCTTTTCCCTCTTCTTCTGTTGCCTTTTAGCTTCTTCTTCCTCCCTCTCCCTCTCTTCTTCTCTTTCCCTTTCTTCCTCCTCCTCTCGCTTCTTCTCCCTCTCTTCTTGCTGTCTTTTAGCTTCCACTTCCTCTTCCTCTCTCTCCCTCTCTTCCTCTCTTTTCCTTACTTCCTCCTCCTCGCGCTTCTTCTCCCTCTCTTCTTCTTGTCTTTCAGCTTCCTCCTCCTCTCTCTTCCTCTCTTCCTCTCTTTCCCTTTCTTCCTCCTCCTCCTCCTCGCGCTTCTTCTCCCTCTCTTCTTGTTGTCTTTTAGCTTCCTCCTCCTCTCTCTTCCTCTCTTCCTCTCTTTCCCTTTCTTCCTCCTCCCCGCGCTTCTTCTCCCTCTCTTCGTGTTGTCTTTTAGCTTCCTCTTCCTCTCTCTTCCTCTCTTCCTCTCTTTTCCTTTCTTCCTCTCTTTCCTTTTCTTCCTCTCTTTTTTTCTCCTCCTCCTCTTTCTCTTTCTCCCTTTCTTCCTTCTCCTCTTCCTCCTCCATTATCTTCTCCTCTTCCTCCGCGCAGGAACTGCACCCGAAAATGATGGAATCCTGGGGAGAATGCAGAAGGTCGTCAACGGTTCTGTCACTCACACCCAAAGAGGTAGCCATTATGTGCTTGTCCAGTTTATGAAGCACTGATCCCTTTCCCGATAAAAATTGAGGATGGTTGTCCTTTGCTGAAGTGCTGAAGCCAAGAAAAACAAACGCTTCATCGTTGAATGACATCTGAGCCATTGAATGAAACCTTTGCACCACAAAAGCATCACCGGCATTAACCTTAAACCTCATGTTTTGGCACGCTGTCTCATCTTCATTGTTGCTTCCACATACCACTCGGACCACGCCTTTCCCTTCTACTGCCACTGCCAACTCTGTTGCCTTCGGGTTCCAATGAGGCCCCATTGTTGATCCCTTCAATTATATAGTTTGGAAATTAATTTTAATACAACTTCATAAACATATAATGATAATAAAAATCAGTTCAAACGGCTCGCTCCGGTTATGAACAAAACCATTTATTGGGCCTAGTTAATATTATAATCACTAACCCTGGCCAAAGTCACCATAAGAAATCCAATGTTGGTCCGCTTCAATGACTTCAATTGCCTTTTGGTCACTGCTACACTCCATCCATAACGATTTCTGAAGTCAGGATCATGATCAAAGATGTTGTATTTTTCGAGTTTGTTGGAGTTGGATCCAACGCCTAGAAAGTTTTTAAGAAACGAAGCCTCCGGTTCCTGCACAACATTCCTCTGCTTTGAAACCGCATGCACTATAGCTGGGGTGTTTCTCTTGTTAATTATTTCATCAATCAAATCATCTGGCACCTTCGAAATTCAGAATTTGTAGTTACTACAAAATGATCCCCATAAATGCAGTTTTGTACGATTACAAAACCAAAACGAAAATTTGTGTGAAAGGAAAATAGTTCCACAGTTGCACGATGTGTGGCTAAAGCAATACCTTTAAAGCTGCTTGCATGATTTTCTTATCAAAGCCCTTAACCAGTTCGTTGATTCTTGAGTAAGCACCGATTGACGGATTCTGAATTTGTGGTTAACAATTACCATAAACAACAGCAAACAAACCTTAAATTTATGTGTAAGTTCAATGAAAAAAATAAATAAAAAAAATACATGTGTAGCACTTACAAAAGTATTGTCTTTTGTATTGGTGAACATTGCATAAATCCTTAGTTTCCTTCTTTCAGCCTCTAAGTCGCTCTGTATATAGAAAACAGATTCTTCACCGAGACTGCAGAGATCTCCTTTGCGTAAAGGGATCGTTCCAGTACCATCATCATTAACCCAAGTCAGCTTTCCACTCCCTGAAGCCACAGTGAGATGAAAGTGTTGAAGTTAATTTGTTTGTACCACAATATTATGCATGTTCCACTATATTGTCTTGAAAATATAAACAAAATTGATAATTGTTGTCTATAACAATAGATTAGGAAAGCTGTAATTGAAAAGTAAACACTCGTGTGGTTTTGGATTAAGTAAGCGGTAGATAGCAAAAACTTATAATCAAAATTTGTTTAATATGTGCCGAGTAAATATTTTGCAGAATATCGCGTATATTAGAATGTAGACAATTAAAGGGTATGCACCTGTATGAACATAAAATACCACATCTGCATGTAGAAGCACAGGAAGAAATAGCGAGTTAGGCTCCAATGTGATGAACTGAAGATGGTAGGGTAGTTTCTCTGGATCCTCCTTGATGTCAAGGGCAGTTATCTGTCCGAATTCAGTGACAAGTAATTTCCTCCATTGATCCTTTTCCACCACAGGACCCTCTTGAGGCTTGCCACTTGATGCCTTCACTCCACACAAGGAAATGGCAAGGAAGAAGATGAGGACCCAAGATAATGGCAAAGCTTGTTTTCGAGACTCCATTGTTAACATTGTGCGGGAACTTGGATGGAAACTATGGTCATGAAGTGAGCAAAGGTGGCTCTATATTGAGCAAGGTGACCTACATTTTGAGGCACGTGTCTTGTTTTGCAGACACGTCACACACTTTTATACAGGTGGCACTTTCTTAGATATGTGTCTCTCTATATGGCAAAATTCCAAACACTTGAGAATGAGATCACTATGAATCTATCATACTAGCTACTGTCTATTTTGGGCCACCGTTTAAAAATAAAATAATTGAAAAGTGACTAGAAAAATGATCTTTTATAAATAAAAAAATATCACTTTATTTTTCAAAATCAATCACCCATCTAGTGTAACTTTGTAATTACTTAACTTTTATTTATTTATTATTTTTAATATTCTTTTTTCCTTCTTCCTTATAATAGAACATGTTTCACTTTCTCGAATAAAACTGATTTAACCTCCCAAGTTCGTAATACGACACAGAAACTGGAACAAAGACATAGATATTAAGAAAGTAAAGTTAAAGGTTGGAGAAAATGTTAGGATTCACTTAGAAGTGATACATTTAAAATATGTTGAAATACTTCATGATCTTAAAAGAGAGATCAAAATCAAATATTGTTTAGGGGCGTAACTCTCAAAAATATTCTTCATTTTCATTTTAAATTAAAATTTATCTTGTGAGAATTTTAAGTACTGAATTTATAAATTCCATGTCCTGTTGCATGTTTAACCACTTAAAAAATAAATTAATCCCATCAAAATATTCATAGCTATAAAACTAAGTAATGATTCTTACCTTTTATATTTTTAGGGTGATGTTCATATAGACATTTTCATTTAATAATGGAATAATAAATGTTGATGATAATAAATGAATAATAATAATCTATTTATATTGTTTATACGAGCCTTTATACGAGTTTACAAAGTTGATTTATAAAGGGGAAGATATATTGAGAATTGGTTATCTATGGTTAGACAACTCTATTTACTAATATAATAATCGTTGAAAGATTTAATAAAAATTAAAATTAAAATTAAAATTAAAATAATTAAAATTTATTATTATTATTATTATTATTATTATTATTAATTATTTTTTATTAAATCTTGTTGGGATAAAAATATTTGATTAACTAAATTATATATTTGTATAGCGATATAAAATAATGTATATTCAGAACTTCTTTTATTTACTCCTGATTTGTTGGAGTAAAATATTATAAGATTATAATATTTGTGTACAAAAATAATATGAATAAAAATTATAGAATGAATTCTATGTTTTTCAATTTGGTATCGGAGCTTATAATTTTTTTTCTTTTTCTTTCTAAATTCTTGGAGATCTTAACTAGAGAGATGACGGAAAAACTAATTTCAATGGTTGTTCAATATGAAGGTGTCTTCAACGTAGACATCATCCTAAATGAATCCAATTATGACGTATGATCACAACTAATGGAGATGCACATTGCAGAAAGGGAAAAATTGTCCTACATCCGTGGGAAGGTGAAGCCTCCAACAGAGAATTGAGGGATATGAAAACTGGTATGTTGAAAACTAAAAAGTAAAAAGATGGTTATTGATGTCCATGAAGCCATAAATCATGAAAATGTATCTTCGCTTACTCACTGCCCTCGATATTTGGAATGCTTTGTCAAAGACATTTTATGATGGAAGTGATGAGCTACATGTGTTTGCCCTGAATCAAAGGGTATTCACTGCAAAATCAAATAATAGAACCTTAACTGAATATTATGGAGAGTTGATTGAGATTTTTAGGGAATTGGACCATCGTGACAAAGTAGTCATGAAGGATCTTGATGATGTGAAGTCATATCAGAAGTTCATTGAAAGATTAAGGGTGCATATATTCTTTGCTGGACTGGATGATGATTTTGAGCAAGTTCGTGGAGAAATCTTACACAAGGAAGTGACACCTGATTTAGAAGAGTGTTATGCATTAATCTGGAGAGAGACAGTCTGGCGAACAACGTTAAAAACAGAAGATATGATTTCTGATTCCACAGCTATGATGACAAAGAAGCAACCAACAAATCATCACAGTAAATTGAAGCAATCAAAAGATTTTGAAAAAATGTAACTATAAGTGTACTCAGTGTAATAAGGATTGACACACCAAGGAAAGATGCTATGAAATCATAGGATACCCCGAGTGGTGAGATCACAGTCGAGCATCGAAGAAGAATTCAAAAAGAAATCCGACTGTTGTTGTTGTGACTGTCATTGACAAAGAGGACGACAAAGACATGATGCTTACTACAATTGCAGGTAATGATGATTCCAATGGTAAAACTTTAATAAGCATATCTTCTGTTCTGAATAATGCATGGATAATTGACTCTGCATGTTCTGATCATGTGACTTTTGATGTTAGACATATTAAAAATCTTAAACATTCCTCACAAAAAAGTATTTCCACAGCCAATGGTAGTAAATCCACTATTATTGGAGAATGAACTATCTCTATTTCAGACAATTTGAATCTTGATACTGTCCTTGTTGTTCCTTCTCTTAAATATAACTTATTGTCAGTCTCGCAAATAACCAAAGTTCTTTTATGTGTTGTAATTTTTGGGCCTGACTCTTGTGTTTTTAAGGACATTCAAATGAGGAAGACGATTGGTTGTGATATTAGGCGAGGAAGGTTGTATTGCCTAGACCTGACAGAAAAAGATTCAAAGAGACTTGGTCAAGTGCTAGCAACAAAAGGGTCTCAAGAAGTAAGAAAAGGTGAGGATATTTAATTATGACATAAGCGTCTAGGACATGCATCTTTTGGTTACGTAAAAAAATTATTTCCAAATGTATTTGACAAAGTAGACACTTCAACTTTTTATTGTGATGTTTGTGAGCTTGCAAAGAGTCATAGAACATATTTTCCTTTAATTTCAAATAAAAGTTTTATTCCTTTTATGATCATTCACTCTGATGTATGGGGTCCATCTAAGGTTACAACGTTGGGTGGCTTAACGTGGTTTATAACGTATATTGATGATTGTACTCGAATGACTTGGTTATGTTTGATGAAGTCTAAAAGTGAAGTTGGAGGACTATTTCAGAAATTCTGCAAAATGATTGAGACCCACTACAAAGTATAAGTTCAGGTACTGCGCAATGACAACGGAGGAGAATATATGCAATCAGAACATCAACATTTTTTAGTAGCCAAAAGAATTGTTCATCAGAGATCTTGTCCAAATACTCCACAATAAAATGGGGTGGCAGAACGAAAGAACCGTCATCTATTGGAGGTGGTCCGAGCTGCACTGATTGAAGCTCATATACCAACAATATATTGGGGAGAAACTCTCACATATGTAGTATACACTATCAATTGAACACCGTCCAGGTCTCTTGAGTATAAAACACATCTTCAATCACTTACAGATGCAATAGTAAGTCCTAAAATTTCTAAACTAACACATAGAGTTTTTTTTTGTTGCTTATGTTCACTTACACAAGCATAAGAGAAGTAAGTTGTTTCCTAGAGCTGAAAGGTGTGTGTTCCTTGGCTATGCAGATCATCAGAAAGGATATTGGTGCTACAATCCACAAACCAAGCAAATGTTTACTACTATAGATGTAGTTTTTCATGAAACTTTGATATATTTTTCCCCCGAGTCTGAAATTCAGGGGGAGAATTATGATGAAGATCATACTTTTGTTCCTCAAGAAATTGATATTGAGGTCAGATTAGAGAAAGAAAGTTACAAAGTTATATCAGGAGATGATGAAAGTATGCAACAATGTTATGATCAACAACCACATAATGAGGAAGATTTTGAGTATGTTGAGATCGAAAATTTGCCTATTGATGCTGATGATATACCACACCAATCGTCCTCTCAAGAACCTAATACAGAAAAAAGAATTCTGCCAGATCGTGTTACTAGAGGTATCCCTAAGCCTACTTATGATCCTGACCTCACCAGTAAGACAAGATACCCTATGAGTAATTATGTTTGTAACCAGAATTTGTCTAACTTAAATATCGCATTTATAAGTCAATTATCTATTGTATTTATTCCTAACAGTGTGCAGAAAGCTTTAGCTAACTCTAGGTGGAAGGATGCTATGAATGAGGAGATGAGATCCTTGCAAAGAAATAAACACATGGGAATTAGTAGATTGTCCAGTTGGAAAGAAACTAATAGGATGTCGATAGGTGTATACTGTGAAATTTAATGCAGATGACACAATTGAGCGATTCAAAGCTAGATTAGTGGCAAAAGGGTACACACAAACATATGGAATAGATTACACTGAAACATTTGGTCTCATAACCAAAATTAGTACAGTTCGAGTATTGTTATCTCTAGCTATAAACCTTGATTGGTCCTTACAACAATTTGACGTAAAAAATGTCTTCTTACACGGGTAATTATCTGAAGAAGTTTATATGGAGTTACTAGAAGGATGTGAGATCCTGAATACACATAGCAAGAAGGTATGCAAGTTGAATAAGTCATTGTATGGACTAAAACAATCGCCATGAGCATGGTTTGGTAGATTCACCAAGTCAATGCTTGATTTTGGATATCAACAGAGCAACCAAGATCATATCTTGTTTCTAAAGAAAAAGGAAGGAAAGATTACAATTCTTATTGTCTTGTTGATGGCATGATAGTTAGGGAAACGATCTAGAGGAACGCAAGACATTGAAAGAGTACTTGGCAAAGGAATTCGAGATGAATGATCTTGGTCCTTTGAAATATTTTCTTGGAATTGAGGTCTCAAGATCAAAGGCAGGTATTTTTCTCTCACAACGAAAATATACATTGGATTTACTGAAAAAAACTGGAATGACAGCATGCAAACCATCAAATTCTCCAATTGAAGAGGGATTGAAGTTGTGCATTGAAGAAGATCAAACTCCACCTAACAAGGAAAAATATCAGAGACTTGTAGGGAGATTGATGTATCTATCGCACACTAGGCCAGATTTAGCTTATGCTCTTAGTGTGGTTAGCCAGTTCATGCACAATCCAGGTGAAAAACACATGGATGTTGTTATACGAATTTTAAGGTACATAAAAACTGTTTCTGGAAAAGGAGTTATGTTCAAGAAGAACTCCAACTACAAGGATGTGATGGTTTATACTGATGCAGATTGGACAGATGCTCTTGATGATAGAAGATCAATTTCTGGATACTTTACATTTGTAGGAGGTAATCTTGTCACATGGAAAAACAAGAAGCAGAAAGTTGTAGCTAGATCCAGTGTAGAAGCTGAACTTAGAGGAATGGTTCTTGGACTTTGTGAAGGTTTATGACTCAGACAACTTCTCCAAGATTTAGGGTATGCACATACACGTCTCATTCAGTTATATTATGATAATAAAGTTGCAGACAACATTACTCACAACCTTGTCCAACATGATCGGATGAAGCATGTGGAGGTTGATAGATTTTTCACCAAGGTAAAACTTGATAAAAATATTCTTGAATTGCCAAATATTCAATCTGAAGATCAGCTGACAGACATTCTTACCAAAGCTGTGACAAGTCAGATTTTTAGGAGATTATTGGACAAGTTGAGAATATATGACATCCATTTACCAACTTGAGAGGGAGTGTTGGGATAAAAATATTTGATTAGATAAATTATAGATTTGTATAGCGGTACAAAATATTGTATAATTAGAACTTGTTTTATTTAGTTCTAATTTATTGGAGTAAAATATTATAAGATCATAGTATTTGTATAAAAAATAATATGAATAAAAATTATAAAATATATTTTATGTTTTTCAATTAATCTTCCAATGATTATTATATTAACTAGAGTTTTTTTTATAAGCAAATAACATCAATTAATTAAATTGAGTACAAGGGGTACTCACATCCCAAAAATAGAGTACAATACAAAGTAGAGAAAAGTTATTAAAAAACACACTAAACAAAACAAATCCAAGGATTATTGTGTCAGTCTACAAGGTTACAAGACATTCTCATACCAACCGAAGAGATCCACTTCCAAGAATATAGACGAATAGAATCAAGCAATTTCAACCGATCCACAACGTCTTGTTTAAAGACCACACAGTTCCGATGCAATCAAATGGACCAGATGACTGCAACCCAAATAATAACAAAGTATTGGGATCGCCTTTTACTCCTCCCTTGGTCACACCAAACAAGAAAAAAGGACACCAAAGAAAAAGGCATAACAAAATTAACACCAAGCCAGCAAAAAACATCCATCCACGTACTATATGCCACCGGGCAGAAAACAAAAAGATGCATCAGATCTTCAACAAATAAATCACACATAGGACACAAAACAGAATCCAATTGCACACCACGCCCCTGCATAAGCAACCTACAGTGAACAGAATCCAAGAAAAACTGCCAAGAAAATACCAAGCATTTGATAGGTACTTTACCTTTCCACAGTCTGTACAACACCTCCTGAAGATTAACATCAAGAGTCGAAATATTAACCAAAAGAGTCAACAACCAACAATAAGCAGACTTAACAGAATATACCCCTGAAGCATCAGCCAACCAACACCAGTGATCCTTCAGGTGAGGACGCAACACAAATCCATCCAGAATTTCCATCAAACTCGCTACCAATGGCAACTCAAATGAGAAGGGAAGGTGGCGCCAAAGAATGCCCCAAACCCAATTATCTCCAGACCAATGACCAATCTGCGCTACCATCGAAGAGCGATCGAGAGCAAATGAATATAATCTGGGAAAGACCTCTTTTAGCCTAAAGCCACACAACCACCTATCCTCCCAAAATCTCGTCGAAGTACCATCCTCCATAGCCCGTAATATCTTCTCATTAACCCATTGTCCTCCTAACTGTAAAGTAGATACAAAATCCCGCCACCAACTAGAAGCACGTCGATCCACCAAACACACATTCAACCATGACGGGGTCAGACCATATCGCGCCTGAAGAACCTGCGCCCACAAAACCCCCGGATATGATAAGCAACGCCAGATCCATTTACCAAGTAAAGCGTAATTAAATAACTTCACATCCTTAATTCCAAGCCCACCCACTCCTTTCGGTCGACACACCAACTCCCATCGGACCCAAGGGATCTTAGACAGATCCTTAACCCCATTCCACAAAAAGTTCCTTTGAATAGAGATAATATCCTTCACCACAGACTTAGGGACTTTGAAAAAGGAGAGGAAGTGGATAGGAATAGAATTTAGCACCGAGTTAATAAGGGTGACACGACCACCAATTGAAACATACATGTACTTCCAAGATGAAAGCCGAAGTCGCATACTATCCTGCCAAGTAGCTCGCAATCTAGGATTCGCTCCAAGGGGAAGCCCCAAATATTTCACCGGCAGTTGGCCCCTACGACAAAGAAGAAAGTTTGCTGCAAGCTCCACAAAGTCATCGTCAGTATTCACTCCCACCACACAACTTTTATGGAAATTAATAGACATGCCTGATATAAGTTCAAACCCTCTTAACAACGCCTTAACTGTCCACAAGTTACATGCAGAAGCTTCCCCAATAATCAAAGTATCATCTGCAAACTGCAGGAGAGACACCACAGACCCCATCACCCCAACCTGCAAACCAGTAAACAAACCCCCCTCTAGCGCCCTATCCATCATCAACCGCAGTCCTTCAGCTGCAATTAAGAATAAGAATGGGGCCAACGGGTCCCCCTGTTTCAAGCTCCTCCCAATACTAACCTCTGAGGTAGGACTACCATTCACCAGCGCTGACAAGCTACCTCAACAAACACACCCCTCCATCCATCTAACCCACCTCTCATCCAAAACCAAAACCACGCAACATATATAACAAATAGTCTCATTCAATCGAGTCATATGCCTTCTCATAGTCAATTTTAAGCACAAAGATACTCTTTTTATAAAGTTTTGCAAAATCAATCGCCTCATTTGCAATAAAAAAACTATTAAGCATGCTACGACCTGGAACAAAAGCCGACTGACGGTGCGAAATAATCGAAGGGAGCACACCACGCAATCGATTCGCCAACACCTTTGATAATATTTTGTACATGCATCAAAGAAGAGAAATTGGCTGAAAATCAGACATGTGTTGAGGACAAGAGACTTTAGGAACCAACGTCACAAAATAAGACAATAGGGTCTTCGGAAGCGTAAGATTATTATAAAAGTCAGTCAAAACTTGCAACACCTCAGTAGCATCAACCGCCAGAATTTCTTAACAAAGGCAAAATTAAACCCATCCAGGCCCGGACTTTTATCTCCATCACACTCTGCCAACATAACACTTACTTCCTCCTCTGAAAATGGAGCCACAAGTGTCAAATTCTGTTGAGAATAAATGTCAAATACACCCATAAAATTCAGCCTAGGCTTATGCTACAACCTGCCTGAAAAGTGATCAGAGAAATAATCCACCACCACCCCTCGAATACCCTGAACATCCTCAATCGACCTCTCACCAATAGACAAAGCATATATTTGGTTGCAGCGTCGTCGCCCCCGGAGACAAGCATGAAAGAACTTTGAATTCAAGTCACCATACTTAGCCCAACGCACCCTCGCCTTCTGGGCAATCAAACATTGTTTCCTCCTTCGTGCACTCCAAATCTCAGACAAGACCTCCTTTTGCCGTAGTAACTCCACCAAACTTAGATCTTGCACCTCATTATTATCATCTAGGGCCTGCAACTCAACAGTAAGAGAAGAAATAGTCTTGTCAAGGTTACCGAATACCTCACCATTTCACTTCCTCAATACCTATTTAACATTACCCATACGGACCCAAACACTATGAGCTGCCCAAGATTTTTCAACAACACCATCCCAAGCCTGACAAACCACTGACTCCAATCCAGGATGATCAAGCCAACAATTGTTAAATCGGAACGGCTTCGGACCCCAATTAAGCGCTCTATATTTTAACACAAGCGGATAATGGTCAGACACGTTCCGAAGGAGGACAGATACATAACACTCACCTAGAGTTGATTGTGTACAACCACTTATACACTTATAAATATATCTTTATTCTATACGTATTTTCATTTTGTTCACTGGTCCTTTAGTTTGCAGAATGTATGATTTGATATGGAGAATAAAGATTGTCATATCCTTTATTGGGAACCTATTGATATGCTCATTTGTACACTCCATTAGAAAAATATAATTTTGTTCGATAAACATAATTTTTTAAATAATCTAATTTTAGAAAATATATACTTAAATTGTTTTAGTTTTATATTTTCTATATGTTAAGTCATATTTTTTATTATATTTCCTCGTTTTATTCCCTAAATCTTATGAGTTTGAATTTTTTAAACTTACGGTTCTTTCAACACTAGTTAATATTTTATAGCGATTTATATAATGATTTTCCTTTAGTTTTAGTAATTATTAGATACAAAATTATGTTGAGATTCGTGTTGGAGATATAGAACCGAGAATAAAAATCTTATTCTTTAAAGATGAATCTTAAAACATAATACAAATACAATGAACAAGTATTTAAATTTATATTACATTAAAAGAAAAAAGTACATATTTTTTATCCCATGATATTTTTATCTTTTAAATTTGATAATTTGATCTCCGAATTTTAGAAATATATAATTTTAATTTTCTATATTTAAATTTAAATTTTAATTATCATTTTTCATAAGAAAACTGATAAAAATAATTAATGACTAGTTTGATTTTTTAAATATTTAAAATAATTTTCAATATTAATTTTGAAAAACCATTTCTAGAGTAGAAGAAAAAAATATTTTATAAATTTGTTTTAAAAATTATGTTAGACAAAAACGAATGGTATTTATAATAATAAAAAGTTATGAAAAACCATTTAAATAATTCCATAACAAAAAATAATAATATAAGGTAACTATAAATGAAAATTTAAATATCATTAACGAAAATATTTTTTTTTCAAAACTGAAAAATAAAACATTTTTTAAAAATTAATCATGTTTATAATCTTTAAAAAAAGTTTTAAAGATACTAGAAAATAATTATAAATATGATTTTAATAATTTTTTATATTTACATTTGGTATTTAATATTTTTATTATTATAATGTTGATTTAAAATTAAATTTATTTATTTTAATTTATAAAGGCTAATTTATTACATTTTTAAAAATATAAAAATTAAAACTATTTTTTGAAAAAAAAAATATAAAGACAGAAATATAGGTAACAGCAAAGGTGTTTTATTGCTAGTTTGTGAGAAGGGAGAGTAGCGGGCTAGAAGAGCCCAGGCCCAGGCTGAGTAGTCCATCAACACAGTCTTCTTTCTCCGAGTGTTAGGGCATGCAACCAGCAGCGTTGCATAATCCACCTTTCGCTTCTTCCCACTCACTACCGCTCACCAATACACTTCTTCAGTGGTAATTATCGTGCGACTCAGTACATGCTATGCTCCTTTGGAATTTCTTACTCTCTTATTTTGCTGCCATTATTTTCGGTTATGGATTACTACTTACACTGATTGTTTTATGTTAGTTAGGGTAATTGAAATGGTAGCGAAAATGAAATTTACATTTCCGCACTTTGCAATATTACTTTATGTTTGGTTTCATTTCTAGCATTGACATTGATTTTTTTTTTTTTTAATCTTTTTCCCCTTTTATTATTGCCTCTGTTTGATGATTTAATACTATATTTCGTTCAATTTAGGTAGCTAGTGGATTTTGAGAATGACTTCCATTTAATCCTAGCACTAGTTGCAGTGAGCTGAATAGTGAATACAAGACCGATGGTAAACTGCGGGGACTTGTGATATCTCTTCATTCTTTTTCCCATTACATCTGATTGATTTGTTGTTTAAGATTTGTTTATCTCAGTATTCATCATCATGCCTATCCTTTTGCTATGTTTATTCTTTAATTTGGTGATGTTGTTAACTACATGCTTGGTGCAACTTATGAACAGGTTCACATGGCAGCATCTGTAAGGGGGGTTCATAAACTTGTATCCTCCTCCCGGATTGAAAAACTATTATCCCTTTTACGTTTCAAACAGCATCTGCCACCGTGGGTTGAGGCTGTGCGTCATTTTAGCTTTACCGATGATTTCAGTGGCAGAAGAAAACATCCTGCCGGGGAACCTGATGATTTTTTTAGTGAACAGTCAGAGTCAAGTTTTGAAGACAATGGTAGCAACAGAACCCATGAGGCATATAATGTTGAACAGTGTTTGTCAGAATCAATTCCAAGTGGGCTTTTGAGAGGTAGGAAGCCAATTAATCAGCCTCCTCCACGTTTCCGAGAATCTGGTAGAGGTTCCCATTCCTTTCGTCCAAGATTTGATGACAACCGTGGTGGGTCGGATGACAAAACAAATAAAACTTCCAAAATTGATCTTGCATTTCAGGGCATAAATGTGGCAGAAACAAATAGGGATTTTGGCCAATCACAAGACAGTTTCCTTGATAAATTCAAGCTTGGTTTTGATGATAAAACAGTGAATCGGTCTGAGTTTGCAGCAAGCAAGCAATCTGAAGAAGCAAAGAGGTCAAATCCCAATCATCAGGCTCAAGAGTCTGTGCCACAGGATGCTGATGAGATATTCAAGAAGATGAAGGAGACTGGCCTTATCCCCAATGCTGTGGCTATGCTTGATGGTCTATGTAAGGATGGTTTAGTTCAAGAAGCGTTGAAACTTTTTGGTTTGATGCGAGAGAAGGGAACCATTCCAGAGATTGTCATATACACAGCAGTAGTGGAGGGATACACAAAGGCCAACAAGGCTGATGATGCCAAAAGAATTTTCAGGAAAATGCAGAGTAGTGGCATTTCTCCCAATGCTTTCAGTTACACAGTCCTTATACAAGGACTCTACAAGTGTAGCAGATTACAGGATGCTTTTGAATTTTGTGTGGAGATGTTAGAAGCAGGTCATTCTCCAAATGTGAAAACTTTTGTAGGCCTGGTGGACGGTTTCTGCAAGGAAAAGGGGGTTGAAGAAGCTAAGGATGCTATCAAAACATTAACTGATAAGGGCTTTTCCGTTGATGAGAAAGCTGTTAGGAAGTTTTTGGACAAGGAAATACCATTTTCACCCTCTGTTTGGGAAGCCATATTTGGGAAGAAAGCCCCACAGAGACCATTTTAAATATCTTTCATACCATGTAAGCTATTCTCTTAACTCTTCAACTGATTTGTCAGACTGTTTTCTTTCTTTATGTAATATATTGCTAATTTTGGTGTGCGTATTGTAATTTGCTAAAAAGGGTTTTTTGGCAGGTAGCTGTTTACTTCTTGATAATAAGCCTCGTTTTCGTCTTTGAATGTACTTCTCCTAAGTTAATTAGCTTTTGAACTTTGAATGATTTCTTCACTTGATCAGTAACCTGGCATCCCTCGATCTAAAATTTGTCTAGTAGTTGTTAACAGAATCTGCTACAGAGATCTAATGTTTCGCCAGACTAAGTAAAATCTGACTCACATCTAAAATGTATAAATACAAGAACTCTTACTATCAGGTTTCATATCTCACTATATCAATTGTTTAGTCTAGGCTTCTGTCATGGATCATACCTTGAGTTCATGCTGGTCATGCATGACTAACTTAGCTCTAATCCTTGCCTCAATTCCACTGGCCCTAACTCGATTAACTCTTGGTTACCTATTCATTTTGTTTCCGTGAAACTTGATGAACTAGGAAACAAGAAGTAGAAAGTGTGATCTAAAGAGACAGACTTGACAGATTTGTGGTGAATCCAGAAACGCAATTGTGTTTCCTATCTGATGTTGATGGCGATAGTGGGCAGAATCAAACATGCAATGGAAGCAATAGGGATCAGCTCCCGTTCATGTGGCTCCTTGCTTCACTTTTGAAGTCACTTCTCACTAGTTTGTTGCAAACTTCTGGTAGCTCTGGGTAGGATATACTGATACACCATTTCTTCAAATTCCAGACCTTTGTACTAAGGTTCATCAGTTTTTATCTGAACTGTAGAAGTATAGCGAAAGGCTCTTAGTCTGTTTCTGAATACTTGTTACTGATCAAGTCTCTGTTTGATTCCTTGATCTTCATGGGTTGTCCTGTACATCAATTGTAGACTGGAGGCAAGTGAAATTTAATCTCTTCTTACAAGTGAAGCTCGTTAAAAGCAATCTCAATCCAGTCTCTATTATTAATTTAGCACCAAGTAGCTGTGTTTGTTTTATAGTTTTTAAAAACTATTTTATGACACCATTTTAAAAAATTATTATTAGGATGAATGGAAGATGCAAATGAGTAATATAAAATTGTAATTATAAAATAAAAAACATGCATTGGCCAAGAAAACTATCTACGCTTTTTTCCTGGTGCCACATCAATAATTGAAGGATGATTGATTAAAGTTTAAAGTAAAAATGATTTTAAAACATGATCACCCAATTATTGTAGTATAGAAATACTAATAAAATCCAATAAATGGTTACCAGGGAGGATTATACCACCCAAACTTCAATTTTTCTGTATTTAAAATCTTTAAGCACTTTAATTATTTTAGCCTATGAGAAATCAAGACAAGTTGAATCATGGCTTTAGCTAATTTTTCTTTACATTATACATTTTTTTAAAATAAAGTATGATGATAAACATTGTTGTTAGTAATAATAAATACTTTTATATTGATTATAAATACATAAAAGAGAATTTGTTTCTTTGTTTGGAGTCCTCTCCTAGGAAAATATTTTAGGGGCCAATCTTATATAGACAAAAGAGTGAATCACTTCCATTAGATTTAGAGCAACTCAAATGCAAAAACTTACTGTAGGTTCTTAATTCATTTTATCAATGGGAAATAGAATTTAAGAATTTACATTCTTTTTCTCCACTGATATAAGCTCTTTTGAACAATTTCTTTTCAAGATATTAAAATTAATAGCAAACAGATAAATTAATTTTCAAAATAACAAAACAAACTATTAATTGAAGAGTAAAGGTAAAGAAAGTGAGAGAAACTGAAATTGATAGGAACAGCAATACAGAAAAATTAACTTCTCTCTGCCATTATTTTCTCAATTTCTCCCCCTTTTAATCCGCTGCAGACCCATGTGGTGCCTTCATTTCCACATCTCCATTCCTAACTTGCTGCAAAATAATTTGAGTTCATGTCCACAGCAAAAAAAAGGAAACAAAATAATAAATAAAAGAAGCTCTAAACCATAATATGATACTCTAACTTTAGTATGTTATCTTCGTGCTTGCTATTCATATTATATATATATATATATATAATTAATGTTGATAATTTTCGTGTTATTCAACATTTCTGGTCGAGATTTCTCTCTATTTGTTTTACTAGTTTTGTTATGAATCAGAAGAGTTCTATTGCGCACTCATTATAGTTAGGTGTTTCATGATTGAACAAAAAGTTCAACTTTGAAAAAGTTAATGTTAGGTTGATCAAATTCTTATCTTATTTTCTCTTCCGTTACCTTATATTTTCACTAAAACTTTGTATTATTATTATTATTATTATTTTTTTTTTTTTCCTAGTCTTTATTTCAAGTTGAGAATGTCAAATATATGTTCTTAATTTGAGGGAACTCTTAATTACAAGAATAAAAATTTTTTCACAACACATCCCATACTTCCCTTATACAACTCAAAATATTAATATATTATTATTTAATTAATAAAAACGATTGTTTGGGAGATGTCTGGGTTGTGTAATCAACCCATCATTTCTCTAATTATAATCAGTTAATGTAAGTGATTTATGAGTGGTAACCTTTAAACAATCCACCTTTATTAATATAATAATTTATAAAATGATTTAATAAAATTAAAAATAAATTAAAATTATTATTATAATATTAAAAGAGAGTTGTTTATAGGAATTCTATAAATTTGAATTGTAAAAATATCATTTTCCTTGAATTATATTATCTTCATTTTCTAATTATAATAATAAAAGATATTTTCGTGTTATTCAAGAGATTTCTCTTTCATTTCATTTTTAGGTGCAGTTTTGTTAAGAGTCTGCAAAGGAGGTTGTGGAGATCAGAGTCATACAATCTATTGTTTGCATGTCCATTGGAAAACTCTATTACATTGTTGTATTTTCCTCATTTTGTCTAATCAATTATATATTAAAAATATTATTTTATCGCAAAAAGTTGATAATTATAAAAATGGGAAGTACCTTTAAGGGAAAAGTTTTTACTACTTAAAGGTGGTTCAACAGATAGAACTCTTGAAATTAAGAAAAAAATATATGGAAATTTATTCAAATAAAAATATGTTGTGTATTTAACAATTGAATTCATTTTGAATTTGATACAATTTTAATGATATTAATTTTTAATTATTAAAAAACAAAAATGATTTGGGGTGTCCAGATATAATATTAGCAAACAAAGTAGTACTATCTTCTAATATTTGACTAAATGTATAAAAATATATATTTAAAGAGTAGAAAATATCACTTTATTTAGCTTGAATGAAAAATCGTTAATATTTAACTAATTAAAAAGAAAAAACTATATATAATAATAATAATAATAATTATTATTATTATTATTATTATTATTATTAGTAGTAGTAGTAATAGTATAATCACCTATTATTATTACTATGACATAAATGTACCATAAATCAATTATTAATAAGATATAAAATTTTCAAAATGAGTTCATTTTGAAAGGAAAAAAATGGATTTCAACATACAATAATAAATGTAATTAATTATCGTTATAATAATTTAATTATAAAAAAAATTTATTTAAAATGAAAAAAATATCATATAATGTCTAATGAATATAATAATAATAATAATTATTATTATTAATATAATCACGATTATATGACATAAATGTACCATAAATCAATTATTAATAAGATATGAAAATTTCAACATGAGTTTATTTTGAAAGGAAAAAAATGGATTTCAATATTTGTATGTGAAGTAATAATAATAGATGTAATTAATTATCTTTATAATAATTTAATTATTAAGATTTTTTATTTAAAATGAAAAAAATATCATATAATTTCGAATGAATATATATATATATATATATATATATATAATATAAATGAATTATTATTTATCAATTAAGTTAAATAAAAATACATTAATAAAAATCATTTATTTAAAATATTATATAATTTATATGAATTGAAAATATACAAAAATCTAATTTATTAAAAAATAATGAATGACACATTGTTGTATGCAATTTTGTGCTTATCTGACAAAACAAATGGGTGCTCATTTAAAAACAAAACGAAAAAAAAACTTTTAAAACTACAGATTAAATTGTAATTTTGACCTCCATTGATGTCTTATTTATGATTTCGATCTTCTTAATTTTTGTTGCTTTAATTTTAGTTTTCAAGATTATAAAACATTAAAATTGTAGTATAGTAATACATACAATTATTTATTATACTTTAAAATAAAATACGAATATTAAAATTACAGGAAAAAAATAACAAATCAAAATTAGAAAAAAAATTAAAGAAGTACCAAAGTTAAAATTGTAATTTAATAAAATAATAAATAGGAAATGTTTCTTTAAGACAAATTAGATTAAACAAAACTGTGTACATGTATCTGGTCATACCCACCCACCCTAGCTTCTCCGAGTGCCGCCTCCTACTCGTCTCTTCCCAATCCAAACTCCATTTCTGCCATTGACCTACAGAGATGGAACAACCACCCTCTCAAGCACTTCAATCTTTGTCCGTCTCCGATTCTCAGATCCCTCAATCCCCCAATTCCACTCCCAATCCAACTTCTCAGTAAGTTTCTTAGCCGATTTCTCTCTCTCCCCAACTCTCTCTTAGGTTTTCAATTTCACTGTTCCTTTTAAATTTTGCTCCCAGGTTGAGTCCTGAAGAGAAGTTTAAGATTGTGAGGAGCGTTGGAGAAGAGTGCATTCAGGAAGACGAACTCCTTAACCTCCTCACCAAAAAACCCGAACCTGTTTGCTACGATGGCTTCGAACCCTCCGGACGCATGCACATTGCTCAGGTTAGTAAATCTCTATTTTCATACATTCTTTAATATTCATGTTATATACTAATACGAAATGGAAACTAAAACAAAAAATGACGGATTGAGTGTGAGTAGTCGATTACTTGGTTTCTAAGGTGAATGCACCGGAATCTTTGAATGAGGTGTAGTGTGGTGTGGCCTACATAGTTTTTACCTTTTTACTTGTATGTTATTATTTTAGGGTGTCATGAAAACAATCAGTGTCAACAAGCTGACATCTGCCGGTTGCCGTGTCAAAATATGGATTGCTGATTGGTTTGCCAAGCTGAATAATAAGATGGGAGGGGATTTGAAAAAAATTGAGACGGTTGGTCGTTACTTGATTGAGATTTGGAAGGCTGTTGGTATGGATGTTGAGGGAGGGAAAGTTGAGTTTCTGTGGTCTTCGAAGGAGATTAACGCCAGAGCTGATGAGTACTGGCCTCTTGTGTTGGATATAGCTCAGAAGAACAATCTTAAAAGGATTATCAGGTTCCTTTCCCTTATTAAAATTCCTTTCTGTATGTTCTCGTAAAAGGTGGATTTGGACTTGAAATGATTGTGTTTTGATTTTATGAATTATAGGTGTAGTCAAATTATGGGACGAAGTGAGCAGGACGAATTGACTGCTGCTCAGATATTCTATCCATGCATGCAGTGTGCTGACATATTTTTCCTCAAGGTGTGTTTCATTTTTCAATATATATATATATTTGTGCTTGCATCAATTATTTTGTGTGTAATTTATCAGCTTGTCATCAGTACAAAATTATATTACATTTCCTTATAGGATCACAATCGATGTTGTTTGTTTACTGTAGATAACTCTTCTGAATAAACATGTGTGGTTGTTACAATTTTAGCATTAAAAATGGAAATTATGATAGATGTTCATAGCCTTGAATGTATTAATTGTTTCTACTGAGTATCGATGATCTCTTATCTAAACCAAAATTATGCTGTTATTGGGTTTTTCAAATCTTTGAATATTCAGATATTGTGCTGTTTCTTATGTCCTAACCTCTGAAACTAGTTGTCAATTTTCTTAAAAATTATAATTAATAATACATGAATTTTTATTTTTGCAAATAGGCTGACATCTGCCAATTGGGAATGGATCAGCGGAAAGTGAATGTACTTGCTAGGGAGTATTGTGATGACATTAAGAGGAAGAACAAGCCCATTATCTTGTCACACCGTATTCATCGAATTTCCTTTTGAATAGTGATGTTTAAGTGGTATGTCTCTTGCTAACTGTGTTTTGTGGTTGATTGGCAGACATGTTACCTGGTCTGCAGCAAGGGCAAGAAAAGATGTCTAAAAGTGATCCATCATCTTCTGTTTTCATGGAAGACGAGGAGGTAAGTTGTTAACTTTGCCATCAAATTTGTTTCATTATCACAAAGAAGATCAATTGTCATATCTAGTTGCACTCTGTTTTAATTATTATAATGGCTAAGATGTTTTTTTTTGTGTGTGTTTGTTTAACTTTATATTTGGGTATAGGCTGAAGTGAATGTGAAAATAAAAAAGGCTTATTGCCCGCCAAAGGTTGTGGAAGGAAACCCATGCTTGGAGTACATTAAATACCTTATTTTACCGTGGTTTAATGAGTTCACAGTGGAGCGTAGTGCAGATAATGGTGGGAACAAGTAAGTTATGCTTTTTCATCTGCTTGAACTTCACGTGCCCTTAAAGTAGTATTTCTTGGATAATTTTGTTTACTTTTTTTGTCAGTTTTACAAAAAAAAAATTCTTCGGCACAATTGTTTAGTTTATATTTTTCCATGCTTCCATTTAATCTAGGACATTCAAAAGCTATGAGGAGCTTATTGCAGACTATGAAAGTGGAGAGTTACATCCTGCTGACCTTAAACCAGCACTGTCAAAGTCATTGAATAAAATTCTGGAGGTGATGATTTCTGATTATGTTAATGTTGATGTGTCGTACTTTTAACTTCCTATTTCTAAAGGCCCAATTTCCAGTATGTATCTAGGTTGTAGTATTCTTACAATGCATTCGAACAGTGATATAGAAGGGTTTGGTACATATGTACTGAGTCTATTGCTCTTCATAATCCTATAATCATATCGATTAGTTTAAGATTTGGGTTTGAAATTTTAACAAGGTCTCAATCTGCAAGTGTCAGTGTGGTGGTTAAAATATTTCAATTTGTTTAATCCATCAGCTTCTCCAAGTAAATTATGACTTTAATATCTGTTTAATTCATCGTTCTGCATTTGTATGTACAAAGTACAAATCATAACGTCTTTTTTTTGGCTCAAGTGGCTTCTTACATATGCATTAATTATTAGCCAAGGTATATTCTTGTCTCGATTAAGTTTATGCAGCTTAGTAAAGAGGAATCGAGAATTAGACACCAGAGCTGCTACCCTCATGTTTGGGTTGGCTGTGGATATTATATCCTTAGGGTGCTGATTGCATATTCTCACTATTCATTGTGAGCTTGTACAACGCGAGACTATCGCCATATCTTATATTTTTTGTGAATTCTGGAGTTTTTGTTTTTTTGGTCTTTTCTTCATTTCTAGCATGTGGCATAAGCTCAATGATTGTTATCTCTTGTACTATGCACAGCCTGTAAGAGAACACTTTAGGAAGGACAGCAATGCGAAAGAGCTACTGAAAAGGGTCAAGGTGAGCCTTGTTTTGAATGTAAAGTACATCATTCAATCATTTGGGTGTTACATACACACACTAAACTTGATTTTGATTTGCAGGCTTACAGAGTCACCAAGTAATTTGCTGATTAAAGATTTCAGGCTAATTCTATTCTTTGCCAAGCAGCCATATAATTTTTGTGTTATGAAATTATGTACTTTTGGACTTGTAAAATGTGGCAGAGTTGTTTTCTTTAGAATGAGTAATGTTATTTTTGTTCGAGTATTTTGTTTACTTGAAATATAGATATAATGTGTTAAATTAATATTTATATTTTTCTTATGTACAAAATTGACATAAACTTTTAATTATTCACAATACAATTAAAACCGAGACGCCTAACAAGCAAATAGCGCTATAGCCAATAGCTGGATTATTTTGAAGGACAAGATTTTACTTCTATATTTTCTAACGCACTTCATAAATCAATTTGTCAATACATGACATTAGTTTATTTTCAAATTTTGAAATAATAGTATTGGCAAATATTTATTATACGATTCTGAAAAATATATATATTTTAAATCACAAATGAACAAACACTTGCATTTGTAATAAGTGTTTGGGTGGAGAATTTATAGGGTGTATATTATTTTAATAAAAAAATTGAAATATTTTATGAAAATAAAGATTGTTTGGATAGATAATTTTGAAAGAAAATGAAACGTTAGAAATTTTTTATAGTAATTTGATTATTTAAAATTAGATTATTTTGTTTAAATGTGAGAATTTGTAAGTTTTTAATTTTTTTATAATTTATCTCTGCCTGACTTTGACTAAATTGATTAACTCATCTTAACTAATTCAATTTGTTTTAATTATATTTATCTCAATATGTCATTTTCATATTGGTTTGGTTCAAATATTCTCATTTTAGTTTCACTCAATTTGTAATGTTTTTAATTTAATTTATCTTATTTTGAATTGGTTTATCTTATCATAATACACATAACTTGATTTTACCTTTTTGTTTTAATCTAATATAGCCTAACCCGTCGATTTGTTTTAACCCAACCTAACTTGACCTGACTTTCTTGATCTTATTTAACTCTTTAGACTCAAGCTAACTATCCAAACCTAACATATTTCGTCTCAACTTCAATACAACTCATTTTAATTTGATAGTTTACGTCATATCTCATCTTGATTAGTCCGTCTTGTCTTATTCTGATCGACTCAACTTATTTTAATCTGATTGACCTAACTCATACATGAAAGTGATTCAAATTTAATTTATTTAAATTTTATAAAAATTATAATATTTTCATAAAACCAATTAGCAATATGTGGAGTAGCCTAACATGAAGCTGAGTGTTAGACTTTGGCTCCGATACCATGTTAAGGTTTCAATATAAAACCAATTGATAATATGTAGAGGAACCTAACATATATTTAAACCATACTAAATGACATGAGGTAGGCTATATGAGACTTTCAATATAACCAAATAGAATATTAGAATAAAAATAACGAATCCAATGTAAAATATGTAGTGTAATATTATTCACAAGTAGATAAATTATTTTTTAAACAAAATTAAGATATTATTTATATTTTATTTAAAAATAAACACAATTATGTATTTTTTAAATAAAAATAATAATCATAAATTTAAATTAAAATATTTTTTATGGAAATTACTTTAGAATGTTAATTTTCAATTCGAGTGTTTTTTTCAACTAGTAATTTTAGAATATTATTTTAGCTATAAAGATGTTTTAAATTATAAAATTGAAATTGAAATTTGGGCACGGGGTGGGGGAAATCAGTAAATCTCAAAAGAAAAAAATAAAAAAATAAAAATTTAATTTATTAAGTATAAAAATAAATGTTAAACAAAGGATAACAAGAAATAAAATTTAATTAAAATGTAATGATAATATGAAAATTTTATGCTGTTGTTTAATTCTAATTCAATTTTATCATAGACGGTAAAATTATTAATTTTTATTATATTGAGTTGAATAAATCTAAAATTACTCTTAATTAATTAATAGCGGAAGAAACTAGTATATGCAACATTTTTTTATAATAACTATCTATGGTAAAACTTTTTCTAATAATGATCTACGGTTATATTAATAATTTTACAATAATTATAGTTAAAGCCATATACAAAATTATTCTTGATTAAGTAACAGTGGAAAAAACTAGTATATGCATAACTTTTGTACTAAATAATTCTACATGAGCAAAGTTTTTATTTGCTTTTTCTTCAAACCTCACTAAATTCAACAATTTAAAAATTATCTTTTTTAGTCTTAACAAAACAAAAATAATAAGTTTCTGCATAAAAACTCCCAAAAAATAAATATATTTTATACAAAAAGTTGTTTTATAAACAAATATTGAGTGCACATGACACGCCAAATTAATTAATTATATATAAAATATTAAAAAAAATACAATGAGAGAATGGAATATGGAGAAATATAACGAAAATTCAAATTTATCAAAATAAAAAAGAATTGTGTCAACTAAAATAGATATTATAATAAATTTAAAAGAATTTTCATTAAAAGATTATATTTTTAAGCATGTTTGATGTTAAGTTTTGTTCTTTTTATTATTTCTGTATTATTCTCTTTCAATTCCAACACCTGCCTCATTATATTTGCATAAAAAAAAATAGAATTAGGTAAAATAATTACTAAAATAATGATATTATTCATTGTATTGTGGTGGGTAGTTTTGTAACAACCAAAGTTCCAAATAAAGTAAACATTATATCTACAAATTTCATTTCGAAACCTATATATTAAATTTCTTATGACATATACCAAGTCTTATTCCTTGTATTTGTAGATAGGGTTGGATTTGGCTAGAAATATATTGAAAGCATCAACCTATTTGATCACTTCAATTTGAATGAGACATTCTACAATAACTACTAATAAAAGCAAGCAAATATACCTACCATATAAAATTATTGAAAGGCAATGGTAAAAATTACATAAATGAATGAAAAAATAATCAGAAGGGAGAAAAGTCATAATAGAAATATGAAGACAAAATAAAAATCCAGACTTGTTAATTTTTGTTATTTCAAGTTATCCAAACAAAAGAGTTAGGAATAGGTAATGGTTAAGTTACCCATTAAAGTAATTATAGAAGAATATTTGTTTGTTATTGAAGATGTAGAAAGATAAAACTTAAAACATGACTTTAATCTAATAAATTACCTAAATTACATACAGTAGAGAAATAAAAAATGGCATCATGCTATCACTAAGAAAATTTAAATATTCATTTACACATTTGATCTAATGCATAGCTTTGAAAAAAATTAATTATATTATTATTTTAAAAATGTTTAATTATTTTTTAGTTACTAAATTTTGGGATAAATAATTAAAAAAAAGTTATTTTAATCCTTTAAATTTAGTAAAATATGATTTTAGTCCTTAAATACTAAATTGGAAGAATTGAAAATAATTTTAAAAGAATCATTTCAATTCTCCAAATTTTTTGTTTAATGATTAAAATCATTTTTTTTTTCAATTTTAAGGGACTAAAATCATTTTTTTCAATGGTTGGGGGGCAAATGTTGAATTGAGATCGTTGTAGTCCAAATGAACACGTTCGATTCATGTATTTCTGACTTCGAGTAAACTGTGAGCAGGTAGTTTTCTTAATCCCACCTCATTTACCATAATCTCTCTAACCTTCTCTGCATCTCTCCACCTTCCTACAGCAGCATAAAGTTTTGCCAACAAAACGTAATTACCAGTATTTTTAGGCTCAAGCTCAAAAGTCCACCTAGCAGCCACCTCCCCAAGTTCAACATTCTCATGAATCACACAAGCTCCAAGTAGTGCACCCCATACAGCATGATTAGGTGTTACAGGCATAGTTTTAATAAGGTTATAAGCATCATTCAGTCTACCAGCACGTCCAAGAAGATCAATAACACAAGTATAGTGATCAACAAGTGGACTAATTTGATGCTGCTTGAGCATAAATTTGAACAAAGAAAAACCCTCCTCAACCAAACCTGCATGGCTGCAAGCATGCAGAACACAGGTGATGGTGACTTGATTTGGTTTTACTCCAGATTGTACCATCTGATTGAAAAGTTTCACTGCCATTATGCCATGCCCATGTTTTCCATAAGCAGCAATTATTGCACTCCAGATAATAATATCCTTGTCCTTCAGAGGAATTGTATTAAAGATCTGGTGAGCATATCCTAAACTTCCACACTTGGAGTATATATCGACTAGAATACTTGCTACTTCAAGTCTGGAAAGAAATCCAGATTTTACAAGGTAACAATGAATGTTCATTGCTTGTAGGAGATCGGCAAGAATAGCATATGCAGGAAGAAGACTATTGCAGGTTGCATTGTCAGGTTGTACACCTTTCAGTAACATTTGCTTAAAGAGTTCTATTGCCTCTCCTGCAAGCCTATTTTGTATGAACCCAGATAGAAGAGCATTCCATGGGGCTGTTCTCTTCTTAGAGGTTCCCATAAACACTTTATAACTGAGGTTGCCGTGATTACATTTGGCGTACGCGTCAATCAAGGCAGTTTCCACAATAACCTCAGACTCGAAATATTGCCTTATTACCCACGCATGCAGGCACTTGACATGTTTCAAATAAACCAAACTGCCACATGCTGATAGTATAGAAGCTATACTTACTGAATTTGGTTTCACTCCTTCATGCTGCATCATGCGACAGAGCATCAGAGCACTTCTAGCATCCACGTTCAGAATGTATCCATTAATCAAAGTTGTCCATGTTACCACGTCTTTCTCATCCATCTGATTCGCTAGCATGCGTGCTTCTTTCATCTTAGCGCACTTAACATACATGTCCAGCAATGCATTTCTAACTACAAGATTTCCCCAAAACCCTTTCTCCTGAACCAACCTATGAACCTCTCTCCCAAGCTCCACATTTTTCAAAAGCCCACAAGCAGGCAATACTGAAACCACGGTTGCACAATCAGGCTCCACACCCTCATCCACCATTCGATCATAAACCCTCAGAGCATCCTCAGCACAGTTATTCCGAATGTACCCATTAATCATGGTATTCCAGGAAATCACAGTTCGTTCCTGCATTAAGTCAAAAACCAGTTGGGCTGCTTCTTTCTCCCCAGCATTCATATACATTGCCAACAGAGTGTTCTGGACGAATGTGTCAGAATCGAAACCAAACTTGTAGGCCTGCCCATGAACTCCAACGCCCACATCAAATAAAGACAAGTCACCACAAGCCTTGATAACAACAGGGTATGTGAATTTGTCAGGCAATGTTTGACCCGAGTCAAGCATTTCAACGAACAAGTTGAGGGCATCAAGGGGGCGCCCAATTTTGCAATACATCCTCATCATAGCGTTCCAGGAGAACAGACTCGGTTGACGCAACTTATCAAACAGGCGGGATGCATATGTTGCGTGGTGACATAGCGCGTACGTTGTGGCAAGCTTAGAGCAAAGGTCGGAGGAGGAGAATAGACCAAGGGTGAGGATGAGGGCGTGCAGCTTTTTGGTTTCGGAAACGGATTGCGATGCTGAATATTTTCGCAATAGCGTTTCACACTGTGCTGCAGTAGTCACAAACATCATGCTTTTCTTCATTGGACCGATCGTTAATTAGTTTGTGCAAGTTGGTACTCTTAAATTTATAGGTTTCGGTTTATCTGGACCCATATAAATTATTTTGGTCTAAATGAAAATTTTTAATAGGCCATTAAAAAGAAGTGTGAAGAGACCAGAAAATAATCAAAATAACATGGCAACTCTTACCAGTCACCAATTACATGTGAAAAATTTATAGTTTAATGTTTTAAATTTTGGATTGAGGATGGCGTTATATATTTTTTTATGATTAATTTATGTTTTTTAATTGAAAGCCCTTTATATTAACTTTCTGGAAAATAACAATCTTATATATTGGAGTTCAGGAAGTAATTACTTGATGTTTACGAGCAAACTTAGGACCAATCTCTCTGCGCTATTAGGCCCAAATGTGAAACATTTTCCTTTGGGCTGGACTTTCAAGAGTTGATTATCATAGGTTTTGCCATTCTACACTCCATAAAAAAATTTAATTATCTCTAATTTATTCTAGAATTGATTTTGTAAAATATATATTTACATTCTGAAATTCCATCTAAAATAATGAAAGGTGTTGCGATACTATATTACATTATTATCTATCTTAAATTAACTCTTTCATTTCATTATGAAGTCTCCATATTCTCTATTCGAGGAAGAGGACTTGTGATATTATATTATATGACCGAGTAATAAACTTATCAAGTTAACTCTTTTATTGTAAAGTCTCAAATCTCAATGTCCTCGATTTGAGGTTAAGAAGATGAATAATATTATATTATATGACCAACATCTTATATCAGTCAACAACTACAAATATATCAAATAATATACAATGCTTGCCCCACAACCCATCAAGAAGTGCGATTAACTCTCACACACGTCATCTTGATGTAAAGTTAAATAAAAAAAACTTGCAAGCTATAACTTTCTTCCATCCGTTACTGTATCCACACATATTAAAGGTAAATTTTAACTTTTATACATCAATTTTTATATCTATTAAACAAATTGATTATTTTCTTTTATTTTTATTTGTGACTTTAATTACTTTTTGTGCACCATTTTTTTAGTATTCCTAAGTTTGTTTGCACATACTTCATATTCGTCTATTTGTCTTCTTTAATTTTAATTTAATTAAAAAAGTATCAATCCTAATTAACATTATATTCTTCTATTTTTCTTCAAGTATCCATAAAATATTAAGTGTGACTATACGGAGATTGTCTTTTTTTTTTTTTTTAACGTACATGTGCATAAATTATTAAACCAGAACTGCATGCATGGGAGAAAAAACAATGGTTTATCTACTTGGGACGCCCATTTGAATATTAATTATTATTAATCACATTTTGTGATGGGAAGACAAAAAATTCCTTTTTAAAGTGAGTTGGTAACGTCATGATGCATCATTGAAGTGGGTGTAAGCAATTAATAGCAGAAGCAAAAATCTTGAAGACTTTCACCTCACAGCACAAACCTGTGCCATAATGTCGCACATCAACTACAAGTAGTATCGAGAGAGAGAGAGAGGAGCATGGCAGAGACACAGAAGAACACCCCACGTACGCGCATTATATAAAAATGAGGAGGAATCTCACATGCACAAAATGAATAGTGATAGGTAAAAATAAATGAATCGAGGGTCGTATTTTATACTTGTCAAAGCAACAACATATCCTCATGGATCCCCTGTTGTAAAGCATTGGGTGTGCCATTATACCACATAGAAGATAGAAGATCCTCCTCTATTATTCCCCTGATGAAAGATCACATCCTCCACTTCTTCAACAACCCTTTATCTTTTTCCCACCCTTCTCTTTTGGAATTGAAGTGGTGTGAATAATGGACCTCTTTATTTACATGACCCATGATATAAATATATATATATAAACCAGAATCTCTCTTCCTCTTGCACCCCCACCTATCCTCTTTTGTATTCCACAAGCTTCCTTTTTCCTATCTCCACCGTCTCCTTCCCTTCCCTTGAACCTTAATCGCTAAGGCAACATAGAGATAGACGCGTATACACCTACACATACACATCAACACACGAGCTTCACACTCCACCTTTTTATATAAAAACTATTTTATTAAACTATTGCTGATTACCTAGATGATTTTTGGAATCGTGATGAAATCATGTATTGACGCGGAGAGTTTTTTTTTTATCTTCTGTACTTTAATCAATATTGAGCTACCCATTTTGTTTTTTTAATTTACAGATGCTTGATTTTCATATATTCCTTCTCTCTTTTATATATTTTTATTATTTCATGTGGGTCTTATACTGGGTACAAATATAGGTTTAGATTTACATGTTTAGAGCACACACCAAACTAGTTCCACAAGATCATAAGTTAACTTTATAATTTTTTTCCGTGTGTCAATTGTTTTTTTTTTAATATATCAACTAACTCAGTCTTTTATAAATTTATGGTGGAAATTGCTAATTCACAAAATTCAAATCTTATATACTCCAAAAATAAACATATTACTAAAATGTTGGTCATGAAAAGCATAATCTAGTACCGACGAAGTGTGTTGCATGAATTAAAAAAAGGAAGTGTATTTGTGGTATATTAAATCTCCCACGAGTCATGAGCAAATGGACATAAAGACATTTTATTTTATAAGAGAACAAACTTTGTTTTAAAGTGTCCATTAGCAATAACAATAATGATAAGAGGTGATATAAATATGGTTAGAAAATGAAGAGGGAAATTGATACCCGTCTTGTACGGTGGATTGGAACATATTCGTTGCTCTTTCTGGTGTTTATTACCTAACCACGTGCCGTCTTTATAGGCGCCGACTCATCAAACCACCAATGGCATGCATGCATATCCAACGAATGCCGTCCACTGGGGTCCACCATGGACACGTCATCCTCTCGCCTCACTCCGAATACCCCTCTCTCTCTCGCAGAGGAAAAATAAAATTCTAATGGATCCGGATCAGGCTTTACTTTTTTTTTTTTTTTTTAATTTAATTTTCAACAAGATATTCCTACGAGTGTTATAATGACTATTTTATCTAAAATCTATATTTAATCTCTTAATTGGATGTTCAGTGTCCTCTCCTTCGTAGAAGAAGGAAATCTCTTTTGGGAGTGTGAAATCCTGGCCTGTCTTGATTATTACGCATGTGTCGCACTCGGCTTTTGGTTATAGTAGCCACACACAGAATGATTAAATAATTTGATGTAAAAAAGTGAAATTGATTAACCTTTTATCTCAAAAGGTTCAAGGAATTAAAATGTCAAGCAAGGAAAAGGGTAAATAAAGCGGGTTAACAGTATTCCACCGCAGATATTTTTAAAAACTGCCATGAAATTTTTACCAGACAGACATGTATTATTCAATATTTCAATTTATAATTAATCAACTAAAAAAATCTCACGCATTTAAATTTAAACATTCTTACAAATATTCAGATGCGGTAGACTGAAATAAGAAGGAGGACGATACTTTCTTTTTTAGAAGAAAAAAAACTGTTAAATATTATATATATTTTTATATACCTGGATTTAGGATTTGTTTTAATATATTCAAAAATCTTGTATTATAATTTTTTAAGAGAATTGTCATTTACAAGATTCGAACCCAGTACTTTTCTGATAATAACTTATAAATAAATTATATTTATATACAAATAAATATATATCCGTGTAAATATATAAATATTTATATATTTTGATATATTTATATAGTTATATATCTATATGTTGGATGTGAGGGCACACTCGAAAGTGAAAGTGTGTGTCGAGTGAGTTTTCAAAATTTGATGCTAAATTTGTGAGCATGTGTCTTTATATGAGTTTGTAATTTAATGACATAATATAATCTTTATAATTTTATTTATATAATGATATAAAATAAATTTGGGAAACGCGTTATTCGCTCTCAAGCGAAAAATACCAATTTTCGCTCAAGCGAGACTTGAGTGAGTGAATTTCTGTGAGCTTTAACATATTTTCACTCAAGCAAAAGTCAATCACACTTTCACCCTCGATCGAAAAATACCAATATAATTTATTTGTAAATTATTATAAAAAAATTATAGTAATTTAGTGGTTGAGATATTAACTTTCAACCCTAAAATACTGTGTTCAAATGCTATCAGTGACAATTCATTAACTTAAGAGAATTTTTGGTTGAAAAAAAAATATAAATACTTTCGAGAAAATATATACAAATAAATATATATTTACATGGATGTATATTTATTTGTAAATAAATATAATTTATTTGTAAGTTATTATCGAGAAAATTCTAGTAGTTTAATGGTTGGAGTATCAGCCTCTAACTCTAAAGTAAGACTTTTAACGTCTAAGAACCGATGTAGAAACTACGTCGTCTCAGCTATAATCGACATTAAATGACGACGTAGAAAGTATATTTTGTAGTAGTGAATAATAATAGGAAGGTTAAATAAACGAATCATATTCAACGGTTAAGATAGGGATAAAAGTTCTTAAAATTTTAACCATGTTCAACAACATTATTCATGAAAAATAAATAAAAAAATTGTTTTCTAAACATTTTTATAGTTAGAAATCATCTCTTAATTTTTATTTTTCAATTTTTTTCATTTCTTTAATTGGTCAAAAAATTAACTAACTATTTATTTTATTATTATTATCCTTTATGTTGAAAATTTAAAGATAAAAAAACACTTTATTTAAATATTCATCATATCCAAAATTTTAAAATTGTTAAACTTTTTTTTATATAAAAATCTATATTCTAAAATATTGAAAATCTATATATGAAAAATAATATTTATTTATAAATGTGAATTTATATTATTTGTTATGACTGTTGTCTTTTATTACTTGGTGAGACAATATTTTTATACTTGTCAAAAATGTCTGAATTTTTATTTTTTAATATTAAAATATTATATTAAAATAATATTTAATTATAATAATTTAATTGTTTTTAAATTATAAAATGAAATTTAAATAAAAAATATAAATGCTTATACAAATTTAAAATAAATTGGTTTAAAAGTAATATCATATTACAAATTCTATCATAAGCTTATGTTTGGATCTAAGAGTGATTTTGAGAGAGTGAAAAATGTGTGAAAGAAAACAGAAAATACGATTGTTTGATTAAAAGAAAAGAGTAAAACTAAGTAAATAGTTAAATAAATTTATTTATGTTTAATACTTTTTTTATTATTTTAATATAATTTTTTATATTTTTAATTATTAATTAATATGATAATAATAAAATAAAATAAAAATATATTTTTATAGATAATAATTATGTAGTAAATTGTCATCATTCATATTTTATAAACTTCGTTCCAATCATAAATAAAAGACACAGATTAAACTCTCTTCAATTCATAGAGAAATCAATACAATGAGTTAAATTCCACTTCAAAATTTAACTTTATACTATATTAAGAAAAGCAACTTTCATAGCATTTCGAATAAGTAAAGGGACGAAAGTTTACTTCGATTTTATAATTTTTTATATAAAATGTGTGATTTTATTTTATTGCTTCGCCTCTTATCTTTCATAGTTGGAAACAAAATCACATAAGAGAAAATATATTGTTTATAAATAACTGGCCTAACAATCCTCTGGTAAATCCGTAAGGGAGGGATTCAGAAAATTAACAGATAATTAATATTATCTTTGAAAGTTCTCATATTAACCACAATTAAGAATTTTCATTAGAACATATTTCAAACCTTGTGATGATTAATAGTTTGAATATCAAAATAGTAGTTTTTAAAGACATAATATCGATAATAGTTTGAATTCATATGCATGTTAATTTTTAATTTGTTGATATCATTAAAAAAAATACTAAAAACACAAAAAAAAAAACAATATATGATTAATTGACATGATTCAATGTAACAGGAGGAAACAATTTTAGCCGATACGCATTCCCCCACACTTTTCACTGCTTAACTTTACCCAAAACATTTAGTTAGTCAAAAGTGGTCTGATTCGCTAAGATTGGAGGCGTGTTTACCTTAATGGTGGATCCATTTTGACAAATACTCTTCATATATTTGTAACGGCTAATATTTGTAGTTAGGTAGGAACGTAGCAGTGCAAAACTTTCCGCACCCTAACAAAGTAGTTAATGATGGACCTTTACCAACGCTTTTCTTTTCTTTTCTTTTCTTCGGGTATAAATAAAGAATTAAAGATGAGTGGTTCTTGGGGTCCATTTAGAACTTTTGTGGGCCCAAATTATAGAAAGCACGACTTAAGTAGCTGCTTTAAGACTTTAACGCCCACTATTTCACTCTTTTGTCGTTTTACAGTTGAAACATCCTTTGCCATATATAAAGGAAGGACACCGTCTTTTCTAGATACGTGGAAATATGCACTCAATTGTCTTTAGTAAATAATGGCTATTTAAAAAAAAAAAAAACAATTACACTTTTAAAATTGAAAAACAGTCTAAAATACGTTTATGTTTTATACCATCGATGCATGAACTATTTATTCAAATAAAACTTTGACTACTAGAAGATCACTGAAACGAACTTTAATTTTAATTAAAAATAGTACTAAAATGCCTAAATTTTGTCGCAAGAAAATTCGAATTAGCTTTGTGCAAGTCCTTGTCTTCAATTTGGTGCATTTGTCTTGATTTTGAAAGGTGAGTGGACGTAACTAATTTTTGGAGACATAATTACAGTTTATTTGGAAATGATGGAAAATTTTCATCCACAAAACACCTCTTGTAAGTACAGCAATCAATGGTCAGAGAGCCTACATAGGATGTAAATGGCTAAACGTGTGTTTTACCTTGTGCATGCAGGTTTGATTGACCTCTCAAGTCAACCAAGAAAAACAAAGAAAAAGGAGAAGACAGGACACAGTGGCTTCACCTTGAAGCCTCAAGGGTCGCGGTGATAAAAAGTTTTAGTTGCAGTTTTTTCTCTCTTTCCTTTTTCATCTACATTACATGTGATTTTTAATTTTTCAAATATACATGATTTAATTTAAGAAAAAATAAAATTGTCTGAAAATATAATTAAAATTATAAAAAAATTATAATATGTGAGCAGAAACAAAATCTGGAATTAGATAAAGGATACCTGACAGATGAATTTTAAATAAAGAGTTTAAACTAAAAAAATTGATATATGATGAGTCCATTATTGGTTGACAAGGGTCAAGCATGGTAGGTCAGGTCACATAATAACTGGTACAGTTCGAGGTAGGTTTCTATATATTTGAAGACATTGGCAGGCATAGATGACATGACCATAAACAAGTAACCAACCCTACCCCTTTACATGCACACACAAGCAAAGACAAAAGACCCACAATCATAACAACCAAAAGCCCCTTCTCCTTCACACACTCCACTTTCAAGCTTCAACAACAAGTCCTCTTCTCCATCATTCATATCACAAAGCACAAGGTCACACCACAACAACTTTTGTTAGTCATCACCAAGCGATGAGAGTTCCCGTTCCATCGTCCCCACAGGCTAATCCTAAACCAACTAATAACGTAGTCCGTACCATTGCCCTTCCCAACCTCAACACCACGGGCCTGTGCTACGAGCCCACCTCCGTCCTCGACCTCTGCCGCAGCCCCAGCCCGGGCTCCGAAAAGCCCATCGACAACACAGTTGTCGTGACCAACTCCCAAGATTGTCTCGACCTGGACGACCATGCGTTACACAATTTGGATTGGGACTCCATCATGAAGGACTTGGGCTTACACGACGACTCAGGTGCTCCCGTTTTGAAGACTATTTCCCACCCTGACAACAACGACAATAACAACCCATGCGACGACTTCACCATCGCACCTTTCGACCACGCGCTTGAATTCACCACTCTCTCCGACATCTACTCCAACCAGAACCTCGGGTTCGATTTTAACCACTTGGTTCACGACTTCAGCCACCACCATCACCACAACAACAACAACGGCTTCGATTTCATCGAAGAGCTCATCCGCGCCGCGGATTGCTTCGACACCAAGCAGTTACACGTGGCGCAAGTGATATTGGAGCGGCTCAACCAACGGCTACGATCCCCCGTGGGAAGACCTCTCCAACGCGCAGCATTTTACTTCAAAGAAGCTCTCCAGTCTCTTCTCTCCGGTTCGAACCGGACGCCGAGAATTTCCTCCCTGGTAGAAATCGTGCACGGCATCAGAACCTTCAAAGCCTTCTCCGGAATCTCACCGATCCCAATGTTCTCGATCTTCACCACCAATCAGGTGGTTCTCGATCACGCTGCGTGCTCCTTCATGCACGTCATCGACTTCGACATCGGCCTCGGGATTCAGTACGCTTCTCTCATGAAGGAGATAGCGGAGAAGGCCACGGACTCGCCGCTTCTCCGAATCACCGCCGTCGTTCCCGAAGAGTACGCCGTCGAGAGCACACTCGTCCGCGACAACCTCGCTCAGTTCGCTCTTGAACTTATGATCCGCGTCCAGGTCGATTTCGTGCCGCTTCGAACCTTCGAGACGCTCTCCTTCAAGGCCGTGAAGCTCGTCGACGGCGAGAGCACAACTGTGCTCCTCTCGCCGGCGATTTTCCGCCACTTCGGAAATTCCACCGCGTTCTTGGCGGAGGTGCGGAGGGTTTCTCCCAGTGTGGTGGTTTTCGTGGATGGCGAGGGATGGGAGGAGACGGCCACGGCGTCAGTGGCGTCGTTCCGGCGCGGCGTTGTGAGCAGTTTGGAGTACTACTCGATGATGCTGGAGTCGCTGGACGCGTCGACGGCAGGGGGAGGAGGGGAGTGGGTGAGGAGAATCGAGATGATGCAGCTACGACCGAGGATTTTGGCGGCTGTGGAGAGTGCGTGGCGGAGAATTCCGCCGTGGAGGGAGGCGTTTTACGGCGCAGGAATGAGGCCGGTTCAGTTGAGCCAGTTCGCGGATTTTCAAGCGGAGTTCTTGTTGGCCAAGTCGCAAATCAGAGGCTTCCACGTGGAAAAACGTCAGAACGAACTGGTACTCTTCTGGCATGACCGGCCCATGGTTGCCACGTCAGCTTGGCGCTTTTAGAAGACAAGAAACTGTTGTTAGGAGAGGGAATTATGAAATATTAAACTACCACTAATTAGCATAGTACTGCTGCAATAATATTGTTACTTATTAGACTTGAATTTCCAAGTGGTATATTATAAAGCAAAATGTAGGTATCTTGGCAAAAGGAAATAGTGGGGAGGGATGAACGTGTATTTATTCTGGACCATTTTCTTATCTTCTAATGTTGGAGGGGGACGTTGTCTTTCTTTGTTGGACTCTTGTTATTCTCATCAACTTTAATGGTTTTTCAATCAAAGAGGGCTCTTGTTCGTAGATTACATGGTTCTTTGACTTCTTTCTATCTTTTATTCCTGGTGGTATGCGTATGGACTCTTTTGCTGCAGTATGAGAAATCAAAGGTTTATATGACCAACCAGCATATTCAATTACGAATCTTTTAGTTCGTCATCTACCTTTTTTCATTTCTTCTTGTGTGAAATATGTTCTCAATGCCAAACTGCTGCCACCGTTTGACGTTACACTATCCATATGTCAATGACTAACAACATTCTCTCTCTGTACATGTATATGCCACTCCAGGTGAAAGCATCTTCAATATATATAGAAAAAGCCAAGGGGTAGGAAACTTGTGCAGCTAGCATAGCAATGCAATTTCATACTTATTAAGTTTTGAGAGAGATAACTTGACTTTTTAAAGCATATTGTTACTTGTAAATTCTGATCATCTTCTGTAACGTAGAAAAGCTTAGTGAACATGAGAGAATGCATTTTACTATGCATGCTTCTTGTTGGTTCTGAAGTGGATTTTTCCCCCTTTGCCAGCTTCCGACGATGGTGTTGATTAATGGGGATGTTAGGAATTTCTAAGCTTTATTAAATAAATTTGATGCGTGGTAAATAAAAATGGTGCATAGACTGAGGTGGGAGTAATCGTTTTGGAGACAACTTGTGCACTTATCCTTCGAGAATCATGAGATTGTTCATGCTGCCGAGTCATCAAATCTCCTAGAACGTGAATAATGTATCCAACTTAAGTTTACTTCAATAATTTTTGTCTATTTTTTCATGGTGTCTTGGGTAATTCCCATGGAAGTATCTACCCAACAACAGTATTATTAACTGGGGTAGATAATAAGACAACTTCGTGAAAAACCTGCTTTATATTTTGGGTTGTTGTGTGAAGTAACTGTCCTCTTTCTAAAGTCATCACCGGAAGTGTCTTAGTATAATATGTTGGAAATTATTTTGAACGATCATTGAATGTGCAAGCCATTGCACAAATTATACTGTGCATCCTATACGAACCTACAAAAACTTCGCAGCAAAACAGAATTCGGAGTTGTGGCAAAAAAATGTTTTCTCCATTGCAACAAAATTCAACGTAGTTCAAAAAACAACAATTACCCTAGCAATATTTAAAGAGTGGTGATATTTTGACAATCGAAACTATACAACCCTTCCAACAACTCACTTTTATTAATATAATAATCTATAAAATGATTGAATAAAAATAAAAATAAAGCAAAACTATTATTATAATATTAAAAGAGAGTTGTTTATAGGAGTTGTATGGATTTGGGTTGTCAAAGTATCATTTTCCATATTTAAAATCATTATACTTTATTATATTATTTTATTTGGTTTGTTTGGATAAAATTCTCTAGGAGAAAAAATTGGAAGAAAAAAATTAGTTTCTTTGTAAGCTTAAATTAATTTATGCATGATTTAAAATAAGTGAGTTTCTATATAAATTAACTCTAATTAATTTTTTTTTAATTTCTTACAAATAAATTAGTCTAAACATCTTTAATTATTATTGTGGAAAATGTAAACAATAATATTATTAAGTCGTTAGTTAAAAAAAGATAGATCAGTTAATCTTTCTCTCTAAAACAATATCAATGTAATGAAATGATAAAAGCTTAATTACAGTCTTCAATAAAATTAACCATTTAAAATACAAATAACCAAATTTTACTTTTATATACAACTGTTTTTGGGCCTTTAAAACTCGTGACGTGAAACATTTTTGGCCGATTATTTGTCCACGTTTATAATTAAAATAAAATTTATTTTATCTTTACATTTATTATTTGTTTTAATTTCAGAAACATGTTTTGGATTGAGTCTTCTAGCAATATATTTTAGATTATCTCTTTCAAAACTTATTTTTAGAACACTAATTTTGAATATATTTTCAGAATACTTGACCTAGAAATGAATTTTAGAACAATTAATTTAAAATATATTTATGCATTAGGTGTTTCAGAAATATATTATAAATTATTTGTTTACTTGTGGTAAAAAAATACGTTAGGAAGTGAATAATCTAGATTTATATATATATTTTCGATCAAAATTTGATAAACATTAGAAAGAGTATTTCATAATAAATATAAAATATTAACGATTTTTAAACTTATGAACTAATCTTCAATGAAGTGAAACGACGGCAAAACGAAAATGAAGGAGTCATGTAAGTGCAAAGGAGACATGGAGATATTGAGGAGCTCAAGACTGAAGAAATTTTTTATGGTTTCAAACCAACAATTTTAGTTATTTTATATGGGTCACGGAGATGAAGAGAGATGGATGAAGAAATTATGGAGGTATTGGAAGAAGAACCAGTTTTTTTATCAGTTGTTGGGCCGGAGCATGTTATTTATCTGGGCTGGTCTCATTTGCGAAAGGTTTTAATTTTTATGTTTTTGAAATGAAGATTCTGAAATATGTCTTAAAATTATTCCTGAAATATTATTCTGTAATAATGAAATGTAATAAATTTTATTATGGAATGTTCTACACTAATAATTCAAAATAATAATAATAAAAAAAACAGATTTTAGATTATGCATCTAACACTATATCCTGAAATCCTATATTTTTCAGAATTTAAAAGATTATTTTTATCATTATATAATAATAATAGAAAAGTGTGTAAAGAAATTAAGGAGTCACATGAAGTAATAATAGTCATTAGTTTATTCATTGATTTTTCCCCACCTCTCTTGAATTTGATTTGGAAATTGTTGGTTTTTTTTTTTTTTTTTCTTGACGGTTAGCACTAAAAACAGGGGCATATAAAATACGACGAATTTACCTAGCATGTCGGAAGCGAAGGGAATGGTGTTTTGGGAACTAGAATGAATCTCCTCGGATCAAACATAACAAGCGAAGTTCGCATCGATCTTCTTCTCTCTTAATTAGTTTTAATCTATTTCTTAATTTCCTTTTCTTTATGTTAGGTTTTGATTCTGTGTCTAACTGCCACCAAATTCTTCATTTCAATTACCTTCTAATATTTATTGCAATTAAAACACATTTTTGTTGGTTGCTTGCGTAAATATATTGATTATTGAAATCATTGGTTATATGTTGCTTATATCATTGATGTTTGATTGTGAACTATTTGGGGCAGGTTGGACTCCGTCTGCTCCTTTGTCCTATTGGTTCCAACGTCGTAATTCGAACAGCATGGTGAGATGTTTCCATTTCGCTCTTAGCAGCTATGATTTGGGAAGGGAGGTTTGTGGTTAGATTCGTTGTTTAACATTTTCTGTTCTTGCAGCTGTACTGTCGGAGTTGCTTTGCCTGTGTACTCTACGTTTAAGGCAATAGAAAGTAAAGATCAGAATGCTCAACAGAGGTGTCTTGTTTATTGGGCGGGTACGGATTTTCTAAACTTTTTTTATTTTCCTTTTTTATCTCCTCTCAGCAACCCGTATACTATACACTAGGATATCGATGAAAAAGAGAAACTATATTCTGAAACTGCTATGGTGAAAAAGAGAAACTATATTCTGAATGCTATGGTGTATCCGGTTTTCTGGTTTTAGGGGAGAACCTACTACATTGCCAATGGCTGGAAGATTTTCTGTTTTTAAGGGAGAAACTATGGTTAGTACATTGCCAATGGCTTGAAAGGTGGAGTATACTATAGACTAGGATTATATTTTGAAATTGCTATGGTGCATCCGTTTTCTGTTTTTAGGGGAGAGTTTACTATGTTACTCCATTGTCAATGACATGAAGATTTTCTATTCTTAGGATAGAACCTTGGTTAGTACATTGCCAATGACTTGAAAGGTAGAGTATACTATACATTAGGACTACATCCCATATATGGCGTATCTGATTTTCTGTTTTTAGGAAGAGCCTACTATGGTTACTACGTTGCCAATGGCTTGAAAGGTGGAGTATACTATACATTAGAACTATATCCCATATATGGTGTATCCGATTTCCTGTTTTTAGGGGAGAACCTACTATGGTTACTATATTGCCAATGGCTTGAAAGTTGGATTGAATGTTAAAAAAATACTATATTGTCAATGACATGAAGATTTTCTATTCTTAGGATAGAACCTTGGTTTGTACATTGCCAATGACTTGAAAGGTGGAGCATATTATATATTAGGACTATATCCCATATATGGTGTATCCGATTTTCTGTTTTTAGGGAAGAACCTACTATGGTTACTATATTGCCAATGGCTTGAAAGGTGGAGTATACTATACATCAGAACTATATCCCATATATGGTGTATCCGACTTCCTGTTTTTAGGGGAGAACCTACTATGGTTACTAAATTGCCAATGGCTTGAACGTTGGATTGAAAGTTAAAAAGATTAAACATATAGATTATTAGAAATGAAAAAAGTGACTAATTCAACCTTACAAAACTAGTTTTTGTATCTCAATTATATGTTACAAGTTTGTCATATCTCTAGTCGATATGGGATATTTAACACATCCTCTCACATGGAATCGAGAGCATATAACTGAGTGTGAGGGGTTATTTGATAGCGGCTATATAATGGATGAAGTAATAGGCCAACAAAATCTCTCTATGATAGGTTTTAATATCATATTTGAAATGGAAAGATGCTTAACTCAAACCCATAAAGACAACTTAAAAGATGAGATTTACACCACAAATACAGGTAATAGAATTTTATTCCCCTTGTTTTTTATGCATGTTTCTGTTCATTGAACCGCTTGTGATTAGAATTGCTAGCATTTGTTCTTGAGCATCTTTTAGAAGAAGAGTGTAGGAACCACATATGGCCCAACCCCACGTACTAATTTATTCATCAGACGATGAAAATTGGATCCTAAAACTGAACTGTGCTCCCAATCCTCAAGTATTACAGCTTTCTACATATGGGCCCAACCCATTGTGCTATTAATAAATCAGAAGATGAAAATTAGATCATAAAACTGAGCTGTGATTCCTACCCTCAATTATTACTGCTTCGTACAGCCAACACAACACATCTTATTCTGATAGGCTGATGACAAGTTACTGATGTTCTGACCAAGTTTTGTTGAAATCAAGTTTCAATGTTGGAATAGAAAGGGGGTTAGGATTGTATCAAGAATTGTAAGCTTAAACTAAAATGCAAAACTGTATGAAACGTGCACAAACACATACTTGTGCATTAAAATTAACATTGATAAGAAACCTAATAGCACAGCACCCTAACAACAGAGTACACAACAGCTAAACAACAACATAGCACACAAAAGTAAGAACTAGAGAAGAAGAAAGAGACACGCGGCTGTAGTGTCCTGTTGGAATGAAGAAGCACAAGGGTGAGTAATGCAGAAACAGCTAACAAAGATGGAGTGGTATGCTGTCAGCTATGAAAGGGAGGAGAACAAGGGTTAGGAAAGGGTTGGATGCAAGGGAAGACAGGGGAGGGGGACCAGAACCCATAGGCAGAGTTAGTCAATTATGTCGTTGACACAGAAATTAGGCACAAAATATGCAGAAGTTGTTTCTTTTTCCATACTGGACTGGATTGCATGACTCAACCTGCTCAATTTACACCAGATGTGTATTTTGCTCCATACGATCCAGTGCCTTAGAGCAATAATCTGGACTGCTCCATGTTCCTGTGGTCCTGCTTGACATGTGACTAGTGGGGGAGGAAGAAACTGATGGACCTAGATAAAGTGAACATAAATCATATTGTATTATATTAATTATGATTTTTTTTTTTTTTTTTTTTTATTTTGCAGCCTATGGTTCGTTCAGCCTTGTTGAAGTGTTCACAGACAAGCTTATTTCTTGGTATAGTTTGATCACATCCTAATCCATCAAGTTGGTTGTTGTATATGCCCCTTTGATTTTCAAAGTTCTAGCTTTATTTTCTTCTCTATACCTTCTTGTTGACAAGATTCAATCTCCCTTTTTTTGGTTATTCTTTTATGGCTTTTAGTATTTGTTTCATCTGAATTATTAGTTATTACAGACTCATAATGAACTAAATCACTTGTAATTTTAATTATTTTCGCAGGTGTCCTATGTACTATCACCTGAAGTTTGCATTTCTTGTCTGGCTTCAACTTCCACCCACCAGTGTGCGTTCCATAGAATTAGATTGACTCTATAATGATGTTTTTGACCCATCTGTGACTTTTTTTTTTTCCTTTTTAAGTGTTCCTATCATAATGTCCCTTGTGCCATTTTCCCTCCTTAGTTTTCAGCTTATTTTTCTTCATATCTTTTTTCTTTTAATTTGGTCATTGTATCTCCATATTTCAAAACAAATCTGCAGTTTTTTATAAGCACGTTACTTTCCTTACCATAGTTGTAAATTTCTTCATTTTCTTCTGCTTTGCATGTGTCGTTTTTTTCTAGGGAAATGAGAGCAGAATGATATGGAAAAAGCTATATGGGCATTTGTTAGGGAGGCAAAAGAGACAGCTAATATATAAAACTATTGAATTGCATTTGAAGTTGGGCAGAAAAGTTTTGACATGAAACTGCATAAATCTAAATGTAAATCTAATCTTGTAAGCTAGGGGCGTGAATTTTGCTACGTGCACAAAGTTCAATTTTTTTTTAAATACCCTTAATGATTATTAAATATAATTGCTGCATTTAGATGAAGATGTGATGTCAGTTTTAGACCACATAAAATTATAATTGCTGCATTTTGGTGAAGTTCTAATTTCACTTTTAGACCGCATATTATTAGTTTGCTCTTGCCATATGTTAGTCGTAAATTGATTCATAGATTTGGATTTTTTGTCTATTGTAATTTCTCGGAGGAATTCCCGTTTTAGGTTATTAGCAATTTTGTTATCCATCATCTTCTTATTTTGTATTTGTATATTGATATTTATATCAGTATATTGCCTTGTTTAATATGTTTTATGGTTGACAATTTGTCTCGTTAATGCCTCTACACTGCTTTTTTATTTTGCTGAATACTACTTGGTTCAAACAGGGAGCAAAGCAATTATATGCGAATCACTTGCGCCCCTTCTTGATGAGGCATCAAGCGCGAGTCGATCAAGTCTTGGATTTTGCATATTGTGAAGTGGTATGTCGAGTACATTGCTTGTTACTTGATTAAGAAGAATACCATATTCAACTCAAATTGTTTGTTTACATTACCGTTCCCAAATATCAAGTTGATTGGTGTCTATCTGATAAAAGCATGTAGAGGGGAACTTTTGCTGACTCCTATTCCAAATATGGCGACAATTTTTCACCTTTTGTGAACAACCGAATTTAACAGTGGATGGAATTTGACTTGTTAAATATGCAGTTCAAACTGGTCAGTTCATACCAAGCAGAGATCAAGTTTGTCAAGAGCATGGTTGGAAAGATTACTGGATCAGGTGAAACATTTTGTTTCTGCCCCTTTGGAATTGCTTCTGCTCATTATCCTTGTATGTTACTAAACTGCAAATTGAATGCAGCGGAACAATTGCTGAGAGGTACTGATGAATCAGATAGATCGCAGCAACATAATTCTGCTGAAGACCCTGACTTACCCTCTGATACTGAACCTGACCAAAACCGTAATCACTGATGGATGCCGTCCCCTGGAGACCGCTTGGACTGCGTGGAATAAGAGAGACTGGACTTCTGCTATTTTTTCTCGAATGATAATTGTTTTTTTATTAGTGTTTTTAAGGTAATCAATATCAGGAATCTTGCAGTTTTCAATTTTTTCTTAAGTTTAGGATAGAAAGTAAGACAATTGCTGCTCAGTGTAACAATTAAAGAATTAATAATGAGTTTAAAAAACAGAATAATATTATTTTAATCTTATTAAAACATTTTGACTGTGATCTTGTGTCAATTCTGTAACAAATGTTTTCCAATACTATAGGGTTTAACCCTAAACCAATGATATTGAGAGAGTGATGAAATCCACATCATTTCCCGCAAATTTTCGTATCGTCCTGCAGAAATGAAAATTACTTTATTCATATCAAATTGCATTTTTTTTTTCACATTGAAATGCGTTAAATTCTCGCATTTCTTGGTAGGCGGAAATAAACAGAAATTAAAAGTTAATGTTTATGTAAATATAGTATCTATTGAGATAACTAATTAAAAATTTAGGACACGTTAAAATTTAAATCAAATAAATTATTTTAGTCTTATATTAAATTGTAGTTGGTTATGCTTATAAGTATTATTGCATGGTGGTAATGTTATGCTAATGATAAACTTAGGTATGTAAATGCTATATTTTTATTAATTTGACTCAATACTTAATTAAATTGGATTTAGTTTAAATTGAATCATAAGTTTTTTTTAAAATATATTTTTTATTAAGAAATTTAATTTTGAAATATTTTTTTAGAATTTTTAGAATAATTTTTTAATAGTAGATTGTAGAATTTATTATTTTAATACTTTAGAAATATAATTTGATTAATATAATAATTAAATAATAATTGTATTATTAATATTATTTAATAATCTTGGTAAAATTCCTCACATGTAAAAAATTGAATTAAATTTGATTGGATTGAGTTATTTGAATGAGATCATATTGTATTAGATATTACCTGACCTAATAAACACTAATTTTAGTTTGTTATTTTGCTCCACGACCATTATTAACCTAAGTTATAAATTATAAAAGATTTGTTTTTCCTATCACCTTACCAATCAAGTAATTTTGTCATAACGGTAGTGTGCTTAATTGAGGTGATGAAATTAATTTTAGTAATTTGGTAAGAGATAAAAAGAGAATGTATAATTTAAAAAAAAATAGTAAAATTTATTAATTATCTCTCTTTTCTTTTTACTCATTTTTGTATCTTTCTTGCATTCTTTTTTCTTAACTAAAGACCTATATTTTATTTACTTATTTTCACTTCTTTAATTTATTTTTACTAACATATTTTCCAAGATTTAAAAACTAAAATAGGATGAACTGAATCCAACTATAGTTGTGTCTATCCCAAAATAATGATAATATGTAATAAAGTCTACTTTTTTTATTAAAATTTGATATGTTAAATTTTAAAATTTTCTGAATGATTATATAAACCCAATTGTTTCAGCAACAACTTGAAACAAAGATAACCATTATGTTGCAGTATACCATTAACTAGCATCTGATCACAACTCATGAGATTTCAAGAAACAGGAAGGAAAAAAAAATCAAGTGTTGTCAAGTACTTTTATTAAGAAAAATGAAGTAACAGAAAAAGTAGGTGTAAAATAGGAGTAAACCAAGTAGATTTCAGAAAGGTGTTAATATTTATCAATTACTTTAGAAAATTGAGAGCAGCAAAGTTTATTTAAAAGTGATTCCTTTTTACAAAGTCATCTATTTTCCAAATTCACACTTTATATTTTCACGAACAAAACTCAACAAAAGATATAGCATGTTTGTCTTGTTAACCACAACCTAGTATAGAAGTCAAGTCAACTATATGGACATGTAAAGTAGTAGTAAAATTCACACAAAATATCAAACAACCAAAAAAACTAACTTTATTAGTGTGAAACTATAGTTAAATATACATGTTATTCTGTCCACGTAATCCAAAGTCACCTTGTGAGTGTGTGGTTATATATATATATATATATATATAAAACAATTATAATATATTAATAATAAAATAAAATAAAACAACATAAATAATAATAATATAAAATAAAATATTTTATAAGGCAAAATTATATTACGTATAAGTTAAAAATATTATTTTAATAATAAAAATCTATAAATTACTTTTATCATATAAAAAAAAACTTTTTTAAGTAAAAAACCATATTCTGTTTTAAAATACATATTAAATTGTATCATTAATTTTTTTACTAGGATCACTTAACCGCTTAATTTAACAACCCTTTTAAAAAATAGTAAAATTTTTATATGAAAAAATTATTTTTAAATATATTTGAATTTTTTTGCATACTTGAAATTAAATTACCCTATCTAAAATAAGAACTTGAAAGACAAGAGTTTGAATTGATTAACAAAAAGCATTTAAAATAAAAGAAATTAAAATAAAAATAGTTTAAAATTTTAACAAATCAAATTCCTTGAAATTTCTGAGGCCTTAAAGAATTTTACATAGGTTTTTAAGATAAAAGATATGCTAAATTAAACTACTGTTTGATTTAACCCTATCCATTGTAGTTGGAAGTGTCAACGATGTACAACTTAGGACCAATATTTTTCACTCATATTTTATTCACAATCAAACATTACTTATTTACGAATCACGCTTTCTTGTATTTCTTTTGTACATTTTTGTCATGGTTATATAAAATAAAACAAGCATTGGAGGATGGGAAGTGTGGATAATTACAACATAACACCGTAATTATTACTGTGTCGGCACTACCATGTCTTGGTATATATGGCTGACATGAGCTAAAATTGCGCAGAAGGGAAGATGGCAGCACCATTTTGGGTCAAAATGCAAATTATTTTATGTTAATGGATATACTTTCCAATTCCAAACCATAGTCAAAGAAACACACTTAGCTATGTAGCTAGCTAGGACAATATACATTGGATCATTCACATTATCTACAAAATTCTAAATTCCTATTGGTTTACATATACAGATTAATCCATTCCATGGCGTTGATGTAGTGAGTCTCGGGCCCGTAGAATACATTGTCATCATAACCATCAACTCCAAACTCCCCAAAGAATGGTGGGTCCACCGCCTCCATAGACTGTGATTGCGACTGTGAGGAGCTAGAACTGTTGCTTGGAACCCTATCACCACTTTCTAGCAGCCTCTGAATCTCCTTCTCCGCCTCAGAAAGTTGCTCTTTCAGCTTCAGAACCTGCAACCAAGGGTTCCACATGTTACAACTTAATATCATCTTGTCGTATCTAACCAAAGATAAGCCTCAGAGGGGGAAGGGGCACTGTTAGGGGAATATATCTTAAAAAAGACACATGATCAGGTTAATGCCATTTCACGTGGGAACACATGGTACGTGTCTTCCACGTAAGCGGGCCTTGAGCAGGCCCAACGTGAGTTATCCTCATAATATCGTACGGAACTTATCGAACAAATGGAAGAAACAGTGCCTTTTGTTGTCTACTAAGGTGGCAGTTTGCTGTTCCTTTTGTTAGTGGTTTTTCCTGTTTTGTTTTTATTGTTGGATTTTTTTTTTTTTCTTTCCGCATCACTTATCTATGGCTGAGAACTCAAGTCTCACATAGGTTTCTTCGAGCCCAGAGCTCATATGGTGGGTCTTGGTTTCTACTTTCTTTTTTCCTTCTTTTGTTTTTTCTCACATTTGGGGTTCCTTTTGCTTTGCCCTGAAGAACCGGTTGCATGCGAATACTTCTACATCTCTTTCAACATTTACAGGATTAAACTACTCCAACAAGAATCGTAAACTAACAAATAAAGAGACGACTACAGAGTTAAAGAATCAATAGGGAATAAAAAATTGTCAAGCCCACCACAGATGTAACGTGGTGACATGCTAACCCGAAATTGACGTTTCTGTTTTCAGAAAAGAAAATGATGACACACTATCGTTTCGGTGAGTGTAAACTCTGCGGTGCTCGTGTACAAAGAATTGATTGGTGGAAAACGAAGAAATTTCAATTTCAGACTCTCTAGGCAGCGTACTACCTCCACTTGTGCTTTCAGTTTCCACGATATTTGGCCATAAAGTTATACTCTCAGTACAGTTTTTTTTTTTTTTTTCCAAAAAAGTTTCCTTTGCAGAACAACGAATATGGACCAATGAAATGCCTCTGGCTTCATAATTGTGTACGATTTCTTCCTTTCAAATATAGTTGCGCTCAGAATAATTTTGAAGGAAAACCAAACTATAACCTGAAGTTATTGAAAGAAATTAAATTTGAGCTTAATAAAATATACGAGAGAGAAGAAGGAAAAAGAGGTATACCTCAGTCTCCAAGCGACATTTCTCGAGCATGGTGGCTTCATGGGATTTTTTAAGGTTTGAGTACTCTTCTTCAAGTTTTTTGTTCTTCCAGCGAGCTCGTCTGTTTTGAAACCACACTGCAACTTGTCGAGGGTCCAAACCAAGCTCCAATGCGAGCCTGTCTTTTCTCTCAGACTCAAGTTTATGCTCATTTCCGAAGTTCTGCTCAAGTAGATTAACTTGCTCCGCACTAAGCTTCCTCTTCTTGTTGGCATCGGAGGCACCGTTTTCACCTCCTTTGTTCTTCTTACTACGACGGCGTTTTGGCTTCTTACTCTCCCCTGAAAAATAATGACAGAAACCAATAGTTAAAAGTAAGGTGTATGAAGTAACCGAGAGTAATGTTTGAGCATGGATTCTGACCTTGTTGGGCAATTATTTGAGTGTATGGTGCATCGGCAGGGTATATCTGAGACATGAACATCATATGGTCTTGGAAAGGTCGATGATTCATTGTGGTATGGTATGGTATGGTATGTTATGTTCCTACCAAGCTATAGCTCGATCTCTCTCCACTGGTTTCGATCTCTTCGATCTCAAAACCAGTGTGATATGTTAGTTTCTTCACCTTGAAAAGACGATATGTTTTTAGAGAGACAACATAAACCTTACACATATTTATAGGCAAAAAAATGATGCCTGTCCAGTTAGTTTGTGTTGAAGGAAGTGGAATAATGCATTCTACCAAAATGCCCCAGCTTCTGCACAAATTTGCAGATCAGTGCCCTTCTGTTTTTACTGTTTATTATTTAATACTTGTCAAGACTCAAGCCACACCAACAAATAAAATACGTACGGACGCATCTCAATAGACCATAAGCAAATTATACGTACCAGGCATATAATAAGTGGTCTTCCTTGTGTATTTACGAATATATGGTACGAAAAGTATTCAATTATATTTTTTAAATTGGTTTTCAAAATTTGATTGTTAAATAACTTTCTATTTTTATGCATATTTGTTTTAACAAAAAATAAATATTTTTATTTTTTTATTATATATTTGTAGACACACAATGGACAACTTCACGTGATAATATGAATACACCACATATTATCTATACTTTATATTTACTTCCCACCAATTCATCCATAAAGTTGAATTTAACACCTTAATTTGTATGCATATATATATATATATATATATATATATATATATATATATATATATATATATATATATATATATATATATATATATATATATAAACTCCTCCGTCATGAAACTTTTTTCTTCATCTAAATTTGGAAATTTTTTTCAAGGAATATCGTGGATATATATCTTGACTCATATAAAACATATATTTCTATATTTAGCAGCACACTTTTTTAAATATATATATTTATTATTCAATTAAGTTTTTATAAATTGTTGTTTTAATAAACACGACTTTCCTTTTTATTTAATTATTTTAATTTTATTTAACGTTTAAGTAATAATATATTGAAGTAATTTCTAAAAGAATATCTAGTAACCTTTACTGTTTAGGTACTGGTTCAGAAAAAAAAAAAAAAAAATATATATATATATATATATATATATATATATATATATATATATATATATATATATAATAATCATTTCCACACTAAAGGGGTGTATATGTATCATGGGGGTTTAAGAAAGAGATAAAAGTAATAATGTATATGATTAGAAAAAGAAAAGAAAAAAAGACAAAGAATAAAATGTAAAAGACAAAAGTTGAGAAATATTCTTAAAACAATGGTTAAGAAATAAAAAGTAAAATATTTTTATTAGAACATAAAAAATTCAATATTTTGAATAAACTTAAAAATGTGTTTAAGCATTTTAAAAAAGGGTTGAGTAGAAAAAGCAATTGTGCAAAACAAGTGTTAAAAGGTTAAAAAATGGAAAGGTGAAGAGAGGGAAGATAATTTAGGTGGATAAGGGATTGAAGAGTGGATGGAAAGAAGTTTGAATGGTTTTGTAAAGCTTGTGTCTGTGTAAAAAGGGAAGTGATTTAGACTTTCCTTAATAAGAGATTTACAAAGAAGAGAAGGTCAAAAAAACGATAATGGTGTGTGTGTGAAAAGAAAAGAAGAGATGGGCACCAACTACCAACCAACCAAAGAAGCCTTTTGGAATAAAGAAAGAGGGATGGGTTGTGATCCCAAAGCTGAGCACCTCGAGCTTAATAAACAATAAAGAGAGGTTAGCCTCTGGATTTGGACATGTAATGTAAGCTATTTTTGTTGTCCATTTGGGTGGTACCCTCTCACTTCCATTTACATATATGTTTTTCCCCTAATACCGATTAAGCCACACGGCTTAGCTCCCCATGCGTCGCTCCAAATTCTTCCATGTCCTCACAAATTCTTCCTCCATTTTTTTATTTTTCTTTTTTATAATTCATATTATGCAACTTATTTAAGACCCAAATACTCATTTTCCAAGACAATTAAGGTCATGATAACGACAAAATCGACAAAGATAATGACGGATGACAGTACCCAAAAAAAAAAAAGGATTCCCATTTACTATATATGCGTCGTAAAGTTTATGTCCTTTTGTTCTCAATCTCATCTCCATATGACATAAAAGACAATGTATCAATCAAGTATATAGCAACATTATACCACTTCCCACTCAAGAATACATCTATAAAGTGGAAAATTAATGTCATTTACCTTTATAATAGGTTGCACCGGGAGAAAGACGATGATAGACAACTCACTGCATTTGATTGGCTGAAGACTAGAATAGAGGAGAAAATTCAATTATAAATATATGCATTTTTTTTTCTTTCTCATATTTACTTGGAACACCTCCAGATTTTTTTCCTTTTTATCATCTTTTGTTTATCTGAAAATTATTTTAAATAATTGGATGCAAAATTAATAAAGCATATAAAATAAATTTAAGTGTGCAATTTAAAACAAAAAATCTGTTTTTAATATCATGTCACCATAATGAGCACACTTCAACGCTCACAAGTCACGTCAACATATTTTATTTACATTTTGACAAAAATATTGATTTTATCTAAAATATATTTACAAAAATTGAAGTCTAAATGAATTATATACATAAAAAAACAAAACTGTACAATCATAAAACTTCAAACACGAAAAGCAAACCTAGGTCTTTTTTTCTCTGTTCCTCGTCTACATACACCTGATCTGTGGGATGTACCTTCGTAGAAAGTCAAGAAAATAAAATAAAAACTTAAAAACCAACCAAGTTCATCAATTGTGAAAATAACCATCATAAAATTGTTAAAAAAATGTGAGTTAAAAAAAAACTTGAGATATTTTGTAATGATGATAAGTATTTTGAGAATAATAATAATAATAATAATAATAATAATAATAAAAAGTTAGTAGGGGTTAGATATGTGAGTTTCCTTACTTTTTTAATTTAATTTAATTTGATGGTAATATTTGGCATAACCCTGGCGTGTACACAAATGGAACGCGACGTGGCAGCAATCTAGTCAACGTTTGGGAGAATATTCAGATTCAATGTTGGACAATAAATAAAGGGTGTCCCCTTTGGAATCCTTGAAAAAGGTTTCTCTATCCTAACATGTCGCAATGGTTGAAGTAGCATAAAAGTGTAGACGGTGGGATCAATGAATTGGCCAGAAAAAAGAAAATTGTAGAAAGAGTTAAATTCCCCTCACATTTTCTTCCCTCCCACCCATAAACCAATTCGTCTTTTCTCTCTCTCTCCTCTGCAATGATCAAAACTAGCTTATCTTTCAGGGTTTCCTAGGGAGACAAAGGTTGTTGTAGTTCCAGACCTTTTTCTTTATCATCGCGGTACAACCTCTATCCTCACCATTCATTCCACTCCTTTCACTCTCCTACCACATTGCATGCCCTCCTATCGTGTCATTTTTTAACCATCCACTCTTTTTCTTTTAACATTTCTCCATACTCCCAATCAAAATTTTAATATCATCTAAGTCACAACAATTCAATAATTTAATATCTTCATATTTTTAATTCAAAATATTCTTATATTTATACAAATATTTATGATTTTAATTCTCCTCACACAAGTACCTAACAACTTTTTTTCCTCCTGCTTGTTTTCTTCTTCTTCTTCTTCTTCCATTCGTTCTAATTCAACTAACTAAGGGAAACTTTTAGTTCATTATAAGTTGAGTATCATACCACACTGATCAAAGGAAAGTCATCAGTGATGTAAAATCTGCTTGTACGAATTATGTGCTGTCGTGTTCCTATCACTCAACTTGTACCAATTTCAACAATCTTGCATGCCGCAATTCTACTCAAATTTTATTTTTTATTTTTTCTTTCCCATGAATGAATATAACATTGTGCTCAACTTATGTTTTGGATTCTAGCATAAATAGATGCATTGTGTATGATTTTAAACAATTACAATATAATAACATAATATCCACTAATAATAATTTACAGACATTAAGTTCATTAATTAATGGGCCTTGCAAATTTGCATGAAATATATTTTCTTTGTCCAAATTTTTAAAAATTTTGTTTTAGTTTTTTGAAAAAGTTGTCATATGTTACGTTATCTAATTTAGAAAAACTATAATTTTAATTTTTAAAGTGTGATTATGACGATTTATAACTGCAAATTATAATCTCGTCATAAAAGTAAACTATATGTTTTTAAATTAGAATAATAAAATAGTATACAACCTATTTTCCAAAACATACTTTATATTTATATTCTAAATATTTTGATTGTATACAATTAAGAGGTATTTGAGATTTTAGTACCTAGCTATTTTCTCACTATAATCGATCAGTATCGTTTTAAATGAAGCGAGTTAAGTATTAAAGTACTTATATTTTTTAATATATCTTAAAAAATTACATCTACAAAAAAAAGCGAAGGTTAATAATATCTTTGTGTGAAAGAAGGTGATGATTAGAATACGTAAATCTTAGCCACTGATTTGTAAGATTGAAATGGTGTCTGCGTGGCAAGCTTTTATGTTTGGGTGGTTATCCGAGCGTAGCAAGTAATTAACTCGTCTTGGTTTGGTAATCAGGAATCGAAGATGTTGGATGAACGACATCATAAAAAACACCACATGACATGTTTCACTAATTTAGCCCTACACTATGATATAAGAAAAAGGAAAAAAAAACATGAACAAATACGAAAAAAGAAAGATAAAAAAATACGGTGTTAATACTTGTAACGATATTTAAACTTGTAGAGATATAAAAATTGAAAGAGAATTAAAGGCATAATAAAAAGTAAAAATTAGAAAGGAGATTGTTTCGTCCTCTTGTGATGATGAAAGAAAAACAAAAAACAAAAGGAGTGAGCTGAGTTGTGAGCCGTTAATTCGTTCGAAGCCGGAGTTGAGTAGTACAGAAAGCTGAAGCAGAAGCACGGGAGAGAGTTAGGACGATAAAGACGCATTGTCCAAACCAAAGAGACGCACATGGGGGCAACTCAAACACCTTAACGCGTGTCACCACCCCTTAAGCACTTTACTGGGACCACGCACTCCATTTCCACTCCACGCGTAAGCTCTCTATTCACCTTAATTCTGCCACAACACATACTTCTTCTTCTTCTTCTTCTTCTTATTATTATTATTATTAAAATTATTAACATTTATTGTATCATATTCACTTTTATTATACATATAAATTAAATATTATAACTGATTAGATACAAAATTATAAATTTAACATTTTGTTTTAATTTTAACTGCATAATATAACATCACACATAATAATAATAATAATAATAATTATTATTATTATTATTATAATTATTTATTGTTATTTAGTTAGTCTGTGTGGACTCCTCTTCAGCAGATCCAATCACAATCTGATCCTCTCATTGGATATTCCCCCTACACGAACTGTAGCCGCCAGACTTGAGAACGCCCACACTCAACGTCCATTCCAAAATTACATATTTTTGGGTCCGGTTGTGTGGAGGGTGATATAGAAATGTGATTGGATTCATTATCTAGCACAGGGAGGGGGGTTACTTACGAGGGAAAAGTTACCTAATATGGTGAAAGTGTCTCCCCTATGGAGAGGAAAGACAAAGGCTGGTTGTCAAAACGGAACAAGACCCCATTGATTAGGGTGGATTCAATGAACCATGAGCAGAAAGGTAGAAAGTGCACGAGGAATTCGTCAACAGTGTCAGGAGCCATGGGGCACTGATTGGGATGGATGTTTAATTGTTGTTATTATTTTATATCCTCACATCGTTTTCAGGCCAAAAGCGTAAGCAGATGTGTTTTGTCATTTTTCCATTTGTGAGGGGGAAAGTTGGGATTATTGTAATGGTGGGTACAATAGACATGTTTGTTTTGAGTAAAATAAGATAAGATGAGATTGCAAAGCGGAATGCTTCGTCAAGTTTACTAGAGTTTATAACTGGATTTAAAGTAAAGATAAAGGTGGTGGTAAGGTAATAAAGGATAAGGATGAAGGTGCATAGAGCATGGTCAGCAGTGAAAAAAGGGCATGAGAGAGAGAAACGGAGAGATTCGCTCCCAAGTTATATATATATATATATTCTGCAAGCCAGATCAAGTTGATTTTGTGGTTAATTAATTAGGGTTTTGTTTAACATAGAACGGATAATATATGCCAAAGAATATGCGCGTGCCACGGACGGGATTCCCTTGCTTATTGCTTTTGAGTTGTTTGTCAGTCTAATAATTCTCACTTTAACTAAACTACTCAATCAACTACACTAAAAAGGCCTTAAACAAGTGGGTGTCATGTTTGTCCCGACACCTACACCTCTTGTTTCCCATCTTCCAACTTTCATTTACTTTGCTCTTCTGCTACCCTCCTCTACATTTTCACTCTCCCTCATCAAACTGCATTCCCGTCCTTATGGAATATCTTATTTCCTTAAACTCACTTCAACTAAACCTTAATTCCATATACCCCGGATCCGAACAAATTATATATCTAATTATAACTACTTACTCTTCTCTAATCATTCAGTGTAGTAGTTCTGTAGTGGACCTGCTTTTTTCAATTTTTTGTTCAACCACATCTCATGGACTCGTTAGATCCAACATGAGAACTCAAACATGACCCATGTGTAGCAATTTTCACCAACATCGTTTGCTCTACCACCTTTTCAGTGATCAATTTACACCACAAATCTTATACAAAATTTCTCCGGACACCATCATACTAATACTATTTTATTAATTATCATCACCACCAGGACTATTGAACCTCTCTCAACTCTCAATGTGATGCCATTTAATCTTTGTTTTAGTTATCAAATATGGAACCCATTGGTCCTATTTGTGCCTCCCATCATTCGCAGCATAAAAATATATATGGATAATGATATTGTGATAAGGATATATATGCATGTGAGCAATGTCATCATCCGCGGGGTCAATTTTGTTTGTGTTGTATGCGCCACACACAGTTCTCTTCCATGTTTCCCTCCTTCCATACTAATTCGTTTCACGTTTTAGCCTCTGAATACGTGCTTAATTTAATGTCAGTTGGTATCTTCTTTTAATAATGTAAAATCCAGTCATGTTTGTGCACCTAAACTACGAGTTTCCATCTCTCAATTTTTAATTAAAAGTTTTCAAGCTATAGACCTAGTTTTCAACAATCCCTGAATTGCGCCATAATTTGGGCCATTATCTATTTTTCTGTCACTTATGACCAAGCTTAACTCAGCTCTAACTTCAAGATTAATGAAGAAGGGACACGGCTCACGCACCCTACGCTACACGAGCCAATCACCCCACAACGCACCAACCGAAGCAGTGTCATTGGTTAACGACCCAACAAAGGTTTATGTCGATCAGGCCGAGCCTTTGTGTTAGAGAAAGTAACTCGCAATCAACTAAACCCACCCCCATTGGTGAAAATATGCAAAGGTTGTATAGTCAAATACTAGATGAAAAGAAAAAGGCGTTAAGAAATTAAAGGCTGAGCTGAGCTTTCAATTGGAAGGCAAAGCCCTAGCTAGTCGCTTTCCTAAAAAAGCTTCACATTTAACTATGAAACACACACATGCAAACATAAAGGTTGGATTATTCCCTACGCTCAAAAGCAAGAAATCTCCACACAGCTAAGTCAGTATCTTCCAGAGAGTTTGTATAATAATCAAAGATTCTGGCGATTACTTGATTATTAAACTTTTTTTTAATCCCTTAATTAATTCGGATTAAAGAAGGAGCAGACGTACGAAACGTGGCAGGTGGACTAGTGGGGATGTGGCGTTTCTGCGTCCTTCGATTCCATTTTATTTCACACTTCTTTAAGGGATTCCAAGCTGGCTGCCTTTCATTCTGTAAACTACCACATGCTTCCCACTCATCTTGTTATTATCTATTCCTTCCTTTCTTTCCTTTCTTCCTTTTTTTTCTTCCATCATCTAATGTCTCAACAGTACAGGTTAAACAAATCAATAACATAGCAAATTTGTTAAAAATTATGGAGGACTGAAGAACAACATAAAAAAATGATCATTTATATATAATTTCTCAATGAATAATATATGTCAATTACTAGTTAGTATTCTGCTTTTTCTTTCTTCTAAATGTATTGGGAAATTGGTTGGGTTGGGGTATCTGTCCATCTGATAACCAATGGTTTGATAATAAACAGAGAAGTGATATCAAAAGACAATGCCATATATGGGACATGTGTTGGGCACAAAAAATAGCCGGGTGTCGATCGAGCAGATATGGAATCTGGGGGCAAAATTACTTAGATTGATTTCTCAGGTGTCCTTTGATCCCAAGACAACTAAACAAGACTTCTCACCCGTTCTTTCTTGTACTATTTTATTTTAGCTTTGCGTGATGCATCACAATGTTTCGTGGTCCTTCTGCTCCCTCACCTTCAGGCTCTTATTTTGGGGTTCGCCATCTTGGATATATATACTGTGGGCCACCGCAACCCAGTGTTACTGAAACCCTTTAGTTCAAGCAGCACACACACACACACATATATATATAAAAGCTCTATTTGCATGAACCATATATGTTATAATATAGTGTGCTTACTTGACTTCAATCGGAACTTAGAAAAAGTAAATTTGGAGTAGCTAGCTACCAGTATATAAAACTAAATCGAATCAGTTACGACCTGACGAGGCAATATAATTTTTATATCCTTTGTGTGATCATCGAAATATTTTTATGGTTAAGAAATCTTAAGTATATGGTTCACTTGCATTTGACAAATGAAGAAAGAAAGAAGGTATCCCGGCCCACGGTAACAGAGGAAGTCATGTAAGACTTTTCTTCTGTTTACTGCAATGCGTGGAACACATGCATGTGGACATATATTCTATATATGCAGACATTTAAGGAAATACGTGAAGGTGAGAATTTTAAACGGATAGGGCAAGGGCAATAGCAGATGAGATGAGACACCGTAGGATAAGGTCACGCGTTATGATATTGTCTCACCTCAAAAATGTGAGGGGATGAATTAAGGCTGAAAGACATTGTTGCTAAATTTTTTAAATTAATAATTGAAAAATATTATTGAACTCCTCCGAAACCTGTTTTGGTCAGCCTATTAAATTATGATATGGACGATTACGTAACTTCAAACACATTTCAACTGCGGTCCTTTTTTCAAGCCTCTTACTACTAAAAACACTTAAATAAGTAAATATATAAATATTACAATAAACCAAACAATCTGGGACACGTGTCCAGCAGATTGTATGGTTGAGCTGGTTGGAGGCACGTGTACTAGTTGGGGTCCCAGGGATACTTCTGTGGTTCTGCTCGTTCCACGTGGGTCATCCATATTGGTGGGTAGGGAGCAACTGCATGGTACGATTTGGTGGCATTGCGGTCAACCTTGAGGAATGATAATAGTAATAAATATAAATATTTAAAATTTTATTAATATTATATTAATATATAGAATTGTTGGATGGTTACATTTGTAAGAGTAGTTGTTCAAACCTTGTGAGCAAACTGGATTTTTCTTTTATTTTAGCCCTCACTTTCTTGAATCTAAGACTATAACACGCACGAGAAAGTCAATCATAATTTGTAATGCATGCATGCATAGTTACATTTTTTTATCGACAAGTAACATTTAATACTTTATCTTTTAAGGTTACTTGTTCACATTAGATAATCGAAATTGCTAAGTATGTCAAAACAAGCAAATATAAACCCAACTTGTACTCAACCCGGTAGAAAATTGATTTGACTTGAGTTCAAGAGTTAATTAAAAATATCAACTTAACCCGAGTCTAATATCTTGTGATTTGGATCAGTTTTGAATCACCAAAAATAAAATAAAAAATTATAAAAAAAGTGGATAATAAGTTAACCTTTTGAATGAATCAGTATATCAATTATTAAAAAAATAAAAATATTGTCCTATTATTTCTTTTTACATAAATACTCTCTGAAAACTACTTTTGAATTAAATAAATGCAGTAAAAATATTAATAATAATAGTTTATAACTGCTACATATAAAGTAAAAGTATAAATACAAATTCTTTTATTCCAGACTAAAAATTGTAGATTTGTTCATAATTTGTATTAATTATATTTTGGTAATTTAATAGTTGATAATAATAATTCATCTTAGATTAAAAAAATAATGATGAGAGTAAAAAGTAAGTTCGTAATTTTTACTTTTTGTTGTTGTTGTTAACATCTTATTGGGCCTTCAGAGAATCAAAATGGATAACAGCCCGTGCTAATCTAAGCTTCCAATTAAAACTTATTGCGGGCCTCAACTCAGTTATTACAGTGAGAAAGACGGGCTTCTTATATTATTGGGCCAGTTTGATGCTTGAATTAACTTCAATTAATCAAACAAGAATACTATTAATAAGAAGTAACATAAACATTATGAATCCAAAAAAAATGCATTATGAATCTTATACCCGACTGCGTATTTATTATATTTATGATTTATAAATGTGTATATTTTAAATGATGAAACTATTTACGTACTTACAGACCAATCTATATAAAAATAAGTTATTTTAAAGTTGTAAAATGACATAGTATTTTGCTGGCATATAAATCAAGTATCTATTTACTTGCGTAGCCCATTCAGACTTTTCTTTGGTCGAATCTGGGTCAATTCAATATGCAAATGTAAAACGCAAGTTTGGTCCAGAAGAAATAAAAACTGGCAATTTTGTTATCTAAATAGATGGGCTTTTGTTTGGTTATGTCGGAAAAACAAATTGGGCTAAGAGAGTATGTGTTTACCACCACAGTTTAGAATAAGCGAGTGTACTTGAGATATGTATAAAAGTTTTTACATAAAACTTATATATAAATTAACGTATGCACAAATTAAAATATAAAAATATAAAAATATTAGATGAACCATTTCTACAAATTTATTTATTTATAAATTAATTTTAACTAACTTGATTTCGTTTTCTTCTAGAAGTCCTTATAAGCCTATTATTATAGTAGTGTAAAGTAAAGAATAGATTGAAGAAGTTGGTGGTAGAAAAAGAAATACAAGTGAACGCAAGAAAAGAAGGCGTTAAGGAAGCGCATGGTTGTCGTTGGTACGCGGGTGGAGCGACGTCATCGTTTTGCTTAGGTTGGGGAAGTGGGGACGTGTCCATCCTTTTATTTGAAAGCGAGGATGAGAGTGACATCAGCAATCATTCGAAGATACTTAAAACGACTCTGAAGACTCTTTCTCTCTCTCACTCACCTCTGAAATTCTGAAATCTCACTCCTACTTGGATTCTTCCATTCCCTTTCTGTTACCAAAATTCTCACTCCAAATTTCCTTCTACATTCCCAATTCCTCCATAATGGGTAAAGGTGGCGGTTGTGTTCCCAGCAAGAAGAAGCGCACGCCGGTTGCCGACGATAATCCTAATGACTCCGCCCCATCTCCCTCGCGCCCGGCGAACGCCCGACCGCGTGAACCCGACGCGTCTACGTCTGTGTCGTTGCCTCCCGCCCTTGCCAATTTGAAGATCTTCATTGTGTTTTATTCGATGTACGGACACGTCGAGGGGTTGGCGAAGAGGTTGAAGCGAGGCGTCGATGGCGTGGAAGGTGTGGAAGGGGTTTTGTATAGGGTTCCTGAGACATTGCCGACTGAGGTTCTAAATCAGATGCGGGCGCCGCCCAAGGATGATTCCATTCCTGAGATTGCGGCGGCAGAATTGGCGGCGGCGGATGGGGTGCTGTTTGGGTTTCCAACCAGGTACGGGTCCATGGCTGCGCAAATGAAGGCTTTCTTTGACTCCACTGGACTTTTGTGGAAGGAGCAGAAGCTTGCGGGGAAACCCGCAGGGTTCTTTGTTAGCACTGGGACTCAAGGAGGAGGCCAAGAAACTACTGCGTAAGAATTATTTGTTTCCTTTTCATTTTTTCGTTTCTTGTTAGTTCTTGGTTGTTAATTTCAGTTAAATTTGGAACTTGACATGCATTGATTTAGTTCTACAGATTGTATGGACAAAATGAGTTTGTACAATCTTTTTCAATGTATTAATTAATGTCCAAGACATTGATTTCTAAAGAAGGAGAGAGAGAGTGCTATTGGTTAATCGGATTATGTAGAAGGTTGATTTTCAACATAAATGGCTTGTATGAAGCGTCGTACTAACGCCATAGCAAATTAGTTATTACCTCTGAAAGCTTTCTACATGTGAGTTTTTTCATTTTTGGTCTTTAATTTATGAGGAGCTTTCTTCAGGTGTCTCAAACTGTTATCTCAGGTTTTCAGCTGCTTAATTGATGAGTAATTGTGACTTCAAGAGAGTTCCAATGTATTCTTCAGTTCTTGTGTGCTATTTACTAATTATGGTTCATACTACATCTAGATTGTCAAGCATCAGCCCGATGAATTTTCAGTTAAACTGTGGGGATGATATCTAAATTCAAAAGATTCTTACATAGAAGTTCAGGGTAGTATGCAGATTGAATTGCTTGTTAAGGAATAACCACACACTTTTTTTTCCCCCTTTTTTTTTTCCCGTAGTGCAAGAGAACAATGTTTTCACTTCTTCCTATTCATTAAGCGGATGAATAAAGTGACTGTACATTCTAGACGACAAGCAAATAAGTCAAAATTGAATGTGAATTTGTACAAAGGATCTTGATGATGGAGATCGCATATTCTTCTCTGCATGAAGCAGTGATTTATTACACTTGATGATGGAAATTACAACTGTTTCTTAGATAATATTGATTGAAAAGCGATATCAAAAAATTACTTAGTTTTGTGCTCTTTTATTGCAGTTGGACAGCAATCACTCAGCTGGCACATCATGGAATGCTTTATGTTCCTATTGGATATACATTTGGACCCGGAATGTTCAAGATGGATTCCATTAGAGGAGGTTCTCCATATGGTGCAGGAGTTTTTGCCGGCGATGGCACAAGACAGCCAAGTGAAACAGAGCTGGCTCTTGCAGAGCATCAGGGCAAGTATATGGCTGTTGTGGTCAAGAGGCTTGTCCGGTCATTATAGTGTTTTTCATTCTATTCCTGTTGGTCATCTGCATTTTTGGACCTTTCTTTGTTGTCAAATTGGTTCTGGCATTTTACCATTGCACTGTGAGGAGGAATGAGAGCTCTGTTCCATAATTGATTCTGTTGGGGTTGGGGGATTCCCATGTTGTTCTGGGTTCTGCATTGTTTCTGGAAGCTGTAGATGTTGATAGATTTACGTCAAATAATATTTGTGAATTTGTGTATCTACGTGTTTCCGATTCTTTCTGTGTGCCTATATACATGAATGTGTACGATGACTTGGATAATAAAATTCTTATAAACTGGTGATTGTGACATCGATTGTCGATTATTTGAAAATAATGCATTTATCAGCTTTGAATTTGTGTACTAATTTACCAACACTATTTTCATAAAACTAACACCCAAACCTATTTTATTTTAACTATCCAGTATATTTCAAGTGACCCCATGATCTTCTATTGAGATATAGACGAATTATAGACTTAAGATTCCTTTTTAGTGTGTGTTTAGCACACGTTCATAAGACGTGTTAAACCGAAAAAGTCACTTCAGATCAAGTAAATAGTTCAAAGATGCATTTAATGATTGCGACAGAGGCATACGTGGTTCTTCGCATAATCAAACGTGCATGTGATAATTTTGTCTACTATTTTCCATATTCTTCTTTTACCTCTAGTGATAGGATAGGACATTCCTTCACCGTATTGATATATTATTCTATAAAGTGGGACTAGTCCCCTCCATGCAATTATAATTTATGTAAGGCGAGACTTTACCATTTCTTCCAGAATAGGGATTATTCCATCTTTACTCTAGCCCTAATGACAAAAGGGCCAATAGCAATTGAGGCTACACAGTGTTAAAGATCCAATTTTGTTTTGTATTTGCTGAACTATGTCAACCTAATAACAAACCCATGGTCCACATAAGATCATGACGTGTTTGGTTTTTGTTTTCCCGCCTAAGGTCGTACAACTGTTTACAAAACAGGACTGCTAATAATCTTGGTTAAGACATTGGTTTAAATTTTAATCAACCACAAATGGAACTAGTTGATTGGTAGTTCGGTTTTAAGAATCAATATAACTTATCTTAATTAATGAGGCATGTATATACCGTATTCTTTTTTTTTTTTTTCATCGCACTTTTACCAAATAGCAAATATGATGAAGTGCTAATGTATCACTTTTATTCTTGGTTCGTTCCTTGTTGGGCATGTGTTTTATTTACCATATTTTCTTGTTATTTTTCCAGTCACGATGCACGGGTTATACTCACCGTGGTGTTGTATAACAATTTGCATTGCAATTATCATTATGACAGGTTTTTTAAGTCAAACAAAGTGTAGAATTTGGATTTCGTGTAAGTTATTTAAAAAAAAGAATTATTTTATTCTTATAATTAAATTATTTTAATATTTAGATTGAGAATAAAATATTTTCTTTAACATTCTTCATCAGGTTGTAGAGTAAATATCTAAAATTCCAACCTGAACCCTATTGTAGAGAAAGTTTCCCTCTCTAGTGATTTATGAAGACATGCAAAAAATGTTTATAACTGTTAAAAGTTACTAAACATGATTTGATGACTTTTCAGACATCCAAAAATGATAAAAGATGACAAAGGATTGTGGAGTAACAAAAGAATTTGGTACCATGAACATTGATATAAGAAAGCTTATTTGATCTAATAAGCGGTTGTGTTTTCGTAGTATTAGATAATAAAACTCTTAATCTTTCTATTTTTTATATTATTTTTATTCGTTAGTTATAAAATGATCTTTAAAATGAAACTTCAGTTGTGAGACTGGTATTTTAAGATTATATAATCTCTGTTGTGCTATCAGGGGTAATACATCACGAAACAAATATTATAAGTAAAATTGTTGTATTATAATATATTCTTAAAAGTAAGTAAAAAAAAAAACTGTTTTTAAAATAGTAAATATTTCTTATTTTACAAAATTTCTCTTTTTTTAATTTTTTTTGTCCAAAGTAAATATAAGAATAATTTTATAATTATTTAATTTTTATTTATTTATGGTTTTAAAATAGGATAACATTTTTTTAATATCAAATGAAGATTTGTTTTTCTTTCACTTTTTTATTGGAAGGAAGATTGGCTTAATTGTAAAGAGTTTAACACGTAATCAAAGTTACGTAATTAATACAAATAACTTAATATCCAACAACCATAAAAACCACTCCATGCTGCGTATTGTTTATTTATAAAGATATTATATTTAATAAATATTATAATTCATATGTTACAGCTAAGTTTGGCTTTAAAAACTTATTAGATATATATAAAGAAACACAAGAACTAAAAATTTATCTTTCATCCTTCATGAGTTATTTTCGTTACAATCTAAGATGGTGAGTTACTAATTTATATTATTAAATTATAAAAAAATAAATAATAAAAATCTCTAATTTTAATTATTTAATTAAACAAATATTTTCTCTTCGTATATATATATATATATATAAATTCAACTGGCAGATAAAAATGTAAAAGTTTCATATGATGATTGAAAGATTTAAAACTATCTTGCACCGTCTTCACAACCTACGACACAAGTTGTGTAAACCTAAAGGTTTAGCAAATTCGTTTTTCTGATTAAAATAGTTTGGAAAAAAATTTCTGCTACTTATGTACTGTAAAAAAATATTTTTTAAACATTAAAACTTGAGGATACATTCAGTTAATTGATATTTTATGAAACATTTTTAAACATTGACTAGTTTTGTTAATAAATAAAAATTCGTCATTAATATTTATTTATTTAATTAGTTTTCATTAGTATTGCATTCTTTTATAATCGTTAGGTAATATCATCCATATCTATATTAAACACTAATTTTTTGTTCTTAAAAATTGACAAAAATTATGATAATTTTTTTTAAATATTTTTAATCAAATAAAAAAATATTTTTACTTTTCTATTTTAGTTAAAAATTTAAATAATACTAGGGGTGTAGTAATAACATGACTACGACAACCATTGATAGCTAAAATTAATTGGATACATAACTAAAAATGACTAAAAATGACAGAATGATTTTTGGACCTAATTAATTGTATTGTGAGAGACAATTGAACAAAATCATAAAACATGAAAGTGGTGGACCCACAAATTTAAGGCTTATGCACTCATAATTGCTCTAATGGAAAGTATAAATACACTTTTACAAGTAAAATACCTTCTCCACCATCAACAGAAAAATTATACTTTTTTACTCATTTATTTTCCCTTCCCCTTTCTTTACGTTTTAGTCTTTTTGCAGCCTATCTTTTTATTTTTTAATTCACCCGAATTAATATCTTTTTCATATTTTAGTATATTATTACAATTAATTTATCTTTTTCACTTAGGAGTTGCCTTACATAGTTTTAACTAATCTACTAAACAATCTCTTTTGTAGTAAATTAAATACCGACCATATCAATAAATAATATCTCATCCTCCAGAAAATCGCCCAAAATAGAATATGTTTGATTCCTTTAATTTCTAAACTGATTTTTACTTTATTAAAATTCTTATAGATCCAAACATGTTTGTAGGTCCATAAAGCACAACACTGTACCATGGTCATAAACTGTTACCGACAAACACACTAATCAGACACCCATGGTACCAAGGTGTCTATTTTTTTTATTTTTTGTCATAAAAACGTTGTCTTAACCATTCAAATGTTTGAAAATATCTTATCGACTAATAGACATCAGAAATTTCCAGACTTGGTTTCAAATATCTATCGACTTAATTCTAATTTTGGTTGTTTTATTTATTAAAATTTGTAATTTTAGTCCATAATTTTGTTAATATAATTTTAATTTTATAAATTTTAGTTTTAATTTATAGTTTTATAAATTATAAGAACCAAATTTGTTTAAAATAAAATTCAATATCAAAATTATACAATTGTGTAAAATATGATTGGAGACGTGCACCGCATAATTGCTCCATGTATATAAACCTATTAAAGTGGATTGTAGTAACTAAAACTGTAAGCGGTGAGACTGAGGAAGCAAAATCAAGAAAAAACAATATGGAAGACAAGCTTTCTGCTTTGAGGTCTTTGATGGTTTCTCACTGTCCTCCGCTGGATGCTATAGTTGTGCCCTCTGAAGATTATCACCAGGTACATACATCTATCCCTGTAATATTATTGGATCCAACTTGTTCACTTTTTTTTTTTCTATGGATCTTTTCTTTTTAACTTGATATCTCTTCTGCGATGGTGTTTTTGACTTGAAGAGCGAATACGTATCTGCACGAGACAAGCGCCGTGAATTTATTTCCGGTTTCACTGGAAGCGCTGGTTAGTTTTTATCTTTCCGCTCAATGTTTCTTTGATGCATTTCCGTTCTGCTTTATTTCTTTATTGTAGCGTCTATCAGTTTAGGGTTTAGATTGCGTCCTGTTTTGTTTCACTGCAATTGTTTCAACGTTTCGCGTAATTGATTGGTTCTCGCGGAAGGAAGAATTGTTTCTATAAGCTTGAGAAAGAAGTACAATTTTGTTCTTGTTTGTTAAAGTCACGTGTCTTCAGGTGTCGTATTTCCATGTTTTTTTTTAATGGTATTCAGGCTTGGCACTTATAACAAAGAATGAAGCTCTGCTGTGGACGGATGGACGATATTTTTTGCAGGCTGAGCAAGAACTTAGTGCTCAGTGGAAGCTAATGCGCATTGGTGAAGATCCTGCTGTAGATATATGGATAGCTGACGTGAGTAACCTTGCATTACATACGAATATACATATGAAATTCTTTTTGGAGTACAACATATATATATATATATATATATATATATATATATATATATATATATATATATATATATATATATATATATATATATATATATATAATTAACTTCTTAATTCTTATAACAAGTTAAGACATGGGATTATTAAAGTTCTTCTTGCCAGTAATGGCTATGGTGTTGAATCAGCTCCGAGTTGCTTTCTTAGTATAGTCACACATGTTGTTAGGCATGCTGTAGGCATACCTGACCCCAAATGCCTTTTTAGTGATTTCATATCATGATTCACGTGTGGCTGTTGTCAACGTCGTTGAATAATTGGGAAATGCCTTTGTGGAATATGTACATATATAATCAAATCAAGTTTCTTATGTAAAAGTGGTAAAAGCTAGACCTAGTATCAGTGACTTAGATATGAAAATCACATACATGATTTATTTGCAAACAGACTCGAAATTCAGTAAATTGAAGGTAAATTATGCACCTGCAGACATATCAAACTTTCATCTTTTGTGTGCCATTGTTGAGAGAAGGGAATGAAGAGAAAAAGTTTGGGCTTCACTGGGACCTATTCTTGAAACTATCCTCACTATTTTCATTGTGAGTTTTGAAGCTGCGACTTCATATTTTAAAGAAATATGAGGCACAATCTTCAGTTTCAGAATGAGGCAAAATCGTATTATGATTTACCATGTGAGATTGTTTGAAATTGTTGGTTTAGTAATTTAGAACCTGGCATTTAACACTTGTACATTCTTTATATCTTCTTCACTCAGTACCTGCTAGCAATAAGCTTAAAAATATGATGCATTTCTGCTTAAAATCATTGCTTATTATGAAATGGAGTTCCCATTTAGTTAGTGCTATCTGATCTTCATTAAGCATCATGTAATCTATATTCACTTAAATTTATGATTTTTTTTATCATCACGTCTAAAACAGGCAGGAGGAAGCCACCATAGTTTGGATGACATCCCCAGTTCCACATCATTAACCACCACAGAAACACAGTTTTGTAATTTACGCACATCTAGATAGCATATCTATTGTAGATAATTCAACTAGTATTGTATGTTAATTAGGTAGTTAGTGGGGCGTTAACTAGCTGTTTATAATTGTCCTATAAATAGTAATGATGTATTGTGATATATGTATGTGCAATATTAAATTTCAGATTTAGTACCCATCTCATGTTCTCTTTTCTTTTTCTTCTCTGTTTTCAAGTGAGTGTTTAGTATGTGTTCCTAACACTAGCAATATGTAATCTTGTATAGTTCAGGAAGAGCTGACTTAGCCTGCATTTGCATTAGCAATCTTAAATGAACGGTTTGGAAGAGATTTAGAGAGAAATTATACTGTTTGAAATGTTTACCAAGCCTAAACCTAAACCCATTCTTATTTTGAATGAGGATAATATACTAGATCAGTCTTGCTACATCCATGAATGCTTCTTTGTGATCCATTTTCTATTCATGTCTAATAATAAGACTGTATCTGTGATTTTACTGTGGTATATCTGTACTGATAGGCTTTCCTTTCACTAGAACTTGCCAAAAGAGGCATTTATTGGGGTTGACCCTTGGTGCATTTCAATTGATACTGCTCAAAGATGGGAGCGTGCTTTTACTGAAAAACAGCAGAAGCTGGTCCAAACCACAAAAAATTTGGTAGATGAAGTTTGGATAAATCGACCACAGGAAGAGATTAATGCTGTTAGTGTACATCCACTGAAATTCGCAGGTCGCTCTGTTGCAGATAAGTTGAAAGATTTGAGAAAAAAGCTTCTACAGGAGCAAGCCCGCGGTATAATTTTCACAGCACTTGATGAAGTAAGTGCATCCTCTTGATAACTGTTCCTTTTAATTTCTTTTCCCTTGACACAAATGTTCTGTGAGTTTGTTGATACTTTTGCCACACTCAGTTTTCTTTACCTTTTCACTTCATTTTCAATAACATGGCTACAATACAGGTTGCGTGGTTGTATAATATTCGTGGAAGTGATGTGGCCTACTGTCCGGTTGTTCATGCATTTGCTATTGTGACAACCAATACTGCTTTCATTTACGTGGACAAGCGAAAGGTTTCTGTTGAGGTCAGTTTGAGTAATGTCTCTCACATCAGCTATGAATGTAACCAGTTTAATCACAATTTAGATTGTGAATTGTCAAGCTTATTTTTTATGTTGTGAATTGTAATTCATTATTTATATTGAATTTTAAGATTGACACAATAAAAAACAGTTTGAACTATATGCTATAAAGGATGTATAGTGCTGAGCTCAATTTAACAGTTTTAAACTAGAAATTGACAAAATAATTCAACCGTAAGTATCACAACACAAACTCATTAGTCATAACATGAATGATGGGAAACCTCAATTTCAGAAGAATGAAAACAAAGCAATGAAACAACCAAAATAAGTGGAATAATCAAATAGGTTCCATGCTATAGTTCTCCTCCATGTTCATTTCATTAAAATTAAATTATACATAAGTTAAAAATAGCTTTTAGAAAAACTAATTGGAGAATTTTGATAAATTAGCTTATATATTATACATAAACTAAATTTGCTTATGGATGAGAAAGTCTTTTTATTTTTTCTTATTCTATTTAACCAATTTTAGCTTATGTAGGAGAAACTCTTTCTAGTTTTTCTTATTCTATTTTTCTGGGAGTGCTTATGTAGAATAAACATGCTTTATATCAAATTACTACATGTGGATATGGTACCAAAGACAGGAGAAACAATTATTTTACCCCTATTTGTTTACATAATATATTCAGAATGCTCAATACCGTAGTCATCTTAATCAAAACATTTATTTCATGGTCAAGTTAAATAAGTTTTATTTACATTGAAATATTAAGAAAAGCCTTTTTGGAGAGTCTTAATTTGGCTCATCATCTATTTATCCTGACATTGGGAGGGGAAAATTTGGAGAAATAAAACTCATTAAAATTTTTTATTTGTTCCAGGTTCAAGCTCATTTAGTGGAGCATGAAATTGAAATTCGAGAGTATACAGCTGTAAGCTCTGATGTGACATTGCTTGCAACCGATGAGCTTGATACTATATCTACTGTCAAGAGAGCAAATGGTGCACATCAAGCAGAAGAAAATAGCAACAGCCTCATATGGGCTGATCCAGGTTCATGCTGTTATGCACTGTATGCAAAGTTGATCCCTGATTCAGTTCTGTTGCAGCAATCACCTTTGGCCCTTGCTAAAGCTTTAAAGGTTGTATGCTTGTACCATCTTAATAAAGGTCTTTTGGCTTTTGGTGAAGCCTTCTCAAGTCTATTATTTTAGGAGGAAAATTAGTGTCAGGAGTTGATTTAATAAAAAATATATCTTCGAATTTTTTTCCCCATTTCATTACTTGAAACTTATTTTTCTTTACTTCAATACTTTTAGAACCCGGTGGAATTGGATGGGTTAAAAAAGGCACATATTCGGGATGGTGCAGCGGTTGTGCAGTATCTTGTCTGGCTGGATAAGAAGGTTTGCGTATTTGGATCCTATGTCTCAAAAATATTTTTATTATTTATATGAGGACAGCCATATTTTTCATTCTCTTCTATCTAGATTTTTATATTTTTATTTCTCATTTTAATCTACTTAAAATGCAACATGTTCTGACTTCTGAGGAATGATACAAAATCTTGGTTCAATGAGCAGATGCAGGAGGTTTATGGAGCTTCTGGATACTTTTTGGAGAAGGATTCTGTGAAAAAGGAGAAACATTTGTTAGTTTCTTATTTGATCTGTCCTCACCTCTAACATGCTTACTATAATATACCTTTGTTTGGGAAAAGGTTGACAAGTTGGTTTGGATGTTAACATGGAAAATCATGTCAGATGAAATTTTCCTGTATAAAGCTTCTGAAAAAATTAACATAGTGAAATAATAGTTATTTTTACCTTTGTTAAAGTGACATGATGGCTTTAATAGATCACTGAAGATGTTTAGAGTCTGGGCATATTTCACAGCAATTAGCTCGATAAATGCATCAGTTAAAAGCTAAATCTTATAGTGTACTTAAAGATCTTTGTTTTCATTTTGGCAGGCAGTCCTTGAAATTGACTGAGGTGACTGTAAGTGACCAGCTTGAAAGTTTCCGAGCATCCAAAGAGGTGGAGCTAGCTAAACAATAAGTATTTATTTTGATAACTTTTTTCTGGCAAAGTTTTGTACTAAAAGAAATTAAGTGGTGATGATACCAAAGATTTGGCTTCTGAAATAAGCAGTGGGGAATAACCGTTTTCAGACTTATAAAAGGCTAAATTTTAAAGTTGTTAAAGCTTTTCTCCATAAAAAAGATATTTCATCAAGGACACAATCTTTAATTGTTAGACATTGCAGAGGTGGCATCACCTGTGATAATGTAGGTAGAAGAAGCATTTTAAAAATTAAAGTTCTTAGTATGTCAGGAAAAGACTTAATCATGCACTATTTTGTTTCTTATTATTATGCTGTTTGATGAGAACAGTTTCATTAAAATTGATCAAAATGAATACGCGTTGTTCATTGAGTTCCAAAATGTGCATTTATCTTGATACGATTTTAAAACTTTGTTATGGACTGATAGGACTAAAAATGTGAGCTTAGATGTTGGTAGTTAGCCCAAGGTTTGGAGGTGTATGAAAGGAGAAACAAGGGTATGAAGAGAAATGCTGAGGTGGCAAAAAATATAACAGAATCAATTAATGAGTGAGAAGAGTGGAGGAGAATATAAGAGAGCAAAATTAAGAGAGAGAAGGGGGAGAGAGAATTCTATTAGGGGTAGGGAATATTGTTTTCCTTGTAGGGGCTTGCTCTGTGGCAATAGGATGGTCACCCAACTGTGTTTTTGCTTACTTTTGAGAAATAATACAAAAACTTTCTCATTGTTCTTCCATTCTCTTATTTCTGATTTTGATCCCTAACATGGTGATGGGAACATGGGAATGAAATTGTTTTGATATTTAGTTTATGGAAGGATATTGAGACCACACTCAAGAAAGATAAGAAAGGGAGTGATAAGTCATAAAATTGATAGTCAAATATTATCTTGATAAGATCAACAACGAGTTCATATAAATTGGAACATCATATAACTTTCTCTATGAGAAAATTCAAATTTCATTTAAAATTTCAACATGTCCTTATTATAAATAATCTATTTATAAGTTAAATTCTTATAAATGTAGACTGTAATAATAATTCTCACTAAATATCTAATTAACTCCCATTAATTTTGGTTTTAATTCTCATTATAAGTATCATTATTTTCTATTATGAGAATATGAATGATCATTTTCTTTTAAAATTTTTTGTCTACCCATACTTGTGATATTTGAGCCCACTTAATTTAAAAATAAAAATTATAAAAGAAAATTTAAAACTATATTGACTCTTATAAATCATATCACATGGAATATAGTCCTTCCAAGAATCTGATCAACCAACTTCATGGTGGGTAGTGACTGAACTTTTCAAGTATTGCTGCGAATAAGCTGGACTAAAATGTTGAGACTTGTTTGGTATGTTATATGTAGAAAATCATGCGGTAATATAATAGATCTCATTTTTTCTTTGTAACCTCAACTTGCTTTTATAGTTGACTTCATTTTCTTGAGCACATAAAGCCAAGTATTTGAACGGAATGAAAATAATGAGGGAAATTATTTCTTTCCTATAAACTTAATGGAACATGAATGGCTTAAATTTTTTTTTTTTTTAAGAGAGTATGCTAGCCTATGTTCAATCCTAAGTTTTTTCATATCCCTGTTTTCAGCATTTCAGAGGATTAAGTTTCCCCACTATTTCGTCAGTTGGGCCAAATGCAGCTATCATTCATTATTCTCCAAAGGCAGAAGCATGTGCTGAACTTGATCCAGACAAAATTTATCTCTTTGACTCTGGAGCCCAGGTCTGTCTTATTCTTAACTACTTGCGGCACCAACATTTATAGTGAATTTTGTTGTTTTCACGTTTTGCAATCATGATCTCTACTTCTGTATATTGATAACTGGTGATGTTTCTGAAGTATCTAGATGGAACAACAGATATTACACGAACAGTTCATTTTGGGAAGCCTTCAACCCATGAAAAAGCATGTTATACAGCAGTATGTGCCTTTCTTTGCTGTTTTTACACGTCACTTAGTTTCAAAACTACTAGAGTGGATCATTTTCACATGGGTTTTTGTTTCTGGAAATAGAAAGAAAGAAAATAAGATAAGAATACCAATTTTTTTCATGGTTTGCTTGAGACGGAGAAATAAGAAAGTGGGAACCTTTTTCTTGTTGGATCCACAATGATAGAACAAGCTGTAACTATAGAAACTTTCAAGATAGATTCTTGAATGACTTCATTACTAAGAAAACTGTTTCTGCCAATGTGGTAGAAAACAATAACAAGATACAATTGAGGATCTTTCGAGAAGACCTCACTCTCCCACAACTCCTTTCCTTAGAAAAAACTAATTGTCCTCTTTCCAACAAAACCTTGATTATTTATAATAATCAAGTGCATTGAAAAACATCTATAGGAGGTTATAATTGTCATATTCTGTTATTCCTCCTTTTATACACAATTCCAAACCTATCAATACACTGCCCATGAAGATTCACCTTGTCCTCAGGGTGAAAGTCTGGAAACTCCTTAATAGCAGCATCAGATTCCCAACAATTCTCAATGTCTGGAAGTTGATGTCATTTGAGAAGAACTTCCATCTCATCCATTGAATTGAGGCGAGTATCCAATAGCTTCTTAGGGGTTACTTCCAATGTGTATTCTTCGGATAATATAGGAGGCAAGGGTTGTGATGTTGCCATGGTTCTCACAGCTGGTTTGAGTAGAGACACATGGAAAATCAAATGGATGCAACTGTGTTCAGGGAGTAGCAACTTATATGCTACTTGGCCAATGTGTTCTAGAATCTGATAAGGGCCATAGAATTTAGGACTCAATTTCTCATTAGGCCATTTTGCGAGGGACTTGAATCGATAAGGTTGGATTTTTAGAAAGACCCAATCTCCCACTTGATAGGTGACTTCTCTTTTGCATTTATTGGCTTGAAGTCTATTTTGCTCTTGGGCCCAACATAAATTGTACGTCAAGTCTTTCAAAATAGCATTTCTTTCTTCTTGTAATTGATTCACACTTTCAACTTTGGGTGGAATGATTGTCCCCTTCAAAACTAAAGGAGGATCTCGACCATATAAAGCTTTAAAAGGTGTCATTTTTTAGGAGGCATTATAATTAGTGTTAAACCAAAATTCGGTCGAAGGTAACCAAGTAGGCCAAAGCTTAGGTTGAGATCCTGTCATACACCTTAGATAAGTCTCTAAACAACAGTTTACCATTTTCGTTTGACCATCTGTTTGTGGATGGTATGTTGTGCTATATTTTAACTTTGTTCCTGCCTATTTAAACAACTCCTTCCAAAATTGGCTTAAAAATAATTGGTCCCGGTCCACATAATTGTAGAAGGAAACCCATAGAGTCTAACCACTTCTTTTACAAAAATTTGAGCCACATCTGCAGCAGTGTAAGGATGTGATAAGGCAAAGAAGTGAGCATACTTCGTGAATCTGTCTACCACCACAAAAATAGTATCCTTCTCTTTAGCTTTAGGTAGATCCTCAATGAAATCCATGAAAATGTCAAACCATACTTGAGTTGGAATCGACAGCGATTGTAATAAGCCAACAGGGACTAAAGTTTCATTTTTATTGCATTGACAAGTTTTACACTGCATCACAAAGGCCTTCGTAATATAAAACACTTGCAATTCTTTTAAGAGTGCGAAAGTAATTGTTGTGGTCTCCTAGAGAGGATTCATGCAACTCTTCAATTATGGTAGGAATTCTACCATAGTGCCTAGGCAAAACTAGTTTGCCTTGGTAGTATAACTGCCCTTTCTTCATCTCATAATGTTCATGAGCAGGAGGTTCCACCAGCAAGTCCTGTATGATGGCATTCATTTTCGCATCCTTTTGCATTTCCATATCCCAATTCCCATTTTTGGGGCTATAGAATGGAAATATTGAAAAGAACTTGTGTATACAATGCATCAGCAATCATATTCTCTTTTCTGGGTCTATATTTAATGTCAAAATCAAACCAAATAAGCTTGGAAGTTCATCTAAATTGTTCTTCTGTCAACAATTTCTGGTCATTCAAAAACTTCAAACTTTTCTGATATGTGACAACGGTAAAATGAGTACCCATCAAGTAGTGTTTCCACTTTTGCACCGCTTGAACCACTGCCATTAATTCATGTTCATAAACAAATTTCCTTTGCCCTCTCTCAGAAAAAGCTTGACTCCAAAAGGCTAAAGGTTTGCTTTCTTGTAACAAAACAATACCCACACCTTGCTAAAAGCATCTCCTCAACCACAAAAGGTTTGGAAAAATTTGGTAGCACTAAGGTAGGCAATTGTGATACAACAACCTTTAATGCTTCGAAAGCTTGTTGGGCTTCATTGGACCAATTAAACCCTTCCTTCTTTAACAATTGTGTCAAAGGCTGAACAATTTTTCCATAGCTCTGGACAAATCTTCTATAATACCCAGTTAATCCAAGGAAGCCCCTTAAAGCATTAACATCCTTTGGTCTTGGCCAATTGCACATAGCTTGAACCTTCTTAGGGTCAGCCGATACCCCATTCCTTGAAATCACGTGGCCCAAGTATTCAATTCTCTCTTAGCCAAAACTACATTTCTTCTTGATCTTAGCCAAAACTACATTTCTTCTTGATCATTTAGCAACTACAATACTTGTGATAAATGTTAAAGGTGCAGATCTAAGGAAGAATTGTAAACCAAAATACCATCGAAAAACACTAATACAAACTTTCTTAAAAAGGGCCTAAGAACTTCATTCATAAGTGATTGAAAGGTTGTTGGGGCGTTTGTCAAACCCAAAGGGCATGAATAAAATTTCATATTGGCCCTCATGTTTCCGAAAAGCTGTCTTCTCAATATCTTCTTGCTTCATACGAATCTGGTGATGTCCATATTTGAGATCCAGTTTAGAGAAGATAGTAGCTCAAGCCAAATCATCCAACAACTCATCTATGACTGGAATAAATTCATAAGGAATTTATTCGGAATGGTCAGCTTGTTAAGAGCCCTATAATCCACACAAAATCTCCACCCACCATTTTTTTTCTTCACCAAAATTATAGGACTAGATTAGGGACTAATACTAGTCCTAATAATGCCAATCTTCAACATATCACAAATCAACCGTTCAATCTCGTTCTTCTGGTTGTGCGAACATTTATAAGGCCTTAGATTTGGGATGAAAGCTCGTTTTTTTGAGATGGATAGCATGGTCTTGTTGACGGTTAGGAGGTAATTATTCTAATTCTTGTAAAATCTCCATATAGGATGCCATCACTTTTTCCACTTCTATCGGAATTGTATTGGTTCCTTCAACATTGCGATCCTAAACGATATCAACCAAGAACCCCTTATCCCCTATTTGTAACTCATTGAAGAATTTTTTAAATGAGGTTGCAGTAGTAGACAAGGCTGGATCGCCTACTACCATACGTTGTTCATCCCCTCCGCCAATGATAAGCTTCAACTTCCCAAAATCAACCTTAACCTCCCCCAAATTGGTCAACCATTCCAACCCCAGGATAATATCCGCTCCCCCTATCTCAAAAATGAAAAATTCTTATTGAATCTTCAAGCCCTGGATTTCCAAAACATAAGTGGGAGTTTCCATTGTTTGTAATCCACATCTTGTCAAACAACTTTTTGTTTTCTAATATTTCCCCAAACCTTCCATGATTTTTTTGGCGGTAAGTCCCGCCAAGGTAAACATGATTTCTCCTTCCACCAATTTCTCCCTACTTTCTAATAAACCATCTTCCTCGTTTACTCCTTCAATTACTAATAGCATGTGGAATTGTTTGTTTTGACCAACATGATTAGGACCATATTTGTCGTCACATTGGAAACATAATCCTTTTTAATCTTATCTTGCATCTCTTCATATCTGTCAACCTTCTAAAAGATTATCTACGATTACGCTTTAAGCCCTGAATTTTATCAGGATGATTGGTTGTACCTCTTCCTTTTTCTTTCCCTTTAACCGGAAGAGATAATTGAGTCCTACCTTCTCTGGAAAAGGTTCTTGTTATTCAATTAATTTTGGTACCAGAACCACACCTATTTTCCACTTATCCTTTCCCTTTAGACAAGATTTTGATTTTGTCTTCCACCATTTGAGTCTTTAACATTAATTCTGCCAAATTTAAAGGATCATATAACTTCACCTCAGTCTTAATATCATCTTGTAATTCATTTAAGAATATCCCAAATGAGATAATCTTGATCAATTCCCTTTAACAACCCTGCATATTGCACAAATTGTTCAATGTAATCCTTCACCGAATCTATTTGAGTTAACACAATGAGCACCTCAAAATTCCTCAACATGTTGGGCTGAAAACGTCGCACCACTGAAAGGATTCTCAAGTGGGATTTGGATTGTAAGACTCCCACCACTAGAACCAATTTAAGGTCTTTCCCTCCAATGCTATCATCACAGCCTACCCCAAATATGGGAATATCTAATATGGGAATATATAATTTACGCCATCGTGACCCACCATTCGACTGCCAATCTTGATCTTGTTCAACATATTTTTGCGGTATAATCACATTCTTATTTTTATTTTGCCCAGACGTTGATGCACCTGACTTCTTCTCCACCACAACCATAATAAGGCCACTGATCATATTTTCCAGGTGTTGCAAACGCTGATGTTGTTCATTCTCTGATTTATCTTTATCATGCATAGCTTCTTGAAACATACGATCTAAAGCGTTGAGTCTTGATTCCATCCTACTGCTAACCATAAGCCACCACACACCTACCACAAGACCAAGAAAGAGACTCTGAATATTAGTTGATAGAACAAGCTCTAACTACAGAAATTTTCTGCAGATTCTTGAATGACTTTATTATTAAGAAAACTATTTCTGCCAATGTGATGATAGATAACATTAACAAGATACAACAATTGAGGATTTTTTTAGAGGACCTCACTCTCCCACAACTCCTTTTTTTCTTAGAAAAAACTAGTTGCCCTCTTTCTAGCAAAACCTTGACTATTTATAATAATCAAGTACATTGAAAAACATCTACAGGGAGTTATAACTGTCACATTCTGTTATTTCTCCTTTTATACGCAATTCCAAACCTATCACACAGGAAAAAACCTTGTCTCCCAAATTGATAGGGATGCAGGAGAAGATCTCTCTATTTCACTTTTTTTCGTTTTAGTTTCTTTAAAGATAAAAAATTTACTGTATGTAAAAGTAATCGAGTAAAAATCATTCCCTACTGTTTTCCAAATGATAATGGTGTTAGATGTCTGCTAAGTTAGCTATCACTGTTATACCAGCAAACTAGGGATTGATTTCTGAACATTTTCTATGTTGGGAACAGAATAATGTGGTTAAATGCAGGTTCCCAAGCAATATAGGGGCCCAGTTTTTAATTTAGTCGTCATTTAATATCAAGTTTCTGTCCCTTACTAGAAAGTGGAATTGACATAGGGAGCAAATTTTCAAAGTTATTCTTTTTGCTTAGTTAAATGGTTTTTGGGCCGGGAAGTGCTTTAGTAATGTTTAATATTTTGTGAAGTTACTCGCTTATTAGTCAGCAACCTGATCACAGTCATAATCTGTAGTGGTCCACTTTTCAATTAAGTTGCTTGATTTGCTGAACCCTTCGCAGGTCCTAAAGGGTCACATTGCTCTTGGAAATGCTAGATTTCCAAATGGGACAAGTGGTATATTGACCAATTTATTTGTCAAATTCTGTGAATATAATTGACCTAGTTTCCATTTCGGGTACAAGAACTCAGCATTTTTTTTTTTCTATAGGGCATGCTCTTGATATTCTTGCCCGAATTCCTTTGTGGAAAGATGGTCTTGATTATCGACATGGTACTGGTCATGGAATTGGGTCCTATCTCAATGTTCATGAAGGTATGAAGGAACTTTCGTTTTGCTTATTTTAGCTCCATATTCTAGTTTTTTCCGTTTTTCCAAGTCAATACAAAAAAGAATTAAAAATGTAATATAAATTGTGCAGGACCTCACCTAATCAGTTTTAGACCACAGGCTCGAAATGTACCATTGCAATCTTTCATGACTGTTACAGATGGTTAGTATCATTATATAATAGCAGACCATGAAATTGTGATTACCCATTATTTGTCTGTTATTATTAATTTTGTTTATTATTTTTCTGAATTATTTTTAATCTATTTACTGGTCATTTCAAAGATCAAAACTGTTCGATTGAAATTGAATGCACATGTTATAAATGATGCATTGAATTTGTTTTTTCAGAACCTGGTTACTATGAGGATGGAGAGTTTGGGATAAGATTGGAGAATGTGCTTATTGTCAAGGACGCTGATACAAAATTCAATTTTGGTGATAAAGGTTACTTATCTTTTGAGCACATTACCTGGGTAAGTCCTAATGTGTGCTTGTTTGTCTTTATTTTATTTCGTTGGATGTTAATTTTGAAATATATAAAAGCCTTTGTACTTTACCCAATTATATTCAGTTCGTCAGTCAAGGCTATTAATTCAACTGAACTAATTAGTGCTTAATGCCATTTTATGATTATTGTTTTTGTTGTTATTATTATTTTAAGATGCTTGTAATAGAAATCTGTTTTCATTAGAATAGTTTATCTTGACAGTATAACCTAACTTGTTTAGATAGGTTAAGTTGTCTGCCCTATAAAACTGTTTTTTTACTTGTTAGCATCAGGTACATAGGCATAACCTTTACCTTGTACACTCTTTGCAAGTCTCATGTAATTTTCTTCCATAAATAACATAGATTACCTAAAGGATAATTAATCTCTTAAGTTCTTTTCTTATCTCACTCTAAAATTGATACCAAAGTGGGTTAAATTGGTCGCCTACTGACAATATAATATTATTTCTTATGTTATCTCATAAGTGCTTGATGTTTCTTGTCCAGGCACCGTATCAAACGAAATTGATTGACCTGAACCTTCTAAGTGCTGACGAGATAAATTGGCTGAACTCGTATCACTCCACATGTAGAAATATTCTGGCGCCATATTTGGATGAAGTTGAAAATGCTTGGCTGAAGAAAGCTACTGAACCTGTAGGTGCATGAGCTGCTCCGTTTGAAGTTGGAAAGTTTAATAACTTGCGTTGCTTCAGCGTAATTTTCACGGTCATTGTCTTCCGTATCCCTATTATACTGTAATTTAGATTTTAGATGTCATTGAGATGTCTATTCCTTCAAATTAGTACGCATCATATATCACTGCTTGCACATGTGATGGTGTATACCGTTAAATTGCCTATCCGTTCGGCATCCCTGCATCACCTCTTTTATTTTTCCTTCTATTGTAAACAAGACGGGTCTTGTACCTAAAAATGATGAATCACTAGTACAGATTAAAGTGTATGAAATTCGTTATTAGACGCCTTGTTGCCTGAGGACATGTAATCAGATTTAACCATTTTTAGGAGGAATCGTATCAGTTATGACCAAATAGGTTTTAAGGGCACATATAACATTAGTCAATACTGTCTAGGACTCTGAAGATAAATTTGCATTGAGAAATACGACTGAGCTCGTCCAAAAATTAAAGGGTTAAAATACTTTTTTGCTTGTGATATTAGTTATTTTCATTCCTGCAAAATAATTTATGGGTTTTTTTCCTTTTATTTTAAAAATGGTTAAGGACTAAAAATAAAATTAAAAATTATTTAAGGGACTAAAAATGACATTTTAATATATTATTTTAATTTATTATTTAAATAATTCACTCTTATATTTTTGTTTTTAAGTTATATTGTAAAATATGATGGAGAATCAACTTCTGAGTTGGTTTTTTCTCTCATATATGGGAGAAAAGATGACAGCTTCTATGTATGAAAAATCTATATTTGATTGATTGATTGATTTGATATAAGGTGATTTGCATGGATGAATTTGTGAGGTCCATGATGATAGGAATTGGCTGGAAAGTCACTCTAGCAGATGGTTAATCCCATATTTATTGTCAAAATCACTTAGAAATATTTCTTGATTTTGTACCACCTTGTTTGATGCTTTATAATTCCATCTACCACACTGCAAGTTCTTTATTCTAGCTTTCATTACTAGAGTTACACTGCCAATATTATTTCCTTTGAACAACCACACTACAAACCCATAAACACCTTGACATACGGTTTGAAATACATGCAGATTGAATGTCACAACATCGAAGAGGTTTCAATCAAACTTGTGTTTAAGGTTGTCAGAGCTTCACTTTTCTTACTTCTAAACCACCTTCTTAACACTTTCAAGTTTTCTCTCCATGTACCAAGAGTAGCTACTTAAATTTTGATGGTTTACAGTTTTTATTGCATTTTTATTGTCACCGCATTATGTAGGATAATTGTATAATAATTGTTTGGATGAGGAATCACAATTAAACTCATACTCGTGGGAATCGATCCGTCCTTGTCTCGAGTTTGACCGGAAAACCCGAGTTGACCGGGACGAGTTCAAGTTTTCTCGTTTTAAAAGTCGGGGACGGGGCGAGGATGGGTAATATAATTCTCACCCCGATCCCGTCCCCGTCTCGACTTTATATTTAAATTTAAAATTTAAAATATTAATATTTTAAATATATTTTCTTTTCTTTTTCTATTACATATAAGATTATTTTTTTAATATTTCACCAATTTTTATTTTTCTTCTACCCACTTTTTTTTTTAATCTTTTATATCAATTAATTTATTACAATATTCTCTCTTACCTTTTTGTTTTTTACATTTCCTTAATTTCTTCCATCAATTTATTTATTTTTTAATCTTTTCAATCAATTTATAATTTTTTTCTTTATCTTTTTTTAAATATTTTACATAAATCCTAGTAATAACTAATATTATTTTATTTATAATTTATATTTATTAGGTTTTATTATGTCATATTTTTTATCTTATTATTCTTATTTATCATATATCAAATTTTATCTTAATAAAATAATTGTATTTTAAAGGATTAAAAAAATTGATAATTTAAACTTTTATTACTTCGAACTAATTAAATAAGAATTAACTTATTAAATATTTTCTTATAAACTATATATTTCATATTTTTAAATGACAACTTAAAAATAAATTAACTTATATATATAATTAAATGTTTGAATACAACATTATAATAATAATGTTATAAGTATTCAAATATTTAAATAATAATAATAATAATGTTATAAATATTTTTTCTATATATATAAATAAAAAATAATTAAATATTTTTTTACATATATATTTTAATATAAATATAATAAATTAAAATATATATTTAATTAATAATAATTATAAATTATAAATATTTATTTATATATAAAAAATACATAATAAAATTAATTTATTATAAATGTAATTATTTTTTTAAAAATAATATAAAAAATAATATATATCGGGGACGGAGCGGAGGTGAGAACGGGAAACTCAAATCCTAATAAGGACGAAAATAGTTAAAAAAACCCAATAAGAATGAAAATAGTTAAAAAAATAAGATCCCTAGGTAAAACTTGACCCGCTCCGCCCATGCCATGCCTAGTTGGGACCGTTGCCATGCCTAGTTTAGATTGGCCATTTGATGTACATTTGTTATTGTCTAAGCTAGCCGTGGAGATTTCTTATTTCTTCCAACAATCATTGATTCGAATTGTAAATAATTCATGCATAATAAATCATTTATTCGCATACATATAATTAATTATATGACAGAAATAATTATTGAGTTGTACTTCTGAATAATCGCATCTTCTAAAAAAAATTATATTTATTAAATAATAATTTAATTTAATACTTGCATAAGATATTTATGTATTAATGTTTTATCATAATCAAAAAAATGATATTAAAACTAACGGAATAATTAAATTTAAATAAAAAAATAAAAAAAATAATATAACGAAATTTATACAAATGAAATATAAATTAATTATATAAGAAAATAAAATTTTAAAGACATCATATTTATAATTTTGTTTACTTATAAATGATCAGTTTTTTTAAATGTAAGATATTTTGTTAGATAATTTTTATGAAATTAATATTAAAATATTTATTGGATGAAATCAATCAATATAAAATAATATAATATTATTTTTAAGATAAAATTTAAGTTATATTTAAAAATTTTCTTATTTTTATATAACTTTATATTTAATAAAAGTTTTTTACTCAACTTAAATTTCGATAATTATATATATATATATAAATTATAAGATGCAATTTGTTATGCATGACATCCCGGGCTTGCTCGAATTTTTTTTTTAAATGTGGTTATATGTTTTTTATATAAGATGTATTTAATATATTTAAAACAAAGTTAATATGATTTAATATATTTTTTTAATATGTTTGTAATATTTTTCTAATAATTTTTAATATATTTTAGACTTAAGAGATTAGGATTTTTTTAAAATAATATTTAAATATGTACTTAGAGTTTTAATTGTTTTAAAAAAATTCGATATATTATGAGGGTTTAATATATCTCTGCAGGCGTTAGGATTTAACAGTTTTTTATATTTTATACGATTTATTTTTGTTTTGTTTTAGGAGGTTAGAAATTTTTTAAATATGTATTAAGAGTTTTAATTTTTTTTTAATGCGTGATTTTTTAATTATGTAATTTTTATTTTATTTTAAATTTATGTGAAAAAAATTATGCATGAGCTATGATTAATTCTGAAAATAATTTAAAATTCATTTTTAAATAATTTTAATAATATTTAATTTTTTAATTATTTATTAATTTTTTTAAAAATAATTAATTCATATTTAATATTTTAAATTTTTAATCATATTTATTCTTATTAAATATTAAATAATTGTATTTTAATAATTCAATAAATTATAATTTTTTCACTCAATTTTATTATTTTTTCTATTTTCTAATTTAATATAAATAAATTTATTTTTCACTTTTTTTCTTTTCCATTATCCCCATCGACCTCTAATTCAACAAAACATTAAATTATGCAGCTTTGAGGAATAATTTTCAATTTTTCTTTCACATCACATTATTACACTGCTACCACTTTGTCTTAATCAATAAAGTTTCTTAAATTTAAATTTTAATAACAATATTTATAAAAATAAGATTGTTTAAAAAAATAAAAAAGAAAGAAATAAAAAATTATTTCACAGTCAATTTTTTACTTAAATATTTTCTATCATTTATCGATTTTTACTTTTATTTTTTATTTTTCATTTTTCATTTTTTTTATGATCTAAAAAATTAACTAATTATTTATTCTGTTATTATTATTATTTTATATTTTAAATTTTCAGAAAAAAATTTAAATATTTATTCATATCCAAAATTTAAAAAATTATTGTTTTTTCTATAAATAATTGTTTAAAAATATATATATATATATATATATATATATATATATATAAAATAGTAGTTATTTATAAATTAATTTTATATTTTTATTATGATTCAGGTCTTTCATAGTAGGTAAAACATATTTAAGAATCTTTTAGGTATAAACAAAAAACAAATACATTGTTATAAATAATTTATAATTTATAATTTTTATTATTATTTCTTTCTATGTAATTTATTTGTTTTTGACAGACAATATTTTTGTAATATTAAAATAAATATGTGATTTTTTATATTTAATTATAATAATTAAATTATAAATCAAAATTTTTAAATTTTTCATATATGAAATATAATAAAAAAATTATAAAAATATAAATATTTATACAAATTATTATTAAAATAAAATTTATAAAAAATTAATATAAATTATTTATAAATAAAATAAGTATACTTAAAGTAAAAGTGTGTTATTTATAAATAATACTTGTGGTGGATATGCTGTGACTCCTGGTTTGAAGTTTAATACACTGAACCAGTTTTAATATGTTAAATAAATTGAACTACTGAATTTTGAAAACTCCATTAGTGTAATTTAATGATAAAATCTAATTTATTTGGTCACATAATCAATAAAAACACAATTAACCAAACAATTTATAATTTTATTTTTCTTTTATTTCTCTTAAATTGAGTAATTTTTATTTACATTTTTCTTATTGCATCTTTTTTTTCTAAACACATCCTATTTCTTCTTATGGTTCTACCAATTATAAATAGTATGTAAAAGAGAATTTTCGAAATGTCTTATTGAGTAATTTAATGGGGAAGAGATATCTTCTGGTCCGGGGAAATGTAGAAATAAATGCAGTAAGAAAGGAAAGAAACAAGTTGGTGAGAAAATAAATGAAGATGAATAAAAAAAAAAAAAAGATAAAGTTGTTTAGTTTAAGAAAAATATATATGTAAACAAATTTAGTTATTTAATCTCGAACAAACACCTAAATTTGTTTTTTCCTCTACATTTTCATTTATTTTTCACAGTTTTAAAAGAAATAAAAGGCTGAATACTCACAATCAACGTTAATATTTCCACTCAAAATCAACATTAATATTTTCATGCTAGTCCATGCTTACCAAACAACTTTCCCTTCTTATTCTTGAAAATAATTTTTTTACAATTTATTTTAGAGAAACAACTCATAGATAATATTTTGATGGAAAAAAAAATATATTTTTAGTGTTATTATATTAATAAAAAATTGTCCAATGATTATTTTTTTATATTGAGTTGTTTATATATCAATGCATCTTATTCTTTTACCTTGTTCTTTCTTTCTTTTGTCTATGTTATATGAATCCTGATGATGGATTAATACGGAGAGTTAAGAGAGGCGCATACAAAATCAGTAGTTTTAGTTTTGAAAATCTAATGTAGAAAATCTATTTACCTTTATATTAATTAAAAATATATACAAAATACAAGTTATAATTTAGATTATTATTATAATTGACAAATTAAAATTTAGGCCTAATTTTTATGTAATTAATACTACAAAATATTTTCAAAATAGCAACTTATTTTACATAATAATATCTATCATATCCCCTCAATCGAAGCGTGAGCTTAACAAAAGTTTAGAAGATTTCGAAAATCATAAAAAAATATGCGCAAAAAGTCTTTAGTGAAAACATCAACCATTTTATAACAGGATGGAACATATAAAGGACACAGACTTTGCTACGAGTAACTACTCTTTTAAGTACAAAGTGTATGTCCATCTTAATATATTTTGTGCATTAATGTTATACAGAATTACCCCATAGATAAATGATACTCATATTGTCATAGTATACTAATATAGCTTTTTGAATTGGATAATGAAGCTCCAAAAGAAGGTTTCGAATCCAACAAGATTAAAAAACAACATTAGTTATTCTTCTATATTCAACCTTAGAACTAGAACGAGATAATGTAGGTTGTTGTTTGGATGACCAAGAAATTAAGTTATCACCCAAAAACACAATACCCAAATGTAGATGGTCTAGTATTCGAACATCCACCCGAATTTGTATATGTGTAAGAGAAGAGATTTCCAATATTAGATTTGTACAAATGTAAGCCAAAATCAATAGTGATATATACAAAAATGGGTAGAGTGAAATTTGGAATTATTAGCCATGGATGGGCAGCTATGGAAGAAAGAGGGAAAAAAATGCTTCAAAGAAGTTGAACAATGATGACTAGATTGTTCAGAAAAAAGGAAGATAGCTTAATATGATATCATGTTGAATGTAATAGTACAAATATGCACAGAGGTATAGGAAATCATCCGTAATTTACCTCTCTATTGCTTAAGGATGTATACAAAATATAAACTATAATTTAGGCTATCATTACAATTCACAAACTATAATTTAAGTTAATCTTTAGGTAATTATTACTAAAAAATATTTTTAAAATAATAACAATTTATTTACCTAATAATATATATAAAAATCATCAAAAAATAATACATAATATCGATGGTCATAGGAGCTAGATATATACGGATAATGTCCAAATTCACTGTGAATAATATCAAAATGGTAATTTCACATGTTTACCAAGAGGACAAAATGCAAAATTCATGATTGTCTTTATTACAATTTATGAAATTTTAACTACCAAGAGAATTTAGAATAGTAATTTTGGAAGGGCTATAAAGTGGAGACAAAGTTATAAATGTTGTAAGAAGTGTTGGTGGAGAGATTGTCTGATAGTTGAGATGAATGGGGTAAAGATCTCCAAAACTTTTACATCTCATTAGATGGTTCCTCCTGTGCAAATCCTTCACCGAAAGCCCAAAATGATCAAATTCAACAAAAACCAGATTATCAGTGGTAAATTTACAAACATATATGAGTTTTTTTATGAGTTTTGGTGCATGTAACACATTTTTAAGGTTTAAAAGAGGGTAAGGTGGGGATAATGTAGTGCTTCCATGACCACAAATAAGAACTAAATGATAATTACCAATAACAATATTGTGATATTTGCTTGAATCAAAATAAGATGAGATGTGGTGTTACTGATGTGTTATAAGTTTGTTGTGGTGGTCGCAATCCAAGAGCATCTACTTGGCGTGAAGGTCTAGGTTGCCACGAGGCTGCAGGATAAGGGCATGGAGGTTGGGTCCATCTAGTCCAATGATTAAGGAAGGGATGTTGATATGGTGGGAAGACTTGATACTACGAGTATTGCAACAGCTGTTGTGGTGCACCATTCTTTTCAACATCTACATACCCCACCACTGTCACATTTGCCTCTGCCACTACGAGTGTTATTGCTTCTATCTCGATTGGTTTTCTTGTTGTGATTAGTATTATGACGACCTTAGGAACTATTGTTATTACTAAGATGTTATTGCAATTATAAATCACGAGTTGTTCGCTCCTTAATCGTGGTCTCTTCTAATTTCAATTGAGAATATATTGTTGTAAAATTTGACAAGTCATCTTTTTGTTGCATAACTATGACAAAACCAATATATGCTTCAGTTAAGTCAGCGAGCAAATGAAGCACTAGATGTTGATATGAAACAAGAACCCTAACATTCGATAATTGGTCAGCAAAAGATTTGAGTTGATTGTGATATGCAAAGACTGTTGAGAAATTTGCTAAGTTTGTGTTTGTGAACTGAGTTTCAAAATATTCTACCTTAATGCTTTTGTTATCTTTAAATAAGTCAGCTACACGTTGTTAAGCTTTAACAGTCAAATCATCAGCCACATGGATCGATGTAAGAATATCAGGAGATACTATAGCATAAATCCATTTGAAAATAACAGCATCAAGACGATTCCACAACAACCTTGGTTGTTTGATATGCCGTTATGGCAACAACCTTTGTGAGAAGGGATGATAAGTTCAAGCATGAAATAAACTTTAGCTTGAGCCTTAATAAGGTTGTCCATAAATGATATTGATCGGTTTCCATGTCCAAAGTGATTGAAATAAAAGGTTTCACGTTGATGACAGTTAAGGTAGAGTAAAATTTAGAACTATCAACCATATATGGACAATTATGAAAGAAAGAGAGAAAAAAATTGTTTTAAAGAAGATGAACACTAACAATAGATTTTTTAGAAATGAATTTTTAGAAATTGAGGAAGATAACCTGATTTAATACCATATAGAAAATTATTAGTGATTTGTCTTTCTATTCATTAGGAATATATATAAAATATAAATTATAATTTAGATTGTCATTATAATTAATAAAGACTAATCTTTATAGATAATTAATATTATAAAATATTCTTAAAATAATAACAACTTATTTTACATAATAATATTTAACATGAAAATAATTATTTCTTGTTTTAAAAATATATTCACGATGGAAGTAATTTTTATTATAATAAACCAATTAAGAAATCACAAACAGATCCATTCCAATATTATTTGTATTACTATATTTGTTTTTATAGTCTTCACAAAATTCGATTGGCAAAAGGACCAATTTTTATGTGCATTTTTTTAATTTAATGTATTCAACACATTCTATTAAAACCGATACAAATTTGATATAAATTTTAAAAATTCTTTCAAAAAATTTCAACTGCATTTGAAAAAAAAATCCCTATGAGGAATGGACTCAAGGTAACCTTTTTCTTCTAGCAAGTATGAGTATATTAAATTAAAAACGTGCCCAAATAATTGGGATACCTGCAAACTAATTTTGTGAAGAGTAAAAAAAGTAAAATTTTGATCATTGTAATATACAGGAAAAAGTTGTCCAATAGTTTTTGGTATTCCAGTTCCAATTATCAAATTTGAAAAACGAAAAACGAAAAACGAAAAACGAAAAACGAAAATCAAAAATTAATTTTAATTTTAAAAAAAGGAAACTTAAAATTGAGAGTCATCCTATTTTTTTAACTAAATAATCTTACTTTAAAATTAATTATAATAAAACACTTATTCCAATAATTTTTTGTTATTATTTTAAAATAAATAGGTCATTAGTATTATATTAATTATTGAAGTCTTTGTTTTTTTTTTTTTAATGGACTGCAAATACCATTGACCCTGTTCAATTTAATGTCATTTTCTTGGATTGGTATCAGTATGTGGATTCAGACACATTTATTCATCATTGTAAATTAATATTATTGTTGTAGATAAATATGAATACTTTTTATTATATTTTAAATATTTAAATTAATACAATTTTTTAAAAATACTTACAACTTTTTAATTTATTTTTTAGTTTTTCTGTAATTTTATTTATTTTTAATGTTCAGATTGATTCAGTATGTTATATTTATATTATAATTTATGATATAATTTTAATTAATTCTTTTTTAATTTGATTTAAAATAAACTATGATGAAATAAAATTATTTCATAATTTTATATGTAATTATTCAAAATAAATATAAAAATTAAATAAAATGTATAAAATTAAAAACTAAATGTATTAAATATAAAAAGAAAATATAAATATTCAATTAAAATTTATATTAATTATATTTTTTAAAATTATTATATTTTATTTACTTTTTATTAAGAATATAATAAAATAGTATATTATATATATATATATATATATATATATATATATATATATATATTAATGATTATACCAACCCATCCACATTACCCATATCTACATTTATGGACAAATCAAAATATTCAATCTGCATAACTTACAAACAACTAATTATGGTGGTTGGGTTGGGATTGTATTGTATTAAAGAATATATAATAGTAAAATAATTTAATATAAAAACTGTATTTAAACTCCTTTTCTACCTAATTAGTTAAATAGCACAAGTTGTAGTGTTAGGCTATTTAAATAAGTCAATAAAAAATTACTGAGAGATTCAAGTTGTGACAGAGACCACAGAAATGTCAAAGTTTGACTGCCTCGTCCATTTATGAAAGTAAGGTGCCTTAAGATATGAGAAACGTACCTTTGCCCCACTTGACTTTTCTTCTTACAAACTATACATGCATGCAATGTAAATTCAAATTATTGAATCAACATATGATGTTAAATCTTGTTGGATATTATTTCATAATATTAAAATTTAAGTGTTTCATATTCATTCATCAATCCCATATGGCCTAGATTGCAATTATATGTAACATCAAATATTTGTGTAATTAGAGTAATAATAGTTAAAAAAAATATGAATTTTGCCACTAATGAAACGCGTAATAATATTAAAAATTAAGGGCTTAATATTATATTTTTTTACTATAAAATTATATATCGGTGAAAGTTTATAATATTTTTGTTATAATATTATAAATTATATTTTTATCCCGATTAAATAAATTTTTAGATATAAATATCAGATTTTTTTTTAATCAGTGTCCTGTTTCTGTTTCAGAAAAATTTACGACTATGCCCACAATCCGAAGACTCTTTCCTTTTCTTACAAAGTTTCATGAATAGTATCAATCATGAATATACCTGTGAGAGGAACAGAAGGGTGGCATGTTATCATAATCGACATGATTCTATTCTTTAAGAAATTCGATTTCTGTTCTATGTATAAAAAAACATTTATTAAAAGTCTCAAAATCCTTAAATAGATGTATTAAAAAAATAATCATTTGTTGATAAAAAAACTAATTAATAGAAAATGGTGTTAAAAAGATTGTTAGAGAATAATATATCACATAAATTCTCTTTTGTATGAATATTATGGGATGAAAAAACAATAAATATAATAATCGTTGAGATAAGAGTATAAATAAATTATGAAAACTTATTAATATGACTATCTCAGATAGATTATAATATTTTGCATTTTGAAAGAATGCGTTTATAATATTTGACTCTTATTATGTTCTTTTGTTCTATTATTCAAACAGTTACAACTTATATTTGATTGTTCTACAGTTGAACGTGACTTCTTTTCTCTTATTAATTATGTTCTTTTATAATAAACCTTTCAAACATAGCGTGTGAGAGATTTTTGAACTATTAAACTAGTTAACCCATGTTTATCTACTTGCCTAGGATGACTTTATTGTATGCCTTCTTTGTTCGAGACATTTTTTTTAGGGTGAATGTAGGTAATTTAGAGACCCAAATGAATGACACAAACATAAATATATTAAAAACTAGGTTTCCACAAACAATTACCTCGTTTTACTTGACAAGTTAAAAAGTGACAGAAAAATCAATTTTCAAAAATGTTTAGTTTTATATTTTCAAAGAAGTTAAAAAAAAAAAGGGTAAATTAGTTTAAAACAAAATAAACAATTTAACGTTTTAAAATTTTGAAAAATGATAATTTCACATTTACTGTAAACAGATATTTTGATATAACTTTTGAATGTAACAGTAAAAAAAAATAAACATAAAAACATTATTATTATTATTGTTATTATTATTATATTAATAAAAGTGACTGATGAAAACCTAATATATAATACATGTTTTTTTTTAAATATAGATTCATAATTTAAAGATTTAATTAAAATTTAATATTTAATAAAATCATATTTTTATAAATAAATATATAATAAACCTATAATAATAATAATTTAGAAAAATAATAAAAAATATAAATATATATTAAAATAAAATAAAATAATAATAATTTTATAAAATTAATAAAAATGAAAAATATTATAGTTAATTTTTTAAATTTTATTATCGGTTTAATTAAATTTAATTGTTTAAAAATAATAATCCAATATTTAAATCGATTCTCAACTGAACTGTTAATCCAGTCTATTTTCATAACAAAACCATGATAGTTACCCTATAATTTTATACCACTCAACAAATTTAACCGGAAATATTAGATAGGTGGACTAATTTAACATGTTTTTTTTTAATACTGATGCTAAAACCATACTTTTCTCCATTTAAGGTAATATTCATATAAAAAATGATATCTTTACAACCCAAATTCATATATTTTTATTAAATCTTTTACTATTATTATATTAATAAAAAAGGATGGTAGAGTTATTTGGATTGGAGAGTGCGAAAATATTATTGCTATATTCATCTCTACTGGAACCAAACTGAGATAATGGTGGAACAGTGTCACATATCCATTAACAGGCAAACAGATTAAAGACTATAAACTGAACAAGAAAATTAAGATGAAGAAGAAAAGGAAACAAAGAAAAAAAAAAAAAAGATTCAATAGGAAACAACGTTGCTGAACACAGTGGTGTTAACCCTCGAGTAGCAGGCAGGGGATAGTTTTGTATCAGAAGATTGGAGATGAACTTCACAGGCTTCTCTAATTTCACAGAGTGAATGATGAGAAGAGCCAAACATGCACAACGCTTTCTCTCCACTCAGTTTCAGCTCCTTCACTTTGCTTCTCATGCCAACACCTTCTTCATCCACCATCACTCTTCTCATCAACTCCGCTATCTGTTCCCTTCCTACAACTCCTCCGGCCTCCTCCTTCACGCGCACCGCCACTCCAAGCTCCTCCGACAGCATGAAAGCGTTCATTTTCTGCTCAGCGTAAAGCGGCCACGCCACCATGGGAACGCCGTTCACCACGCTCTCCAGAACGGAATTCCAACCACAGTGCGTTACGAACATCCCTGTCGCAGGATGTTCCAGGATCTGCGCCTGGGATGCCCACATGGGGACTACAATCCCCACACCCTCCGTTCTTCCCAGAAACCCTTCAGGCAAGTAACTCAAGGTGCCGTCAATGCCACTCGAGACGTTGAAAAACGTGCCACTAGCGTCTCCTTCGCACGGTGGCCGCACCACCCAAACGAACCTTTGCTGACTCAGCTCTAAACCCAACGCTATCTCCCTCATTTGGTTCTCTGACATGGTCCCACCGCTCCCGAACGAGACGTAGATCACCGACTCCGGCGGTTGCCGGTCCAGCCATCGCAAAATCGCATCCTTCTCTCCACCCTCCGGTTTTGCCTCTATGGTTCTCACCAACGGTCCAATCTCATACGTCTCTCCCTTCGTAAACCGTCCCAAAATCCCATTATCTCTCAGCGCCTTCGTCGCAGAGGGCTCCAGATCTTGCCACGTGTTCATCAGAATTCCATCAGCGGCTACAATATCCTTTGCCGCTTGAAGGTAACCCTCGTACAGCTCCCCTCCCGGAGATAAAAATGGTTCGAGCGTGTCCTCGAACCGGACCGGTTCGCAGCCAGGAATCAAAAGTGGTTCGCGGCTTTCGGCGTGTGTTTCCATAATCTTCTCGTCCACGGCAGAAAAATAAACTGTAACTGCAGAGAACCAGGCGCTGGTGGCGAAGTAAACGTAGGTTAACATGCCGAGTTCACTTGCCATGGGAATAGCTGGAAGACCAAACATGTCAACGATAAGAGCTGAAGGAGGAGAAAGGTCCTTGATGGATGTGATGGAGGAGCGTAGAAAGGGAATGGACTCGACAATGGTTAACCCGATTCGTGCAGCTAAGGGAGGGTTGGGTGGTAGTTTGTCGGAGAGATCAATCGGAGGGACATTGACGATGTTGAGGGAGCTAAGGTTGGATGTTTGTTCCAAAATCTGAGAGTTTGTGGTTGCGGAATCGGTGGTGACGACGAAGATGGTGACGTGGAAGGCGTGGTGTGTGAGGAGGCGCTTGCCTAGCTCCACCATGGGAATTATGTGCCCCATGCCAGGACTTGCCAGAAGAATTGCATGTGGTTTTGATGTTACCATCCCTCCCTTACGATGGATTCAAGCTTGATGAGTTCTTTGATCTCCTTCTTTTAGCTTCCTTCTCAATTTTACGTAGGGTGGGCAAGGATTTTAATATCTAATTCAATCACTCTTCCCGTGGTGCCAAGGATTTGACTTTTAATATCCAAAATAGATTCAATTTTAAATTTAGATTTCTTTATTTTTATTAGATCAATATAGATTTACAAGCACTACCTCTTTTTCTTTTTCTTTTTTTGATAAAATTCTTATAAACATATCAATCAATCGTAGCTTGTGTGTTCTAACTTTTGTAAGTTCTACTTCATAAAAGAACACGTCATTATGTGCCTAAAATAGTAGAGATCAAAATTTTAACGACATAAATCACATGTAGATCCTCTTACCATACATGAAAGCTAGGGAAAAAAGAGAGGAAATTAAACTTACCGAAAAGAAATGAGTAATGGAACAGAAAAAGAGGTAAGAAAGAATAAATTTTAGAAAGATATTTAAAAATAAAATAAAATAAAATCTTTCTATTTATAAATAATTTAACCAGATTTTATTGGTTGCTTTAATTAAAACACTATTATCTTATAATCCATAAAAACGGTTCATTACACAATGGATATCCATTAAACTAAAATAACTGTAATTTTAGAATATGGTATTGTTTCTTTTTTTACAAATGTTTTGTATTTTTTTTTCAATTAAACTGTTAATAACATATTCATATCATTAAAAATATTAATCAATGAAAATATTAAAAAAATTAAAATTATAAGAGAAATCAAAATCAAAATTAAGAATTAAATTTCAGATTTATATTTTTAATATTTTAGTTTACATAATTAAAATTCCGCAATTTCTGTTAAAATTTTAATTTTATGTTTCTTTTTATTTTAGTCTGGTTATATTTTAGATTTAATATATCCATTTAATATAATTAAGAAATTATTTAATTAAATAAATAATATATATATATATATATATATATATATATATATTGAGAATTTGACTAAAATTACATATTAAAAAAAAACATGGGTATAAAAATCTTACAAAATTAGAGTAAAAAATATACTTTAACTTATTTTAATTATAAAAGTGTCATTTTATTTTTTTGTTTTTAAATATACATTTGTATAAAAATATAAAATAAATAAACTTTTTAGTGTTTATCGTACAAAGATTTGAAAACATAAAATACATTGAAAATAGAGTGACATTTATACATTAAAAAAATACAAGTAAAAGTTAAAATATTATGAAATGTCCCCTAATATATCTAACACCGTTCATTGATGTGTTTGAATTAGTGGTAAAACTCCTTATACCATTGTTGAATTGAATAAAAGAAATGTTTCCCTAACTTTGTATGATGTGTGTAGGACTATTTCAATGCTTCATATAATTTCAACTTTATTTTTTAAGGATATTATATTAATTCGTTAATTAGGACAAAAAAAAAGGGAGAAAAGTAAAGAAGATTCAACTTACATTATATTCATGGCCGTCCTCCTCAAAAATAAAAATAAAAAAATAAATCAGGATGATAACCTTCCATTTGGGAATCAAACTACACAATATTCTTTAATAACGTTACTTCATTTATAATTATATTTATGTTTTGTTAATATTGATTTCCTTAGATTGGGGATACTATTGTAATGATCTTTCAATTGGTTGTTAACTAAGTTATAAACTTAGATCCATGTTATATTGCCCATAAGTATGTATTTAAGTATATAGAAAACAAAAGTTTGGAGATAAATGACAATATTTCAAGTTTCAAAGGATATGAATTCTTTTGTAAATAATTGGGGTTCCTCTAAACAACAATGATAATTAGTAATGCCATGTGCATAACAAGCCAAGAGCTACGTATTTCTGGTTTGTTTAACTTTTAGTCAAAGACAAACCCACAAATAATAGGAAACATCTTGGTCAACTGAAAATTGTTAATTAGATATGATCATACATACCTGAGTACATATTATTGAATTAGTAACAAGTTTTTTCTATCACTAAATATAAATAATCTTTCTTCTTTTATTCTCTCTCTCTCTATATCAATGTAACCAATTGCTGTTATAATAAGATGTGTTCAATTTGACAACAGAAACTGATGAACTGCAACCTCAATTTGACTATGTTTTGTGGAAGCTGAAAAATTAGATCCTATGCCGTTGCAAAAACTGACATGCAAATGGAATCATGCAACTATGTAACAGGTATGTGAATAATCAATCACGCAAATCTTTCCAGAATAAGATAATAAAAAAGATAAATCAAATTTCTCTCGTTACTTCACCCTTGAGATGTTGGATTTCCGTGTCTATTTCTTTCACCTATAACACGTAATTTACAGTTACGTTTTCTTACTTAAAATTTTACTATAATAGAGTTCTTAGAACATCTATATCTTATAAACATCTATATAATAACATAGATCTTATAATAACATCCATAATTAAAAATTGAAAAACATAGAATTTATTCTATAATTTTTATTTATATATTTTTTAGATATAGATACCATATTCCGATAGTATTTTATTCCTACAAATCAAATATAAATAAAGTAAGTTCTGATTATGCATTATTTTTTACAGCTATATAAATTTATAATTTAGTTAATCAAATATATTCATATCAACACTCCTCCTCAAATTAGTAAATGGATGTCATACATTCCCAATTTGTCCAATAATCTCCTAAAAATTTTACTTGTCACACCTTTGGTAAGAATAGCTGTCAGCTGATCTTTAGATCAAATATTTGGCAATTTTAGAATATTTTTGTCAAGTTTTTCTTTGATGAAAAATCTATCAACTTTCATATGCTTCATTCGATCATATTGGACAGAGTTGTGAGTAATGTCATGTGCAGCTTTATTATCACAATACAACTTAATGGGACATGTATGTGCATATCCTAAATTCTGAAAAAGTAGTCTGAGCCACAAACCTTCACAAAGTCCAAGAACCATTCCTCTAAGTTCAGTTTCTGCACTGGATCTAGCTACAACTTTCTACTTCTTACTTTTCCATGTGACAAGATTACCTCCTACAAATATAAAGTATTCAGAGGTTGATCTTCTATAAACCATCACATCCTTGTAGTTGAAGTTCTTTTTGAACATAACTCCTTTTCCAGGAGTGTTTTTATGTACCTTAAAATTTGTATAACAGCATCCATATATTTTTCACCTAGATTGTGCATGAACTGGCTAACCACACTAAGAGCATAGGCTAAATCTGGCCTAGTGTGTGAGAGATACATTAATCTCCCTACAAGTCTCTGATATATTCCCTTGTTAGTTGAAATTTGATCTTCTTCAATGCACAACTTCAATTCCCCTTCAATTGGAGAATTTGTTGGTTTACATTCTGTCATTCCAGTTTCTTTCAGTAAATCCAATGCATACTTTCGTTGTGAGAGAAAAATACCTGACTTTAATCTTGAGACCTTAATTCCAAGAAAGTACTTCAAAGGACCAAGATCCTTCATCACGAATTCCTTTGCTAAGTACTCTTTCAATGTCTTGTGTTCCTCTAGATCGTCTCCCGTAATTATCATGTCATCAATGTAGACAATAAGAATTATAATATTTCTTTCCTTTTTTCTTTAGAAACAATGTATGATCTTGGTTGCTCTGTTGATATCCAAAAGCAAGCATTGACTTGATGAATCTACCAAACCATGCTCGTGGAAATTGCTTTAGTCTATACAATGACTTCTTCAACTTGCATACCTTATTGCTATGTGTATCCGGGATCCCACATCCTTCTAGTAGCTCCATCTAAACTTCTTCAGATAATTACCCATGTAAGAAGACATTTTTTACATCAAATTGTTATAAGGACCAATCAAGATTTATAACTAGAGATAACAATGCTCAAACTTTGCTAATTTTGGCTACGAGGGCAAATGTTTCAGTGTAATCAATTCCATATGCTTGTATATACCCTTTTGCCACTAATCTAGCTTTGAATTTTTTAATTGTGCCATCTGCATCAAATTTCACGGTATACATTCATCGACATCTTAGTGGTTTCTTTCCAACTAGACAATATACCAATTCTCATGTTTTGTTTCTTTGCAAGGATCTCATCTCCTCATTCATAGCATCCTTCCACCCAGAGTCAGCTAAAACTTCTTGCACACCGTTAAGAATAGATACAGTAGATAATTGACTTATAAATGTGATATTTGAGTTAGACAAATTCTGGTTACAAATATAATTACTCATAGGGTATCTTGTCTTATTGGTGAGGTCAAGATCATAAGTAGGCTTAGGGATACCTCTAGTAACACGATCTGGTAGAAATTTTTTTTTGTATTAGGTTCTTGAGGGGACGATTGGTGTGGTATATCATTAGCATCAATAGACAAACTTTGGATCTCGATATGTTCAAATTCTTCCTTATTATGTGATTGTTGATCATCACATTGTTGCACACATTCATCATCTCCTGGTACAACTTTGTAACTTCCTTTCTCCAATCTGACCTCAGTATCAATTTCTTGAGGAATAAAAGTCTGAACTTCATCATAATTCTCCCCCTGAATTTCAGACTCAGGGGAAAAATATATCAAGGTCTCATGAAAAATTACATCTATAGTAGTAAACATTTGTTTGGTTTGTTGATTGTAGCACTGATATCCTTTTTTATGATCCACATAGCCAAGGAACACACACCTTTCAGCTTTAGGAGACAATTTACTTCTCTGATGCTTTTGTAAGTGAACATAAGCAACACAACAAAAAACTCTATGTGTTAGTTCAACCATTCTAGGACTTACTACTGCATTTGTAAGTGATTGAAGATGTTTTTTATACTCAAGAGACCTGAAAGGTATTCGGTTGATAGTGTATACTGCATATGTGAGAGTTTCTCCCCAATATGTTGCTGGCATGTGAGCTCCAATCAGTGCAGCTCAGACCACCTCCAATAGATGACGGTACTTTCGTTCTGCCACCTCATTCTATTGTGGAGTATTTGGACAAGATCTCTGATGAACAATTTCTTTGGCTACTAAAAAATGTTGAAGTTCTGATTGCATATATTCTTCTCCGTTGTCACTGCACAGTGCCTGAACTTGTGCTTTCTACTAGGTTTCAATCATTTTGCAGAATTTCTAAAATAGTCTTCCAACTTCACTTTTATATTTCATCAAACATAACCAAGTCTTTCGAGTACAATCATCAATAAACGTTAGAAACCACGTTAAGTCATCCAATATTGTAACCTTAGATGAACCCAATACATCAGAGTGAATGATCATAAAAGGAAGAGAACTTTTATTTGAAATTAAAGGAAAATATGTTTTGTGACTTTTTGCAAGCTCACAAACATCATAATACAAAGTTGAAGTGTCTACTTGGTCAAACACATTTGGAAATAATTTCTTTATGTACCCAAAAGATGCATATCCTAGACGCTTATACCATAACCAAATATTATCGTTTTTTCTCACTTCTTGAGACCCTTTTGTTACTAGCACTTGACCAAGTCTCTTTGAATCTTTTTCTATCAGGTCCAGGTAATACAACCTTTCTCGCCTAATACCACAACCAATCGTCTTTCTCGTTTGAATGTCCTTAAAAACATAAGAGTTAGGCCCAAAAATTACAACATATAAAAGAGTTTTGGTTATTTGCGAGACTGATAATAGGTTATATTTAAGAGAAGGAACAACAAGGACAATATCAAGGTTCAAATTGTTTGAAATAGAGACCGTTCTTTTTCCAATGATAGTACATTTACTACCATTGGCTGTGGAAATACTTTTTTATGAGGAAGATTTACGATTTTTAATTTGTCTAACATCAAAAGTCACATGATCAGAACATGCAGAGTCAATTATCCATGCATTATTCAGAACGATATATGTGCTTATTAAGGTCTTACCATTGGAATCATCACTACCTGCGGTTGTAGCAAACATCATGCCTTTGTCGTCCTCTTTGTCAATGGCAGTTACAACAGCAGTAGTTGGATTTCTTTTTGAATTCTTCTTCGATGCTTGACTGTGATCCCACCACTCGGGATATCCTTGATTTCATAGCATCGTTCCTTGGTGTGTCCATCCTTATTACACTGAGTTCACTTGTAGTTACCTTTTTCATAACCTTTTGATTGTTTCGCTTGCTTCCTTGTCATCATAGCTATGGAATCAGAAATCATATCTTCTGTTTTCAACGTTGTTTGCCTAATTGTCTCTCTCCAGATCAATGCATAGTATTCTTCTAAATCAGGTGTCATTTCTTTGCGTAAGACATCATCCAGTCCAACAAGGAATATATGCACTCTCAATCTTTCAATGAACTTCTTATATGACTTCACATCATCAGGGTCCTTCATGACTACTTTATCACGATGGTTCAATTCCTTAAAAATCTCAACCAACTCCTCATAATATTCAGTTAAGGTTCTATTATTTTGTTTTGCAGTGAATGTCATTTGATTCAGGATAAACACTTTTAGCTCATCACTTCCATCATAAAATGTCTTTGACAAAACATTCTCATCACTTCCATCATAAAACATTTTTGACAAATTATTTCAAATATCGAGGGCAGTGGGTAAGCGAAGATAGCTTTTCATGATTTCTGGCTTCATGAACATCAGTAGTCATCTTTTCACTTTTTGGTTTTCAGCATACCATTTTTCATATCCCTCATCTTTCTCTGTTAGAGGTTTCACCTTTTCACGGATGTAGGACAAATTTTACCTCTCTGTAATGTGCATCTCCATTAGTTGTTATCATATGTCATAGTTAGATTCGATTAGGATTATGCCTATGTTGACTACACCTTCAAATTGAACTACCACTGGAATTGGTTTTTCTCGTCATCTCTCCAGCTTAAGATCTCCAAGAATTTAGAAAGAAAAAGAAAAAATTCTAAGTTCCGGTACCAAATTGAAAAACATAGAATTCATTCTATAATTTTTATTCATATTTTTTTTATATAGATACCATGTTCTTATAATATTTTACTCCTACGAATCAGGACTAAATAAAATAAGTTTTGATTATACACTATTTTTACAGACTATATAAACCTATAATTTAGTTAATCAAATATCTTCATTTCAATAGTAAACCACTTTTTTTTCTAAAATTTAAAGCTTTCATAAACAATTCACATTAATAATTTTTTATTTATACTTTACTTTTTATAGCTTAAAAAATAATTTAATTATAATTAAATATTATATATATATATATATATATATATATATATTTGTAGAAATATTTTTTTAAAATAATATATACTATTATTCTCCACATAACCATTTCTTCGCTTCTTTTTTATACTGCTTTGGATTGTAAAAAGTTTTTTCATTCGTAAGGATCGGTTCTTATTTTTAAGAACTTAGCACACTCAAAGTCAATACAAATATCTTAATTTAAGATTCAGATCCTTATAAGAGATTTTTAGTGAAGTATTTAAGAATTAAATCTTATATTACCTGAGTTTTAAGGATACAAATGTCAACGACAATATTTCGTAACAGCAATTTTAGAAAAAAAAAATGTGTCACATTATGAATTCTTATAAGAACTCGACGTGAGAAAAAAAAAACTTGTAAGGATTGCTTAAGCATAATGAAATCTATTTAAAGAAATAAAATTTAATAGAGTTTTCTCTATAAGACCATTACATAGTAAACGTTCAGACTAAAAAACAACCTCAAATTGGTCTTATAATATAGAGTTTGATGACAAAGTGAGAATAAGACAGAACATGGTCATTGTCTCTGCGCGCTACATAACTTAGAACTAATAATTTTCTAAAATAGTTTCACAAGTTGGACAATTTTGTAGTCTTTTTCAAATCTCAAATCACAAATCAGGCCTATTATAGCTGGTGTTTAGCAAGGTTTGAACAGCAAATATACTTCAGAGTTAATTTAGGTCCAACTTTATAGCATGCAGCTTCGGTGGGATCAACAGAAGAAAAAAATAATAATATATATATAAACGATAGAAAGAAACAAGTATTATAAAATCACTTTTATCAATATAATTGTTTCTGGTGAAAATTTGATCGATTTCGATTTATCGAGACTTAAGTTCTAATAAAATCTTGATCATGTAGATTCTTTTCATTTAGGCTAGCAACTAGTTTTCAATCGAAAAATGCATGAGAATCGAGAATCATATAATCTCAAGAAATGCAAACAGCATGACTTAGAGTGCAGAAAGTACTATTTTTGACGTTTTTTATTAAGAAATGCGAAGTAAAGAAAGCAATAAAAACGTCGAATCGAAAGCAGAATATTAAATTGCAGAGAAATGTAGAATGCGGAAACCTCAAATTTGCATTAAATGTAAATGGCAAGGAATCGAAATTGTGGAAATGTAAATAACAGGAAATCGAAATTACAGAAATGTAAATGGCAGTAACTCGAAATTGTAGAAATGTAAATGACAGGAAATCGAAATTACAGAAATGTAAATGACAATAACTCGAAATTGCGGAAATGTAAATAACAGGAAATCGAAATTACAGATATGTAAATGGAGAGTATCTTAAAAACATAACATTAACTTGCATAAAAATAAATGACAAGGAATTGAAAGGACAAACTTAAAGTTGATAAACGTAATGTTGCAATGACAGTAAAATTACCAGGGAAAGTAAAGAAAGCGATAAAGACAATCAATGAAAACGGAAATCCAGAGCATTAGAAACTTCATGATGCGTCGTTCTCCTGCAGACTGTTCACTTGCGCTTCTGTTGTCTCTGCCAATTTCCCTCTCTTCCTCAAGCTTCGCTCTATTTATAGAGCGCCCTTCAAATAACCTCCTAAGAACAGTTATCAAAATTGTCACCACGATCCATCATGCACGTCCCTTAGTTTTACGGTTTAAAAACTGCGTTCCATGTTCCTGAGATAACTGCTCCCTTGACCTTCGATCTCAGACATCGAGTACTTTGAATTGCTTTTGATTCCCTCTAATCTTAACTTTGCACTATTCTAATTTTCTCGTTTCTCTTCAATAATAGACATCAAAATTTGTTTCTTCGATTCTCGATGTGTTTTTATCTTGTGGTTACCAGGTGTCTTTTACCTGTCTCTTATCAATTTTTTAACCAACTATATGATCTTCGATTTTCTCTCTCTTGTTCTTTCAATCCTGGTATCGATTTTTCTTTTACTAACAAATGCTCCCCTGGAAGAATATCAATTTTTTTATATTCTTCCAAATATGACTCCCGCCCTTAATCGTTCTTGAAAACTCGAGATAACTCCTTAGGATTTTTAGGGTTTCTGGGGTTTTATGGTTTCTACATTTATGTTACCTGTCACATCACCTCTGCTGTCACACTTTACCCTTTTTCCCATTCGTCGTTTCACATACCCTACTTGGCTTCTTTAAATACTTTTATCACTTTTTACCCTTGTTTTTTACCACGAACCTCACTTGTCCTTCGTTTGCACGTCTTCATCTTCAACATTTTTATGTTGCTGATAATGTAAGTTATGCGTTTGGTGGTCCTATCCGCTATTGTGGCGGATCATTTTCTTCTTCCCTCAACCTTTCTTCAGAGAGTAAGGCTCCTATCCATCAGTCCGAGGTTCGAATTGACTTTCTGAATATTGTCTCTAAAGTATATCGAACAGGCCCTCCCCACAAAAAACTGTTGTACATTAGGTGGTTTGATCGAGTTAAAACCAAGTTTGGGAACCATTGGAGATATGTGGGGATCTTCGATTTCCTACATCTGTCTCGATGTGATTTGTCTTTTTTAGATATGACTATGTTTTTATCAGTTGTCCATCTGTGGAATAAGGACTTGCATGCACTGGAACTTCCTTGTGGTTCCCTTTCACCCACCCTTTTTGAAATCGCTGCAATCACTGGATTAAAGCCCACAAGGGAGAAATACTATAAGGGTGCTTTCCCTTTGGATAATTCTTTAAGGTCCAAAATCGATTGGGAATCGAAGGTCTATAGGCATTTTATCGAAAAACATTTTATTGACGATCCAACAGTAACTGTTTCTGATGAGGAGCATGTGGCCTTCTTGGTGTATTGGCTTTGCACCCACGTCTTTTGCCCTCGATCCATCTGATTTCGACCCACCTTTACAATCTTGCTTACCTCCTCCATACTGGCCAACTACGAATTTGTCTAGCAAAGTTATTATTGGCCCATGTTTACACTTCTTTTGATGAAGCTGTCGATATTTTGAATACCCCTAGGGCCTCGGGGAATTTTTCAGGTCCCATTTGGTTCATACAGTTATGGCTTACCTCAATTTTTGAAAGTATCCTCTCTCCAAACTCCGGCATTCCCCCAAGTTTAAATTTGGAAGGTGCTCGATTGTCCTCTCGACATCCTCACCACAAACCCGACGAGGCCATTTATCACAATTACTTAAGATTTTTGTTAACTCGATTTCATTTTGAGTCAACCTTGGCCCCCTTCACCGTGTATCAAGGGAAAGTAAGTGACAGGCTTCGAGGGCCAGCATGGTTTAAGTCAAAATTCCATGCTCTTACTCCCAAGTTACAATCAGAACTGGTCGACGTGTGGAGTAATTACCTAACTCAAGATGTTCTGGTATCGGGCTTTCAATCAAAGGATCTTCAGCTTGTTACTTATTATCCCCAGCTCTTCTCGCGGTAGTTTGGTTTGAGTCAAGCTTTACCCTTTTTCCCCCTCGATACCTCCTCAAGGTCCAAATTAAGTGAATCGAATGTTGGACGGGAGCTTGCCAAACTGCTGCCAAAAAACCCGATGCATTTTTACCCTTACACTTTTGAATCGAATTATTTATCTACTCTTGGTTTTTCTCAGTGGTGGACCGATTGGTTCTCAAATATTCATTCTAATTTTGACATTGTCCAATCAAAATTGACTGCTCGTCTTTCTCTCGTGTTGCAGGACAAATCGAAGGCGAAGATAGGTACATACTCTCACTCTCTCCAAATATCTCGATTCGAAAATTTTTATCGAGCATGCTACAATCCCTCGAAATTAGAAGAGACCTTTTATGATGTTGTTATTTCCTTAGTCAATAAAACAGACACTAACCGATCGAACCATAAAATAGTCAATCCTCGAGGCAAAACCCCATTTGAAATATATTGTCCCAACCATCTTCCTACTTTCCCTTTGGCTCCTTTTGGACTCGTCAAACCTTTAACTCATCCAAAATGGGTTCGAGAGTTAAGATCCTTAAAAGAAAATCTTTATCCCAAACCCAAGAATAAAGAGATTTCGATATCGAAACTGTCCTATTTCTCTTACCTAAACCTTCCTCAAACCGAGTTAAGATTTTAACTCCATCACCCTTTGGTGAGATTTTACTGCCTCTTATAGGAGTATTTTTAATTTTCTTCACATTGCAAGCTAACTATTTTTTCTTTTTTTTTGACAGTTTCGAAATCTCATAAAACCGTTGCCTCTGAGAAAGACTGGGAGTCTTCGGACGAGTCAGACCCATCAGCCCCCACTCAGAAACGCAAGCATTCTGCCACCATTTCTTCATCTTCGAAAAAATCGAAGGTTTCTTTTCGATCCCTTATTGTCTTATTTATTCAATTTTCTTTGTCTATAGCTGATTTACTTCTAATTTCAGAAACAAAAATCAAAGAAGAGTCCTCGATCTGTTCAGCCACCTACTATAAATCCGTTATCGACGGACTCTAACACGACCAGCAAAGCGGGCCAAACAACACCCACCACTCGTTCAAGTCACGTAAGACCCCTCTTTACGCAAATTTTATATACCTAGATTTCGACAAGGCCCTTAACATGATTCCAAATCTCGATATTTTCAGGATCATCCATTGGCGACTATATCGACGAATGTCAATTCTTTACTTCAGTCATCAACGCCTATTCTTGAGGTACAACTCTTAAATTTTGTATGTATTTTTATTCAACTTTTTCACACGTTTCCTTTTCTAATTTTTTTTTTTGTTTCGATTAACAGCAACCCGAGGCTGTACAACATTCCTCTCCCACACCAACGCCCCTCGATCCACCTTCCCCTGGTACTAATTTCTTCCTTTACTGCTTAGTTCTACTTCATCCTTTATTAAGATTTTTCGATTCACTCCCTTGAATCATTTCCTCTCCAGTAAATATCCCCATCATCCAAGTTCAAGATTCCCCTCCCCCAACTGTTTCAGAGCAACCGGCTTCCCCCCCTTTTGCGATGTCATCCGTCGAGTTGCTCTCAGCATCATTGCCCGAGATAAGCAGCCCTGCTCCAAAAGATATGCCAGAATATCGAACTGCGATCGAAGAAGATCCTTTCTCAATTCTCGATATTCTGCTGTCTGAAGAGGCCACTCCCTCGAGCCATTCATCCCAACCGCCCACTACATCGACCGAGGAAGCGCACCAGTTGATACAACGCTTTAGGTCCTTCTTCTACTCTTCGCCTCTAGAAGTTCTGGTGGAATCGCGCGTAAGGAAACAATTTTTCCAAGAGATTCTCACTTCCATCGAAGCGTTCCCTGAAGATGCTCTCCCAAAGAGTTTCGATGTGGAAGTTGCAGCGGTCACCGACTTGTTCAACAGAGCTTATGCTGCAAGGAAGAAAAAACAATCGATAGCAACCAAATTGACTGACATTTCTTCCTTCCAGATTGAAAAATCGAATTTACTGAAAACTTAGAAGCTCAATCTAGAGGAGGAGTTGATTGCGCGAGCTTCGGTCAACAATGAGATCAAAGAGTTGGAGAAGAGACTCCATCAACTTAGGTCACAGGAGGAGTTCCTCACATCAGAGATAACTTCAATCAAATCCTCTGCGAAAGAAGTGGCGCTTTCCTTGGGACAAAGCATGGAGCGAAGACGAAAAGTGATGGCTGAAGAAAATTCGATTTCCTTTTCTTGGGGGATTTTATTAACAGACTTTGATCAACTTAGATCTCAGTATTCGAATTTGTAAAACATATTTGAGTTAAATGTTAAATATATTTATTTCCCTTATTTGAGGTTTATAGTCTTTTAAGTATTTACCATTTATCGACATCACTTTTTTCTTTATTATACCAATCGACGATCGAATAAGCATTACTCGACAACACTTTAACAATTTCGAAAGGTCCCTCCCAATTTGGCGACCATTTACCATAACTTTTACATTTCTTATCCATCGGTAAAATCATTTTCCAAACTAAGTCACCTTCATTAAATGTTTTCTGTCGAACTCTCTTATTATAGACTCGAGCGATTTGATTCTTTTGTAAAATAATACTATTCAATGCTTGCAACCTTATTTCATCGAGTTCGTTTAATTCATCGTACATCAGGTTCCAATAATCACAACTAGGTAAATCATTTTGTTTTTATATCCGAATTGACTCGATATTTATTTCGATGGGTAAGACAACATCGTGCCCATAAACTAACTTATATGGAGTATTTTGCAAAGAATCTTTCGGTGAATTTCGATAGGCCCACAGAATTTGTAATAACGTTTCGTGCCAGGTTTTTGGTCTATTGCCAACATGTTTCTTGATTAGACCAATAATCACTTTATTGACTGCTTCGACCTGCCCATTAGCCTGAGCATAGTATGGGGTTGATGCTAATAACTGAATATTTCTTGATTCGGCATATCTAACCATCTTTTTTCCAGTAAAAACTGTCCCACTATCAGTGGTAATAGACTGTGGGATCCCGAATCGATAAACGATATATTCTTCGATAAAATCAATTACATCTTGTTGATCGACATCTTTTAATGGAACTGCTTCTACCCATTTTGAAAAATAATCGACAGCTACGATTATATATCTATGTCCCTTTGATGACTGTGGAAAAATATGTCTGATTAAATCAATGGCCCAACCTCTGAAAGGTCATGGTTTGATAATCGAGTGTAGTTCGCTAGCCGGAACTTGTTGTATAGGACCAAACTTCTGACATTCTTCACAGGACTTAGCATACTCGATGCAATCTTTTAAAATCGAAGACCAGTAATATCCTTGTCGAGTTAACGTCCATCTCATCTTCTGTCCTATCATATGAGCACTACATATCCCATTATGTACTTCAGTCATTGCTAAGTAGACATCGTCATTCCCTAAACATCTAAGTAATACTCCATCAATACCTCTTTTATATAATTCATCATTCATTACAACATATATTTTACTGCTCGATATTTAATTTTCTTATCGATTCTCCCATTTGGATTTTGCAAATAGTCTATAATCGATTTTCTCCAGTTTTGATCATCTAAGTCGTCAATCTGTAAAATTTCGCTTTCTTGGGTTAATTTTTCTTTTACTTGAATAATTTGTTGTAAATTTTTTAGAGATATTTTATACTTAGATGTGATTTGCGCCAACTCATTGGCTTCCCGATTAAACTCTCGAGGGACATATTCGAATGTTATGTCATCGAATATTCTGCTTAAAACCATTGCTTTTTCCAGATATCTTATCAAATTGATATTGATACACTTATATTCTTTTCGTACTTGTTTAATCACTAGTTTTGAATCGCCTCTTACAATTACATGTCGGGCTTTTAATTTAATCAAAGTCTCGAGACCTGTAATCAAAACTTCATACTCAGCTTCATTATTCGAGCAAGTGAACTTAATTTCAAATAATAACTTAGTTGGGACATTACTTGGTGAAATGATAAGAATTCTCACTCCTGATTTATCCGATGTACTTGATCCATCGAAATACATTATCCATTTACTGACTTCGATAAATAAATTATCAAATGTGTCAACTGTATGGTCTGCCATGAAATCGGCGAACTTTTACTGATTTCAAAGATTCAAAAGACAATGAAAATTCTGTCAAAGCTAACACCCATTTTCCTGTTCGATTATGCATAATAGGTTTCGACAACAGAAACTTCAAAATATTATTTTTGGAATAAACCATCACATCATGAGGCTTCATTACATATTTGAGTTTCGTACAAGAGAAATACAAGCACAATCCTAACTTTTCGATATCATTGTATCGAGTTTCAACATCATTTAAAATTCTACTTAGATAATAAACAACACATTCTACACCATTTTTATCCTCATGTGCTAATAGACTGGTTATAGTTCGATCTGATGCTGATACATATAGTTTTAATGGCTTGTTCCTCATTACTGGTATCAAAACCGGAGGATTTGTCAACATCAACTTGATATGCTCAAAGGCTTCTTGATGTTCTTCCTTCCATCTGAAATCTGGTTCCTTTTTCAATTTTAACAAAGATGAAAAAACATAAGTCTTACCAGCCAAGTTAGAAATAAATCGTCTTAAATAATTTATTTTTCCCAAAAATGATTGTAATTGTTTTTTAGTCTTTGGAGCAGAAGTATCTAATATAGTTTTTGCTTTATTCTTATCAATCTCGATCCCTTTTCCATGCACTATGAATTCTAAAAATTCACCAGCAGACACACCAAAAGCACATTTTAAGGGATTCATTTTTAGTCCATATTTTCTCATTCTTTCAAATGATTTTCTCAAATTACCCAATTGTTTATGCTTTTCCTTCGATACAACAACAATATTATCTATGTAAACTTGCATAAAATCATTGATCAAATCATGAAAAATTAAATTCATTGCTCTTTGATATGTCGCCCCAGCATTTTTTAATCCAAATGACATTACTATCCATTCATAAGTTCACAATGCCTTCGGGCATCGAAAAGCTGTTTTAGCTATATCATCCTGGGAAACAAAAATTTGATTATATCCTGAGTAACCGTCTAAAAGACTTAACATTTCATTACCAGCTACTACATCTATTAGCATGTCGGCTATTGGCATAGGATATTCATCTTTAGGAGTTGCTAAATTTAGATCTCGATAATCGATGCATATTCTCATTTTACCGTTCTTTTTAATAACTGGAACAATATTAGAAATCCATTCGACATACCTGGCAGTCCTAATGAACTTTGCTTTCATAAGTCTCTCAATCTCTTCTTTAATCTTGCCCATCACCTCAGGTGCAAATCTCCTCGGAGCTTGTTTTACTGGCTTCCTGCCTTCGATGATAGGTAATCTATGTTCGACTAAACTTCGATCCAAACCGGACATTTCTTCATAATCCCAAGCGAAGCAGTCTTTATATTCTTCTAATAATGATATCATATCTTTTTTCATCTCTTTCTCGAGATACCTACTAACATAAGTAGGTTTTCGGTCCTCTATACTTCCTAAGTTGACCTCTTCTAATGGATCTTGGACTTCGACTTTTTTGTGATTCGATGTGATGGATCTTTCAAAACCTAAAGGAGAATTATCATAAATGCAATCAAGTATGACTTGATCACTATTATTTGCTACTACTGTCAAGTCAGTCAACTTATTTATCTCTATCTTAGTACTACTACTTTCTTGGCCCTCCTTTTCATCTTCATATCTTCTCAATCGAGCCAAGAATTTCTCATAATCTTTATTCATTTTCACCGACCACTTCGAGGCTGGCCCCCTCTTTAATCATGACAAACCCCTTTTTCTCATTCATCTCCAAGAAACGCTCTCCATGCAACTTTGAATTAAAGTCTTCGACAGTCTCGAAGGTGAATGGTTGAGTGAGCGCCAAATTCTGTAATGACCGACCAGCCTGAGATACAAATGTTACAAACTCGTATTGGGCCCGTGGGATTATCTCGAGATGTCCATCTCGATTACACATAAATAACTTCTGATGAGCCGTAGAAGGCACAACTCCAACTCCATGAATTCACTCCCTACCAAGCAACGCATTAAAGTTGGCATGTGATTGGACTACTACAAATACAGTGGGCCTTGAATAAGTCCCCACTTTCACATCTAAAGCAATCATGCCTCCTGAGCTCGAGGATTTCCCACTGAAGTCAGAAATCATGATATTATGTCTGACCAAGTCTTTTAATTCGATACCAAACCTCTTCAGCATAGTGATTGGCAATATGTTCACCATTGCACCACCGTCAACAAGGACTTTATTCACCTTCTGTCCTTGAATTTCGATGTTCAATAATAAAGGTTTCAGATGAAAACTCATTTCTTCTGATGGGGGATCGATAAAAGCAGCATCTCTGTGAGGTACTTCGCATGATGCTTGTGTTACCCATGTGACTTTCGATCTCATGTCTTCGAAATAGAAATCATCCTCCCGATCGATGTGCCCTTGATGCTCCTCATAGTCGCTAACATGTTCCGCAGGTAATATCGATATTACCCCAACTTGTTGTCCGTCCCAACTACCTCCATTTTTGTCATCGACAAAGTCTCTTACATATTGACCCCCAATTGGTGCATTACTTTCTTCAAAGTTTCTATAATTATTGATCCTTCCCCAGTAAGGGATCCTTCCTCCTCTCCTCCAAGGCCTTCCTCGAAATCTCCTTTGAAATGTAGGAAATCCAGTATTTGATCCCTCATCATATGAGAGTCTATCGAAAACTTCATTATTTTGAAGTCTACCTCTTCCTCCTCGAGGAGAATATATTTCTTTCCTAACCCATTGTTTCTGATTTCTACTAGCGCCAGAACCAACAGATTTCTGCTGACTTTCCTCCACCGTGGCTTGGATGATTTGATCTACTTTATCATTACAGCTTTTATGTTGATTCTCTATTTTCTTGATCTGTCCTGCCCTGAAGGTCTTAGCAGCTGATCTGTCGAACACCGTGCTGCATCGTGGACATAATGTCACTCCTTCGTCCTTTTCTTTCTTTCTATTCAAAAACTCGACGAGGGAATCTTCTGATCGAGGATAGATCTCTCTTTCGAATTCTTTCTCGAACTCGCTTAAGTCGAACTCTATATCTTCTTCTGACATATCCATTCTGACATGTCTGGGATCAATGTCTTCAGTAACATCGACCATACCTATAAAGGTCAAATTCATCAATCAGACATCTTCAGTCGTGCCCGTTTGAGACTCGACATACCCTACTTGAACTTCGAATGGACTCGTATCCACTTTCATTGACATCTCCTCAAACTTCAGTCTTCCTTGGTCGATCGCATCTTGGATCGTGTTCCTGAAATGTATACAATTATTAGTCCAATGTCCGTAGGTATTATGAAATTTGCAATATTTTCGACCATTTCTTTGTTCTGCAGAAGGTAATTTATGATCATCACTCAGCTTAATCTGTTTATCTTTCAATAAAATATCGAAGATTTTATCTGCCTTTGTAACATCAAAAGTATACGTGCGATTTACCATTTTGTTTTTCACTTCATTTTTCTGTAGCAGTTTACAAATATATGGGGCTCCTACTTTGAGCTAAGCTATATTTACTTTCTCAGCGATAGATTCTTTAATATCTCCTTCTATCTTGGGATTTTCCTCATATATATCATTTATATATGCTACCTTATCTTTCTTCATGGGTTTCTCAAATTTCTTGTACCTTTGTTTCTCGTATTCGATTTGTTCCACTCTTCTCACTTTATCGGCTAATTGAGCCATATCATTCAATGGTAAATTAACCAATTTTTTCCTAATCGAAAATTTCTAAGCCTGCAGAGGTCATTCTGACTAACTCAAATTTAGGGATTTGCGTAAAACATCTCGACTTTATTTGTCTAAATCTATTCAAATAATCATCTATGCTTTCATGATTGTATCTCTTTATATTCATTAAATCGATAAGGCTTACTTCAGTTTCTCCCCTAAAGAATTGCTCATGAAAATTTCTTTCCATCTGCATCCAATTGTGTATTGAATTCAGTGGCAGCAACGTAAACCAAGTGAAAGCATTCTTTGTTAATGAACTAGGAAAATATTTCATTTTAATTCCTCGCTCATCGTTAGGTCCCCACATTCGATTTAGTATCACGCCACATGCTCGATAGTGGATTCGCCAATTTCTCCAGCAAACTTGGTAAATTTGGGTATTTTGTATCCTCGAGGTAATTCTGTCTCGAGAATCATATTTGGAAAAGGAGAAACAAAGTATGGTTGATGAGGTGGTCTTAATTCCACTCCATGAGGATTCATTCTTTGTCCCATCAGGTGATTGTACTGCATGTTTTTTTGATTATACATATTTTGACATCCCTTATTTAAATTTCCATAAGTATAATTCCTAACCTGCTGATATTGATCATTGTTTCGATTCCTCCTTAATAAATAAAGGGGATTAATATTAGCGTTTTGGTTAATATTCTGATTGGCATTATTTTCGACCCTTGTTTGTCGGGGTATTGCTAATGCATCTCCGATACGTGACATTTGGTCTGCTAATATCTCAAAACTAGTGGTGGTGTTTTGAACTAATGGATTCAATACTGTAGTCAACTATTGTGATAACATGTTGACCATCTTGAAATTGCTTTCATCCATTTGTTGTCAAAGTACTCCTAATGAGTTACTGGAAATTCCAGTACTAGCGTTTTCGATAGTCTCAAAATTGGATCGATGATAACCTCTATCGAGTAGGTATCTCCCGTGATCCGTGTTCGCTCTGTGATCTAGGTTTGACACTGAAGGCATTTGTTGCGTTCCTAAATTCTGCACATTCCGTGAATTCTGGGGTGTTACTAAATTTTGAGACACTCCTAAATTTGGGGATACTTCAAAATTTTGAGGCATGCCTAAGGTTTGAAATGTGCCTAAGTTTCGGGGCATACCTAGGTTAAATCTCGTACTTCGTTGTATTGAAGAAGTACTAGCTCCATTCATATTATTAATCGAAAAGTCAGGTGGTCTTACACTCATATGCGGTCCTGCATATGTTGTTACGGGATTCTCCATAATTTGTATATTGTTTGACATTACAGTGCTAGACCCTAACTGAGTGTTTACTGATGTGCCTGAGCTTTGTTCAGCACTCACAGGTATTGATGTACTCACATTTGTCGATATTACGGGCATATTCCCATTGTGAACTTGCCCCCCAGTGTTTGGCAAATGTGAACTATTTGGAATCTCATTGTTATTCTGATTATGTGGTGTATTTTGACTCATTCTCAATACTCGCTCACTCCTTAATCTCATACACTTTCAAACTAACCAATTGTTTGTCTTTTTCGAAACAAGCCCCTATCTGACCATGTAGATTCTTTTCATTTAGGCTAGCAACTAGTTTTCAATCAAAAAATGCATGAGAATCGAGAATCATATAATCTCAAGAAATGCAAACGGCATGACTTAAAGTGCAGAAAGTACTATTTTTGACGTTTTTTTATTAAGAAATGCGAAGTAAAGAAAGCAATAAAAACGTCGAATCGAAAGCAGAATATTAAATTGCAGAAAAATGTAGAATGCGGAAACCTCAAATTTGCATTAAATGTAAATGACAAGGAATCGAAATTGCGGAAATGTAAATAACAGGAAATCGAAATTACAAAAATGTAAATGGCAGTAACTCGAAATTGTATAAATATAAATGGCAGGAAATCAAAATTACATAAATGTAAACGACAGTAACTCGAAATTGTGGAAATGTAAATAACAGGAAATTGAAATTACAGAGATGTAAATGGCGAGTATCTTAAAAACATAACATTAACTTGCATAAAAATAAATGACAAGGAATTGAAAGGACAAACTTAAAGTTGATAAACGTAATGTTGCAATGACAGTAAAATTACCAGGGAAAGTAAAGAAAGCGATAAAGGCAATAAATGAAAACGGAAATCCAGAGCATTAGAAACTTCATGATGCGTCGTTCTCCTGCAGACTGTTCACTTGCGCTTCTGTTGTCTCTGCCAATTTCCCCCTCTTCCTCAAGCTTCGCTCTATTTATAGAGTGCCCTTCAAATAACCTCCTAAGATCAGTTATCAAAACTGCCACCACAATCCATCATGCACGTCCCTTAGTTTTACGGTTTAAAAACTGTGTTCCATGTTCCTGAGATAACTGCTCCCTTGACCTTCGATCTCAGACATCGAGTACTTTGAATTGTTTTTTATTCCCTCTAATTTTAACTTTGCACTATTCTAATTTTCTCGTTTCTCTTCAATAATAGACATCGAAATTTGTTTCTTCGATTCTCGATTTTGATTCTCGATGTGTTTTTATCTTGTGGTTACCAGGTGTCTTTTACCTGTCTCTTATCAATTTTTTAACCAACTATATGATCTTCGATTTTCTCTCTCTTGTTCTTTCGATCCTGGTATCAACTTTTCTTTTATTAACAGTTTGACATTACAGTGTTAGACCCTAACTGAGTGTTTACCGATGTGCCTGAGCTTTGTTCAGCACTCACAGGTATTGACGTACTCACATTTGTCGATATTACGGGCATATTCCCATTGTGAACTTGCCCCCCAGTGTTTGGCAAATATGAACTATTTGGAATCTCATTGTTATTCTGATTATGTGGTGTATTTTGACTCATTCTCAATACTCGCCCACTCCTTAATCTCATACACTTTCGAATTAACCAATTGTTTGTGTTTTTCGACACAAGTCCCTACCTAGTGCGCCAATTTGTTTCTGGTGAAAATTTGATCGATTTCGATTTATCGAGACTTAAGTTCTAATCAAATCTTGACCATGTGGATTCTTTTCATTTAGGCTAGCAACTAGTTTTCAATCGAAAAATGCATGAGAATCGAGAATCATATAATCTCAAGAAATGCAAACGGCATGACTTAGAGTGCAGAAAGTAATATTTTTGACGTTTTTTATTAAGAAATGCGAAGTAAAGAAAGCAATAAAAACGTCGAATCGAAATTAATTTTTGATGTATATTAATTATGCATAAATTAATTTTCATAAATTTATGAAAAAGATAATACTTTATTTTTCTCAGTAAAAACTTTTACATTCTATTTTTGTTCATTTGCATTATATAAATGTTATGGTTGATGAAACATCATTATTGGGATGGATTTGTTGGTTCTTGTTTTCATTATTACAAAAATTTTCTAGTTATTGGGTTTATATACTGGGGTAGATGCTGAGAATGATTATCAATATCACCTTGACGAATCTAAGACATAAATTATGGAAGTAATTTATTTTTTAAATTATATAAATTAATAATAATTAGTATTTTCTATACTCTCAATTATAAATATATCTATCATAACATAACAAATCAACGGATTTAAATATATAAAATTAAAGAAAAAAATAATTTCAAATATTTAATAATAATTTTAATAAAATAAAAAATTGTATCTATACAAACAAAAGATGAAGTAATGACCGATTAACACACAGTCTTTTAAGTCTTGAACACAATTTATATTATATATTAATATGAATTTATTATATTATATATCTAATTTATATAGTGAAAGAGTCACAAGTCTCTTTTTTATATTATATACGTAATTTATATGTTAAATTTATTTTTAACACTTCCCCCAAGCATTTTTCTCGAAGCTTTGTCAGAGTGTCTTTGTCACTTTTTTTAATATTTAATAAAGAAAATGAGTTTTTCTCTAATCATTTTTCTTACACCACTCAATTTTTACTTTGCATTTTCCCTTTTAACAAAGAAACCATGACATTGTTACTGGTATTTGATTTTTATTTTTATTTTTTCGTTTATTCCCTTCACGTTGTTGATCTCCTGCTTCTGAACAGGTATTTGCATTGGGCTTGGGCCCAACAGGCTATAGCAAATAAAGAAGTTGGTGAGCATCATTAACTTTTCTTTTATTATCTAAGTTTATACCTTACAAGAACTCAATTACTTCCTAAATTTGGCTGTCATTTTCGGCTTTATCGTGAGCATTGTTACTGCTACTTTGTGTGCTGATACTTCTAATTTATGATATCTTTGGTTTTTCGGTTACTGCATTGGAAATAAATGTTCAATTGCATCAGGGACGGATTGATTGCTTTTCTGGTTATTACTTAGGACCTCATTGCATGTTTAGATAATCTTGATGTCCTTTGATGCCCAAAGGGGTACTAACACTTTTGGGGAAACTAGACTTTTACCTACTTAATATTTAATTTTTTTTTTGGAATGTAATTTATGAGTTTATATTTTTAGAGTAATTTTAGATAATTTTATTTTTAAGCACATAATTTATTTAAACTTTAAATTCCGGGAAATCCACATATAACTCATCATATATAAAAAATAGGAAGCACTTTTCACAGATAATGGATCAACTAGCTCCTATCGTACCCACGGGATCCAATCAGATGTCATCCCTCCTCAACAAAAAACCATCTGCAGTTGAGAACGTAATGGTTGACAACAAAAAAATTGTCATTCAAACTTTACTTCACCAAGATTCAAAATTTAAGTCTAAAATATAACGAGCACTAAATATCAATTTTAAATAAAGTACACGTACTCACTTTTGGTATAGAATAAGAGAAGAGACAGAATTATAGAATAAAGATTCCTATTTAGAAACAAAAGCAACATATTTGATGCACATTACTTAAGTGTAATATACCCAACTTTAATATGCACAATAACCACCAATGCTGGGGAATATCAAAATCATAAAATTTAAAAGAAAAAAAAAAAAAACATATGGATATATACATCATGTAAAGAGAAATATCCACCAAAAACGATGCAAATAGGTTTTCATCAATCCGAAAAGACCTTTCTAACTATCTTTTTATCAAAAGTGTTGTGTAGACATTCTATTAAGGTCAAATAGATCCCTTACAATATTTCCCCTCAAAATTTCAACCATTTAACAAATGATAATGTCTATAAACTAGGTTAACTTTGAATTTCCAAGTGAAACTCATAAGGATATGAAATATTTTGAAAGTTCTAAAACAAGAAAAAGGATAATTGGGGTAAAAGAGATCAATATATCTGAGGATCTTCTGATCTACTTTTTATTTTCTCACCTGGCAATGACACGATCTGTGAATGTTGACATAGATAATCACTCGCATATTAGAGTTTCTTTCATAATATCTCAGTAGTATGAGATCATTAAACTTAAAGGTTAGATTCGAGAATTTCCACGAGAATGAAACATATTAAAGCTCATCAAGGCTAAGTATTCTGTCAACAAGTGCTGCATACTCAGCATAAACTGACTAACATTGAATATCAAAGACGTATTAAACACCAGCTTAGATGCAAAACAAGAATATCAAAGACAGCTCTACCTAACAATCAAATTGAAAGCTATAGAGAAACATATTAAAGCTTATCAAGCTAAACATTCTGTCAACAAGTGCTGCATACTTAATATAAAATGACTAACACTGAAACACCAGCTTAGATGCAAAACAAGAATATCAAAGACAGCTCAATCTACCAATTAAATTGAAAGCTATGAACGAAAAACGCCCCCAAAAGAATGACAAATCATCATATAGCCATATATCTTCTCAGTATCTCACCTCTTGTGACTTGACATCAGTGATTAATATACACATTAAGCTTCCCAATCATAGCACATCAGATTTGAACAGTCTAAGTTGAAAGTTAGGCAATATACCAAAAAGGAAAATTAATAATGAATAAGAGGATATAATTAAGAATATCACCTTGTTTCCCCAGACATAGTAAGTGAAGATTAATGTCTGAAAACACTTGGAGAAGATTGCTTCAAATGCAACCTTTGAACAATTTTAACAAGGCATTACAATGAAGTCAAATTCCATGATGTAAAATAACACCTAACACTGCTATATAAGAGGCACTGTACACATAAAGAGAAAATATAGAAATAAAAGCATAAAAACCAATTAATTGCCCTGAAGTGGGCGGATCGAAGGGATTGCAATTGCATATGTGGTTCTTTGAGGTGGTTGTTGGCAAGAATCAAGCTTTTCCGAATCCCAGAGTGAGCTCCAAATCATCCACTCCCACCTCGTGTATTCTCTCGCCCTCCCAAGGCTTCACTCTACCATTCTCGAAGTCAAAATCGGACACTCCTCTGCCCATCTCAGCAACCGAATCCCACTGCACGCCCTCCTGGGCAGGGCTCTTCTGCGTCGCGGGTTTCATGAGGTTGAAGGTGGGGGAAGGAGGACCCGCCGCCGTCTGAACCTGAAAGCTGACCCAGCGGCCGGAGGCGGAGTCGACGGTAGAAGCGTCAGACTCGTCACACTCCGGGATGGTGGAAGTGGCCAGGTGGTGGCGGCGCGTGGGACTTGAGGGAGCGGAAGTGGCGAAAAGAGGGTGGCGGAAGGAGGCGTTGGAGAGGGAATCGAAGTCCGCCTTGCGCTTGGAGGTTCGGGGGGAGGAAAGCGGTGGGGTGACGGGGGCGCTGTTGGATATCCTGAGAGGGGGAAGGTTGGCTGGGATTGAAGTTATATTGCGGATGAATGGGATGAGAAAGGAAGAGGGGTTTGCATCAATGCGAGTGGGGCTGGGGAAGGAGGAGGAGGTTGGACTTGCGTGGTAGGAAGCCACGGGACTCGGGAATGACGAGGATTGTGGACTCGGCTGAATGGAAGAACACGCGCTTATGTTGGGTGGAGTGCCTCCAATCTCACTTGGGGAGGGTCTCTTGCATCCCTGTGTGAAGAAAAATAGTAACAAATAATTATTGAGGAGAAAGAGTGAGCGTAGATCTGATCTGGTGAGAGAGGACTGAGGGAAAGGTTTTACCTTCCGATAGGTAGTGCCGTCTTCCTCCACGATCCAACCAGCTTCTGCACAGAGAGCCTTGAGGACTTCGTTGTTGTCACAGTGCTTGGGAAGCTTGTAGTTCCCCTGAGCTCGAAGCCCTGTGTAGATCTTTGCAGCAATCGCCCTCCGTCTTCTCTCTCTCCTCTTGTTGTTCTCCCTCTCCTTCCACGTCGGCATCCTCCCCGTCGATCCGCCGCCGGTCATCGTTCCGGCCAAGCCAAGCCTGTTCCGCTTCCTCTTTCCGCGGCACAACAAGTGGACGATTTGTGTGTGTTCACGCGAGCGAACAAAACCTAAGAGAGGGTGATTCAAGTTTCTTTGTGCTACTGCAGATGAAGAAGGGGAAACAGAGATGTTGCTTCCTTTTTAGATTCTTCTCATCCTCTCCCTTCTTTTCTGTTCTCTTCTCCCTCTCACCCTTTTCATACTTACTTAGTTTTCACTTCATTAATTATTAATTATTGTTATAAATTTAAAATAATGTTAAGTATAAATTTTAATAAATGTAAATTTTTTATTAATTGAATCATTTAATTAATGAAAATTATATAATTTGATAAATTTATTTATAGGAAAAAAAATCATATTTATGATAAATATTTATATTTAGCTTAATTAAAAAAAGTTGTCTAATTTTCATTAATTATTCTATTAAATTTTTAATTATTATTGCTAATGTCATATGAATTTAAATATGTAGAAACAATTTATTATATATTGTTGAAAACTCATTGATGGAATACTTTAGTAACCTGACAATTTGCTTCTATATTTAAGATATTAGTCATAATTTTTTATGAAATCAATTTTTATAATAATTAAAATCATATATATATATATATATATATATATAATATATATTAATTACTTAACGGTACATAAAAATAATTCCTTGATTACAATTAAAATTTTAATGATATAATTAATATGGTAGGAAAATAAGAGAAAATATTTTAATTATACTAAATCTAAATATTTATCTTTTTATTATATGAAAAATATATTATATTCTTATTAATATTAAATGATAATTTTTTATCAATTTAAAGTATTATTATTGATAAATTAATTATATAATAGATTTAGAAAAAATATATAAATATTTTGTAATTTAAAAATATATACTAATATTTTATAGATGAATGAATTATCATTATTAATTATTATAACCAATTTAAACTTATGATAATAATAAAATAATAATGTCTAATGCTAAATTTAACAACTAATCTAATAACATTAATTATTAAAAAGGAAAACACATCACACATATTAATTGATAATTTATAGTTCAAGCAAAAAAAATTATGAATAGTCATTTTTTTTAACTTTTGTAAAACCTTGATGTAAATAATAATTTTTGGATTCAACATTTATTATTAAGTAAAATATTATAATCGATAGTTAAGACATAACTCATTTTACTTAAAAATGAAATCATCAAAGTTATTAATTTAAGGGGTCTTCACCACTAAACAATTAACAATTAATATAGCGCAACATCACCTATCATTAATGCAATCATAGTTTAAATCATCATTGGATTGCAAAATATGCCATAAACATTAATATATGTTTGGATTATACTATGAATTCGAGGGATGAAAAATAATAGATTTTAACAGAAAAAGAAAAAAAAGTATGTGATTGATTTAATAGATTAAAAAAATATTTTAATTGATAAAATTATAAAATTATAATTTTATTTTTATCTTAAAAATATAATTTAAAATAAAATATAATTAAGATATATTATATTAAAAGGTGAGTTATTACTTGAAATAGAAAAGTTTAAAAAAATTATTTATCCATAATTATTTTTAACTGTTTTACATAAAAATTATTGTAAACTAGTAATTAAAAATAATTTTACTATAATTTTTAAAATAATTATTATAATATATTTTATATAAAAAATTACAATGTAAAATGGATTCTAAAAATACTTATTTGGTTTAAGATAAATCATCTTGTATTCATTCTCAATTTCAAGAATCACTAACAAAATGTTTATAAGCTTTTTTTTTTATTTCTAACTTTTTTTATCAAACTGTTTATGGTGAAAATTTGATCGATTTCGATTAAATCGAGACTTAGGTTCTAACCAAATTTTAACTACGTAGATTCTTTTTATTTAGGCTAGCAAACGGTTTTCAATCGAAAAATGCATGAGAATCGAAAATCTCATGAATGCAAACAACATTACTTAAAGTGCAAATCGAAAGTACTATTTTTGTTATTTTTTCAGTAAGAGATGCAAAGTAAAGAAAGCGGTAAAAAATGTCGAATCGAAAGATTTTGCAGAATATTAAATTGCAGGAAAATGTAAAAAACGGAAACCTCAAATTTGCATTAAGTATAAATAGCGAAAAATCGAAATTGCAGGAATGTAAATAACAAGAAATCGAAATTACAGAAATGTAAATAACAGGAAATTGAAATTGCAGAAATGTAAATAGCGAGGAACTTAAACGCAAAATCTCAACTTACATAAAAGTAAAATAACAAGGAATTGAAAGTGCAGAAACTTATAGTTGCTAAACGTAAACTTGCATCAAATTAAATTGCATGAACATAAATTACCAGGGAAAGTACAAAAAGCGGTAAAGACAATCAATGAAAATAGAAATCCAGATCGCCAGAAACTTCATGATTTCGTCGTTCTCTGGTAGACTTTTTCACTAGTGTTTCAGGTCTCTCTGCCAATTTCCTGTTCTTCCTCAAGCTTTGCTCTATTTATAGAGCACCCTTCATATAACCTCCTAAGAGCAGTTAACAAAACTGTCACCACGACCCACCATGCACGTCTCTTAGTTCCACGGTTTAAAAAACTATATTTCACGTTCCAATGCATGAGATAACCGCTCCCTTGACCTTCGATCTCTGCCACGGTTTAGAAACCGCTTCTCAGGTTCTATGTGCGCGTTAACTGTTCCTCTCTTTCTAACTTAGCCAAAATTTCAATGGTCGTGCATGTTAACTTTTCCCTCGATTTCGATTTCAAAATCTCGAGAACTTTGCATTGCTTTTTTGATTCCCCTTAACATTACATGATTCTAATTCCTCAATTTTCTTCAACAATAGACATTAAATATTTCTCATTCGATTCTCGATTCTAATTCTCGATTTATGTGTCCATACTGTTACATGGTCATCGAATATTTTCCAACCATTTTTTCACTTTATCAATTTTTTAACCAATCATATGATTCTCGATTTTTTTTTTCCTTCGTTTTTCGATCCCTTTATCAATTTCCTACTAGCACATACTTAAAAAGAAAACAGACGGTAACAATAGTACTTATTTTAGTTATGTTTTTCATCTATATAATTTAATATATGCAGAACGGTGAAACTAATATCTATCAAGGTCACATCTGTCCTGTACAAGTATCTCCACGGAGGCAATCTCAGTACCACCATAAAGTGAAATCCCTTCCTGTATCCATTTAATGTAATTGCATTCTCACAACTCTTACTTGAACTCAACCACTGGCTAAGCAGGAATTATTTCATGCCAATATTGATGGTGGTAAGTGAATATAAAATGACAATTTTATAGTTAATGATAATAATAGACTATTAAAACGAAAACATTCTCTTAATTCAAAGAAACAAGGGATCTGTAATCTCCAATTCCTCACACACCCAGAAATCAAGGAGACAGATTAGAGAAATATGCATGAAAAATTTGAGAGAAAAGAAAATTTCATAGGAAAAGGGAAAGGGACTGACGAAGACGAAAGTGGCAGAGAGCTTGGAGATGAGTTCAGGGACGTCGAAGGCGACAGTGATTGGAGACAAGACCACCTGGGAAGTCGAATATATTGATGTTATTTTGGTCGTAACGACGTTGAAATCTTGTATCCAATCTCCACGAACTTCTTCACCGTCTTTACCAATCACTCTCCAGAACTCGACATCACCACCCAACACATACACAGTCACTCGCCGAGAATCGATTTGAATCGATTCTCATTGAGATCCGATTTTACTTAACAAAAAATCGATTATCTATATATTTATTTAAGGGAAGTGAAAATCGATTTTCGTTTTATTAGAAGGCAGATAATCGATCATGTGTACACTAATAATCGATTCTCACTAACCTAAAACTCAGCTACTATCAGTCACTTACAGCCATCAAGCATACCACACACAATCAAACTTTTACCACTACTCATCCTCACACACAAACAACAAAGTTATATTATAATTTGTTGTGATGTATATATAAGATACATAATTTAAATGTATTAGAGTCATTATTTATTAAGCCAACTAATAAAGTGATCGGAATAAATTAAAATTTTGGCTAAAGACATATGTCATGAAAATAAAATTGTGTAGAGACCATAGAGTAATTTTTAATTTGATGAGGGGCTAAATTGAAAATTATAAAACTTAAGTAATTAACCTAATTCTGGTTATTTAAAGGGTCATGGTACCCTTCTGGGAGCACACACGCATAACGTAAGTTTCAGTCCCGTTCTTTTCTTTCTATCCCCATCAAGAAAGAAAATCCAAAGGGAAAATACAGGTCCTCTCCAAGTGGAAGACCATAAGATCAATAGTACTCTACAAAGGATATCATCATTATGGCTAATTCAGGTACGCTTTCACATTCAGTTTACAACATATTTATGAGTATGAGATTATATTTATGTTTGATAGTTAAAATCAAAATCAAAATCATAACAGTGAATTACTAATTCACTAACAATTGGTATCAGAGCTGCCCATACTTTATTTATGTGTGTCTTTGCAAATTAAATTGAAGAATTCAGATTCTAATTAATTTAAAGAACCCTTAATCCCTAATTAAAAAGAAAAACCCCAAAATTGAGAATACTAGGGTTTCTTAAAACCCAATTCTCCAAGGGCTATTTCCCCGAACACCACATTCTCTGCTTCAACCAATTTGCGTTGTGATTCTGTACAAAATCTTTAGCGTAATCAAACCAAGAATTGATCCCTCGGAATACCTACAAGTTATTTTGCGTTAAGGATTATCGGAAGCTTCGACGCCGATGCAGACTCAGAGTTGATCGAGGCACTGCCGAAACTGGTAATCGTTTTGTCTTCGTAATGGGGAAAAGAGGAATTGGAGGAAGCTGCATGACGCGACTCTGGTGCGGCTGAGGAAGGGAATAATTGGGTTTAGAAGCACGGTGAGGTTGATTTGCAGCGGCAATTAGGGAAGCGCAACCAAGTCCATGGTGGTCGGGTTAGGTCTCGCGGCTCAAGGTAAATGAGAGGTGGTGAAGGACCAGATAGTGGTCGTAGGGGCTGCTTCTCCTCTGCCGCGATTCTTTTTCCCCTTCTGTGAATGCAGCTCCTGTGATTTGGAAATCAGTAAGAGAATAAGGTCTTCCTCTGTATTCAAAGGAGTTTGCGTCCATGCTTTGAATTCTTTGTTTTCTCTTTGCTTGCTGCTCTTGAAATTTTGGGTTTGTGGCATTTGGGTCCGATCCTTCTGAAACTTGGTTTGGGTTGTTAGATATCGCATTGTGTAATTTGATTTTGTTTGAATCGTAGTACTTGTTCATCGTTCTCGTTGCATTTGTAAAGATCTAGGGTTAGGGTTTTCTCAAATTGGGGCTTTTGATGTTTTGCTGAATTTCTTTGGGGAAGTTTCAATTCGATGAGTAATTAGGATTATCCTGTTTAATTTCTTTCAATTAGAGCTCTTAATTGTCTGATTTAGCCGATTGCATTAATTTGAAGGAGACTATTTTAAGGTAAGCATGGTGGAAATTCTTTTAGAAGTGGACCCCACCGGTGAAATGATGGAGATTCTCGGGGAACCATTTGCATAAATAAATTTGTATAAATAAATGAATAATTAAACATTGATTTGGTTGTCAAATCTATTTTATCAAAATTTCCTTTTATTTGATACCGAAGCATGAATTATTATATTTAGGTGGTTTCATTTAGATGGAAAATACTTGTTTTATGAATGGCGAGTGGTGGATTCAGTGCCATTATAATTTTTTTAATAAATAAATAATTATAAAAATTTGGTTTTGTTATATAAATAAAATATTACTTTTTTGGTAGTTTAATATTTTTGTGAATAAATTGAGTCAAGAAGTTACCAAAGTAACCTCTCTTGAATTGGGTAGTTCAGTAAAAAATATTGAATGTTAGTGTTTGTATATATTCATGCGAGTATCAGTGGACCCAAAGGAAGATTAATATTTGGCCGAATTACATATACACCTATAATGATAAACATGTGATAATTATAAGGATTTACTTTGTCGATGATAAATCAATCAAAAGACTGGTTTGTTGTTTGACGTGTTTTATTGTCAATGTTTGATTATTACAACAAGATACCTCTAACAGTTAATATTACTGTCCAAAGACTTGATATTGATGGTGCATTGGGTGTCTTGAGATGGGATAAACCATTATTTGAATATATATTTTATTTATAATTATTTATTTTATAATGTGAACATAATTAGTTTATTTCTTTTGTTCTAATCCAACTACAATTGTTTCTGTATCTTCCAATTTAAATTTTGTTTCGGTCCTCAATGGAATAAATTTTAAGGACTGGAAAGAGAATATTGATATTATTCTTGGCTGCATGGATATGGATCTTGCGTTAAGGACTGAGCAACCTCCTACTCCTACAGATTCAAGTACCTCTGAACAGAAAAGAGATTATGAGAAGTGGGATCGCTCAAATCGCATGAGTCTAATGATCATTAAGCGCGACATCCCGGAGGTGTTTAGGGGCACTGTTTCTGAAAACATCACAAGTGTCAAAGAATTTCTTGCTGAAATTGAACAGCGCTTTGCAAAAAGCGATAAGGCGGAGGCAAGCACTCTTCTTCAGAACTTAATCTCCATGAAATATCAGGGCAAAGGAAATATCAGGGAATACATTATGAGCATGTATAATATTGTTTTTAAGCTCAAGGCACTAAAGCTTGAACTCTCAGAAGACTTGCTCATTCATTTGGTGTTGATTTCTCTTCCCGCAATGTTTAATCAATTTAAGATATCTTACAACTGTCAGAAGGATAAATGGTCTCTTAATGAACTCATTTCTCATTGCGTGCAAGAAGAAGAAAGGCTAAAGCAAGATAAGACAGAAAGTGCTCATTTTGCAAGCACCTCTAAGGCTAAAGGCAAAAGAAAGAGATCAGAGGATCCCAAGAAGGAAGTTGCTAAAGGTCCAGAACAAAAGAAACAAACTCAAGAAAACAAATGTTTCTTTTGCAATAAGACTGGACACGTAAAGAAGCAATGTGTTAAATATCATGCTTGGCGTGAAAAGAAAGGGTTGCCTAAACTACCGGAAGCCAACTGATTCTGAAAGATGGATATACGTTGAAAATGGCAAATTGGTGGAGATGGAGATTATTAGACATTTTAGATTATTATTGTGTATTGGTCGTTTATTTTAAAAGGCACTTTTGTTGTGCTGTCGTTTAGACAAAATTTGGTTTTAGTTTCTTATTTGGACAAATTAGGTTATTTGTGTTCATTTGAAAACAATAAGTTCAGTTTGTCTTTTAATTCGGATATTATTGACACTGGTTAACTTTTGGCTTATGATAATATGTATTTACTTGATACTGTGGCCACCTAAAATGAAACCCTTAATACAGAATCTCGTGGTACTAAACGTAAAATTGACAATACTTACTCAAGTGCATTATGGCACAGACGCTCAGGTCACAATATAATCGTGGCGTTTGGGTTTGTGTTATACTCTTAAAGATATGGTAAGAAGTATGATTTGTCATTCCACCTTACCGGAGCCACTCTGGGGAGAGGCACTAAAGAAGACCTTATAAGCCAAATGAAAAGAAATTGGACTCTCAAACAGTAAATAGTTATTTTATTGGTTATGTTGAAAGATCTAGGGATATAAATATTATGATCCCACATTAAAGACGATTTTTTGAGACGGGAACTGTTATGTTCTTTGAGAATATTGAGTTTGGGGGGAAGAATAAGATTAAGAATTTTATCTTGGAGGAAGAATCGGTAACAAATCCAGAACCGATTCAAACAGTTACTTTTGATAAAGTAAGTTCAGAACCTCTACAAGACATTGATGATGAACCACATACTCAAGATGATTTGATTGTTCATCAAGAACAAACTCAAGATCCTTAAGAACTTGTGCATCATGAGCCAGGGATACTCCAGTTGCTAAGAGAGACAAGTTTAGTCTAAATCAGTGTCCAAAGGAGAATTTGGAAATTGAAGAAATGTAGAAGATTCCCCATGCATCAGTTATAGGGAGTTTTATTCCTAAATATGTACGCGTCCAGACATAGCATACATAGTTGGGGTTCTAGGCAGATATTTAAGCAATCCAAGAATAGACCATTGGAAAGCAGCAAAAAGGATCATAAGATATTTAAAGAGAACAAAAGATTATATGCTCACATATAGGAGGTCAAACCAGTTGGAGATCGCTGGGTTTTCTGACTCAGATTTTGCAGGATGTCAAGCATTTGTAGCATGCTATGAGACATCAAATCATGGAATATAGCTGAGAAATTTTGTCACAGGGCTGCAAATTGTGAAAGGCATTGAAAGACCACTTAAGTTATATTGTGACAATAAATCAGCTGTATTGTTAAGGAAATAGTACAGAGTGGACAGATTCCCATAGAACACTTAGGGACAACCTCCATGATAGCAGATCCTCTAACTAAAGGACTTCCGTCCAAAGTCTTTCATGAGCATGTTGCTCACATGAGTGTTTTAAAGTTTGAGGAATTTGTGGTTTAGTGGGAGTTAGTCATTTTCATATATTTTATGTTCTATGTTTAATTTCATATATAAATACATTGATTTTTGGACATATTTGGTTATCTATAGATATGCGGTTTTTTTTGTTGTTCATTCATTACACTTTGTACATTAAGGTTATTATATCGAATTCGATAAGTTAAAGTTTGGACCAATTGAAAATAGACGTGTACAGATCACCTTCACGTAATTTTTCATGCTACATATTTCATGATGAATCCATGTCATTTGGTTATGTAAGGATTAGTAATCATTGTTGGTTTTAGTTGCGATGATGCAATGAAAAACTGGTTTGGTTCTATATCCTGATATGATCAATGGACAGGACTTTTGGAATATGTTAAAGGAATATAATGACAATTTTGAGCTCATAAAGTCTAACACATTTGTAAGGTTGTAAAGACATATATATTTGTGACTAGTGGAAGATTATTGGCAAAATTTTTGTCATGTATATATATGATACATAATTTAAATGTGTTAGGGTCATTATTTATTAAGCCAAATAATAAAGTGATCTGAATAAATTAAAGTTTTGGCTAAAGGCATATGTCATGAAAATAAAATTGTGTAGAGACCATAGAGTAATTTCTAATTTGATGAGGGGCCAAATTGAAAATACTAAAACTTAAGTAATTAACCTAATTCTGGTTATTTAAAGGGTCATGGTCCCCTTCTGGGAGTACAGACACAGAACGTAAGTTTCAGTCCCGTTCTTTTCTTTCTATCCCCATCAAGAAAGAAAATCCAAAGGAAAAATACAGGTGCTCTCCAGGTGGAAGACCATAAGATCAATAGTGTTCTACAAAGGATATCATCATTATGGCTAATTCAGGTACGCTTTCGCATTCAGTTTACAACATATTTATGAGTATGAGATTATATTTATGTTTGATAGTTAAAATCAAAATCAAGATCATAACAGTAAATTACTAATTCACTAACAAATCGATCATGTGTACACTAATAATCGATTCTCACTAACCTAAAACTCCGGTACTATCAATCACTTACAGCCATCAAGCATACCACACACAATCAAACTTTTACCACTAAGACTCATCCTCACACACAAACAACAAAGTTATACTATGATCACCTTTTCTCACCACTTATTTAATGACAAATTCAAGGTTGAGCAAAATCATTGTAAAACAAATATTTAATGTAGTTTGTATGTGATTGATTAAACGTATATACAACTATTTTCTGTTATGCACATTTAAGTGAATCAATTTGCTATTAGCAATTATTTTGGGACGTCAAATACAATGATTCACATGAGACAAGGGATCGAAATAAGAATATAGGTGTTATGTTTTTTTTTTTTCTCCTCTTTACAGCGAAAACACTTCATTGATTTTTTTTTCCCTCAAATTCACTCTTACAAATCTTCTCAAATTGACAAATTCAAAAATAATTCATCATCGCTTTTCTTTCTCCCTGTAATCAGGATATTAGCGAATCCAAACACAAGATACGAATGAAATATTATAGGATTTCATATTTGTATATCTATCTTCCGTCATTTGTTTATGTGAGAAATGATTCACTAGATTATTTGTAATCCACGAAAAAAATTATAATTATAATTTGTGTATTTATCTTTGAGTATTTGCAATCATAACTAATTTATAATATATTGCATATTATAAAATAATGTGATTAAGAAACATAAACTAACTTAACTTCTTGGTAGTTAAGTTTATTCATAAAACTAAACACCTGTATGACTTGTAAAGGAGTTACAACTTTCCTCTCATGTATGTAAGTGACATTTTCGGGGTTGTTCTTCTCTACTTCTAGTTTCTTGATTTCTTTGAACTTTTTAGGAAGCTTTTAGAACATGTATTCTCATCTTAAAAAGACTATTTGATGGTACATTACAAACTTGAAGTGAATAAGGATTAGAGTTTGTTTGTGAGATTTAAGTGCTTTCCTAGATTGATACCGTTATCCTATGTTTTTTTATCTTGCAGCATATTTTATTTTCAATTTTCATATTGTTATTGTTTTCCTTTACTTGCTCAAGGCCTGTCCATAGTGTTCTAAATGGAGTTACTTGATTTAAATCCTTCTAATAGTTCGTAGATCTTTCAAGTCCTAAGAAGACCTCATAATTTTCAATAGTAACTATCATATGCCATAAAGTGAGAAATAAACATACAATAATAGAAGAATAATGTAACATAAAACACACAAAATAAGAGAGTTAATAAAAAAACTCATGCAATAGTTAGATAACAATCATAGAGACTTGCATAGTTCTATTTTATCAATGTATAGATGCATCACTATTATAAAAGAAATTAAAGTATACATAAAATATTAGTTAGTTAGCTATATCCTAATTAACTCAACAAAACAAAAAATTTTGCTAGTTACTCTACCTATTCATATTCTCATATTTATTTTATTGTTCAAATCGAAATATTCCTTCAAATTAATTCTCTTGAATACATATTATTATTATTATTATTATTATTATTATTATTATTATTATAATAATAATATATGATATAATACGAATATTTTTTTAAATATTCATTATCACATTAAAAAATACAATCATTAATATTAAACCGGTATTATTTATCACTCAAAATAATATTAATAAGAAATTTATTAATTAGATTATTATATTCTATACATTTTTCTTTATTATAATTTGTATATTTATATACTAATTTAAGTATCAAAATATCGAATTTTCTTGACTTCGTAAATTTATGTCCAATTATAATAATGATTATAACATATTTATCCATCATAAATCAGGCGAGGTAATTTTGCACCCTAATTTCAACCCATTTATGTACAAAAACATGAATTTGCAATCTTCATGTGCAACTGTCTATCAATTAATTATAGAAGATAATCAATTTTTACTTTTCAATCACGTCTTAGAAGAAGAGTATTCTCACTTTTATACTCTGCTAACTGTTATATGAAACACAGAAATTTTGGAGGAATGAAGAAAGAAAGAAAAATATATTGAAAAGTGAAGTTAGTTTAATTTAATAGAAAGAAAGTAAAAATATATGAAAAGTTTATAGGGTTATGTAATTGATATAATTGAAATGAAGCAAAATTATTGGTGTAATATCTAAATTACCCTTAGGTAATTTTGTTAAGAATATAATTATTTTATGAAAAAATTAATAAAGAAAATTAAAAGGTAATTAAAAAAATAAAAAAATATAAGTATTATATTTCAATCTTAATAGAAAAGAAGAAACTTTATGTTATTTAAAATATTTAATTAAAAGTATTTAAAAAAATATTAATGCACAACTTATTTGCAAAAAAGCATATAATATTTTAACAATTGTGGACTAAAAAAAATGAGAAAAATTAATTTTGCTTATAATAAACGTATTAAAGGTGGAGAATGAAAAAGGTATTTGATAAAATAATTTTTTCATGGGTAAAATGGTAATTTGCAATTTTTTTTATGTTGGCTTTCTTAACCTTTCACTCTTATGCACGTATTATTTTTATTTGTTACACACTTATATTTTTATATATTTTTATCCAGTTCTTATTTGTTATTAAGAATAGTGTTTGTTATCATGAAAAAGAAGGTTGACAAGGAAATTAACTTCTTCTAGTTAGGGATGTAATAATTTAGATTCAACTTCACCGTTGAAGAAGCTTGGAATACCAATTTGCCAAATATTGTTCACCTCTATCTACTGTATTTAATAAGAGTAGCTCATGAATTATTTCTCCTCGTAAAAACTATAAACTTATCGTGTTACATAATAATTAAATAACTTACAATTAATTTTATTCTAATATTTTTATTTCAGAAACCTTAATTTTTTTTCTTCATTTGTGTGAGGTTCATGGTGAACCAACTAACCATTTTTTTTTAACAACTTCCTATATCACTTACGAGTTTTCAAATTAACTTGTAACAACTAATATAAAGGAAATTATTGGATATGCTCTAATGATTTTATTTGAACAAAACCCAATCAAATTTTCCTACCTTCCTTTATTTGAATCGGGGAACAGTTCTTTGATTAATTTTGATTGATTACATGATTTTCTCTATTATTATTTTTTTCAATTTGATTCCATTTATTTTAGTATTAATTTGGTTTCACTTTTTCTAAATAAAGTAATATTTATTAAATTAATATTTATTTTTCATCAAGACGATTAAGTTTATTATTAATCATATTTATTGACATAACATTGAGATACAATATTATACATCTATATTAAGGGGATTTATTATTATTATTATAAAAAGTTGTTTAGTCATTTTGTTTGTTAAACATGAGAAATAAAAGTTAAAGAAAAAATTATTCTGGGTTATTGACACAAAATATATCGTATAATAATTATAATTTGTAATAGAAGTACATATTATATTGACAATATTTATGCATTTTCTTCTTTGTTGAAGGGTTATATTGAAAGAAATTAATCATATTTAAATAATTTGTGCTCAAAAAGAACTTATCTTATTCAAGATTCAACATAAATGGCACTGACTATCAAATTCAAAAAAAAAAAAAAAAAAAAAAAAAAAGAAGAAGACAGATTATGAATAACATGATAAGAAACAGCCCCTTAAAACAAAGTAAAAGTCGCACAGGAGAAGATGCTAGGCCCCCTACCCGATTTATGGTACAATTTTTTTGTATGGAATTCCTGCACGCACCCAGTACAGGGAAACGGTGGGAAATGAAGAAGGAAAGAAATTAGTAGGAAAATATCTCTCTTGTTTTCCAGAAGAAAAGAAGTGCGGATAAATATATTTTTGGATCTCAAAACCTTCATTTCAATTAAACCATCTACCAGAGTCACTACCTGTCAACGTTGACATAGATCATAATTGCATATCAGATTTGCTTCCATAGTATTCTCAGCGGTAGGAATCATAAAACTTACAAGCTAGGTCACTCATTCTGTTCACGAGTGCTGAATACATTGACATAAAATGCCTAGCATTGTCTCAGCAGTGAAGCATTTTAGATGCAGAGTACATGATAGGTAGGAGATGAAAGAAGCCTCAATCAGGCAAATAAATTAAAAGCATGCTCCCAAAAAAATGCTAGATCTCCATATGACTATAGATGAATCATATGACCTTAGCCATAAATGAAAATGAAGATTACCACATATCACCTCTTATCACTTGATATCTCCCATATAATCCTTATTTTAGCACATCAGATTCATACAGTCTAAATTGGATGCTGAGCAATGTACAAGAAAGGAACATTCATAATGAATAAGAGGATATAATTAAGAATATCACCTTGTTTCCCCAGACTTGGTAAATGGAGATTAATGTCTGAAAACATTTGGGAGAAGATTGCTTCAAATGCAACCTTTGAACAATTAACAAGGCATTACAATGAAGTCAAATTCCATGATGTAAAGTAACACCTAACACTGCTATATAAGAGGCACTGTACACATAAAGAGAAAATATAGAAATAAAAGCATAAAAACCAATTAATTGTCCCGAAGAGAGCAGATCGAAGAGATTGCAATTGCGTATGTGGTTCTTTGAGGTGGTTTTTGGCAAGAATCAAGTTTTTCCAAATCCCAGAGTGAGCTCCAAATCATCCACTCCCACCTCGTGTATTCTCTCACCCTCCCAAGGCTTCACTCTACCATTCTCGAAGTCAAAATCGGACACTCCTCTGCCCATCTCCGCAACCGAATCCCACTGCACGCCCTCCTGGACAGCGATCTGCTGCATCGCGGGTTTCATGAGGTTGAAGGTAGGGGAAGGAGGACCCGCCGCGGTCTGAACCTGAAAGCTGACCCATCGGCCGGAGGCTGAGTCGACGGTGGAAGCGTCAGACTCGTCGCACTCCGGGATGGTGGAAGTGGCGAAGTGGTGGCGGCGCGTGGGACTTGAGGGAGCGGAAGTGGCGAAAAGAGGGTGGCGGAAGGAGGCGTTGGAGAGGGAATCGAAGTCCGCCTTGCGCTTGGAGGTTCGGGGGGAGGAAAGCGGTGGGGTGACGGGGGCACTGTTGGATATCCTGAGAGGGGGAAGGTTGGCTGGGATTGAAGTTATGTTGCGGATGAATGGGATGAGAAAGGAAGAGGGGTTTGCATCAATGCGAGTGGGGCTGGGGAAGGAGGAGGAGGTTGGACTTGCGTGGTAAGAAGCCACGGGACTCGGGAATGACGAGGATTGTGGACTTGGCTGAAGGGAAGAACACGCGCTTATGTTGGGTGGAGTGCCTCCAATCTCACTTGCGGAGGGTCTCTTGCATCCCTGTGTGAAGAAAAATAGTAACAATTAATTATTGAGGAGAAAGAGTGAGCGTAGATCTGACCTCGTGAGAGAGGACTGAGGGACAGGTTTTACCTTCCGATAGGTAGTGCCGTCTTCCTCCACGATCCAACCAGCTTCTGCACAGAGAGCCTTGAGGACTTCGTTGTTGTCGCAGTGCTTGGGAAGCTTGTAGTTCCCCTGAGCTCGAAGCCCTGAGTAGATCTTTGCAGCAATCGCCCTCCGTCTTCTCTCTCTCCTCTTGTTGTTCTCCCTCTCCTTCCACGTCGGCATCCTCCCCGTCGATCCGCCGCCGGTCATCGTTCCTGCCGAGCCAAGCCTGCTCCGCTTCCTCTTTCCGCGGCACAACAAGCAGGCGGTTTGTGTGTGTGCACGCGAGCAAAACCTAAGCGAGGGTGATTCAAGTTTCTTTGTGCTACTGCAGATGAAGAAGGCGAAACAGAAAAGTTGCTTCCTTTTTAGATTCTTCTCACCCCTCTCTTCTTTTCTTTTCTCTTCTCTCTCCCACCCCTTTCACACAGCCGTAGTTTTCACTTCATTAATTCTTCATTTTCCTTTTCTTTTTTATTAAAAAAAGTTTTATTTTTTATAATAAAAGAAAGCAGGAGAACAGGAGACACGGACCCCAGCGAAGTGGATCAAGATAAACAAATTCTAATTTTAGTATTTCATGAAAAGTAACCATACAAAAGTAAACATAGCAAATTTATTGGAATTTTTAATATTTTTATTTTAATGATTAAGAACATTGTTAAAAAAATTGATTGGAATAAGTCATAATTTTTTTTAATATTTACTTTTAGACGGAAATTATGTAAACATATAGATAATTTGAACTACACAAGTAATATTTTTGAATTCATTAGTCTGAGTTAATTTATAACATAAACTAAGAAAGACATACACAAGATACTAAATTACATTTTAATAAGAGAGAAATATAATTATTATAAATAATAGGATGTGATAAAAATAATAACTACAAGTCTAGACAAATGATAAAAAGTTAATGACAAGTAAATGATATAAACAATTAATTGGAACGCGGGGAGTGGGCAACTGCAACTAAATTTAGAAAAATCAATCATTTAATTAACTAGTGAGCATTTAAAAGATATTTGAGTTGAGATTCAATTAATTTTGATTTGATATGGTGTGTTGAAGAGTAGTGGGAGCAGTAGGCGTGGAAAATGAACTTTGTTGAAATAGGAAATATACCATTGATGACCTAACATATCATCCCCTCATGGAAACCACGTGACCTGTTGGTTAACAATTAGCATGCTTACAGTATAGCGCTGTGGCTCAATCACGGATACCACAGTCCAATTCTGCGGCGAGGACTTGCCCACATGACTCATACCAAATACAGGGGGCCCTCCCTACACCTAACGGTGAGGTGCCCTATACCCTAGGTCTGCCACCAAAACATGACCATTCACACCACAATAAATATAATTATCCAAGAGATGTATGGGAGAATATGTTGCAGACATTAATGTCAGTTAAAAAATATATACTGACGGAAGGAATCAAAATATACACACAAAACTGACAGGGATTTCTTATGATTTGCGAGTCTGGGTATCATGTAAACCTTGTTTGTTCTGCTTTTTGTCACGTTGATTTGGTAAGAAACCCAGCCAAAAAAAATTGGTTGTACAAATTCCAGTGGTGTAGTTCGTAACAAGACGGGTCAAAGTAACGTTGCAGCCCACATGCAAATAAATTCATCGTGAGAAGAAACGGAGATAAACCTGCACATTGGAACCGCCCCAAAATGGGACCCATATACATATAAGCATCTCCATCATTGTCTACTAGTTTCAATTAATATGGGAAAACCCAGAGGAAGCGCACGGTGGCTGAACATTTTTATATTCTTTTAGTTAATACTCAATGATAAAAATATTTATGACCATACGGAACAAGCATAAATTTGAATTTAGGATAAATATAAAATGATCACACGTGAAACGAAAATGGAACACGTAAATACCTATTCATTATTGCACACCAGTTCATATACTGGGGGATGGTCCTCCCTACCCGTGCTTCAGTTTCTGTTTACTGTTTACTGTTGGATGGATATATAATTCTCTCCAACCGTAAACTCTGAATAATTAATACTAAAATGTAATATAGTGAAATAGTTGTGATTTAAAATTTGATTATCAAACTTTAAAATGTTGATTATGAACAGTGAGAAATAACTGGTACAGAAGGTATTGGATGAATTAATCATGATTAGTGTACATGTGAGATTGAACTATGCAAAGTTAAAAATGAAAATGAATAATTAGAAGGAGGGGAATAGGCACAGAGGAATTAAGAAGGAGGCGATGATTGGGAAGATGCCCAATTCTCCGGTAATTGGGGATTGGTCTGATGTGACGTGATGTTTAGTTGGAAGGGGTACAGATACGGACAAACAAGGAAATGAGGGAGTGTGGGGCCCACGCAGTAAGGGTTGAGTCGGCTCCACACGTGCGACACAGAAACCCATAATAAAGAAAGGCACAGCGTGGGTGAGACTGGAAAATCTGAAAATGGTTGGGGGACCACCTTTGACGTGTCGGGTGGTGTGCATGGGTGTGGTGTGGCTGTAACACGAGAATGTGGTCCCTCTCTCTCTGGCACAAAGGAATCAATCCCACGGCTCGGCGCGCCAATCCATTCTTTTCATGGCACAGTCCACATGAGATTAGATGCCCTTTTGATTTCTGACTCACTTTCACTCTCCTGCCCTCTTCCTCGAGTCAATTTCTCAGAGTTGTTAAAACTTCAAACCTTCCTTCCCTTTCAACAACACCTTCCCCTCCAATTATTAATGCACAACACATGTTTGAATTTTACATCACCGAGACAAATTATCTCAACTCTTCCATTTTTTTTAATGTCAAATCACCATTTTGAATCCACTTCTCTCTCTCTCTCTCTCTCTCTCTCTTTTCTTTCCTTCCATTCAACCAACCAATCACATCTTACCTTAAATCAAATACTCATACTTTTCCTTTTTATTCTCCACAAAAATTCATTTTAGATATTTTTTAATTTAAACAAAAATACAAGAACTATGCAACTAAATTTACTTATCTTCCAACCATTTTTCAACTTGTTCCATTATTATTTTTTATTTTCCAAATCTTGACCAAAAGAAAGACTTGCAGTTCAAGAAACACGTAATGATTTATGAATAAAGATCGAAAAATGTCAATTAGTACGTTGAATGTATTGGATAAAGAATTGAAAATTTGTTTATTAAAAAAAATTATCGATTCAACTTTTTTATGATTTTTAATAAAAACAATTATTTAATATTTTTATCTAATAAAGAGATAGCCAAATAATTGAGAACGCTACCGAGGGTACAAGAATAAAAGTAAGACAGCAATAAAATAAGGATGGGTGGAAGACTTCGCACACGTGCGTTAGGACGAGACCAATGGGAACCGTGTGGGAACCACGGGCACGTGCCCTCTTGTCTGTTGAATTATATGCTAGATCCTTGTCTCTATTTTATTTATTAAATTATCACATAGCACGTTTTAAGAAAACTATTAATAAATATATTATTTTTCATGATAAAATAATTTTATTTAGCCAACATATTCTTATTGGTGACTCTATACAGTTATAGTTATAAATTTAGTTGTGTTTTTACACTGAAAAATTAACATTTTATATTAAAATAACATATCTTTGAAAAAATTTAAATAAAATAATAGTGTTTGACTGTTTCAAATTTTTAAAAATTTAATTTTATCCTGTTGAAAATAAAAGCAGAATATTTTATTTGCATGCTTTTGTAAAGATAAATAAACTACAATCTTCTTTTCCAAATAATAAAAGATACTTGGCAATTGGCATTTATTTGTGTTAAATACTGTAATTTTAAAAGTGATATATCATAAAATATAAATTAAATCACATCAGTTACACTTTTTTCTGTGCTGTTTCCAAGACGACCAGGTCTACAATAGCGGAGGAGAGCACGTGGGGCTGGGGTCCACACAGATGGATAGATTGAGTCGTGAACTCCATAAATTGGAAAGATCACACCTTAACAAAAAAAAAAAAACATTGAAAATAATACTTATGATGTACTATGGGAGAGTGTTTTATATATGATACGAATTTAATTTCTTTTAAATTAAATCTTTTATTTTCTATTCATCATTTATTTTATTTTTTTAATTGTCATCTTGTAGTATTTTAAATTTGATTATAGATAATATTTTTTTATTTGGTACGAGAGTTAGAATTTTGTAATATTTTAGAATTATTATAGGTAGTAATGTTTAATTTTTTTCTTTTATATAATAACTAATAAATGATGTTAAATTGGAATTAAATGTTTTAATAGATTCTGTCTTATTTGAGTTTATTTGTAAAGATTAATTAGTAATTATTTGTGTCTTATTTACCAATGAAAATTGGTATTATAATAACGAAAATATATGTTGATTGGTCAGTTATGTCTTCATTGTTTTTTTATATTATAAACATATGATATGTTATATACTAATGGGAATATATCGATCGGTAATAAAAAAATTCCATCTGTAAATAATTACTATTGTTGTTTATTATAATATTACTAATCTAAATACTGCCTTTATCATATAACTTTAATAACGTATATACATATCAACTCTAATTCATAATGTCATTACTTTATTTAAACTCCCTATGTAATAATTTGTATAATTGACAATCATCAAAACAACATGAAAAATAAAATAAAAATAAGAAAGGCTATATCATAGATAATTTAGAAGGGTTTGAATATGCATGAATAACATACATTATATACACTTTTACTAGTCACAATTAAATGGGAGACAAAAATGTTTATTATATTGAAATTAAGTTTACGTGGTCTAGTAACCTTAGCTAAGGATAACCACATTAGGGTAAAGTTAAAGTTGTTGATATTGTTAGAATTATTAAATATAATAAACAGTTTGTAAAGTACTGAAAGATATGTTACAAAGCAAAGGAAAAAATTGGTGTTATCAAATTAGAAGGGTTAGACTCACTATTTAATATTTAATTGTTCAAATTATTAAGAGAACTCCAACACAAAATGTTCAGTCTTTTCAACCATCGAGAAGATATATAATTGTGGATAAATAGTTATGAATCCATTATAAATAAAAGAAATTACAGGTCTATTTTATTTAGTTTAATAATGAAAAATATGAGATCAAATTGATTATATTAAATATTTTATATAAACAATAATTAGTAACTACGATGACAAATACCTAACCTTATCTTTGATATTAAGCCTAAACAAGACACAAATGTTATGATAGGATGTTTCATGTGCATGTGCCATGCATTGGGTGTCATGGAAATACTTTGCTTACACAAGTTGCAAGTTCACGAAATATAACCTTTCGTGAGCAGTAAAAATGCATGACAATTGACAATTTTTAAACTGTAACTAAATGTGGTAAAAAATAATTATTAAAGACAAAATATACGTGTGATATTTTAGATCTTAAAATTACAATTTAAGATTTATTTTAGTGACTCGTGTGAATAAAAATCGATATTTAAGGTCAGTGCTGATTACTGAAATTACGATTTTAATTAATAAGAAAGCTGATAATCCCTTAAGAAACTCTATTTAACTTTGAACATCTTCCAATAAGAAAAAACCCTAATTTATTCTTTGGAAATGTTACTACAAACTCTCCTAAATTGATGAGAAGTTATTGCTACTACAATAGGATTGTCCCTTGGGCCTTAACTAATAAAGTGGGCCGAAAGAGAAAAAAATATATAAAGGGAAATTAAACTCTGATGATTAGATTGAAGGGAGTTATTAAATATTTAAATATAATATTACTACATGATCATTATTATCCAATTATTAACCTGTTATAAAATTTATAATAAAAATCATTTTAACAAATTATTACAAATAAAATACATTATTTTAATATGATATTTGATGCTATATCTTATATTATGATACCACAGGCTAGTCCCTTTCCCTAAACCCATAGACGAATTATAATAGGTTTTTTTAAATATTATTTATGTAAAAAAAATAAAATTAAAGCAGTCAATTTTTTTTTTCAACGACTTATAAATCAACTTAAATCAAGCTTTTTTGAAGAAATTGGTCCTTGCATCAGTGACAATTTCACGTTCATAGAAAGAAGAGTGTTTAGTACAATTGTTCAGATGAGACTTTTTAAATATTTTTAAAGTTTATATACGTTTTTTTTTTTAACAAAGAATACTATATTGTATAGGTGAATATCCAAGATAAGAGAATAATCAATTTCTCTTGTCTCTTAAATAAAGTTTATTTGAAATCCAGTTGTCATCGTCATACATGCAACAATATGTGATGATGTTTTATCAAGATCTTAAATTTTAAGACAGTAAAAGAGGTTTGAGACAAATTCACAAAAGAATTTTAAGGTAGTGAAATAATAAAGAGAATGAATACATTAAATTAAATATGAGAAGAGAATTTGAAGTAATCAAAATGAAAGTTTTTTTATAGACTTTCTAAGGTGATTGTATAAATTAAATTGTTACATAGAGAGTTTAAAGATGAAAGAGTTACGAAGAAAAATCACTTGACTTTGAGTGAAAATTTTCTTCTCTTAAAATTAGGAATTTTCCCATATTTTACTAATATAAAAATATATTATTTTATTAATATAAATTAAATTCTGAAAATATGTTTTTATTTTATTTAAATTTTATTTTTTGAAATAAACTATTTTTATAAGAATTTTTTAATTAGTCCAAAAATAATCCACTTGTCATAATATATGATTAAGGAAGATGAAATATTATGTTGATTTAAATATAAGTTAAATTAGTTTATAGTTTTCTATTTAATCGGTAAGAGTAGACTCGTATCAAATAATCATTTTACGCCTACTCCGGGTTATGTTATAAAATTTAACAATTATATTATACATGATAATTTTTTAAATTTGTTTATACTATTAATGATGCATATGCCTATTTATTAAAATATATTTGCATGGGCGAAAATATTTTTTACAGAAAATACGTGTTCTGAACAAAAGAAATATAATAGTAAGGCCATATATTATTTATTTGTTAAATTATAATTTAAGAGAGAAAATCAAAATTAATTAAGCAAATGGAAAAGTGAAAAAGAAAATTGCAAGTCATTTTCATCTCCTCTTTTTAAGAATAAAAAATACCTATAAATGATTAACATGTAGCGAGAATTTGTTGGCCCAATTCTTTCGATACAGTTATTGTCTTCGATAGCATCAATTTTAGTTGTTTACGTTACTATCGCATGGTGTCCAATCGCTGCTGTAAGGTCGCGCGTGTTGGAGAGTCCCCGCAGGCCACGATAAAACAATAAATAAGGAAGAAAAAGAGAGAAAATATTAAGTATATTTTAAAATGCTGGTAAATTTGTTTAAATAAATTGTAGAAAATGTGATTATCTTTTGTAATTTAGCGTTATGTATTATTTTTTAGTTAATATCCTTAAAAAAGTCTTCAATATGGCTGGAATAATAATAAAATTAAATAGAATTTCAAATTATAAATAAAATAGGTGAAGACGCTAACGTAGGTAACACGTCCAACCTTTGCTTCGCTGGCCTAATACGAGAAAATGAAATTGAATCCATCGAATCATAAAAGTCAACTTCGACCGAATAATTTAATTTATTGTTTAAAACGAGAAAATTCAGCAGAAATAATGTTAGTAATACATTTATACTGACACGCTCTTATATATAGACAAATCTTACTAATATAGATTTGAAAAAATAATTTAATAATCCTACATAAATTATTTTTAAAATAAAAACTGGTTAATAAAATAACCAATTGTTTCAATTGGAATTTCGATCGATTTCGATTCTAAACAGTGTTATGGTCATAATCGAAATCCTCCCAACGTAAGTTCTTTTTACTTAGGTTAGCAGTCTGACTTTCAATCGAAAACGTGTATGAGAATCGAAAGTTACAGCCTATAAAAATGCTATTTTTTAGTATTTTGTATTTTAAAGTACTAAAAGCAGTAAAACTATCGAATCGAAAAATAGAATGTTAAATTGCGAGGAAATGTAAATTACGAGAACCCCAAGTTTGCAATAATTGTAAATGACAAGGAATCGGAAATGATGGAAATGTAAATGGCAGGAAGTTAAGTTTGCATGAAAAACTAAATGACGGGAAATCGAAACGTGCAGAAAATATAAATAACTGGAAACTTAAACGTAGAAACTTAAATTTTCATTGAATTGAAATGACAAGGAATCGAAAGTACAGAAACATAAAACTGCTGAATTTAAATTGCATCAAAGTAAATTACCAAGGAAAATACAGAAAGCGGTAAATGTACTCAGTGAGCAAGGAAATCCAGATTGCCAGAAGCTTCATGGTGTTCGTCGTTTCTCCGGTAGACTTCTCACTACTGATTCTGTCTTCTGCCAATTTCTGCCCCTCCTGTTCCGTCCTTCTTTGCTCTATTTATAAGACATCGTTCAAGCTTTCCAGGAGCAGTTAACAAGGCTGCTACCACGTTCTACGTGCATATGACAGTTTACCTTCCACGGTCTCCCACGTTCTCACGATCTTCGACTTCCTCCAGGGTTTCGAAACTGCTCTCTATACGTGCGTTTGACTTGTTCTTCTCTTCACGGTTTGGCCAGAATCCCAATGTCCACATTGGCTTTCTTCACTCTCGATTTTGTATTTTCGAGAATTTCGATTTTACTTGTGATTCCTTTTTTACCTAGGTCTCATATAACTTAGTTTTTATTCGATAACAGGCATTTGGTTATCATTCACTCGATTCTCGATTGTGCTTCTCGATGCTACGTACTTCTAATTGGACATCGAATGATTTCTTTTGTCTATCTTACCGATTTATCAATCGATCATATTTCTCGATTCCACAATAACAAAATGCCCCCTTGAAAGAATATGAATGATTTCAGTTTATATTCTTTCAATATTCCCGCCTTAATGTTTGGAAGCTCACAGAACTTTAGGGTTTAGGTTTTCTGGGGTTCTAGGGTTAAAAGGGTTTTAGGTTTTCCTTTCCGTTTTACGTCGCCATCATATCAGTCTGTTGCTTTTTCAGTACGCTACATTTATTACCTTTCGCGTCTGTCGTTCCAGCTCCCTAGGCGATTTTCTCCTTAACCTCTCCCTTGGTTTTTTTTACTTTGGTTTTTTATGCGAACTTTTACCCTCTGCTTGCACCTTTATCGTCTTCCTTGAGCTGTTGTCTTCCTCCTTGCTACCTCATTCGTTAACCCTTCTCTTTCTGTTTTCCTAAGCTTACTGAAATGGCAACTTCATCCAAGTCGTCTGATTTCTCAGCTCCACCTCTTCCTTCATCCGCTTCTAACTTGCTGGAGATCAACAACCAGAAGTTTGCTCCACTGCCTCTGATGGAAGAAGCTTCCCAAAAAATTGCTGAAACGCAGGTACTCGTTCCTTACACTGTTGAAGGTGTTAGTTTTGCTTTTGGGGGTCCTGTTCTCTCTGGTAGTGGAACTATTTCTCCCCTCACCCTCTCAAAAAGCCCAGCTCTTGTGCACCAGCCTGAAGTTAGGATCGATTTTCTGAATCTTGTCTCTAAGGTGTATCGGACAGGCACTCCTTCCAAAAAACCTTTGTTCATTAGATGGTTTGATCGGGTCAAAGCTAAGTTTGGGAACCATTGGAGAAATGTGGGGATTTTCGATTTTTTGCACCTGTCTCAATGTGACTTATCTTATTTAGACATGGCTATGTTTTTGGCTGCCATACATTTATGGAATAGGGAAATACATGCCCTGGAATTACCTTGCGGCCCTTTCTCACCTACTCTTTTCGACGTCGCAGCCATCACTGGATTAAAACCTATAGGAGAGAGATACTTTCAGGGTGCATGTCCTTCGGATAATTCTCTGAAGTCTAAAATTGATTGGGAATCAAAGGCCTATGGTCATTTCCTTGAGAAGCATTTTATCGATGACCCTTCGATAGCTGTTACCGATGAAGAGCACGTGGCATTTTTGGTGTATTGGCTGTGCACCCATGTTTTTTGCCCTCGATCGATCCAAATTTCCCCTCATCTGTTCAACCTTGCATATCTCCTTCACCTAGGCCAACCTAGCCTATGTTTAGCCAAATTTTTGCTAGCGCATGTGTATACTGCTTTCGACGAAGCTGTCGAAATTCTGAGTACTCCTAAGGCATCAGGGAATTTTTCTGGCCCCGTTTGGTTTATACAGTTATGGTTAACTTCGATTTTCGAGAACATCCTTCCCCCAACTTCTACCATCCCCCCAAGTATAAATATAGAAGGGGGCCGATTATCCTCTCGCCATCCTCGCCATAAGCCTGATGAGGCTGCTTATTATAGATACCTTCACTTTTTGTTAACTAGATTCACTTTCGATTCAACCTTAGCTCCTTTTACTGTAAATCTTGGACGACTAAGTGACCAACTTAGGGGGCCAATTTGGTTTAAGTCAAAATTTCCTGCCTCAACTCCTAGGTTGCAATTAGAGTTGGTCGATATATGGAGTAGCTATTTAACTCACGATGTACTAATATCGGGCTTCCAATCCAAAGATTTCAAGTTCATTACTTACTACCCTCAACTTTTTTCAAGACAGTTTGGTCTGAGCCAATCTTTACCCTTTTTTCCTTTAGATACCATCCCCAAATCCAAGTTGACTGAATCGACCATCGGCCGGGAGCTTGCCAAATTTCTGCCAAGAACCTCGATGCATCTTTACCCATATGTGTTTGAATCGAATTATTTATCGACTGTGGAATTTTCTCAATGGTGGACCACTTGGTTCTCGAAAAATCATGCTGCTTTTGACGCGGTTCGACAGAAACTGACTGCTCATCCTTCTCTTGTGTTGCAGGACAAGTCGAAAGGGAAGAAAGGTACACACTTCCACTGTCTCCAAATATCTCGATTCGAGAATTTTTATCAAATATGTTATACTCCACTAAAACTAGAATCGACCTTTTATGACGTTGTCATTTCCTTATCCCATAAAACAGATACCAATAGATCGAACCACAAAATAATTAATCCCTTAGGAAAAATCCCTTTTGAAATGTATTGTCCCGATCGCCTTCCCACTTTTCTTACAACACCTTTTGGACTCGTCAAACCTTTAACTCATCCCAAATGGGTTCGAGAATTGAGAACCCTTAAAGAAACACTTCGCCCAAAACCCAAAAATAAAGACATTTCTGTATCGAAATTATCTTATTTCCCTTACCTTCACCTCCCCGAGGCTCTTTTGCCTTCCTGGCTTGTACATATCGACCGAGTCAAGATTTTGACTCCATCACCTTTTGGTGAGATTTTACTGCTTTCTTATACTTTTTTGATTCTGTATATTATAAGCTAATCTGTCTTCTTTTATTGGTAGTTTCGAAATCCACCAAGGTCACCGCTGTCGAGAAGGGTCAAGAGAAGGAGAAGGACTGAGAATCTTCTGATGAATCTGATCCTTCAGCCCTTGTTATAAAGCGCAAACGCTCGGCCACCATTTCTTCTTCTTCTAAAAAATCGAAGGTTCTTTTCGATTCCCTGTTTATTTTGACCTTTCGTTTCTAGTCACCTCATTCGGGTCTTAACATATTTCTACTATTTTCGATTTCTAATTTCAGAAACAAAAGTCGAAGAGTCCCCGATCTATTCAACCACCTGTCATTGATCCATTGTCGACGGACTCCAATATAATTACTGAAGTGAGTCAAATTACCCCTACAACTCATTCCAGTCACGTAAGTGCTTTCTTTGCATCATTTTATATTCCTGGATTTCGATAGGACTCGTTACCTGATTTCGATTCTTGATATTTTTTAGGACCATCCGTCGACGATTGTATCGACTAATATTGATTCCCAACTCCAATCATCAGTCCCAATTCCTGAGGTACAAGCTTTTTATATGTAGGTTTACTTGAATTATGCACTTCCTTTTTCTGACATTCGTTTTCGATTTTCAGCAGCCTGAGGCTATACAGGCTCTTCCTCCTTCCTCAGCACTCCTCGCTCTACCTCCCCCTGGTATTTATACTTTTCATCCATTGTCACTTTTTCATTATATTATGAACTTTTCGAATTACATTCTCGATTTCTTTCTCTTCAGTAAATATTCCCGTGGTCCAAGTCCAGGACTCTCCATCACCTACTACCTCCGAGCAAATGGGTTCCCACCCTTTCTCGATGCAAGGGATCGAGTTACTCTCGCCTACACTACCCGCGCTCCATGGGTCTACTCCCATTAACGTACTAGAATACCGAGCTGCCATCGAGGAAGACCCTTCTCGATTCTCGATATTCTAGTATCGAGGGATGTCACTCCTTCGAGCCACTCCACTCAACCATCTGCCACTTCGTCCGAAGGAGCGTATCAGCTCAAACAGCGCTTCAAAGCATTCTTCTATTCCTCACCTTTGGAGGTTTTGGTAGAGTCATTAGAAAAGAAACGACTCTTTAGAGAAATCCTTAAGTCTATCGAAACCTTCCCTGAAAAGGCTCTTCCCAGAGGCTTTGATGCAGAGGTCACAGCGGCCACTGAACTTTTCAACCAGGCCTATGCTGCAAGGAAAAGGAGGCAATCGATAGCGACTGAGTTAGCTGAAGTTTCGCGTTCCGAGCTGAGAAGTCTAATTTGTTGAAGAATCGAAACTCGATCGAGGGAAGTTTTGACTACGTTGTCTTCGGTTGATGTTGAAATCGAAGAGTTGGAGAAAAGGCTGCAACAACCGAAGTCGCAGAGAGAGTTCCTTACATCGAGTTAGATAAGATTAACTCTTCTGCGAAAGAAGTGGCACCTGTCTCTTGGCCAAATCATGGAGCGCGAACACAAGCTGACCATCGAAGAGAACTCGATTTCTTTATCTTGGGCTAATCTGTTAATGGATTTCGAGAATTTAAAAACTCGATATCTATCTTTGTAAACATTACTCCATTTTAATATTGAATGTTTGTTTCTCTTATTCGAGGCTTATATTCCTTTAAGTACTTTCCACTTATCGACAACACTTTATCTTTGTTATACCAATCGATAATTGAATAGGCATTACTCGATAACACTTTAATAACTTCGAAAGGTCCTTCCCAATCCGGTGACCATTTCCCATAATTTTTACATCTCTTGTCCATCGGTAAAATCGTTTTCCAAACTAAGTCACATTCGTTAAACGTTTTCTTTCGAATCTTCTTATTGTAAACTCGAGCAATTTGATTCTTTTGTAAAATCATGTTATTCAACGCTTGTAACCTTGTTTCATCAAGTTCATTTAATTCATCATACATCATGTTCCAATAATCACAACTGGGTAAATCATTCTGCCTCTGTATTCGATTCGACTCAATATTTATCTCGATGGGTAGAACTGCATCGTGTCCATACACCAGTTTGTATGGAGTATTTTGTAAAGAGTCCTTAGGTGAATTCCGATAAGCCCATAAAATTTGCAACAACGTTTCGTGCCATGTTTTGGGTTTATGACCAACATGTTTTTTGATTAACCCAATAATTATCTTGTTAATTGCTTCGACCTGCCCATTAGCCTGAGCGTAATATGGAGTTGATGTTAGTAATTGAATGTTTCTCGATTCAGCATATCTAATTATCTTTCTACCAGTAAACACTGTCCCTCTATCTGTAGTGATAGACTGTGGGATTCCAAATCGAAAAACAATGTGTTCTTCAATGAAATCAATTACATCTTGCTGATCAACATCTTTTAATGGTATTGCTTCTACCCATTTTGAAAAGTAATCGACAGCAACGATTATATATCTATGCACCTTCGATGATTGTGGGAAAATTTGTCCGATTAAGTCTATAGCTCAACCTCTAAAAGGCCAAGGTTTTATGATCGAGTGTAATTCACTAGCGGGCACCTGTTGTATGGGACTAAACTTTTGACATTCTTCACAGGACTTAGCATACTCGATACAATCTTTAAAAATCGAAGGCCAATAATAACCTTGTCGAGTTAATGTCCATTTCATTTTTTGACCTATCATGTGAGCGCCACATATTCCATTATGTACTTCAGCCATTGCTAAATAAGCATCATCATTTCCTAAGCATCTAAGCAATACTCCGTCGATTCCTCTTTTATATAACTCATCATTTAACAACACATATTTTACTGCTCGATACTTGATTTTCTTGTCAGTTTTCCCATTGGGATTTTGCAAGTATTCTATGATCGATTTTCTCCAATCTTGGTCATCTAGGTCGTTAATTTGTAAAATCTCATTTTCCTGAGGTAATTTCTCTTTAATTTGGATTATTTTTTGTAAGTTTTCTGGAGATATTTTGTATTTAGATGCTATTTGTGCTAAGTCATTGGCTTCTTGATTGAATTCTCAAGGAACATACTCGAATGTTATATCATCGAACATTCTACTTAAGGTCATTACTCTTTCCAGATATCTGATCAAATTGATATTGATACATTTATATTTTTTTCGCACTTGTTTGATCACTAATTGTGAATCTCCTCTTATAATTGCATGTCAAGCTTTTAACTTAATTAAAGTTTCGAGACCCGCTATTAAAGCTTCATACTCGGCTTCATTATTTGAACAAATGGGTTGAACTTCAAATAATAACTTAGTCGGAATATTATCTGGAGAAATAATAAGAACTCCTACTCCAGATTTATTCGATGTACTTGAACCATCGAAATGCATTATCCATTTACTTATTTCAACAAACAAGTTCTCAGTAGAACCAACTGTATGTTCAGCCATGAAATCTGCGATTACTTGACCTTTTATCGATTTTAAGGATTCGAAGAGTAATGAGAATTCTGTCAATGCTAACACCCACTTTCCTATTCTATTGTGCATAATCGGTTTCGATAAAAGAAACTTCAAAATATTATTTTTGGAATAAACCATTACATCATGAGGCTTCATTACATACTTGAGTTTAGTACAAGAGAAATACAAGCATAATCCTAACTTTTCGATATCACTATATCGAGTTTCAACATCATTCAAAATTCTACTTAGATAATACACAGCACATTCCACACCATTCTCATCTTCTTGTGCTAATAAACTGGCTATCGTTCGATCTGACGCTGATACATATAACTTCAATGACTTGTTTCTCTTTACTGGAATCAGAATAGGAGGATTAGTCAGCAACATTTTGATTTGCTCGAAAGCTTCTTGATGTTCCTCCTTCCACTTAAACTCTGCTTCTTTTTTCAACTTTAACAAAGACGAAAAAACATAAGTTTTGCCAGCCAGGTTAGAAATAAATCGTCTCAAATAATTTATTTTTCCCAAAAAAGACTGCAGCTCTTTCTTAGTTTTTGGAGCAGAGGTATTTATTATTGCTTTGGCCTTATTTTTATCGATCTCAATACCTTTTCCATGAACTATGAATCCTAAAAATTCTCCAAGTAGATACACCAAAGGCACATTTCAAAGGATTCATTTTTAATCCATATTTTCTCATTCTCTCGAAAGATTTTCTCGAGATTACTTAAGTGTTGATGTTTCTCTTTCGATACAACAACAATGTCATCTATGTAAACTTGCATAAAATCATTGATCAAATCATGAAAAATTAGATTCATTGCTCTCTCGATATGTTGCACCAAGCATTTTTTAATCCAAATGGCATGACTATCCATTCGTAAGTACCTAATGCCCCCGGGCATCGAAAAGCTGTTTTAGCTATATCATTCTCGAACACAAATATTTGATTATATCCCGAATAACCATCTAAAAGACTCAACATTTCATTACCCGCTATCGCATCTATTAACATATCAGCTATTGGCATAGGATATTCATCTTTAGGGGTGGCTAAGTTCAAATCTCGATAATCGATACACACTCTCATTTTACCATTCTTTTTAATAACAGGTACAATATTAGAAATCCAATCAACATACCTAGCAGCTTCGATGAATTTTGCTTTCAAGAGTCTTTCAACCTCTTCTTTGATTTTACTCATCACCTCAGGTGCAAATCTTCTCGGTACTTGTTTTACTGGCTTTCTTCCTTCGATGATGGGTAATCTATGCTCGACAAGTCTTCGATCCAATCCAGGCATTTCTTCGTATTCCCAAGCGAAGCAGTCCTTATATTCTCTTAACAAGGAAATCATATCTTTCTTTAATTCTTCTTCGAGATACTTGCTGATATACGTAGGTTTCTGGTCTTCTACACTTCCCAAGTTAATTTCTTCTAGTGGATCCTGAGCCTCGACTTTCTTGTGACTTGATGTAATGGGTTTTTCAAAACCTAAAGGAGAATAATCATAAATACAATCAAGTATAACTTGATCGCTATTATTTGCAACTATGGTCGAGTGAATCGACTTATTTATCCCTATTTTACTACTACTACTACTTTCTTGGCTCTTATTTCCATCTTCATATTTTCCCAATCGAGCCAAGAACTCTTCGTATTCTCTATTCATCTTCACCGGCCACTTTGAGGTTGGCCCCCTCTTTAGTCATAACAAATCCTTTCTTCTCATTCATCTCTAAGAATAGCTCCTCATGTAACTTTGAATTGAAATCTTCGACCGTTTCGAAGGTGAATGGCTGAGCTAGTGCCAGATTCTGGAGTGCCCGACCAGCCTGAGATACAAATGTTACAAATTCATGCTGATCTCCTGGGATTACTTCGAGATGTCCATCTCGATTCCACATAAATAATTTTTGATGAGCTGTCGAAGGCACGGCTCCGACTCCATGAATCCACTCCCTGCCAAGTAATGCATTGAAATTGACATGCGACTGGACCACAACAAACACAGTAGGTCTCGAGTAAGTGCTTACTTTTACGTCTAGGGCAATCATACCTTCTGAACTTTACGTCTTTCCGCTGAAATCGGAAATCATAATATTGTGCTTGACTAAGTCTTTTAGCTCAATGCCAAATTTCTTTAGCATAGTAATTGACAGTATATTCACTGCTGCTCCACCATCGACAAGGACACTATTCACCATCTGTCCTTGAATCTCGATGTTCAGTAATAACGGTTTCAAGTGGAACCTCATTTCCTCAGATGGGGGATCGATGAAAGCAGCGTCTCTATGAGGAACTTCACATGAGGTTTGTGTTACCCATGTTATTTTTGGCCTTATGTTTTCTTAATAGAAGTCATCTTCTCGCTCGGCATCTCTTTGTTCTTGGTATTCTTTGTATTCGCTAACATATTCCGCAGGTAAAATTGATATTACCCCGATTTGATGTTCATTCCAAGTACCATCATTCTTGTCATCGAAAAATTCTCTTGCATAATGACTTTCTATCGGTGCAACATTTTCTTCAAAGTTTCTGTAATTATTCCAATAGGGGATCCTTCCTCCTCTTCTCCAGGGCCTTCCTCGGAATCTTCTTTGGAATGTTGGAAATCTAGTGGTCGATCCATCATCATACGAGAGTCTTTCGAAGACATCATTACTTTGAAGTCTACCTCTTCCTCCTCGAGAAGGATACATCTCTCTTCTAATCCATTGCCTCTGATTTTCACTAACACCAGAGCCCACGGATTTCTGCTGACTTTCTTCGATCGTTGGTCGGACTGTTTGATCTACTTTGTCATTTTTCCTTTTATTTTGGTTTTCGATCTTCTTCATCTGTTCTGTTCTGAAAGCTTTGGCAGCCGATTTATCGAACACTGCACTGCAACGTGGGCATAATGACACATCTTCATCTTTTTCCTTCTTTCTATTCAAAAATTCAATGAGAGAATCTCCTGATCGAGGGTATATTTCCTTTTCGAACTCTTTCTCGAATTCACTCAGGTCAAATTCCATGTCTTCCTCAGATACATCCATCCTGACATGCTTAGGATCGATGTCTTCAGTGACATCTACCATGCCTATAAAGGCCGAATTTGTTAATCGGACATCATCAGTAATGCCCGTTTGGGATTCGAGGTATCCTACTTGAGCCTCGAACGGACTCGTGTCAACTTTCATTGTCATTTCTTCGAACCTCAACCTTCCTTGGTCGATCGCATCTTGGATTGTGTTCCTGAAATGTATACAATTGTTAGTCTAATGTCCATAAACATTATGAAATTTGCAATATTTTCGACCATTCCTTTGTTCTGCAGACGGCAGTTTATGATCATCACTCAACTTAATATGTTTGTCTTTCAATAAAATATCAAAGATTTTGTCTGCTTTTGTTACATCAAAAGTATATGTTCGATTTGCCATTTTATCTTTTACTTCATTTTTTTGTAGCAATTTACAAGTATATGGAGTCCCTACTTTGAGTTCTGCTATGTTTACTTTCTCATCGACAGTTTCTTCAATATCATTTTCTGTCATGTTATCTGTCTCATATACATAATTTATGTATGTTATTCTTTCCTTTTTCAAAGGTTTCTCATATTTCTTATACCTTTGTTTCTCATACTCTATTTGTTCCACTCTTCTCACTTTATCAGCTAATTGAGCCATGTCATTCAATGGTAAATTGACTAGTTTTTTCCTAATCGAGAATTCTAAACCTGCAGAGGCCATTCTGACTAATTCATATTCAGGAATTTGAGTAAAGCATCTTGATTTCATTTGTCTGAATCGATTCAAATAATCATCTATACTTTCATGATTGTATCGTTTTATGTTCATCAAATCAATTAGACTTACTTGAGTCTCTCCTCTAAAGAATTGTTCATGAAAATTTCTCTCTAACTGCAACCAATTATATATCGAATTGGGCGGTAACGAAGTGAACCAAGTAAAAGCATTCTTAGTCAAAGAACTAGGAAAATATTTCATCTTTAATTCTTTACTCATCGCTAAATCCACGCATTCGATCTGATATCGAGCCACATGCTCGATAGTCGATTCACCAACTTCTCCAGCAAATTTAGTGAATTTGGGTACTTTATATCCTCGAGGCAGTTCTGTCTCGAGAATCGCATTCGGAAAGGGAGACACGAAATATGTCTGATTGGGTGGTCTAAATTCCATCCCTTGTAAATTCATCCTTTGTCCTAACATGTTATTTTGATTGTGTATATTTTGAAATCCTTCGTTCAAATTCCCATAAAGGTCATTCCTCACATGTTGGTACTCATTTCCCCTATGCTGATGTTGATCATTGTTTCTATTCCTCCTCAATAGATACGGGGGATTATTAGTAGCATGATTTTCTACCCTCGTTTGTCGAGGTATAGCCAATGCATCCCCGATTCGTGACATTTGGTCCGCTAATATCTCAAAACTAGCAGTAGTGTTTTGAACTAATGGATTTAGAACTGTAGTCAACTGTTGTGATAACATATTCACCATCTCAAAATTACTCTCATCCATTTGTTGTCTAAGTATTCCTAAGGAGTTACTAGATATGCCAGTACCAGTATTTTCGATAGTATCAAAATTAGATCGATGATAATCCCTATCGAACGCATATCTCCCATGATCTACGTTTCCTCTATGATCTAGATTTGGAGGTATTTGCTGCGTTCCTACATTCTGCACACTCCCTGAGTTCTGGGGAATTACTAAATTTTGAGATGTTCCTAGGTTAGGAGATACTCCAAAATTCTGTGGCATACCTAGGGTTTGGAATGTTCCTAAGTTACATCTCGAATTTCGTTGCATCGAAGAAGTACCCACCCCATTCATGTTAAGCGAAAACCCAGGTGGTCTTATACTCATGTACGGTCCCGCATTTGTTGTCACAGGGTTTCCCATAGTTGGTATACTGTTTAGTGCCACCGTACTAGATCCTACTTGGGTATTTGCTAAAGTGCCTGAATTTTGTTCATTACTCACAGGTATCGACATACTTACAGTTGTCGATACTACAGGTGTATTCCCATTATGACTTTGCCCCCCAGTATTTGATGAGTGTGACCCATTTAATCCCTCGGTGTTACTCTGGTTACTTGATGAACTCTGACTCATGACTCTCCCACTCCTTAATCTCATACGCTCTCGAACTAACCAATTTTGTGTTTCTCAACACAAGACCCCTACCTGGTGCGCCAATTTGTTTCTGGTGGAATTTCGATCGATTTCGATTCTAAACAGTGTTATGGTCCTAATCGAAATCCTCCCACGTAAGTTCTTTTTACTTAGGCTAGCAGTCTGACTTTCAATCGAAAACGTGTATGAGAATCGAAAGTTACAGCCTATAAAAATGCTATTTTTTAGTATTTTGTATTTTAAAGTACTAAAAGCAGTAAAACTATCGAATCGAAAAATAGAATGTTAAATTGCAAGGAAATGTAAATTACGAGAACCCCAAGTTTGCAATAATTGTAAATGACAAGGAATCGGAAATGACGGAAATGTAAATGGCAGGAAGTTAAGTTTGCATGAAAAACTAAATGACGGGAAATCGAAACGTGCAGAAAATATAAATAACTGGAAACTTAAACGCAGAAACTTAAATTTTCATTGAATTGAAATGACAAGGAATCGAAAGTACAGAAACATAAAACTGCTGAATTTAAATTGCATCAAAGTAAATTACCAAGAAAAATACAGAAAGCGGTAAATGTACTCAGTGAGCAAGGAAATCCAGATTGCCAGAAGCTTCATGGTGTTCGTCATTTCTCCGGTAGACTTCTACTACTGATTCTGTCTTCTGCCAATTTCTGTCCCCCAGTATTTGATGAGTGTGACCCATTTAATCCCTCGGTGTTACTCTGGTTACTTGATGAACTCTGACTCATGACTCTCCCACTCCTTAATCTCATACGCTCTCGAACTAACCAATTTTGTGTTTCTCAACACAAGATTCCTACCTGGCGCGCCAATTTGTTTCTGGTGGAATTTCGATCGATTTCGATTCTAAACAGTGTTATGGTCCTAATCGAAATCCTCCCACGTAAGTTCTTTTTACTTAGGCTAGCAGTCTGACTTTCAATCGAAAACGTGTATGAGAATCGAAAGTTACAGCCTATAAAAATGTTATTTTTTAGTATTTTGTATTTTAAAGTACTAAAAGCAGTAAAACTATCGAATCGAAAAATAGAATGTTAAATTGCGAGGAAATGTAAATTACGAGAACCCCAAGATTGCAATAATTGTAAATGACAAGGAATCGGAAATGACGGAAATGTAAATGGCAGGAAGTTAAGTTTGCATGAAAAACTAAATGACGGGAAATCGAAACGTGCAGAAAATATAAATAACTGGAAACTTAAACGCAGAAACTTAAATTTTCATTGAATTGAAATGACAAGGAATCGAAAGTACAGAAACATAAAACTGCTGAATTTAAATTGCATCAAAGTAAATTACCAAGGAAAATACAGAAAGCGGTAAATGTACTCAGTGAGCAAAGAAATCCAGATTGCCAGAAGTTTCATGGTGTTCGTTGTTTCTCCGGTAGACTTCTCACTACTGATTCTGTCTTCTGCCAATTTCTGCCCCTCCTGTTCCGTCCTTCTTTGCTCTATTTATAGGACATCGTTCAAGCTTTCCAGGAGCAGTTAACAAGGTTGCTACCACGTTCTACGTGCATATGACAGTTTACCTTCCACGGTCTCCCACGTTCTCACGATCTTCGACTTCCTCCAGGGTTTCGAAACTGCTCTCTATACGTGCGTTTGACTTGTTCTTCTCTTCACGGTTTGGTCAGAATCCCAATGTCCACATTGGCTTTCTTCACTCTCGATTTTGTATTTTCGAGAATTTCGATTTTACTTGTGATTCCTTTTTTACCTAGGTCTCATATAACTTAGTTTTTATTCGATAACAAGCATTTGGTTATCATTCACTCGATTCTCGATTGTGCTTCTCGATGCTACGTACTTCTAATTGGACATCGAATGATTTCTTTTGTCTATCTTACCGATTTATCAATCGATCATATTTCTCGATTCCACAATAACACCAATAACAAAAATTAATACAATAGTGACGAAATAAGTATGTATCCATTGACATGAATGCAAGGAAATAGTGAATTTGACTCTCTTTTTTGTATTTATGGTATTGAATTAAATAAAATTTAATTATAATAATTGATTTGTAAAAAAAAATTAATGCAGATTAATATCTTATCAGAATAGTAAAATGGAGATGATGATGGTTAGTTGTGGATGAGATTTTATGATTTTGCATACTCTCTTGCTGCAATTATGTTTATAGGGTTAGAGTAGAGACAGATACAACATCGTCCACGGACAGATTATTTGTTGTGTTGTCCTTTCGTTTGTTTATTTAGGTTAGGATGTAAAAATACTAATATTTTAATAGTTTGTTGTTTGTGTTAGTATCGTAATATAAGAGCACGTGGAAGCAGATTTTCATTTGGTTTTTGTTCAGTTAAATCTGTTGATAGTTTAATGCGTCAGATCTGCCATTGACGCAGCTTCGGAGGCCTTTGTCTGATTTCCGCTTTCTTTGGTTTTCACTTTTCATGGGACTGAGTCGAACTACAAGACATAACCCTGTTCTTCCAACCAAATCTCCAATTCTTACTCTCACACGTTCTCGTTCTCAAACCATGAAGTGAGTATTTTAACTTTTGTTCTCTCTCGAATAGAGTCGATAAGACTGTTTCAGTTAACTGTGCTCACAATCTGGTGTTTGGAAAATCATTTTTTATGAGCTGTTTATGTAATGAAGGAAACAAAGAAAAGGGAATGCAATGAATATGTGGTTTGAGGATATTCTCTTTTTGAAGCTGTCTCTAATTATTTGGCACATTTATTCTTCCCTCCTTTTCGCCTTTGTGTTGAAATCTGCATAAGCTTTAGCTTTTAACTTGAATCTGATTCGGACAAGTATTGAATTGAAGTATGTGTACGTCACAAGACTCCTTTCCACTTGTCGTAGTAAGTAGTTTGCGAGTAGTAAATATGTTTGCTCAATTCAAATTCATTTCTAAAAGGACTCAACTTTTCAGTGACATTGGAAATTTAGGGATCATTTTGTGGCCTATGGCTCCTGCTGCACAGAATAGCATAAGATTGTTTAGGTTTATGGCGATAGTTGATAATAATTATTCACAACTAGGACCAAACATTGTATTGCTGTAATTTCTAACTGAAATATAGGGATTTCTAAGCTAGGTTCTCCTGCGGGACAATGACATGCTTTGTATCTATTTATTTGCTTCAGAACTGTCTGCGTTTTTCCCATTACGAATCTTCCATGATTTAGATGAACTACATGCATCCTCTATAAAGTTGGCCATTTCACTTTTGGATTTCTGAAATCTAGTTCTATATAAACAGTTTATGTTTTTAACTCAGATTGATGCTGTTGTATTATATGACTAGAACTGAAACTCTTCATGGATTATAGTTTATATACTATTTTTGGAAAACTAGGAAGAACTGAATTTGCGATCTTTCGTGTTTGGGTATCAATTATAGTCAAACCTAGTTTTGAGGCGCTTACACTCAGAGTATTAATATATAGATGGACCTTGGAAATTTGTTTTATTGTGCTACACTTAACATAACTCTAGATAGAATTAACGGCAAATTAAGCTTTGTTTGAAGTGAAATTTCTTATAAATCTGGGATATTCATTTTTGTACCAATATTCCTTGACAGATTTCTTTTGACCTGAAACACAATGCTTTTATTAGACTGCAAGGTAGAAGCACCAATCTTAATGGTATTCTGCTCTTAAAACAGGCACAATTTTCTTTTATTCAAGGTTTTCAAAACCTGATGCAACTAAAAACAGTTAATAACACTAGTTCTTAAACGGCCGATAGATCTCTTGCGAGATGCTCAAGGAAGCACTCTTACATGCATTATCATTCTTAGCACTCTGCTCTAATACAACACACATAATAATTTAGATTTCAGAATTGAATGCATAATTGTTAAAGGTCTTGTTATGTATCATTTGGTTTCATTAAGAAACTTGTAATGGTGTGACATTAAAAAAATGAGACCCTAGAAGCCTACAGTACCTCATTCAAAGATGTTACTCCTGCCTTTATCTGCTTTACTTTCCTTTCCTTTCTGCACCTTAGCTGAAGCAATAAGCTGCAGCTATGGCTTGCTCATCGATTTTTCTTCATTTATATTTTTTTTCACAGAACAACACAGATTTTTGGTGTGTCTCTCTCACTCATTCTTATCAACCTTGCTGCTATTATGGAGCGCGCGGATGAGAACCTTCTTCCATCCGTATACAAAGAAGTTAGTGAAGCATTTAATGCCGGACCATCTGATTTGGGTTACCTCACATTCATAAGAAACTTTGTTCAGGGATTGTCGTCTCCTCTAGCTGGTATACTTGTTATCAACTATGATCGCCCAACGATTCTTGCTATGGGAACTTTCTGCTGGGCGTTATCTACTGCTGCAGTGGGTGTTTGCCACAATTTTCTGCAGGTTGCATTCTGGAGAGCAATAAATGGCTTTGGTTTGGCAATTGTGATTCCAGCACTCCAGTCTTTCATTGCTGATAGCTACATGGATGGAGTGAGAGGAACTGGGTTTGGATTGCTGAGTCTCATTGGCAACTTAGGAGGCATAGGAGGTGGTGTTCTGGCTACTGTCATGGCTGGGAAACAGTTTTGGGGTATACAAGGGTGGCGATGTGCATTCATTTTGATGGCAACTTTGAGTGCATTAATTGGATTCCTTGTTTTACTATACGTAGTTGACCCAAGAAAAAGACTTCCCACCACTCGAGATGCTAGCGAGAGTTCAGACAGGTAATGAAATTTTATGACTTACATCACTCATTTGGCGCTTAGCACAACTTGTAGTACTTCTCGAACTCTTAACTGACGTCTGTGCCGCCAAGTCTGTTATATTGTTTTCATCCTCATGAATAATAACTGACAAATAACTGAATGCTTTGTATCTCTTTTCATTTTTTAATTATTGGTAAATCATGTGTTTCAGCAGGGACGAGTCCATCATCTATAAAGGCAATGCAAGCACAGCATCAATCTGGATGGGCTCTTGGGCAGCCACGAAAGCTGTGATCAAAGTGAAAACATTTCAAGTAATTGTCTTACAGGGCATTATTGGGTCACTGCCGTGGACTGCCATGGTGTTCTTCACAATGTGGTTCGAACTAATTGGTGAGCATGAAGGAATTTTTTGTTCAGATAATGATGCTAATGCAACATAAAAAATTGCAAAACTTGTATATTTCTAACAATTGTACTACAAATCAAGTCGCTTATAGCCTACTCAAATAGTCTGTCTAACTTTTATCTTTTATGAGGTGTGACGATTATAATTTGTCCTACATATGGAGAAAAACTTTTATCGACTTAGTTGACATGATGGATTGATATTGTGCAGGTTTTGATAACAACACTTCAGCAACCCTGCTTAGTTTTTTTGCTATTGGATGTGCCATGGGGTCTTTCATAGGTGGATCAATAGCTGATCAATTATCACAAGTCTACCCTCATTCTGCTCGTATCATGTGCGCACAGTTTAGTGCCTTTATGGGCATTCCGTTCTCATGGTTTCTTCTTAGGGTGATCCCTCAGTCAGTAAGTAGTTTTCTTACCTTTTCTGTGACCCTCTTTATGATGGGTCTAACTATCAGCTGGAATGGTACGGCTGCGAATGCTCCTATGTTTGCTGAGGTAGTCCCTGTCAAACACCGTACCATGATTTACGCATTTGATCGAGCTTTTGAAGGCTCGTTCTCTTCTATAGCGGCTCCGCTAGTAGGGATTCTTTCTGAGAAAATGTTTGGCTATAATTCAAAGTCCGTTGATCCCATCAAAGGATCTTCACCAGAGGCTCTTGCCTTGTCAAAGGGCCTTCTTTCCATGATGGCTGTTCCATTTGGTTTGTGTTGTTTATGCTACACTCCTCTATATTATATATTTAAGCAGGACCGTGAAAATGCTAGAATGCTTGCTGTGAAAGAGGAGGAGATGATGTGAGACTCACTTTTTCAAGAATGGTAGATAATGTTAAAGGAGCCCTCTTATTCCCTGCTAGTGAATTGGGTCCCTATTTAATTGGATTCTAAAAAACGTGCCGTTTTCCCCCGTACAAACGAAAACTTTGAGACCAACTTCCAACAATGACCTCATTTGATTTTAATTTTAAGAATCCAGATTAACCGTGCACTCATGGATCCGTCACGGCGAGGCTTCTTACTGAGGATTGAACTCGTTCTGACTTCTGAGCCATCTCTTATTCTTGAAATGGCATATCTAGCTGAATAATCAGAAATATCAGGAAATTAGGATAATTAGACTCAGGCTCATACATTTATATGTCCAGATCGTACTGTTTTCTACGATTGTACACTGTAAAATACACACAAGTAAATTTGTATGTTTGGTTCAACTACACGGAAGAATCTCAATGCTAATGATTGCATTTTTTTTAATGAATTCAAGTTTGACAATTGAACACTAAAAAAACACTCCTCGAGAAGAAATTCCATCATGTTCAGCCTTACGCTAACTATATTCGGTTAAGAATTGAATGCCAAAGTTAAAAGAACATGAACACTCTCATCTCAATTGGGTGCGTAGACATTTACCTAATGTCATAAATAAGCTACTAGGTACTTGAATCAACTGGCCTTTACATGTTTGAGTGTGGCTACAATCAAAATATCAGTTACATGGAATTTGTTGATTTGATTCTTAGAGGAAAAGGAGAGGGTAAGTTTGAGAGGTGAGAATGCGAGGAAAAGGGGCCGGAATAATCATAAAAAGCTTTAGAAGAGACATTGGGCCCGGCAAAAATAATGAAAGGGAAACAAGATAGTAACATAGACTACAGCTGAACTCATTTTCTACTTGGTCCACTTTAGAATAATACGTCAACATTCAACTAAAGCACAGGTTACAATAATATTCCACTTGTTTGGTTTTAAACAAGCTTGGTGATCTTGGGAACTTGGCCAGTTGCTCCACCAAGAAAAATAACAGAACTGAACGTAAAATCCATTTTTTTTCGATAATTTTACAAACCAAGGGCCTCCAAGCATTAACGACATATTTGAACAGAAACTTGAAGGCATTGAGCAAAGGTCTAAATACAGCGAGGGAAAAAGGTTTGCCCCACGTACCCTCCAGCCATTGCCCTCCTCACATTAGATTCAAACATCTTAGGGTTCTCTCTCAACACAGCGGCGGCATCATGATTCAGCGGATCCTCGTAATTTGGTTCCTACACACCAGATAGAAGAATAGATTATTCTCAAAATTCAAAGAGGAAAAAACCCCGAAGCTTAAAAGCCCGAAGTCATACCGTGAAGAGATGATACAAGCCATAGATTACAGTATTTATGTTAAGGACAGGTTTCCAATCTTCTCGTAGGATGTTGAGGCAAACATTTCCTTCCAAGTCAATATTTGGATGATATACCTGCATATTCGAGATAATGCAACAAATAAAGTCATGATGTTGAAACAGAAACGTTTACCAAAACTAAAAGTAAATGTGTACTGCTGTGTACTTTTACAAAGCACGAATTATAGTAAAAATGATAATCATCCTACCTTTGTCTTGCACTTAACCTTTGGTGCTTCATGTGGATAGATGGGAGACACTTGAAAGGAAAACAAAAATGTGCCACCTCTGAAACAACAAACAAAATGTAGTGGAGAGATTAGTGAGTTTTTTCTCAAAACTTTTCTTCAACTTGTAGGCATGGGTAAAGATCTTGCCAGATTGAAAAATTTATTTAGCATTTAAAGAAAAACATACAATGAACAAAACACATGGGCTTGAGTTCCTTCACCAAGACTCAATGAAAGTTTGAGCACAAAGTTGAAAATTGTATGAAATTTCCTTACAAGTAATATCCATCATCAGGTCGAATTGAAACTTCAAAGTTCATCAGGTCATCTTTTCCATTTGGGAATTGTATGGTACAAGATTTTGGTAGATTCAGCTCACTTATATCTGAAAGATGTAATATAAAACCATTACGACAACTTGTATAACAAAAAAAAAAAAATGGCAGAAACTACAGACTCAGGAAATATTTAATACAAGAAGTCCCGGAGTAGTAACTAAAACACTAAAGCTAGAGAAATGCAATCATCGTTTAACTAGTAAACTCAAATTCTTGCAGGATAGCAGCCCATAAATCTACAGAAGACTATGTCAATATTAACTATCATGCTGACTAATGATCAGATAAGATTTTTGTTTATACCATGGTAAATAATTTCGTAGTTATGGAAACTATGGAGACTGAATTCAAAAATTTCAAGATAAAAGCATTTCTCATTCAAATATACAGTTGAAGACATAACCACTCTAGAAACATGATGATGTGATCATGACCTATGATAAGGGCTAGAACAAAGGAAGCAAATGAAGCTCTTCAACAAGTATTGTTGGTTGACCAAATTGTGTTTTGGATTAATCAATTAATGGACTTTAGTTTGGTTTTATTACAAGTTATAATAAAGGCCCAATTGAAAATTTAGTTATTGGGAGATCAAGAGGGTGTATTGCTGATTGACTTTTGGTTGCCACAATTTCAATTACAATCAGACATTAAGTAGTTTTCAATTCCTAGGTTAATAAATCATTATTAGCATTTATTTTCCTTTAAGTGAATCTTTGTAACTTTATAAGCTGAACTATTTTTATTAAAAATAACAAGTTGAGTTTTATTTTTTGAAATATTAGAGTTTATCTTTTTTATCTTGAGTAATTCAAGAACTCTTGGCTGTATCAAAGGACTTTCACATCCTTTGTAAGTTGTCTTCCTTAGAAAGAGTGATTATTTCCTTCCACCTTATCACTAAATTCCTAAATTTCCTACAAGGTTTTAACCTTAAAGATCCTAAATCATCCCTTGTGATTCACATCAATTGGTATTCAGAGCCCCGATTTAAAGGTTTGAACATCATTGATGGCAAAGGAGGATAAAAAGAAAATGAGAGAAAATTTTCTTCAAGAAAAGAGAGAAAAAAAAAAGTTAATGAAACACTTGAGAAGAAAAAGAATGATTAAAAGAAGAGTGAAATACTTGAAGCGAGGGAGAGCTATTTAGCCATAAAAAGTGAGTATAATGTTAGTTCTACATTCAATTTATCAGACTTATCTTTCTTTTTATGTAGACGACGAATCCGATTTGAGGACAAATCTTTTTCAAGAGGGAGAGAATGATGTAAAAATGACCTATGATAAAGGCTAGAGCAAGGAAAGCAAATGAAGTTCTTCAACAAGTATTGTTGGTTGACCAAATTGTGTTTTGGATTAATCAATTAATGGGCTTTAGTTTGGTTTTATTACAAATTGTAATAAGGGTCCAATTGGAAATTTAGTTATTATTCTTTGGGAGACCAAGAGGGTACATAGCTGATTAATTTTTTGTTGCCACAATTTCAATTACAATCAGACATTAAATAGTTTTCAATTCCTAGGTTAATAAATCATTATTAGCATTTATTTTCCTTTAGTGAATCTTTGTAACTCTGATGGCAAAATTTTTTTATAAGCTGAACCATTTTTATCAGAAATAATAAGTTAGAGTTTTATTTTTAGAAATATTAGAATTTATCTCTTTTATCTTAGTGAGAGTGATTCTCCTAAGTTCTTGAGTGATCCAAGAACCTTTGGCTGTATCAAAGGACTTTCACATCCTTTGTGAGTTGTCTTCCTTAAAAAGAGTGATTATTTCCTTCCACCTTATCACTAAATTCCTAAATTTTCTACAAGATTCTAACCTTAAAGATCCTAAATCACCCCTTGTGATTCACATTACATGGAAAAAATATAAGTAAACACTGCCTTCTTCTCAGTCAGTCCCACAAAAAAAAGGGTAAATTACATAGTTATTAAAACTACCAGACCAACCGGCTCGACCATTTTCAACCTAACACACAAAAATCAATTAATTAAACATTGCCTTCTCAGTCCTACACAAAAAATAGGTTAATAAACCACCCCAATCAACCAGTTCGACTGTAAAACCAGTCACTGTCCTTAAATAGCTATAAAACTACTCTAAAATTAAACAGGCATAACCAGTCAAACACCGCTCAGACCAGTAATAACCAACTCGTTTTACAAGCTTAAAACTGATTTAGTGGACGCCATGCGATTGTACATCATCCCCATCTGCTGTGTTTGGAAACAGCCATCTTTTTTATATAAGAAGTGCCTTTCACCATGACACAGCCAACGTAGGACTCAAAGTTAAGTGGGGTAAATATTTTTAAACACAATGCCTGATTCCGGTACCTTCAATCCCAAACAAGGCAGGACCAACGTTTTTGGGCAAGGTGCAGTAACACTTTGACAATGTCATACCTATGTGAGCTATCTCACAATAACACTTTGCATGTTAAAACAATCTTACACATTTTCAGTCAAAGGCAATTTGACAGAACCATATAATCCAAGGAACTCATTGATTTACAATAGAATAAAATTGTATAAGAAATTGTTATGAAACAACATACTGATTCATATTAACCTTTAGAAAGTTTTTTTTTTTAAGTATTAACTTAATTATCAACAATTATATAACATGTTCGACTGGATGCCTATTGGTTTAGTTTATATATCTTAATAATATAATATAACCAGTTTAATAAGTATTAGGTTTTATTTCTTTTTAATGTACTGATTCAACTTAATACACTTAAAAATATTAGTATTAGTTTAATTTAATACAAAAATATTTTTAAATATACATAAATTTGTGTTATGAAATGAATATTATGTTATCATTTTCATATCTTATATTAAAATTTGTAAAAATAGTATTTAATTGTTACAGGTTCAACCATGGTTAGACTATTAAACCCTGAACTAGTCTTGTTATTAACTCAATGACTACTAGCCCCATTTTCAAAATATTGGTTAATTTACTTAAAAACTATTATAGCATGAATTTGCTAAAATTTCTTTTGATATTTGGTTTTTCAGTTTTATTAGTTAATATACTGAAATACTTGAGATCCTACTGTATATTTTCACAAAATCACGCCACCCTTACAAATGCATTTTTACCAGACGCTGACTACAAAAGTCAAGGTTTATTCTTCTCTCTTCTATACCACATTTCTTTTCTAGGGCCTCAAGCTCAAAAAGAGTAGAACAACTTTAATCGACATGTATTATAACATGCCTTGTTTTATATTATAGTTTTAGTGGAAGAAAAGAATATAAACTATAGTTGGAGACAGTAGGCAAAAGTGTAGATTCTAACACACTCCCTAAGCCAGAATCAAGAAGAAAGTAGCATAAAAATCATCTTGCAAAACAAATTTGGACTTTACAACATGAAACGAGTTATATGATATTCAATATGAAGCAATTTTCCCTTCCAAATTTAAATCAGTTTGTTAGATCAGAAACAAAATAACTAAATCTAGACAATTATTTCTGCAGATTACTCTTTTGATTTTCAACCTATATCAACTCAGAATCCCAAGTAACTGAATAAAGAAAGCAGGAAATCTTATATTTGTTATGAAATAAATCCATTCATGTAATCTATATGCGAGTTCAGTCTTCTTCCCAGCCTCTCCATCATGACTCAAGACAAGGCCCCAGCAAAATTCCTGCTCATTCAACGTCAAGTTACACGAGCAGTTTAACATTGAAGTTTTTATTGCTCACAATATCTAATGTCCGATCAAGGTGTAACATATAAGTATTAGACCATTTCATTTTCTCTTGCACTCTCCATTTATTGTTTTGAAATTTTGGAATGCCACACAAATTGGGTAAAGTAAAGCATACAAGAGACACTCCAATTAGGAAAAAGAAGAAAAACCTTTGTGAAGACGCAACTCGCCAGCACTTTGCTTCTTAACCGGTGGTCCACTACTTGCATTTTCTGCAAGTTCTCTCTGCTTTTCCTTTACTTTAAAAAGTTTAATCATAATCCTACAGGAACGATGCCAGCTCCAGTATTAGATCACATTATGTCACAGCTTATGAAATTATACAAGAGGAACAAGATCAAGAAGTTCACCCAAAAAGAACAACAAGCAGGTAAATTTAATAAAATAAGTAAAAATAATAAAGCCAATCAGGTTCTTGCAATGCCTCAGAAATCCAATGAAGACCAAAGAAGGATACCATATCATCATTCCCATTCTGAAACCTTTAGCCTTAAGCACACAACCATTTATGTTAAAATGATAAATCAAGTATATTCATACAAACAGCAGCTTTCCCTAACAACCTTCTCCTTGAACAGCAATAAAACATTCACAAGCTTTCTCAACGAATCCAAACAGCTTGAATCTTAAAGAACAAAACACGATCATATTGTTAGAATAACATATCCAAGATAAAAAAAAAAAAAAAGCATATTGAGCTACTCATATTGATAGATGATCAAAAGGTCCGGTTAAAGAGAAACTATCCTGGTCCATCACAGAACACTGCGATCTAGTAAATCAATTACGAGAGAATAAAATAACTGTGTCCGATAATTCTTTAAAAAAATACAGAATCCAATACAATATCAATTGAAGGTCCGGTTAAATCATGAATTACTTGAGGTAATTAAAACCCTAAGGCAAAGGGATCCAAAAATCAGAGATAAAGATAATAAGAAAATGGATAAAATAGAAAAATAGTCAAAAGAAGGAGAAGAAGAATAAGTAAAAGGAATCAGATTTACGAGAAAAAAGGAACCTGGTTGAAAAGAAGACACTGAGACCGATGAGATGATATACAGTTGCGGAGTTTTCTCAACTCAGCTCCACCCTCTGCAAAATCTGAGTAGTAACCTTTCTAACTCTTATTTTCCCTTTGTTCCCAAAACGCCTCTACAATCATTAATTTTTTTTTTCTTATGCATTTTTTTTTTAACGATATGTTGCTTTATCTACACGCTAAAACTATCCTTATTTTATTCATTATTACCATGAGCTTTTTTTTTATGTATATTTATTATAAATTTGAGTAATATATATTAGATATACAATTAAAAAATATTAAACACTGTTATTGAAAATCAGTATTCTAAATAAATATAAATATATATATATAATCTTACGTCACGTTTTATGTTAATTTAAACACTGTTATTGAAAATCAGTATTCTAAATAAATATAAATATATATATAATCTTACGTCACGTTTTATGTTAATTTATATATGTCGTTTCACATAAAAGGCTGCTAATACAAATAATGTCAGGTTAAATACAGATTTGTACTTTTTAAAATCTATTTAAAAAAAAACAATTAATAAAATGTTTTACAGAAATCAAACAATAACAAAGAGTTCATAAGATTTTTTGTATATTAGTTTCTCTAAATTATTAAAACTACGTCTAGTTTATTTATTATTATAATTTTAAAATATATAAAAAATATTTTGATTAAATTCAAACTCATATATTTTTAAATTATAATTGAGATACTTACATTTGTTTTAAAATATTTATTTTTTATTATTATTTTTTGGATTATTATCCGTATTATAAGTAAAAAAAATTCATTGTCTTAAAATCTTATTGTGAGACATGACATAGAATGAAGGGCAAAACTAGTTGTGAAGGACAATGTAAGTTTTTTTTGAATAAATTTGTCAATAGAGCATTTCAGTCTTATCCGCTTTTGTTGTTAAAAACAAATCTTAAATGTTTTTCTCACATCTCACACCACCGACATTCACACCACCGAGAGTCTCTTTCTTAAGTTTTCAGAGTTATCATTCCTTGCATGTTTGATATTAACATGTCAACTTAAATCATATTGTTTGATTAGGAGCAGAAGGAGAGACACCAAGAAGAACCATAGTCTTCTCCATAAAATTTAACAATCTTTAAATTTTGTATACAAAAAAAATATATTTTATGTTTCTATGGAAAAATAAATACAAAAATAGATGTTCATTCCTTTATCTCAACTATCTAATTTCATTCACCCATACTATTGATAACTATCAAGATAATGTTTTTAAAAAAATATATTTTTTTCTTTAAAGTTAAAATGTATCGTGTGTATTTCTCTCTGTATAGAATATTTGCGCAAGACCTGTTTCACAAAAAAGAAAAAATCAATTCTTTATAAAAAAAAATATCACTACTTTCATTTAAGTATCTCGTACTCATTCACGTTCAATATTAAAATCAAACAACTGAATAATTTTTTAATATTCATAATAGGTTAAAATAATTTATTTAAAAATATCAAATAAATATAATAATTAAATTTTACAAAAAAAATAAATCTAAAAAATATATAATAATTAATTACATTATTTTAACATACTATTTATAAATAAAATCAATAGATTATTCGTTTAGAAACACAAAACATATTGTGGTTATGTTTAATAAGCATTGAATACAATAGATATTCTATAAAAATCTTAGTGTGAATTTATTAGGAACCAAACTAATGCTTACACTTTTCATTATAATACATTTTTTTTTCATTTACCATTTATTGTTGATACATATATGAATAACATGTTATAAGTTTTTTATCTGAAAAAGATAAATTTTATTTAACAATATTTTCAATTAATTTAAAAAATCATATAAAATACCCTTTTAGATATTTAGGAACAAGTATTTTTAAGTTATTTATTTTTCCCTCGCATCAAAAATCCTTAATTTACAAATGAAGTATTAAGTAGAAAAAAAAGGTTTACAATCAATTTTTAACATATATTTATTTAACAACTTTATTCAATAATATAAAAGTAATTTTAAATTATTTTTATTCTTATAAAATATTTTTATAATTATTATATTAATAAACTGATTTATATGTTGATGTTGTCTTCCTGTGTTGTTCATGTATCCAAAAATGTCAATTCAATATAGTTCATATTTATATATATATATATATATATATATATATATATATATATATATATAAAATAATGACATATTCATTTATCTATTAAGAGAAATATTATGAAGATTTTACAGGAAGAAGATTTAAAATTAGTCATATTTAAAAATAAAATAAAAACCGAGTTTGAATTAAATAAACTAATAAATAATGTATTTTGATAATATATCTGTTAGAAGGAATCAAGATTAAATAAATAAAATAAATGAATCTAAAAAATGAAGAGATGTATTTTCATATGGTGCAGTATCTCATATTTATATTTATAAAGAATAAAATAAATATGCAGAACATTTAATTAGTGAAAAATAATTATTTAATAACTTTTTTTCCATGTTAGTAATATCATTCAACAACTTATTTTAATATTTATTGTTATTATATTATTACTTTTTAATAAAAATGAAAGTATACATATATTATACAACTTTACTAATTTGGGTTTAAAAGAGGATATTTATTATAAAGTTTACAGAGTTTAGGCTGATTTGATTGGTTGTTATTTTTATCAACCTTTTGTAGAAAAAATATTTTTTTAGGATTTAATGGTTGCTGAGTGGTGAGATAATGTTTTTTATTTAATATAAATTTATAGATAAAGTAATTATGATGTAAACAAATTAAAAAAAAATCAAATTGGAAGTGTAATAAAAATTGAAAAAAAAAAAATTAACCTGATTGAAACACTAGGTTGACAGTATTGGTTCAGTATGAGCCAGTATGACAGCTATATCCAAATACATGCATTGGTTGAAACAGGGTGAACGACGTTGTTTTCGTCTTTTTATAGATAATATGGACCACGCAGAGTAGGATAGTGACAAAGTTGTAGAACAGAACCCAAAAATGGCGACAGATTCCTTCCTCTGAAAACACAGTGAATGCCACATTCTATCTTTGTCATGTACTTCTGGTATTTGTTCAATTGTGTTACTCTCCCATCCATTAATTTTCTTGTGTTTTCTTTCTTAACAGAAAAATACAATTGAAATTATTCATAACAATTAAGAAAAACTAACATATTCATACCAAACATCTTACTGTTTTATGAATTATTTTATTCCTTTTTTCATCAAATATTTTCTATTAATTTTATCCTTCCTAATTCCTAATCTGTCTAGACCATTCAACCCAAGAAGATGTTAAATATATATTTGTCATAAATAATTGGATATTTAATAGAATATTTGTTTTGCTTAATAGGTAATTTTGATATTCTATTCGAAAATAAGTATATTTATTTCACGCATTTTAAAAAAAATGTAATTTGGCCAAATTGGAAATTCTAGGAATGTTTTACTTTTTATTTTAATTCAATTGGATTGTATACTTAACATTTACATTCAAGATATTACAGAACAGATATAATTGAGAATTAGGCTTTTTTATATATAAAAAAAGAAGACTAAATATTTTTATTTGAAAAAAAATTGCAGAATGTTTTTTAGTGCAATTATTTATATTAAGAAAGTAAAATGAAACACAATAATAATTATTTTTTAAAAGAATATAAGGTATTAATTTTAAATTAAATATTAAATGAATCATATTAAACGCTTTAAACAATGCATAAAATATGTGAATAAAGAAAAGAAAACTATTCATGCATATTAAATTTTTAAATCATTTTTGTATTAATCACTATTAATTATTAATTAAAGAGATACATAAATCAATTAAAGCATATAAATAAATTCATTAAAAACAGTGAATTTGTGTTTAAAGATTTATTTTTATATTAAACATTGTGTCTCATATATCTGTAAATTATTCGCTCAATTAAACTTTTATTTTAAGAAAACAATTTTATAACTCTTAATTCAAAATACGTTTTCCACATATTAATTTTATTGCTTATATTTTAAAGTTAATGAAATAAAAATATATATAGAATAAACATAGTACTTATTAGTTTAAATATATGTATTATTAAAGTAAAATATTGTCCAAACACAAACCTTCATTTTATATTCGACAATAGTTTTCTATTAATAGTATATATGAAAAAAAAAGTGGTTCCTGTGGACAATGGCAGTGTTTGAAATCTCCATAAAACATAATTGACTATATTTTTAAACGTCCTTGCCCAAAGTTAACCGCCATATTTGCTTGAGTGATTTAAATATTCTATCTTTATGACATTTTATTTTTTTTGTAATCTTTATTTTTTAATTTTTCCATTAACATGGTTTACATAGGTCATAAAGTTGACAGCAAAAGACTACGACGACGATTTCATGAATCATTATTTTCCCTAACAAAACATTTTGACATATATATATATATATATATATATATATATATATATATATATATATATATATATAGTTATCATATTCTAAAAATCTTTTATTTAAATAAATTCTAACATATTCATTTAAGATATTATTAATATTTTTAAATGACCAGATATATCTATTTTAAATTGAAGAAATTGAAATTGTAAGTTAATCAAATAGGAAAAAAATTATATTTAAGTAAATATTAAGAAAGAAGAATAAAATACAGTAGTATTCATTAATTAATTTAAAGCAATAAAATATTTAATTTAAATCAATATTAAATGTGATACTGAATACATTAAATATATTATTTTTTCATTAAAGTAACTAAACTTGATTATAAGTGTTTTAAGAATAAAATATATTATTTTAATTTATATAAATCACTCTAACTGTGACTTTTATTGTATATAAGAACTATCCTGAACAACTATTTCAGGTAATGCTCTCAAGGTGACGTAAAGAAACATAAATGTAAAAAACCAAATATTTAACCTAAATTAGTTGTGATATTTATTTGAAAATGTTTAAAATAAATCCCTCATAATAATGTATGTAATAATGTAAAAAATTACAGTATCATCTAATCACAATCCTTTTAAATACTGGATTTATTAAATTTGTTAGTTACTAATAGTTTTTTATTAATTAACAGTATAAAAAGATATTGATAATGTGTATGTAATAAGCTCTTATTTTAATAAAAAAAATACAGTAAAATGATAATGGTGATTGTCACATACATTCACAATATGTTTAGAAATACTTATAATTGATTAGATTTCAAGTTTATCCTGAAGTTAATTACCAATAATAAACCAAATTGTGTACAAATACACTAACTATGATTTGTGGATGCAGTTATAATCACACTCATTGTTTGCCGAAGGAGACTTATCTCAATTTTTCTGATACCAAAACAGTATTTGTCAATTAACCATCTTTTTTATTTTTTATTTTCAGAAATACATTGATAGCAGAATGTGTTGAGTCCCAAACTCTGTATAAATAATGAGGCCAACCACACCGCACCGCACCCATTCCCATATCTCGCACCAAACATGGTTTCTCCTTATGCTTGTCTTAATTCCTCTGTTCTCAACACACCTTCACCACTCTTTCTCACTCCCCTTTTCCACACTCACACAACACTTCCCAATACCGTCAAACCACCACCACCGTCAAAACTATCCTCTTCTTCTTTTCACTCTCTCTCAGTTTCTGCTCTGCCCACTAAGGTAGACACCACGGTGAGGATCGAGGAAATCGAAGATGCCCCAAAATTCGATTTCAAGGTCTACATGCTCCGCAAGGCCCACACAGTGAACCAAGCCTTGGATGCAGCCATTGCGCTGCGCGACCCGGAGAAGATCCACAAAGCCATGCGCTACTCCCTCCTTGCCGGCGGCAAGAGGGTCCGGCCTATCCTCTGCATCGCCGCCTGCGAGCTTGTTGGCGGCGACGAGGCCACCGCCATCCCGGCTGCCTGTGCCGTCGAGATGATCCACACCATGTCGCTCATCCACGATGATCTGCCATGCATGGACAACGACGACCTCCGCCGGGGCAAGCCCACCAACCACAAGGTCTTTGGCGAGGACGTGGCTATCCTTGCCGGTGACGCGCTGCTCGCCTTTGCATTCGAACACGTAGCGGCGGCAACTGAGGAAGTGTCCCCGACCCGCGTGGTTCGGGCAATCGGGGAGTTGGCGAAATCAATAGGTGGGGATGGCCTTGTGGCTGGACAGGTGGTGGATTTAGATTCTGAAGGAGTATCGAGTGTGGGGTTGGAGAGGTTGGAATATATTCATGTGCACAAAACGGCGGCGTTGCTGGAAGCTGCGGTTGTGTTGGGGGCAATAGTTGGAGGTGGGTCGGATGAGGAGATTGAGAAACTAAGGAAATTTGCCAGGTGTATCGGGCTGTTGTTTCAGGTTGTTGATGACATCCTGGATGTTACAAAGTCATCAGAGGAGTTGGGGAAGACGGCGGGGAAGGACTTGGTGGCTGATAAGGTCACCTACCCTAAACTTTTAGGGTTACATAAGTCTAAGGAGTTTGCTGATAAATTGCTCCAAGAGGCAAATGAACAATTGCTTGGGTTTGATCCCCGAAAGGCTGCTCCTTTATTTGCCTTAACCAATTACATTGCTCATAGGCAAAATTAATTAGGAAAATTCTCCATCTTTATGAATAGAAGAGATAGTTTTTATGAAATCCATAGTTGTTTCTTAAGTTCTGTTGTAAGTTTCTTTCAGTTTTTATGAATATGTGTATTTTATTAATAAATAAAGAGAAGAGGATTTTAAAATTATCAATAATAAAGATAATTTTGATCTATTAATAGCATATTTGAAAAAAAATCAATTAAATTAATTAGTAGAGTAGTTTAGTTTAGTTGAGTGCGAAAAAGTATCTGAAAACCTTGGATACCCATTTTTGTCCCTGGGTATGAGTCAAATAGTTTGTAAGGAGTAGTGTGCAGCGAGGGAATTTGTAATGAATAAATGTCATCTTTATAGTAATCTACGCTTGGCTCTTTCTGGGAACTGTTTTGGGAATTTTTGATAGGATCTACTTTCGGTTCTCTCTCTTCTTTTTGGGTAACATGCAAACATTAATTGGGATTGTCTTCAAATTTATGACATCAATTAATTAACCAGTCAGCCCTATATTATACTCTCTCCGTTTAAAAACTCTTTTACAAATCCAAACATAGAACTATAAATCATACAATCCTTTAAAAATTCATTTTTATTAATATAATAATTTACAGAATGATTTAATAAAAATAAAAATAAATTAAAATTATTATTATAATATTAAAATAAAATAATTTACAGAATGATTTAATAAATATAAAAATAAATTAAAACTATTATTATAATATTAAAAAAGTTGTTTATAGGAGTTGTATGGATTTGGGTTGTAAAAGTATCATTTTCCTCCAATATAATAGTTAAATTGTGTTGATGAGTGTCCACAAGTATAGTTTTTAAGCTAAGGAAATATGATAATTTTTAAGTAAATTTATAAATTATATTTGAAAAAGTATGAAATAATTTTATTAACTATATTATATTTCTAAATTATTAGCTATGTCAATGACATTATTGACCCTCATTTTGCTAATAAATGTATATATAGAACATTAATCAATTATAGATAAATTAAAATCACATACCTTTAAATAATTTAAAAGAAATCATCTACAATAATAAAACAAATATATTATGAAATGTTAATCTCGTTAATTGATTTGAAAATTAAATTAAATTTAAATAAGGATGATAAAAAAAATATTTTACTAAAAATGAAATAAATATCACTATAAAATGTTACTCAGCCTATTTAATAGATGGTGTTGCCCATTGTGCAATGGTAGAAGGAAAAGTCGTTTTTATAAAAAGAAAAGGTGAAAGTAAATTGGCAATAGATTCACAGTGAGTTGGTGACAATTACAATTCTTCAATTCAGTAATTTGATCGAAATTTCCTAAGCATAGTTGTTATCAATTTCATCAGTTCCGTGAATAATTCCATCTTAAATCAAATATAACTAAACAAGTTATATTTAATAAATTTAAAAATATACAAAATTCAAAATGATATTCTCGCCTTCAAGTTTTAGTACAATTTTGAAAAAATATAACTAAAGACAATTTTGAATTTTGATATGAAATTCAAAATTAACTAATAATTTTAATTATGATGAAATTATATATTTATCCCCTTTTATCATTATTTTGAAAATTAGATCACATCAACTAGTTTAATTGATTTGAAAAATTATATTATTTTTAAATAACTAAATTTTAATTAATTTAAAAAATCCAAAAAATATAATTAAAGTTTTTAGTAAAATAAAACAGATAACTTTTTAATATAATTTTTTTATAAAAGATATAATAAATTTTAATTTTTTTCTCATATTAATTTTAAATAATAATTATTTTATTATTTTTATCTTATTTTAATTGTTATCTATCTTATATTATTTAATATATTTTATATTTATAATTTTTATTATTTTATAAAACAAAATTTATAATATTAAATTTATTATATAATATAAATATTATTTTATGAGTTGAATTAGGTTGAACTTTTATATTTTTTGTTATTTTAATAATTTAATTTAATATACTCTTAATTTGAATTTGATTAAATTGAATTGTATTAAATTAATTAGAAAATATCATTTTTTAATTTTAAATATATATTCTTATATTTTAAAATATTGACAAAATAATTATTATTTGAATAATTTAATATTTAAAAATACACATTAAATTAATATAATATTAAATAAATAAAATAATAATGTTAATATTATTATTAAAATTATTTTATAATTTTGATATGAGATATACCTTGATCCTACAAATTCTATCACGTAACCCAGGACACAGGAAAGACTCCACAGAATCAAAATACATATTAATATCATGCATGACTACTTTATTGGATTTGTTTCTGCATTCAAATCAAACTACGTATCTTTCTCCTTTTATCGTCTTTCCCACGCTAGTTTGGCAACGGTTCTGTTGATTAATGTAACGTATTATTCAAATATAATATACATTTAAAAAATATATATATATATTAAATAAAATATAAAAAAATTGACATTTACTTATATTTTATGTTATATAACAGTACTTTTGCATATATTAAAATTCCCGAGTGGGTAATTGTGATTGTTTTTGAGTTGCAATTTTTTTTCTACTTAATGAAAATAATAAACATATAATAATCAAAGAACATATTTAAATATGGATCAACAACCTTCTCTGAAGACGCTTCATAAGGTAAAAACAATTTCTCCTAGTTTTAGCACCTTATCTGAATTTCATTACATTCCGCGAGACACATACAGTCTCTCTCCGCAAAAAAATAGTGGTTAACATTTTATTTTTTCTAAGTGGTCCTGCTTCATTTTTCTTCTTAAAATATTGTTTAATGTTCTCCGGTAATGATTTTTTTTAATGTTCAATCACATCATTAAACAAAAGCATATAATTAAATTAATGTATACAATTTGAGGATAAAACTAAATTTTATAAAATAAAAAATAAAAAATTGGATTAGACCAAAATATATATATATATATATATATATATATATATATATAATTTGAAAATGATAACATAATATATTTTATAATGATAGTTTTTGGACCTATCAAATTAGGAAGTTACTCATTTTCATACCATTACCATATTTCTTACAAATGTTTGTTTTCCATACTTCTACTTACTATGTTGAGTCTTCAATGTTGGAAATTTCATATTAGCTAATAATATTTTGTTTTTTCTCCTCTAATTAGACTATCTCCACAGATGTGAACATTTCTTTGCTTAAATTTGTTAAGATCTATGAAAATCTATTTGCTCACACTGCACAAGAGTGTTTTCAGTGCCTCCCATTGGACTTAGTAAAAGATCACTGGCAAGTCACCACTTCCAAGAACCTTGAAATTTGTTATTTTTTTAAAGTGCATTTAATTTAATTTTGATATCAAGTAACAATCGTATTTTAATTCATGAATGTTTTGTTTGGAATAAGGACTGATACAGAGGAAGTGAAAAATAAATAAATAAATAAAATATGAGATTGTCTAGATTGAGAAAAAATAAAAATTAAAAAATGAGAAGAAGATAAAATTGATATGATTAAATAAAAAATTTGAAATAAAATATATAATGATCAGATTATTTCTGTATTAATAAAAGATAAAATATGTATAAATTAGGATGTGATATTATTTAATATAAATAATTAATTTATATTATATATAAAATATTGAGATGATAATAAATTTTTTATATAAAATATAATTATTTTAGGATATTTTACACTATTTTTAAAAAATTTTGAAATTTAAAAAAAGAGTGAAAAGTGAAAAAATGAAAAAATATTTATAATTAATTTTGTTGATTTAAAATAATAAATAAATATATATTAATAAAGTAATTTATTGAATTTACTAAAATATTCTTACTTAAAATTTAATAAAAATAAAAATAATTTATTTTATAAAAAATAATTTATTTTAAAGTAATTAATTTTAAAAAATAAACTTATTAATTAAAAATGATATATAAAAATTTATTTTAAGTACTCATTAAAAAATTAAAATATAAAAAAAGAAATGACAAATAAAATCAATAATATTATTAAAAAATAACTTTGTATTTAAATATAATTTTAATTTTATTATAATAAAAACCTATAAAGTCACGTATAATTATAAATATATATAATAACATTAACTTTTATATTATATATATAATAATAATTTTTTAATATAATCCATTATTTATGTTTATATAAATTATTTATAATTTAGAATCAATTATATAAATTCATGTATTTTTTAAAATTTTATGATCCAGATATTTTATTTATAATATAATTTAATTATTATAAAAATATAATTGTTTGATTATGATTTTTTATATATATGTATAATAATTAACATAAATTTATATTAAAAATAAAAATTTATAATTTAATTCATATTTATTATATTAATTATATGAACAAAAATTAATTATGAATGATAAAATAGAAAGAATTATAATAAAAAATTGATAAAATTTTAATAATGAAAATACTGTTTGCTCGTTCCACTCGATCATCCCTCCATTTCTGCACTATAGATCCAAATAAAATTGATCACACGCGTCTATCTTTTCATTTTCTTGACTAAGTTACTACGTTTGAAGCAAAAACCCGGAAGACTAATCACAAGACAGAAAGTGTTTGAAATACTTTTAAAATTCACACTTTTATATATATATATATATATATATATATATATATATATATATATTATAAATTTATTAATATATAATTTGGTTAGAAAATACTATAACTGATTATTGTACTTTGAATTCCTTAATTATCATTATTATTATGCAATTTGACTACCCATTTCCAATTGGATATATTGGATTTCAAAATTGTTAATTTGAAGGTAAACTTCATGAGACCATAGCCCTTTGCACTTCAGGCCCATCATTTTGATCCAATAATATCAAAATAAAAAACTTAAAAAATCAAAACGATATAATTTTATACAAAAAAAAAATAGTTAAGATATAAAATATTAATAAATACAATTTATTATTTCCTTAATTTTATATAATATCAGCAAAATCAGATACAATTGTAGTCTGTACACTTTATTATTTATAATATATTTTACATAGAAATATCAAATTAGTTTATAACATAAGAAAAGCAAAACTAAGCCTTTGAAATTGTAGCATTATACAAAGAAACATAAAAGAACGATTTTGGTCTACGCTGTACAGGGACGGGTAGAGGACTAAAGGCTAAGAATCTTCTCAGAAGCTTCAAAAAAAAATGACGTAGCAGCTTAGCCCTCAACCCTCTTTTCTGTTGCCAAACCGCTTCTCACCCACTTCTTCCTTGACTTCTTCCATGGTTTGGGAAATCACAAACCTTCACACTTCTCAATTATGTTCATAGTGTCACTTTTGCACAACTTTGACATTCACACACTCAATGCTTCAATTAAAGCTGCAACTCACTTTGGTGTATCATTGTTTTCCCTTAATTGGGATGTCCTATTCCTTTCACTCTTTTGCTTCACTCTGTCACTGTTTTCTCTTTGGGCGGAAACTCAACTGAGAGACACCTAGACCTAATTCCTAAACTTCAACTGAAACCCAGGTACTAAGAACTGCTAACTTGGTCCTATGCGTATGTATACATAAAAATTGCGACTTTAATTCTTCCTATTTTTAGGATTTATATTTTTACATGTATCTATTCAGCGTTCTTTAGGGAGGGTTGTCTTTTGGGTGCTGAATCTTGCCACATTCTGAGCATGTTTTTTGCTTGCATCTCAACGCCAGAATCTAATTGAGCTGTTGAAACCTTATCTTTTTCTAGAATATTGGTAATTAATTGTAAGGAGAGAGGGGAAAGAGGACGTTGATCCTTGTCCATTTGACCATCTAATTTATTTGAATTTGGTTAGGTTTAATCTTTTGTTAGGACTAAAATTGGCTATGGGAGGTCGATCAAGTAAGATACCTAGTAGTAGTGATGTTCCAACACCCATCAAAATGGGTACCTATTCTCTCTATGCGGCTGATTTAAGTTCTTATGAAGCGGCATGTGTTGAAGATCCAAACTTGCAGTCCCTTGATGCTACCATTCAGGAGCGCACCAACAGGGTGATCACCTCACTTGCTAATGGGATTGAAGTTCGTTCCATATCCATTGAGTCACTAGGGGAAGTGACTGGTAGTTTGCTTGAAATGAATCAGGATGTTGCCAAAGTCATTCTAGAATGCAAGCAAGATATATGGAATAAAAAGGACATGGAGTTGTTTTCTTTGGTTGAGGAATTTTTTGAAAATAGCCACCAGACATTGAATTTCTGCAATGCTCTTGATAAATGCTTGAACCGAGCGCGTGAAAGGCATGTTATGGTGAAGTCTGCAATTACTTGTTTTGAGGAAGAGGTGCAAAATGGGGTTGACGGGTCCACTTATTTGAAGACATTGCAAGAGCTTAAGGGTTTCAAGGAAGCCGGGGACCCCTTCACAGAAGAGTTTTATTCCTTGTTTCAATCAGTTTATGAAAAGCAAGCATCAATGCTGAAGAAACTGCAAATCAGAAAGCAAAAGCTTGATAGGAAATTGAAGTCCCTCAAGACACTAAAGAGGGTATCGAATGCCATTTTTGTTGCTGCTTTTGTGTCAGTTTTAATTTTCTCAGTGGTGGCAGCTGCGATTGCTGCGCCACCTGTTGTAACTGCTCTGGCTAGTGCTTTGACTGTTCCTGTAGGCTCAGTGGGGAAATGGTGTAACTCACTTTTTAAGCGATATGAGGCAGCGTTGAAGGGCCAAAGAGAATTAATCAGTTCTATGCAGTTTGGTAGTTACATAACATTGGTTGACTTGAGCAACATTCGGGTGCGCATTGACCAATTGGAAATAAAGATTGAATCCATGTTGCAGAGTGCTGATTTTGCTCTGAGAAATGAGGAGGGTGTAAGGTTTGCGATTGATGAGATTAAGAAGAATATAGACGCTTTTGCAGAGACCATTGAGGCTTTGAGTAAGCAAGCTGATGAATGTAGTCGGCAGATAAGGAGAGCAAGGACAGTGATTCTGAAAAAGATTATTAATTACTCTAGTTGAGAGCCCCTTGCCATCTTTTTTAGCTCCTGCTATGTTGTACTGATTAAACACCAAGAACAACGATATTACTCTGCTTATTATTATCAAAGAAACATACAAATTTTAACATGTGTATAACATTTCTATTCTATTTCTTCACTGTCTAATAATTGCCGATACTCTCCCTAATTGACTCCTTAAGTGATAAATATGAATTTTTTTTCCTAGATGGAAAAAAGTTTCTATGCGATCTGTGATAGGATCCTATTAAAGAACGCATAGAAACTTTTAATATTTATGATTACTTTTAATATATTATTCTTTTATTGATTATACCCTTTTTATATTTTCAATAGTTAGATACACATACATTTATACAGCATATAAATCCTTAGAATATAAAGTATTAAAGCAAAGAAAAATAAAAAAATCAGTCTATCATTGCAAATGCATCTAAATAGTGAAACTGTCAATAAACTATTTCAAATTACGTATGGATTAGCATTATGCCTCTCTTATATGTCATATCTGGTTGTTTTTTCATGTATGTTTATTCCGTAACAAAACTTATCAATAGGATTGGAAGATATCTATATAATTACTTTCATATTGATTGAATATCATGAATCTATAATAAAGAAAATTTGTTATATGTAACTAACAAATTGTATCACTACAAAAATATGCCATATTTGTATTATTTTTATTTTTCTAAATTTTCTGTAAACATTCACATGAAATGAGTTTATAGTAGATTTTCATCTGAGTTTTTGTAAAATTCCATAAAATTTCACACACAAAAACTCACTATGAGAAGTTCTAGTAATGATTTAACCATTCTCTATTCTCTGTATCAGTATAAAGTTTCAGTCCTAGTTTGTTGAAGTGAATGCACATTTGTTTAGTAAATGGTTCTCTCAAAGTGCCAAGCTGGTATGCATATCTGACACTCTGTCATAGATTTGCTTATTGACTTCTCCATTATTCATATTTCACACTCTTATTACACAAGGACAACAATTTTTCTATTGGATTTGACAATAAAGATTTCTTCTTGCCAACTAATATTCTTGAAGCATAAAACTTCATGTATTTATCATTTGTTTCTTATCATATGATATGATATTTTTTATCGATCTAGTTATTAAAGCTCCTACTTACAATATTGCATGAGATTCTTTTTCTGTTATCTTTGATTTACATATTCTGTTATTTATAATATTAGGTTAATTTTGGCTATTATGATATTGAGTGCACAATCACGAGAGAAAATTCCAATATTTTGAATATTATGAATTGTTGGATACCTTTTTTATCCTCAGATGAGAAGAAATCTGTTAGTGGTATAGGATTATGGGATTATGATATAATTTGACTAAGACAGTGTTTGACCAGAAATGTAATGTTATTGTTGCTGGATTTATTTCCTTCATTTAAATGATTTACTTGCTTCTTAATAGAATGTTGCATATTACACAATGTAGCATTGGTTCTGTTGGTTTGTCAGTTGAGGACCTTCATGTTCTTTATCTACCTCAGCAATGACCACGTTGGCATAGTTTTGGATTATTATTGCATTCCTACAACTTGTACTACTTTTTAACATTTTCTTAAGTTCATTGTTGAATTCACACTATAGTCATTGCAATAAACATTTTATGTTGAATTCATTATTATAGAAAATTATCTGCTCAATCCCTAGTAATATGTTAACGTTACCACACTTTTATGGGAATATAATCATGTAAATATATATATATATATATATATATATATATATATATATATATATATATATATATATATTGTCAGTAAAATAATATGTGGAAAATTTTCTTTCCGGCAAGTCCATCTGTAAAATTAATGATGACACGCATGTTCCATTCATAAATTTATACATATACAAAATTTCATCAATAAATATAAAAAAAAAACACTAACGTGAACAAATTTATTTATTGAACTTTATTAGTAATGTTTAAAAAAATGATTTTTTAAATAGTTTGTAATGTTTTTAAAACTGGCAAATTAATAAAAATAATTTAAAATTATTATTATAATATTACAAATAATTGTACATTGAATGTTTGACAAAATGCAATTGTAAAAATAGTTTTTTTCCTAATGTATAAGATATGTGCATACATACATCAACGTTGCATCCTAATGACATTGACAAGAGGATTCACGTTTTTTTTTTTAAGTAAAACTAAATTAACACTAAATATAATAGTAAGACAAAATATAAAAAAGTGAGATAAAAAGTATTTAATTTTTTTTATTATCATATCATTATTTTAATCATTACACTATTTGTATTATTTTTAATATTATACTTCAAGGTATTTTATTCATTAAACTAATTTATTTGGTCAAAATTTGAAGTTTTAAATTTGATTAAAAGTATTTTAAGATGTAACCGTAAAAATACATAAGTCAAAATATAATATTTGAAACTAAAATTATAAATAAAAATTATGCTATAAATAAAAATTTTATGTGACTTAAAATTATATTTTGCTACTTTTTTTTTTCAATTTATATTTACTTTTTTAACTATTTTTTTTACACATATAGCCTTAGTTGTGAAATTAATTTCCAAATAGGCATAATTCTAATTTAACTTTGCAATAATTTTTTTTATTTCATGAAAGAACAATTGTGTGTATAATTTTTTTCATATATAAAAAAAAACTTAGCAATATCCCTCATTTATTCAAATATATTTATAAATATTATTTCAAAAGATATTTAGAATTTCATAATAATATCAATAATTATCTATATATGTAAATATATTATTAATTATAATAATATAAAAAATTATAAAATCTCTTTTTTTTTAAATGAATGCGCAGAAGAATCATTGTAAAAGTTAGACATCTCAAGTATATAAATATAAAATTTAGGCAAACCCTATATTTCTAAGGAAAACATAATTTTTAAAATTAAAAATATCTATGAATCAAAGAAAGTTTTTTTATTTTTTTATTTTAATGTTTAAGATGATGATTAAGACTTATTCACATATGCACTTCTTAAAAATGTGAGATGTAATGTTAATGGAAGAATTAATAACCAATTTTTTTCTTCTATCCCACATATAACTTCTAAGACCCAATATTAAAATTATAAACTTTTCAATGATTCAAATAACTAAATATAACTTTAACCAAAATTTTATGCTTATAGACAATTATCATAAGAGTAAGTTCAACTTCATATAAGTAGAAAAATTATATAAGTAATTTCTCCCAAAATCCTATAAAATTTATCATCTTAATGTCCGTTTGGATTGACGTTATATTTAATAAAAAGAGACATGAATTTACCTTCATAATTCTTGGAATTAGAAGATGGTTCATAGGAATTTTTGAAGTATTTAATAATGCAATCATATAATTGTTGAAACATCTTTTTCAAATAGTTTGTGAAATTGCAACTTCAATTTTAATCATTTCAATATTAATTAAAGAATGACTTAATCAATAAAAATAATATGTTGATGAAATTTACTAGGAAGAATATATATATATATATATATATATATATATATATATATATATATATATATATATATATATATATAATAAGAGGTATAGTAGAAGATAAAAAAATTTAAAATTGTTGACATGTGTCATATAATCTTTGATAAACTTATAACTGTTATGAAAGTTAAAATCTTATCATAAATAGACTTTTATGTTATCATAAATGATTTTTTAGATCATACCAACGTCCATTAATTTATAACCAATATAAATATAAACACGTACGTTATAATAATTAAAAAGATTTTCCATATTGATGATTAAATTTACTCAGATTTGTATATTAAATATGTGATATAAATTAAGATATATTATTATATAATTTTTTTTAGATATATATATATATATATATATATATATATATATTAATACAATAGTAAAGTATAAAAATAAATATATTTAATTATTTATTATAAATAAAATGATTTTGCACTATTAAAATATCAAATAATAATAAAAAAAAGAGTGTAAATCAGAATTAATATATTATTTTCATTTCATTCTCGTATAAACATTCTTTTTAGTTTGATTTTCTTTTTCTCACACTAATCTCAACATTTGAATATATTCCACTGTAGGATTTGAAGATACCTATCCCAGGTCACACCTTTGATGGTTGAAACACACAATTAAGCCAACTTAACAAATAAAAACATGGACAGCAAATTCAATCATCAACATCTTGAAAACTATTATGAAACTATATGACTTTTACACGGTGCAAAAAAAACGTTGCAGATCCATTACCAAGTTTTTTTTTTAATTGCTACAAATTTTTCTCTTTATTTTATGACACTTTTTAAGTATTGGGGTGAAGTGCTTGTTGGTAGATTTTTTGTAGACGTAGGTAGTTAGGATTTTGGGTCCAATCTACACTTATAAACAGAGAACACTTTACACTCTTCCAAAAACACACATCTCTCATATTCTCTTTTCTATATTATCCTAGGTTTATTTACTATGTTAAGAGTTTTTTAATAGTTTTTTTCAACTTTTACAACAATCTGAAGGACTTATAACACTTCAAGAATAAAGTTTGTTCATGTTTTTGTCAGCGTTCGTGTCTTTTAAGGATTTATGGCTGACAATATGGATACCAACAACAACTCCACACAGGAAAAGACAAACAATATTTCTGGAACTCAAACTGTCTTTGTAAAACCGTTCTCAGACGTTTCAAAAATTGAAGTTTTCAATGGACAAAACTAGGAACACATTTCTACTCTCTTAGACATGTACGGAGTGGTTTATGCTCTTACAACTACCAAACTTGACTTCAATACTCCTGCTAAACAAATTGAAGATTGAGTTCATTATGTCGACACATTTTGCTTACTGCATTGTCTAATGATTTGTTCGATGTGTATTATTCCTATATGGAAGCCAAAGATATTTGGGATTCATTGATTCTCAAATACACCGTCGAAGATGTCGTAAGATAAAGGTTCGTTATTGGAAACTACTACTGCTGGAAGATACTAGAAGACAAGGATATCAAAGCCAAAAACATAGTCTTACCTGATGAGTTCGTTTCAGAACTTCTAATCGAAAAGCTTCTGGAATCCTGGACATAAAAAGATGTAACTAACAGATCATGCACATCATCATCAAATATTTCAATCGGAAGGAGTGTGTTGTTGTAAAGACTAAAGACATTATCAGCTAAGACAAATATGATAGAAGACAAACCAACTCAGAAAAAACTTGATTATAAGAAGAAAAATAATTTTAAAAATTCTCGTCCTAATGGATCTAACCCCATTTTCAAGAAAAAGGGAAATTTTTGTGTGTGCAGAAAGTCAAGTCTCATGCACCTCAGTACAGACGTAGAATGAGAAACAACAATTCTTTTAAGGCAAATTTAGTGACTCTGGTGCTACCAGACACATCTTTGCAAACATAAGTGCTTTTACCTCCTACACTAGAGAAACGTAGAAGGAGAAACAACAATTCTCCTAAGATAAATTTAGCCGAAGGAGAAGATATAATTATTGCGGTTATTTCTCAAATAAACTGTGACAAATATGAGCAAATGGGTGGTAGACTCTGGTGCTACCAAACACATCTGTCCAAACAGTAGTGTTTTCTCCTACACTAGTGTGGGATGAAGAAGAACATGTTTATCTCGGTGATTCAGGACAATTACTGTCTTAGAAAAAGGAAAAATTATTCTAAAACTCACATCTGAAAAGACTTTGGCTTTGAGTGATGTGCTACATGTGTCATTAATTAAAGTTAATCTAATCTTTGTAACACTGTTGGAAAAAGTTGGGGTTAAAGTGTCATTCGAATCTGATAAAATTGTTATGACAAAAAATAATGTGTTTGTAGGGAAGAGATATTGTGATCAAGGTCTTTTTTGTACTTAACTTCTTGTTAATGAATCTTGTTCTTCTGTTTATATTATTAATTCATATGATCTGTGGCATGTTAGACTAGGACAGGACACGTGAATTCTTCATATGTTATGAAATTGCAATTATTATAGTTAATATGCATGATAAACAAAAGAAGAAATGTGATATATGTGTAGAATTTAAAATAACCAAGAAAAATTGTCAATTTTTAGGATTAATTCATACTAATCTAGCTGATCTAAAACAAACCATGTCAAGAGGTGGTAAAAATTATTTTGTGACATTTATAGATAACTACTCTAGATACACCAAAGTATACTTAATCAAACAGAAGGATGAAACGTTTAACATGTTATTAACTTATAAAGCATAAGTAGAAAATCAATTAAATGGGAAAATTAAAAGGATTGATTTTTTTTCAAATCTAGCATCCAATTGAAGTAAATATACGTGGATAGCATCATGTACATATTATTTACCTGAATAACACACTTTTTAATGGAAAGTGTTAAAAATTAATAATTTTTTTAAAATATAACAATATTTATTAAATATAAATATATATTATAGAATTTTATTTCATATATATATATATATATGAAATAAAAATAAATATAATTTTTATATAAAATATAAAAATATATTTATATAATTATATTATTAAAATATTTTTATAAATGTAGTAAATACAAATATATTTAATCTATATATATAATAATATTTAAATAATTATTTATATTTTTATAAATAAAATAAATTTAATAAATATATATATTTATATTTTTTTAGATAACATTTTTTATATAAATAAATTATATATATTATTTAAATATATTTTTAATATAAAATAATTGTAGTAAGTAAAAATAATATTTTTTATAAAAATATGATAAATACATTTTTATTAATATAATATAAAATAATTTTAATATAAAATTATATATAAATATTTTATTATATTTTAATATATTTTTATAAATATGATAAACACAAATTTGTATTTTGTTATATACATTATAACTTTATTAAATATAATATATAATAAATATAAATATATACTTTTATATATAATAAAAATATATTATATAATTATATGTTTAATATATTTATATATACTTTTATAAATATATTTATATATATATATATATATATTATTTAAATATACTTATATAATATTTATATATGATAATATAATACTTACTACAATTATTTTATATTAAAAATATAATTAAATAATATATATAATTTATTTATATAAAAAATGTTATCTAAAAAGATATAAATATATATATATTTATTAAATTTTATTTTATTTATAAAAATATAAATAATTATTTAAATATTATTATATATATAGATTAAATATATTTGTATTTACTATATTTATAAAAATATTTTAATAATATAATTATATAAATATATTTTTATTTTATATAAAAATTATATTTATTTTTATTTCATATATATATATATATGAAATAAAATTCTATAATATATTTATATTTAATAAATATTGTTATATTTTAAAAATTTTATTAATTTTTAACACTTTCCATTAAAAAGTGTGCTATTAAGGTAAATAATATGTACAAGATGCTATTCACGTATATTTACTTCAATTGGATGCTAGATGTGAAAAAAAATCTAAAAGGATTAGGTCGGATAGAGGTGGTGAATATATAACATTTAATGATTATTGTGTTAAAGAAGATATTGTTCACAAAATGACTCATTCATATTCACCCGAGTCTAATGGAGTAGCTGAGAGAAAAAAATAGAACTTAAAAAAAAAATTATGAATGTCATGCTTATTAGCTTTAGTGCACCTAATAACCTTTGGAGAGAAGCTCTACTTACAATATGTTTTTTATAAAATAGGATACCACATAAGAAAACTGGTAAAACTCCATACGAGTTATGGAGAGGTTATGAACCTAATCTTAAATATCTAAGAGTGTGGACGTGCCTAGTTAAGGTAACGTTACCCAATCCTAAGAAAAGGAAAATAGACTTTAAAAATTCTGATTATATGTTCTTAGGCTATGCAGAACATAGTGCTGCCTATAAGTTTCTTGTCCTCAAAAGTGATATAATTGAGCATAATACTATAGTGGAGACAAAAAATGTTGAGTTCTTTGAACATATTTTTCTTCTAAAGGTTAGTGAAACACCTAAACAATCTATAGATATTAATTGTGATAATATATATGGGGATTTGAGTAGAAGTAAAAGACAGAGGAATGAAACCTCTTTTGGATTTTTACACTTATCTAGTTGAAAATGATCCAACTAGTTTTTAGAGGCTACTTGGGCTCCTAATGCAATATATTGAGATAAGACCATTAAGACTGAAATTGATTCAATTAGGAAAAATAATACTTGGAATTTAGTAGATTTACCTAAAGGAGCAAAACCTATTGGTTGTAAATGAATCTTTAAGAAAAAGTATCATCCTGATGGATCCATATATAAATATAAGGCAAGATTAGTAGCAAAGGATTTAACTCAAAAATCCAACATTGATTATTTTGACACCTTTGTCTCTGTGACTAAGATTTCCTCTATTCGAGTTTTGTTAGTTCTAGCAGCTATCTATACACCAAATAGATATTAAAACAACCTTTTTGAATGGTGAATTAGAGGAGGAAATTTATATGACTCAATCTGAAGGGTGTGCTATTCTTAGTCAAGAGAATAAAGTGTGCAAACTTTTAAAATCTTTGTATGGATTAAAACAAGTACAAAAAAATTGGCATGAAAAACTGTTGGAAAAATTTGGGTCATGTATATATATGATACATAATTTAAATGTGTTAGGGCCATTATTTATTAAGCCAAATAATAAAGTGATCTGACTAAATTAAAGTTTTGGCTAAAAACATATGTCATGAAAATAAAATTGTGTAGAGACCATAGAGCAATTTCTAATTTGATGAGGGGCCAAATTGGAAATACTAAAACTTAAGTAATTAACCTAATTCTGGTTATCTAAAGGGTCATGGTCCCCTTCTGAGAGCACACACAGAACGTAAGTATCAGTCCCGTTCCTTTCTTTCTATCCCCATCAAGAGAGAAAATCAAGAGGGAAATACAGGTGCTCTTCAGGTGGAAGATCATAAGATCAATATAGTGCTCTACAAAGACATCATCATTATGGCTAATTCAGGTACGCTTTCGCATTTAGTTTACAGACATGTTTATCAGTATGGGATTATGTTTATGTTTGATTGTTAGAATCAAAATCAGGATTATTATTATTATTATTATTATTATTATTATTATTAATTTTCCAACAATTGGTATCGAGCCGCCCATATTTGATTCATGTCTCGTTTAATTTATAGAACCCTTATTATGAAAATTAGGATTAATTTTGTTTTAAACAATTCAGATTACCCAATTTTATGAACCCTAAGTGGAGGATAATCTCTAATTTTTGTGAACCCTAAAATTTAAATTTGGGGGTAACATCCCCAATCTGATTACGCTGGCTGATGGAGCCAGTGGAGGAAGCTATGGATTCTTCTTCTTCTTCGTTTTTCACTTTTGTTTCAGTTTAAGTTTCAAGTTTTACTGAGAAAGAAATAGTGTTTCATATTTCAATTTTTCTTGTATTGGGTTCTCTGTTCTTTTTTGAATCTTTTGTTTTTATTTAACTTTATGGGTTTGGAATTGGGGGTGGTGTTTGTGGAGTTCCCAACACAGAGAATCTTAGGTAAATGATGAATGTTTCCACATGTTTGGCTATTATTATTTTATTGCCTCTATCCCCTAGGAATTTAAGGAAAATTTGATGTTAAATTAGGGTCTGAGTGATTACTGTTTAATTCCCTTTTAGGGTTTAGAGCAGTATGCTAAAGAGACTCAGAACTATCTCTGTTTCATCCCTAGTGTGATTTTAGGAAGATGTTCATCCTTTATGTATTGGTGGAAAATGAGGCCTTTTTTCATCCTTTGATTTGTTCAAATGAGGTGTTCATCCCTAATGAGATTCTAGGGAGGTGTTCATCCTTAGTAAAATTATAATGAGGTGATTCTCTTTTGAATTAGTTTGCAAATATTAAATATTTGGTTTTGTTATATAAATAAAATATTCAATTTTTGGTAGTTTAATATTTTTTGTGAGCAAATTGAGTCAAGAAGTCACCAAAGTAACTTCTCTTGAATTGGGCAGTTCATGAAAAATATTGAATGTTAGTATTTGTGTATATTCATGCGAGTATTAGTCGACCCAAAGGAAGATTAATATTTGGCCGAATTGCATACACACTTGTAATGATAAACATGTGATAATTATAAGGATTTGCTTTGTCGATGATAAATCAATCCAAAGACTGGTTTGTTGTTGGACGTGCTTTATTGTCAATGTTTGATTATTACAACAAGATACCTCTAGCAGTTAATATTACTTGTCCAAAGACTTGATATTGATGGTGCATTGGGTATCTTGAGATGGGTTAAACCACTATTTGAATATATGTTATTTATTTTTTATATAATGTGAGCATAATTAGTTTATTTCTCGTGTTCTAAATTCAGCTACAATTGCTTCAGTATCTCGCCAATTTAAATTGCATTCCGGTCCTCAATGGAACAAATTTTAAGGACTTGAAAGAGAACATTGATATTGTTCTTGGTTGCATGGATATGGATTTTGCGTTAAGGATCGAGCAAACCCCTACTCTTACGGATTCAAGTACCTCTCGAACAGAAAAGAGATTATGAGAAGTGGGATCGCTCAAATCGCATGAGTCTAATGATCATTAAGCGTGACATCCCGGAGGTGTTTAGGGGCACTGTTTCTGAAAACATCACAAGTGCCAAAGAATTCCTTGCTGAAATTGAGCAGCGCTTTGCAAAAAGCGATAAGGCAGAGACAAACACTCTTCTTCAGAACTTGATCTCCATGAAATATCAAGGCAAAGGAAATATCAGGGAATACATTATGAGCATGTCTAATATTGTTTTTAAACTCAAGGCACTAAAGCTTGAACTCTCGGAAGACTTGCTCATTCATTTGGTGTTGATTTCTCTTCTTGCAACGTTTAATCAATTTAAGGTATCTTACAACTGTCGAAGGATAAATGGTCTCTTAATGAGCTCATTTTACATTGCGTACAAGAAGAGGAAAGACTAAAGCAAGACAAGACAGAAAGTGCTCATTTTTTGCAAGCACCTCCAAGGCTAAGGGCAAAAGAAAGAGATCAGAGGATATCGAGAAAGAAGGTGCTAAGGGTCCAGAACAAAAGAAACAAACTCAAGAAAACAAATATTTATTTTGCAATAAGACTGGACACGTAAAGAAGAAATGTGATAAATATCATGTTTGGTGTGAAAAGAAAGGGTTGCCTAAACTACCGGAAGCCAATTGATTCTGAAAGATGAATTTATGTTGGAGATGACAAATCGGTAGAGGTGGAAGCTATAAGTCATTTTAAATTATTATTAAGTACTGATTTTTTATTTGGATTTGAAAGACACTTTTGTTATGCCGTCATTTAGACGGAATTTGGTTTCAGTTTCTTATTTGGACAAATTAGGTTATTTATGTTCATTTGGAAACAATAAGTTCAGTTTGTCTTTTAATTCAGATATTGTTGGAACTGGTTCACTTTTAATTTATGATAATCAGTATTTACTTGATATTGTGGCCACCTATAATGAAACCCTTAATGCAGAATCATGTGGTACTAAACGTAAAATTGAAAATACTCACTCAAGTGCATTATGACACAAGTGCTCAGGTAACATCAAATTGTAACGTTTGGGCTTATGTTACACTCTTAAAGATATGGTAGAGAGTATGATTTGTCATTCCACCTTACTCGGAATCACTTTGGGGAGAGACACTAAATATGACAGCTTATATTCTAAACAGAGTACCAACTAAAGCAACTACCAAAACACCTTATGAGCTTGGGATTGGGCGACAACTTAGTCCGAAGCATTTCCATGTGTGGGATTGTCCAGTTGAGGCAAGACCTTATAAGTCAAATGAAAAGAAATTGGACTCCGAACGAGTAAGTGGTTATATTATTGGTTATGCTTGAAAGATCCAGGGGATATAAATTTTATGATCCCACATTAAAGACATTTTTTGAGACGGGAACTGCTACGTTCTTTGAGGATATTAAGTTTGGGGGGAAGAATAAGATTAAGAACTTCATCTTGGAGGAAGAATCGGTAACAATTTCAGAACCAATTCAAATAGTTACTTTTGATAAAGTAAGTTCGGAACCTCCACAAGGCATTGTTGATGAACCCCTTACTCAAGATGATTTGGTTGTTCATGAAGAACAAACTCAAGATCCTCAAGAACCTGTGCATCATGAGCTAATAACTTTGCAGAGATCCACTAGAGAAAGAAGAAGTGTTATTTCGGATGATTACATGGTATTTCTTCAGGAACATGAGGAAAATAATGATATAATGGAAGATGATCCAGTTAACTTCCGTCAAGCTATATAAGGTTCTAAATCTCAAAAGTGGATTGAAGCAATAGGATAAGTATAAGTCCATGCAAGACAATAAGGTTATTGGGAACTTGTCCCATTACCAGAAGGTATGAAACTCATTTGGCTTCAAGATGAATATTGTTGATGATTGTATGTATCACAAGTTTAAAGGGAGACAAATTTAGTCTCAATCAGTGCCCAAAGGGAATTTGGAAATTGAGGAAATGCAAAAGATTCCCTATGCATCAGCTGTAGGGAATTTGATGTATGCCCAAGTATGTACGCGTCCAGATGTAGCATACATAGTTGGGGTTCTAGGCAGATATTTAAGCAATTCAGGAATAGACCATTGGAAAGCAGCAAAAAGGGTCATAAGATATTTAAAGTGAACAAAAGATTATATGCTCACATACAGGAGGTCAGACCAGTTGGAGATCGCTGGATTTTCTGACTCATATTTTGCAGGATGTCAAGAATTTGTAGCATGCTATGAGGCATCAAATCATGGAATATGGCTGAGAAATTTTGTCACAGGGCTACAAATTGTGAAAGGCATTGAAAGACCACTTAAGTTATATTGTGACAATAAATCAGCTGTATTGTTAAGGAAAGAGTACAAAGTGGACAGATTTCCATAGAACACTTAAGGACAAACTCCATGATACCAGATCCTCTGACTAAAGGACTTCCACCCAAGGTCTTTCATGAACATTTTGCTCACATGGGTGTTTTACAATTTGAGGAATTTGTGGTTTAGTGGGAGTTAGTCACTTTTATATATTTTATGTTCTATGTTTAATTTCATATATGTATACATTGTTTTTTGGACATATTTGGTTATCTATAGATATGCGATTTTTTCGTTCATTCATTACACTTTGTACATTAAGGATATTATATCGATCTCAATAACTTAAAGTTTGGACCAGTTGAAAATAGACGTGTACAGATCACCTTCACGTAATTTTTCATGCTACACATTTCATGATGAATCCATGTCATTTGGTTATGTTAGGATGAGTAATCATTGTTGGTTTTAGTTGCGATGATGCAATGAAAAGCTGGTTTGGTTCTATATCCTAATATGATTAATGGACAGGACTTTTGGAGTATGCTAAAGGAATATAATGGCAATTTTGAGCTCATAAAGTCTAACACATTTGTAAGGTTGTAAGGACATATATATTTGTGACCGAGTGGGAGATTGTTGGAAAAATTTGGGTCATGTATATATATGATACATAATTTAAATGTGTTAGGGCCATTATTTATTAAGCCAAATAATAAAGTGATCTGACTAAATTAAAGTTTTGGCTAAAAACATATGTCATGAAAATAAAATTGTGTAGAGACCATAGAAGCAATTTCTAATTTGATGAGGGCCAAATTGGAAATACTAAAACTTAAGTAATTAACCTAATTCCGGTTATCTAAAGGGTCATGGTCCCCTTCGAGAGCACACACACGTAACGTAAGTATCGGTCCCGTTCCTTTCTTTCTATCCCCATCAAGAGAGAAAATCAAGAGGGAAATACAGGTGCTCTTCAGGTGGAAAACCATAAGATCAATATAGTGCTCTACAAAGACATCATCGTTATGACTAATTCAGGTACGCTTTCGCATTCAGTTTACAGCATGTTTATCAGTATGGGATTATGTTTATGTTTGATTGTTAGAATCAAAATCAGGATTATTATTATTATTATTATTATTATTATTATTATTAATTTTCCAACAAAAACTTGATAGTGTTATACTTTGTAATGGTTTTTCAATTAATGATGCTGGTAAATGTGTGTATTCTAAATTTGAAAGTGGTGAATGTGTCATTATATATTTATATATAGATGACATGCTAATATTTGGTACATGCATTGACATTGTTTCTAGAACTAAGTTGTTTCTGGGATCTAATTTGAAATGAAAGACACAGGTGATGCCAATGTGATTTTGAGAGTTAAAGTCATCAGGAAGGGCGATAGTATTTTACTATCCCAAGAACAATACATTGAGAAACTTTTTAGGAAGTTTGGGCGTTATAACATCAAACCCATGAATACCCCTTATGATGCTAACTCTAAGTTAAAGAAAAATAGAGGAGACTCAATCTCTCAACCTCAGTATGCGGGTAATTGGAAGCTTACTACATTTTATGAGTTTTTCTAGATCTGACATTGCTTATACAGTAGGTAGACTGAGTATGTACACTCAATGTCCTAATAAAAACATTTGAATGTACTTGCAAGACTTATGAGATACTTAAGAGGTTTAATGGATTATGTCATTGAATATAGTAAATTCCCTACTGTACTAGAAATGTACAATGATGCTAACTATATCTTTGATTCATATAAGACAAAATTCACTAATGGTTATGTATTCACACTCGGGATGGTGCGATTACATGAAAATCAGCCAGACAAACAATTATTGCAAGATCAAGATCAACAATGGAATCTGAATTTGTTGCTCTCAAAATGACTGGTAGTAAAACTGAGTGGTTGAAAAACTTCTTAGCAAACATTCCATTAGGAATGAAACCGGTCCCATCTATATCAATACACTGTGATTACCAATCGGTAATAGCTATAGCTAAAAATAAGAACTACAATAGAAATAACAGACATATACAATTGAGACATAATTTAGTGAAGCATATGCTAAAGAATGGAACAATTTTCATTGACTATGTGAAGTCAGAATGAAATCTAGCAAATCCTCTGACGAAACCCTTAACGATCCTCTGACGAAACTCTTGGCGAGAAATATGATTTAAAAATATCAAGGGGAATGAGACTTAAGCCACTTGTAAACAAATATGTGATGGTAACCCAACCTTTGTGATTGAAGATCCCATGAATAAGGTTCATATGGGTAAAAATAAGTCACTTATTAGTTCTGCTAATACTAAAAATGATTAAAATCAATTATGTCCATTCCTATGGTGTACATGTGAAAGTGCTAGATACTGCATCATTAAGAGGTTAAACTTTGTAATTAAAATTTTATGTGGTGTACGGATTTTAGTCTAAACAAAGTTTTTAATGATTTCATATCCTTTATGGGTGGTGTATGATTTACAACATACACTTGATGAAGTCACCTATATGAGTGTCGAGTGGGGCTGCTTGTATGATATCTTTGCAAGATTTTTATAGCACTCATGAATATCGGTTACGTGCATGGCCTAGTAAGCGCAACATAACGATAACAACAAGAATTGTGAGGGTGAATTGTGATTGTTAAACCACTAACACACACTAAGTGTTTTAGTTCATATAACTTGTTATACCAACTACACTATGTGTTAAGTTTTCCGTCTAAGATTGATTCATATAACTTACTATACTAGTTCTGATGCATTACATCTTATATGAGACCCAGGATTTTCTTCTTTTGTTCTTTTATCTTCTTCTTGTTTTTGCAATATGTGGGGGATTGTTTTTAAACTGTATTGCAGAAAAACAAGGAATCCACTTTCACACGTTGTAGAGAACGTTACAGACCTACTACCAAGTCTTCCTCTAACTGCTGCAGATTTTTCTCCTTATTTCATGGCACTTCCTAAGTATTGGGGTGAGGTGGTTGTTGGTGGATTTTTTTTTTACACGTAGGTAATTAGGGTTTTGCGTCCAATCTACACCTATAAATAGAGACTATTTCACACTCTTCCAAAAACACACCTCTCTCATCTATTTTCTTCCTATTCTATTATTATTCTAAGTTTATTTACTATTTTAAGAGTTTCTTGCTAGTTTTTGAGATCTTCAAAAATTTCGAGAAGTTCCTGTTGTATCCTGGGGGATTTGCACAATACACTACAGATAAGTCTTTAAGGGCAGTGATTATACATGTCTCAGGAATAAAATTTGTTTGTGTCTTTGTCAGCTTTTACAACAAAAAAATCATTCGAAAGAGATCCAACAAAAAAAAGAAATCAACATTCGTGCAAATATTGCATATTATCATATAATAAAAATCGAGATGAACTAAACTGGTTTTGAGAAAAAATACCAAGAAAAAAGTGAAAGTTTTTGGGCGACATAATTAAAAGGTAGAGAGACAATTACACACTTCATTAACATATTCTCATATATACGAGTCTTGATGCACGTTGAAATCCCAATCATCAATTTATTAAGAGGAAGCTCAAAACACTTAATTGGATGGGTCATGATCATCCTCTAATAATTTAACAACCAACAACCCATCAAATATTCTAAAAAATAAACAAATATGATTAACACTATTTTAGATGTTTTGTAGGAGAAGAAAATACAAGCTTAACTCAGGAAAATCATATATATAAATTATTCATAATATGAATATTTTTCAATCACTCAAATCCTTAATAGTTAAGATTTCAGCCTTGGTCAATTTTTTTAAAAGTAGATGTGTCACATCATAAAATGCAACTGAAATATACTAAAGAATAAGTACATACAGGATACTAACAATAGGAATATTACTACACATGAAACCCAAACCAACCATATAAAAGAATATAATATCACTGTCAACCCAAAACTTAAGGCATTAGGTCATGGGTCTTTCTCACTTATAAGTTACTCAATTTTCTCATTTCTACCCAATGTAGGACTTAAACCTAACACTTAATTCTCAACATCTTACCCTCAAGTATGATTTCTTTCATATTGGTATATCTCCCCCTTGAGCGAAAACATTTCTTAATCATGAGTACCTAATAATGATCTTACTTGTATCGTTTTTCAACTTAACGATGATCGCTTGCTTGAAATCCTTGTTAAAAATATTTTCGACACAATGACTTATCACCTATTATAATTATTCTCAACTGAGTCAAGTCTTACCACCGATAGAAATCAACATAACTAGATAAGAACTCACAACTTTCTCACATGTAATAACTATTTTTAATATCGTCAATAATAAAATACATCCTAATAAAAAAAACAATAATGATAATAAAAAGCATACACTTCTAACATATATTAATAAATAAAGATGTATGAACAAATCAATGCATTAGTCGTAATAATGTGTCTAAAGTAGCACGAGAGTGCAACATGAAAAGTTAAAAGAAGTACCAAAGGTCAACACTAGTTCAAAGATCAACGTTGAATTAAAAGTTCGATGGCATCACTTCCTTTGTAGAGTAGCATGAGAATGCAACATGAAAAATTAAATTGCATGTGGGATGAGGTGATGAAGAATTGAGAAGGCTTCAATCAATGAATCTGTGAAAGAGATAACCGATGAACGTAACTTACAGTGTTAAGGATCAAAAAGAGTTTTTAAGAATAAACTTTACAGATCTTCCTACAAACATATTTGCCTTCTTATAGAATGTGCATATATGTTTTTAATTACAAAAGTGAGAATGCCCAATTCCATCAATACGTGCTTTTAACTGGACTTGAATTTGTTGCTATCTGCTTCCTTTCCAGCGCCAAAGACAGAGCAGGAACGAGCGAATTTATTCTCACCCCATTCACAATCACCCACACTCTTATTATGTTTCCTCTTCTTTCCTAAATACACTCTCATATGAAAATTAAGAAACAGCATCAAAATAGCACCGTTCAGCACCGAATTGAAGACCCACGCGCCAATCCCGTTGCATCCCCCTGTGAAAAAATGAAGCAAAAGCACCCCAACGTGGCCCACCAAGTTGCACCCAAGCAGCACAATCTGGCAGTTCAGCACGAGCGGCAAACACGCGCCACGCGTCGCGATCGCAGTCCAGAACCGGTACCCGTACATAACGGAAAACGCCAGCGTGGTGAAGAGGATCGCCAGAACTTGGAACGATTGCGAGAACTCCAGCCACAGGAACGACATGAACGTGGAAATCGCGTGATAAAACAACTGGAAAAAAACCAGCTTACGACGTTGTAGAATGACCAACACGGTGCTCAACATGTTAACGAAACGCGACAGATAGAAAATGTAGGACCAGAAGAACACGCGGCCGGAGGGGCGCGTCCCGAGGGGGAAGCAGAGCAGCCACTCGATCGGGGTCTTGGAGCGCCTCCAGAGCCACCGCGTCTCTTTGATCTCAGCCGAGGCGGAGAGCAGAAGCCCGGCAAATATGGTGGCGGAAATGAGCGACATTGTGAGGTTGTGAAGCGCCGGTAACGGCCCAAGCGGAACGCGCTGGCCGCGGCGAAGAAGCAACGCTAATATTAGGTGGAGGAAAATGGAAACGACGACGTAGACGGCGATTGAGGAGAAGAGGAAGGACCAGGTTGAGCCCCAGCATAGAGGGTGGCTCCATCGGAACCTCACAATGGCGGGGTGCTCGGAGAGGTAAAAGTTGAAGGCCTTCATCACCGCCGTGGCCTTGTCGAGGGTACCAACGGACGGTGACGTGTACATGCTGGAGACTCTGGTCCTCTTCACATTACCCTCGTCTTTTTTAAGTTGTTGTTATTGTAGGTTGAAAATTGATTTAGTTTTGAATCGGTGGCGCGTCGTGACTCAAGGGGAGAGAGACATTAAATTCGTGGCGTGCGTAGTAGTAGCAAATAGAGTTGCCCAAGTTGGTACGTGGCGATAAATTATTAACTTGGACCACGCGCTTTAACTACTACCTCTGAGCCACGCGGTAATCAAATAAGGACTCTACTAACCGACAACTACTACTCCTTACCTTTCCTTGACTTTTTGAATAATATCTATTTTTTATTTTTTTTATCTGTTGTTTTATCATACTCTTTTAGACTGACTTAACCTAAAAAACAATGAACTGTATATATAGTTATTATTTTTATACGATGAAAAATCAATATATGATAACAAATCTCAAGGAAACTTTATAACCTTATATTAGATGTTTTTTCTTATTCGATAATATAATAATTTATAGTGATGAATAAAGATATTAAAATAAATTTAATATGATATAATCGAAAAATTGAAAAGATAGATTAGATTAAATTAAAAAAATTGTGATTTAAATTAAATAAGATTATTTGAATTGTACTCATTTAAATTAAGATTTATTTTTTATTATTTATATAGTAATTTATTTTATAAAATAATAAAAAAATAAAGATAAAAAATAATAATATTATTATTTATATTATATATATATATATTATTTAATAAAATAATTTATTATAAAAGTAAATATAAAAAAATTATTATTCATTCATTTTACTATCTAATAATTAAAATAAATTATTATTTTATATCAATAAATCATTAAAAAATATTAATAATTAAAATGAATTATTATTTTAAATAATAAATTATTAAAAATTAAACAATGATAATTAAGAGTAATTTTTTAATTTTTATTTTAAGATTAAATTGATTTATTTTTCTTATAGTTTATACATATTAAATCATTATATTTAAAATTTTATCAATATAATTTAAATATTTTTAAATTACTTTTTATAAATAGACATGTTAATTTAAAAAAAAAAAATAAAACTAATATTAACCTATTAGTTCTTTAACTTAATATAAGAGCATGTTCGATAAAAAAAATAGAATTTGTTTAAAAATATTTACTAAACTGATCACCAAATTATAATACTTAAGCCGAAGAATTAGATTAGACTGACCCGAACCGACAAGACATGTAGATGGGTGGAAGGAAACACGTGAACAAGCGTGGTTTTGCTGGTTCCAAACGCCAAAATCGCAACTTCTTTGACAAGAACAGGGATGAAGAAACCTTACTATTGAAGGAAAAAAAAAAATTAAAAAAACGAGGACGATGGCTAACGCAGCCTACAAGTACTATCTTTCCGCGGAAGAAATGGGACACGGATGAACTAAAATACGACGAAACACCAATTGAATGGCCTACCAAGTAATGAATAAGGAGACATACTTTAGCACTTAAATGTTGGCAATCACAAGATGCTCGCCGGCCCAATCTGGAAAACTTTTGGCACAGTACTCCAGTTTCGTCAGCCATGCCATACTATGCTATATCTGTTTCAAAGATATCTTAATTTTTTTAGAAAATAAAATTAGTTTTTAAACAAGTTAATTAGTTTATTTATGAGTTTAAAAAATTATTTTTTAATTAAATTTGCAAAATAACTTATGAATAAATTAATTCATGGATAATACATACAATTATTTTACAAAATATAAACTTAAAATAATTCATATATGTTACTTCCTAAATTTGAAATAAAATGTTTTTTAGCCATTATATTTTACAAAAATTTTAATAATAAAATTTTAAAATAATATCTAGAAATAAAATTAAAATAAATATGCAATCACTTTATTTAATGTCATCTTTAATAAGAATATTACGTAAAAAAATCCATTTTCCACAATATCTTTTTTTTTATAAAAGATAGTTTAATCAACTTAAATATATCTCTATATTAATATAATATCATATAATGAACTCTCATATGAAGTGATACATGAATAAGTATGTCAAAACAAACTAACATGTTAGTTGGTTATAAATATAACATGATTAGTTTGTATTTTTAGTCCACCAACCTATTCTATTTCATCTAGTCAAATCTGTCAATTCGTTGAACCAGACTTGCAACCCATTTAATTAATAAAAAACTATTTTTTATTATAATATAGGTAATTTATTATAATATAGGTAATCATAAAAGTAATATATTAAATGATAATTTGTAAAATGAGAATTAAAAAAGTCTCATTTTTATTCATTATAGAAAACATTCTTCTTATTCAAATATAAACTCTTTTCTCTTCTTTTTCTTGTTGTTCATTATATATACTTTAGTCATATGAGTATTGATTGTTATTATACTTATAACTTTAATTAAAATTATAAGAATTACTTGATGGGAGAATAATATGAAATTTTAGCAAATAAAAAAATAAAAGTATTTAAATTTTTTAATATAAAAAATATAAATTTTACAAGTTTTGACAATATTTATATATAATTTTTATTATTTATTATTATATAAATTTTATTATTATTATAAATTATAATTTCTTAAAACAATGTGTGGATTTATATTATTAATTTGAAATATATATGTTGAATTATTGATAAATAAATGATAATTTTAATATTTATGATGGTCGATCTATCAACCCACTTTTGGTAATGCGAGCTAAGACCTACAGTCTTTGATAACTATAATGGACCAATCTATTTTTTACTCGGTGAAATACGGGGTAGATAAAAAATGGATAGTCTAACCTATTTTGTCATCCCTAATAATTGATCCAATAATAAAAATTCTTTTAATTTACTCTCAACTAAAATATTTATAATACAAAATAATAGTGATGGTCATAATTCACTCAAAGATGAGAAAGATAAGAGATTTCCATTATATGAATGCCAATATAAAAGATTATAGAAACTCTTATTCCTGTATTACATCTACCATCAAAATAGTTAAAATAAATAAAATAAGTATAAAAAAGTTTGAATAAATAAAATGTATATACATAAATATATAATTCATTATTACTATTAAAATAGTTAAAATAAATAAATTATATATACAAATTTAATAATTAAAACATATATACATTAAATATATAACTCATTATTACGTCGACTAAATATAATTTGGATTTTTAATTTTCTATATAAATATTAATTATTCTCAAAATCAAAACACATAACTAACTTGTAATATAAATTAAGATAAATCATAAGGACTTAAATTATTATAACTCTAACACACTTTAAAACAAAATACATGTTGATTCTCATAGGATTATCATCTCAATAAAAGCAATTCATCAAATCACATTTCAAATATATATGACATTCATATGCAGATAAGATTTACAAATAAAAAGTTACTTTTATATAGGTTATGTTTTGAGTAATCACTTATTTTCTCTTATATTTCTATAACTTTTTGGGTATAAAATCAACATTGAGAAGTATACCAAAATAAACACTTATTTTCTCTTATACTTCTATATCTTTTTTGGTATAAAATCAATATTGAGAAGTATACCAATCATATGAAATTAATTCTTATTTGATTTTAAAGTTAATTCTTATTTTGTTTTTAAGTTAATTCAATTACTTACAAATTGTATGTAGACCTCAGAACCTAATTCAATCATCTAGTGTGCCTAAAGTAATAAAAAAATTTGTAACCTTTTATTCTAATTCTAACATATTGTTATTTTCTCATGAAAATGAATTGTATAAAATACTTTTTAAGAAAAATCAACGCTTAAATTATGAAAGTCTTACACTCTTATATTTTATCAAGGGTTAAGAGATTTTCATATGTCCTACCAATTTGCATAAATAATAAATACAAATTAATAATTAAATTATAATTTATTATAACCCAAAATTCTTATAAGCATTTATGAATAAAACATTTATTAATCTAAGAGTTTTTTCTCCAAATTGTCTCCTTTAAGATTTTTTTAAGTATCATAATTTAAGTAAAATAAGAATAATAACAAAAATTAATAATACTTATTAATACATATTAACGATTGAGGTTTAACTTTTGAATATTAAATCCAACTCGCTGTTAATTTTTTTATTTCTAATTTTATTTTTCTAACTTTAACTCTCCATTTTTATTTTCTTTAACAATTTAATTTATTTTATATTTGATAAAATATTTGTATTTCATTATTTAAGCCTAATCAAATATTAATTAATTTAAATATTTATTGCATTTAAAAAAAATAAAACATTATAATGTGATAATAAAAATGACAAATTTATTGTTTGTCTATCCCATAGTAAATAGAAAATATAATATTATTTTTAATCCAAGACTCTTAAAGCTATAAATAGTTAAATTTGACCTAAATTCTAACTCCTTTGATCACATTCCAACACTGTACATGTACAAACAATAACATAATTATAATAAGACATAGAATTACTTTATTTATTAAAAACATTGAATACATGTTGAAGAAAAATGTTATTGATTTGTATTCTTTAACAAAAGCATATTTAGGAAGACCTCTTAGAAAAATAAAATGCTTTTTTAGAATTTTTTGTAATCTCTTATCTCTCTCAATTTATCACTTCAATATACTCATATTATAACTTTAGTTTTAGTACTTTGAATAATAAGTATACACTGTTTATTATCAATCTAAAAATCAGATTTATATATTTAAAAATATTATTTTATTATAAATTATAATTTAAATACAATTTATATAGTATATGTATTTATTTATTACATAAAATAAATATTCATTTAGACTTCGTAAATATGCAAAAATACTAGTCTTTCTATATTTTGAGAAAAATATTAAAGCTAGTTTTTCAATGCTTTTACTTAAAGAATACTCATTCCATTAACATAATAATTTGTAAGTAAAGATTACCTCTCGATATAAAAAAATGAATGTTACATTTTTGTATGTAAATTTTAATTTTAACCCTTTACATAATTCACAGTAAAATATAATTCATACTTATCATTGATGTCGGGCCTGGAACTAATTAATCATAATGCGTAAAGGCCCAAAATGGCAGAAAGTGAAACGGGCCGATTTACTCATATGATAGAATAATGGACAGAATAGACAAAAATAAATAATAAATAAATAAATAAATAAACAAACGACAGAAGGTGAGATGCACGTAGAGAACCTGGAATCTTCCACGAGGTGTTCGGTGACAACCAAATTTGGGGCTTGGTATCGGAGGATTTACTTTTCCAATCAAGATTCTTCTGCCTTCCTAACCAGTTGTCTTTCCCTCTACCGAATTGTAAGTTTCTCTTCCATATTGCTTATTTTGTCATCAATTCATGTTTATAATTTTCTATGTTTAGATTCTGAGACGAGATCTGTATCACTTTTTTTTTTTTTTTTTATTGAATCATTTTTCCTTTTCGTTTCGTTTTCGAGTTCCGCTAATTGCCACCTTCAATCTCTAGATTTGTCCGTCGATACTTCGATTGATTGTGGATCTTAGTGCAATTCGCTGATTTGTATTTTAGCACGGTCTTGTCGGTGACATGTGATATAGCCAATGATGATTTTTTTCTTCTTTTTTTGTGACATTGTAGGGTTTGGTTGGCATTGTAACCGATTCTGTTTGTGAAGATCTGAGTGAGGGGTTAGACTAATGACGAGTGGTTTTGGGGAATCAACGAGAGCGTCTGCTCCGAGCCCATCATGCTCGGGGAACAGTTCAAACGATGCTGGTGATTTCGAATGCAACATATGCTTCGATTTGGCGCAAGATCCTGTGATCACACTCTGTGGTCACCTATTCTGTTGGCCATGCCTTTATAGGTGGCTCCATCATCACTCCCATTCTCAAGAGTGCCCTGTTTGCAAGGCCCTTGTGCAGGAGGAGAAATTGGTGCCTCTTTATGGAAGGGGCAAAACACAGGCTGATCCCAGGACCAAATCATATCCTGGAATGGAGATCCCCCACCGTCCTTCTGGGCAGAGGCCACAAACTGCGCCGCCCCCGCCTCATCCTGAGGGCAACCCTTTTGGGAGTTATGGGTTTGGACTCATGGGAGGGTTCATTCCCATGGCAACTGCCAGATTTGGGAACTTCACGCTTTCCACCGCCTTCGCTGGGTTTATCCCGTCACTACTCAACATTCATTTCCATGGCTTTCAGGATGCCACTGTCTATGGGACAACTTCTGGCTATCCCTTTGGGTTTAATAGCTTTCACGGAGGGGGCATGCGGGGGTATTCGCAGGCAACTGGCGGCCAAGTGCAGCGGCAGGAGGATAATGTTTTGAAGAATCTGCTTATGTTGATTGGATTTCTTGTCGTTCTTACTGTTATTTTTGTGTGGTAATGTCATTTTGTGTTGAGGTTACAATGCTTCCTAAGGAGATGTGTGTAAATATTTTAGCCAATTCAAGAGGGAATTGTATGTTTGAGAATGCTGCTGCCTGTTTGGCTCATCACTAACTGTATCATAAGCATCTGCAGTGAACTTGAATGCTACATATTCGGTCTTTATCACTTGCTTCTTGTTTTTACTGTCTTTTAGTAGCTTCTCCCAAGTCATCCCATATTCTTTGGTTGATAGCGGGTAGTCTATTTGTTACTTGAATGAAATTAGATACCGTGGAAGATTTGATTATACATTTTGTACCTTGCTAAAAAATTGATCTTTGTTTCTTTACCATTGTTTAACCAAATCCAATTCGATCTTGACATGTTCCTCAAAAAATCTAATTCGTGCGGAATTTTTCCCCAACTAACGAAGAGATCTACGGAATTGTCACATATAGCTTGTTTCTCAAGAAGAGATGGGAAACATGTTCAATATCATTTGATTGAATAATTTATCAGTCCCTTGTTAATTGAAGAAATCCTCTACTTCCTTTGGTATTTTTTCACAAAAAGCAAACATGATGTAATAAATTCAGTCTTTCAATAAGATTTCGAATAGTTGTAATAAATCCAGTCTTTCAATAAGATTTCAAATAGTTGTCCTGAATTCAAGTTAATTATGTTTCATCCGGGAAAGACAATAATTTTTTTTTCAATAATGGTCCTTACGGATCGGATCATTCATATAATATAAATTATATTTCAGATATTTGATATCTTTTTCTTTGAATGAGATCTCAATTCCAACGATAGTATTTTTAGAATAAAAAATAAAATTAGATTTATCTATTTTAAAATTACTATGTATAACATAATATTTTAGTAGCCTTCTCATATTTCTTCGACAATCCATAAGCTATTTTAGTTTATGGTAAAACTAATTCATTTTTCTTCTCACTTTCCTCTTCTAGAAACTTTGTCAATGAAACTTAAATAAAAATATCCTTACTATTACTGTTGCATGGTCATTAGCAGCAGAACTTTTGCAACGACGGTATCTCATTATTGGGTAGTTGTTGTGATTGATTGATAACTGGAACTTTCAATGCTATTTGCCGCTTACTACCTACAAATTCTGTGTCTGGTTTCATAAAAATGGAAACTATTGGATTGTTTAAAAGATTCAAGATGGCGGTATGCCACGAAAAATACATCCTTTTACTATAGATGTAATTTGGATCTGCTTTGGAGACATACTGTGAATTCTTTAATTGTGATTTGGGCATGTAGTTAGCTTTGTTTGTAGATAATTCCATTAGATATCATTGAAAGTTGAGGCAATGATGAAGCTGCAGTCAATATTTTATCTGATTTTGGGTATTGGACAGAAGATAATCTTAACATGTTTTCTGGTTTTTGTTGAATGTTTGGAGGAGAGGAAAAACACTCATAGGAAAAAAGATTAAAGAGAAATTGGAAAGAAAGCCATATTTTTCAAAATAAGAGGGCAACGTTTTCTTTTATTGTATTCTAAATTTCTGATTCAACCTTTTTATTCATCGAATCCAAGGGCAAATCTTTTGTACTTGACGCCTATACAGACGTAAGTTTAAAGGAGGCGTTTTGATGGGTGTGGTAGTTACTAGTTAGGGTGAATATTGGTTTACAAATGATGGTTGAAGGTTTTTTGAATATGAAAAGAAGTTATTAAAAATGCTTGACAGGTTAAAAGACAATGGAAACCACTTACATTTCATGTTAAAGATGGGAACCAATCAATGCTCAATTACATTTTAAGAAAATGGAGACCAATAAACCATGATGGGGAAATAAAAAAACTATAAAAGGTGTAATTAAAAGAGGGACTGTTAAGCAAATCTTCGCAATTCAATTTTCATTAGATTAGAAGTAGATGAATGATTTACTTGTTCATATGATATAGTTGACAAGATATTATTTAATCAGATGACTTTTCTTGTTTGTTAATCTTAGTATATATCAATATCAAATCAAAGATATTTGAGCAACCAACTATTAGCCTCATTCGGGCATTTGATTGTAGAGGGGAACTTTGGAGCATTTAATCGGATGAAGGAGTTAATTTTTTTATTATCGTGGTATTCTATGGATTATTTATTAAATTTATTAATACTAATATGAAATGAAAAATCTAATTGATATCTTTTGGTGAGATTTTTATAGTTATTATTATTTTTATTAAGAATATTGGATTTTAAAGATTGGTTTAATCCATATCTTACGCAGTTATTTCAGCACAAAAAAAATATAATGTATGTATTTATGTTTTAAAGAATCTTTTTGTATTTAATGTATGTTAGGTTTGTTACCTCTATAATAATTACTTTTCAAATTTATATGAATAATAATTTCTAGTTATTAGATAGTGACTTTTTGCAATGATCATAAACAAATTTCTTAAGGTATGCTTGAGTTAACTAATGAAAAATTTCAAAGATACTTTTGAAGCAAAATATACACGTGGGTATATATATTATTTCGATTTTTATTTCTAATTTGTGATACTAAGTTTAATAAATTATGATTTAGAATCAAATTAAATGGTCATGCGAGAGTCTAGCTATGTCAACTTTTTCTGTACTTTTATCTGTTCTACCTTTACTTTCAAAGAATGAAATTATAAATTATGGAATAAAGAAAATAGAGTCCAATGCGTCATTTACCCATCAATAATATGCACATTATAAAAGGTTTTCGTAATTTTTTAAAAACCAGTATCTCATAATATAAGGTTTTTTCACTGTCTGTTAAAAATATTTGGATTTTATGATATAGATCAAATTTTTAAAAATTTAATAAAAGAAATTAAATCATATTCACAGTGTTTTTATTTTTTTCTAAATCAAAGTTGTTTGATGACTTTATTTATATTCATATATAATTAAAGTGGTTCTAGATAATATAATTCGGTTTTGTTTTATTAAATAATTAAAATAATTTTATTAAATAAATATATTATTTAAAATTTAATAACTTATTTATTATTATATATTATATTAATTATTTATTTTATATAAATTTTGTATAAATAATAAAAATAGAAAATAAAATAAAATAAAATATATTAATAAATTTATTTTTTAATTTAAATTATGTTATATTATTTATTTCAAATTTAATAATATATATTTTTATAGTTTTTTTAAATAAATTAAGTTTTTGAGATAAATATATTATTTAAAAAATTATGATTTATTATATATATATATATATATAATATTATATTAATTATTTATTTATATTAATTATTATTTTATATAAACTTTGTATAAGTATTATATAAATAATAAAGGTAATATATATATATATATATATATATATACAATAATAATATTATTATTATTATTATAAGATTAAATAATATATATTTTTAAATAATATATTTATTTAAAATATTATATTAATTATTTATTTTATATCAATTTTTTAAATGATATATTTATCTAAATAATATATATTATTAATTTTGAAATAAATAATATAACATCATTTAAATGTATTAATATATTTAATTTTTATTTAAAATATTTTTTATTTCTATTATTTATAAAATTTATATTAAATAATAATCAATATAAATAATTAATATAATATTTTATAATATAAATATATAATAACAAATAAATTATTAATTTTTAAATAATATATTTAATAAAATTAATTTAATTATTTAAAAAAATAAAACTAAAGTTGTACCATGTAATAGAACGGAGTATAATTAAAATCGTACTACTAACTTTATATAAAAAAAATATGTTGAATTCATCACAAATAATACGATTTTAATTTTTTTATTATGAAATTGTTTTACGTTCCACGAATTTTAATATAACACGATTTAACCTCATTTAGTAATTTTTTTAAAATTTCACCTATATCAATTAAATTCAAATATTTTTAACTCTGGTAAAAAAGGCTATGATATACTCACGTTTTCTTTAATATAAACAGGTATTATTGAAGAAAAACATGTTTATAAAATACGAAGCAAATTTCTAGATGTTGAATTGTAAAAGGATATGCTTGACGTGATTCACATTTCACATAATTGAAGTTGAAGGTTAATTTGGCCCAAATCGGCAGAAACAAACAAGAACAGAAAATAAAGGTTGATGAACAAAAAGTCAATCCTCATTTATTAAGAAGTGGGACCAATTTATGTTGGGGCTACCAAACCAAGCATATGGTATTGGATTTGGACTCTTGGTCTTCCAGAAAGCTCCACTTGGTCAATTTAAGTGTGCTTTCATCCCAGACAACTCCTTAAATTCTTCCCTTCTTTTCCTCCACCTCTTATTCTATTTTCTTTTTCAAAACCACATTATAAATATTAATATCTCAGTTTTAATTTTTTAATTTTTCATCAATGTTAATAATAACTTCACTATTACATTCACAGCCTTTTTAAATTTTAAATTAAAATGAAATTTATAAATAAAAAGGTAAGAAATGTAGTTTTTTTTTCTGCCAAATGGTATTATTTACCTGTCATAAAAAAAGTGTATAATAATCAAATGGTCTTTATCATCACTAATAAATATTTTATTATTAAATAAGAATTTTCCATTTAAAAAATGGTTATGTAAATGAATTATTTGAACTATGATACATATTTCCCTAACTTCATTTTCGCCAAGCACCATTATTGTATAAAAATGGTAGAAAATGTCCATATGTATGTTTACTTTTTTTTAGGCGTGTTAAAATTTAAGAGCAGCTTTTGGTCGAAATTTCAAATTTACCAAAAATTTATGTTAGAAAACTCAAAATCAAAGAATGATATTACATCAAGAGAAAAAAAAATTGTGCACTGATATTGCAATATATATATATATACTATTATTCAATAAAAAAATTCCACAGATAAAAAAATTATAGAATTTTATTACCTTAAAAATCATATTAAGGATGATTTATAATTAGATGAGCGAGTATATATACCATTAAACTCTTAATTAGTTACTACTGTCAAAGTAAACCAACGAATTCATTAAATAAAAAATGAAAAAGTTTGTAATTAGCTAATATAGTAACCCATTTATCAATTTATTTATATTCAAATCCAGCTCCATAGACAGGAACCTGGCTTATAGGTTGACTATTAGGACATGGGAAAATACAAAACCTTTGGTCACAAAATCTTTAATCTCAATCTATAAATTGGATCTATGCTCCCAAACACCATGTTACCTAAATTCAATAACTTTATGCACATGTATGGTGTTTCATGTACCTAAATTTATGCATTGTTTTTATACCTCAATTTTAATTTATGATTTTTTATTAATTTTTAAAAGCTAATATTAAATAATTTGAATTAAAGAAAAGTTAACAATAGATTAAATAGAAGTGAGACAAACAAATCTAATGAATATGCTCAGACTGATATAAATGTCAAACTTTAGAAGAATATAATTTTAAATCATACTTTTCTATTTCTTTATCTTCACAATATGTGATTTGTACATCTTGTACTTTCATTTATTGTATATGTTAATAATATGTGTTTTGTTTTTGTATTAATAATAAAAAACACTAATATCTTAACATATTTAAGAAACTGTATCTTGCAACATTTGTTTAATTAACGTTAATTATAATTTTGATACATTAATTAAAAAAATATATGTTATTTTGTAAAGTAAAAAATTAACATGTTAGTTAAAAATCCATTATATATCTATAAGTTGGATTAAAAAGATAATTGTTAGCAAATGTAAGACTTTACTATTATTTTATTCTGTTGAGATATTTATTTGAAATGTAGTGCATGTTGATGGTGCTTAATCGAGTTTCCCTGGTCTTTAACGGATCAGATAGTTTTAATTTAATGGAAGATTTTGTTGGTGAGATTTTTATGAAGGAGTATGAACTCTGAACGAAATAACAAGTTATGTAAAATTTACGAAAATTACATCAGGTCATGACTTTGTGGTGATGGAGGTAGAAGAAGGTCACGATATAGAGAAAAAGATAAGTTGTCACTGTGTTGTCCTTGCCTTACGATACCTTTTAGCTTCGATGTCCCTTTCCCTTTGAAATTAACCTACACCCAAAACAACTTTTTTATTTTTATTTTAGATGACATTTAATGTTTATGTCACACCATGTTCAGGTCCTTCTCACACAGCTATGAGCAAGTGATCTACTCCTTTTGTGCATCCCAATTCCTCAATCACTGGGATTTTTATTTTTTATTTTTCACTCCTACATTGTCTCCAATTTAATACAATCCTTGACTACTATAGTTTTTAGATTGCTTTAAATTGTTTATTACTTCAAAAATGGTGATTAGTTTTTACTTTTATGTTTATCTTTTATCATTTCTTATAAATAAAGTAACATATTGATGTCAAATACGGACAGACACATATATAGTTTTATATTCTATTAAAATTATGAATGTTTAGTATTTTTTGTAATAGTTATGCGAATATTTGAAACAAAAGATAAATCCCTCCAATTAAGACGCAAAGAAAGGAAAAGAATGAGAAAAAAGGTGCCTAATTTTGGACAATGCATTAGTTATATATTAATCGTGAGGCATATTTATGATATTCCGTTCTATTTTTAATGGGTGAACAAGAACTGTAAATTTCCTCATATATTGTGGGAGATATATCGAGATTATATTTATTTACTGCGTGACATATAATATTGAAAACTTTACAAAAGAATTCTTTCTAATTATTCGGGGTGAATCAAAGACAAGTCTGAAATGTATTGAGACTTCTCCACTATACTTCATAATGTACAAGATAAGTAGCTGGTAGAATATAAGAGGTAGAGAGAGAGTAGAGTAAAATTAGAGGGGTATAAATATGGGGAAGGAGATAAATAGAGAAGATGAGGCAGAGGTATTTTTTGAAGCAACTTCAAATTTGTGTTGAGAAGGAGGCAAGGGAAGAAAGGCAGAGAGAGAACATGGTAGAATAGAAGAGGAACTGATACTATCATATTCATATTCTCCCTCTCCAACACCACCACCATTCCCACCCAGATTCGTTTTCCTGAAATGGTTATAGATCAAACCTTGGATCCTCCTTCTGGCATTTGATTATCTAAGTCCCATTAAGATAGGCCATGGCTTCTAATCATGCACCCAACTCCTCTACATTAATACGTTTCTGTCTCATCCTTATCATTTCCAATCATGCCACTGCCATTACTACTCATCATCATCATCATCATCATCATCAACAAAAACAACAACAACGGTTCAAACAAGCACCCAAATTCTACAACTCTCCAACCTGTGCCACCATTGGGCTGGAATCCACCGGCACGTGTTCAGAGGAGGCAGTCCACGTGGCGATGACACTCGACATCACCTACCTCCGGGGCTCCATGGCCGCCATCCTCTCCGTCCTCCAGCACTCCTCCTGCCCCGAAAATGTTATCTTCCACTTCGTCACCGCCGCCTCCAGGACCTCCTCCACCACCCTCCTCAACCGCACCCTCTCCAACTCCTTCCCCTATCTCAACTTTCAAATCTACCCCTTCAACGACCGCCAAGTCGCCGGCCTCATCTCCACATCCATCCGCTCCGCTCTCGATTGCCCCCTCAACTACGCCCGCAACTACCTCGCCAACCTCCTCCCCTCCTGCGTCCGCAAAATCGTCTACCTCGACTCCGACCTCGTCCTCGTCGACGACATATCCAAACTCGCCGCTACGCCCCTTGGAGACGACGACAACAACAACAACAACACCGTCCTCGCCGCGCCCGAATACTGTAACGCCAACTTCAGCGCCTACTTCACTCCCTCCTTCTGGTCCAACCCCTCTCTGTCCAACACCTTCGCGGGCCGAAGGCCCTGCTACTTCAACACCGGCGTCATGGTCATTGATTTGCAACGCTGGCGGGCCGGCGACTACACTACGAAGATCCAGGAGTGGATGGAGCTCCAGAAGAGAATGCGGATCTACGAGCTGGGCTCCTTGCCTCCGTTTTTACTTGTCTTCGCCGGGAACATAGGCCCGGTGGATCACAGGTGGAACCAGCATGGGCTTGGCGGGGATAACTTTCGCGGGCTTTGCAGAGACTTGCATCCAGGCCCGGTGAGCCTCCTGCATTGGAGTGGGAAGGGAAAGCCCTGGGCCCGCCTCGACGCCAACCGCCCTTGCCCCTTGGATGCCTTATGGGCTCCCTACGATCTTCTCCAAACTCCCTTCGCTCTTGAAGCCTAGCCATTAGGAGCATTATTATTATCATTATAATAATCAGTAGTACATTTTAATTTTGAAAAAAAAAAGGAGTCAATTTTCTTTTTTAAAAATTTTTGCTTTGGCGGAAGTAGTTTTGATTTAGCAGTGGTGTTGTATATGGCTTGTCCTTGGGAGCTGGCGCTGGAGTCGCTCCTTCCTCGCCGTGGCTCATGCCATGCCCGTGTTGATCTTACACTGTACAGCCAAGTACATATATCCTCTATTTTTTTTTTTTTTCTTTTCAGGCAGTGAAATACCACCGTTACTTCTTGTAACTTCTAACAATGAAATCAATCCAATACCAATATTTTTATATTAATATAGTTTTTTTTTTTTTTTTTTCTTGGATGTTTTTTTAAAGTGGGTGTATGCAAAATTGGTGATTGGGAAGTAACAGTGGTGGTTTTATTACGTGAGTGAAATGGGAGTAGGCAATCATGGGATTCGATACCAAATTGAACAGTGGTTGCCTATATGAGAGGAACAGTGGTGTCAAAATATCATTTCTCAAAGTTAAAAGGGAGTGCGTGTTGTGTCGGTGACGTTGAGTCTATTTAACTACGGATCTGAAAAAGGATCGAGTGGGGATGAGTATTTGGATATTTTTCTTCTCCCACTGAATCCTCTTCTATTGTCAGGGGAAAGCCCAGCATTGCTTTTCAAGATTTTGACTACGTTGATGATGATTGTTTGGTGGTGAATAATCATTTCTGATAACAAATGGGTGTGGGGTATCTCACTTAAAAAATTGATCACCTACGTATTTGTTCACCGGAATTTAAATATAAAATTTGTACAAATGATACGCATTTGTGATATTTGACATGTGCTGGGAAAAGGTTATGCAAATACTGTATTATAAGAAAACTAATCGCAAACATAGAAGATGGTAGAAAGAGATGCCAATTAATTAATCCCATAAACTTGTTTCTACCCAATCTTCAATATTCCCATTGATTACATTACACAATGCTGTGGACCGTGGTGGTTATGCATCCGCTTTTCAATTTTATTCTGGAATAATCAATAGCCTAGTACCGAATCGTACATAGGTGAATAAATGTGAACAAATAGAAGCAAAAGTCAAGTTTTCCCACTAAAACGTAACAACAAAAATGTACTACTACAATATATGGAGGAATCAATGTCAGAACGTACGTTAACATTGATTCGTCATAAAAGGCCTCTACGCGTCTAACTTCCACTCATCAAGCTTTGGTTAAGAGGAAATGAAAGAAATAAATAAATTTTGTTTATATAATTTATTTGTCATTTTTTTAACCAAACGAAAAATGAGTCATCACGTCGTCATCAAACTTATTCGACTACTGGTGCTTTAAGGGCCCATGCAAACTGAATGAAAATAAGGTAAAAAAAAATGGTTCGCTTGTAGGGTATTCTAAGAAGGTAAAAGATATTTAACATGAGTCTTATAAAAAAAATTTAAATGTTCTATCTTTTAACATGTTTTGTAAGAAAATCACTATACATAAAAATAAATAAATTAAGGTGGTAAGCTCTAGGAGAACATGCAAATGACAGATAGAACATTAATAGAAAGCTAACATTAACAGAAACATGTATGCCTTGCTTAAATGTTTGTTTTTTTTATATATACATATATTGAATTCGTAATAAGTAATGTAAATTGTGATATGAAATCACTTTTAATCAGTGACAATTTCTTAAAAAAACTGAAGTTTAACTTAGAAACTGACATAAAAGATGGTAAGTTAAAAGAGAAAGATGATTTAAAGTATCAAACATATAATTAAAGATAAAAAATATGATAGTTTGAGGTAAGATTAAATAATAATAATGTTTTCATTGCTTAACATAACATTTATTTTAAACTAAATAGGAGTAACATGCATGTTTTTCCAATAATGAGAGATGACATAAAGCAGTCAAAATAACCTCTGACTCCTTGGATGATTTTAAGTTAAATTGTTATTATTTTTATGAAACGATTGTTGGAAACTTGAAAGAGTATACTCAAAGGTCAACCAGACTGCTTGATGCAATTCAAATCTACTATCATAGTTTGTGTAATCACTTTGAAGGGAAATTCCGAGGCACCCATGGAAAGTATTAGAGTATAAATTTTAGGGTTTTTTTTTTTTTTTTGCTAGATCCTATGTGATTGCCATAGGTAGCATGCTAGTTTCGGCGACTGGACGACGTAAAAGACTAGATTTTGAAACAGTAGAAAGATGCTGAGACATTAAAAATTGCACCGAGTCCACACCAATATTTAGGCATACCTTAGTTTAATCTTTAAGTCAACTTATGCATGTATCTACATTTCTAGGCAACGTAAACAGGGTGATAGAACATGGGGTACGCGGATTACTATGGTATTGTAAATTAAATACGAAATCATGGCATCATAATGGTTTTATATTATATGGTCAAATTAATGAGAGTTTGATAGAGGAATAAGATGCATGGGCATAAAATATAGACAGAGAAATAAAGGGATGGAGAGAGTAGCACATGACCTAACAGACAGAAAATGAAAGAAAATGAGATGTAGCATTGAGATGAACAAACTCCCTAAAATTTCGGTTAGAACTGAATGAGGCATTCAAAGTTAGGACACACATTAATTTTTTTGGTTGCTTTGTTTATCATTTTATCATTTTCTTCTCTGTTTTTTTATTTCATTGTGAAGATGTGTTGGGTGGGGGTTCCTGTCTCTCTGTTTTTTACACCAAAAGCAACAGTGAGATGTGTTACAATCTATTTTGGTTGTATGTTTCTTTCACAGCTAGAACCAACAATTGATTTCTAAGCTACTTCAATCTCTAGAAACTCAAAATTGAATCAAAGATGAAGCTTATTACATTAAAATACACAAACATTATTACCATTTTTTGTTTTTTTATTTATTGTCATATTCAATTTGGAGTTTTTGAAATTGATTGACCATCGCTTCACCTTGCTTCAATCACAGACAAATACCTAAAGCTTCATGGCTCCACCTCTTGGCCCATTCGTATATGTTGTCATTTTGTCATGGCTCTGTATTTTTATGGCAAAGTAAGAAGTGGGCTTCAACACTTAAAAGGAAAAAGATTTGGTCTTAGTCTTAGGCCTTTCCAACACGATACAAAAAAGAAAGTATGATAGGATGAGTTTTAGGCATGAAATGTATCGATCGTTAAATTAGATTTGTTAGTGGTGCAGAGTGTGTTTCTATACATTGTGATTGGGGTGGCAGTTAGATAATTGTAATAATTAATTATAACTACAATTATTTTATTGTTTGGATAAAATTGTAAGAAGTGGTTTTAAGGGATTTTTTAATAGGAAATCAATTTTTTTATACTATAAATTATGGAAAATACTATTTATAATATGTAAAGAGAAAAAAATTTTAAAAATTTGAGAGTAACTTGAAAATAATGTTATTGAGAAAAAAAATTAAAATAATATGTTAGAGACAAATGTATGGCTTAGATAATTAAAAGCGTCACCGATTAATTTTTTTTTCAACTTATAATAATATTTATTTCATTAATCTGCAGTTTTTTTAATTTATTTTTAAAACGGAGTTATAAGTCTAAAATAAATAAAAGTGGTTATCGAAAAATTAATTGCATTATAAATAATGACATAATTTTTCTAGATTAAAATAAAATAAATAAATGAGAGAATAATTTTTTGAATGATTTTCTTATAACCCTTCCTTTTGTTATGTTGTATTTGTTTTGTCTTTATATATATATATATATATATATATATATATATATATATATATAATAATAATAATAATAATAATTTATTATTAATATTTAGTTGGTCTTGACAAAATAAAAAAATTGTATAATACGTTGAAATTTTCTTTTTATATATCGATAAAACTGATTTCAACAAATATAACAATCACATAGTTGTTTATAAAAAATCTATTACATCACAATTTAATAAGAACACGTAAGCTATATAATTTTATAAGATGTTAAATAATATTCAAAATCATATTTATGAATTTCGGTATTTGAAAAATAAATCAAGATATACTATTTTGAAACTATATAAATTTGACTATTAAGGTTATGATATTTTTTTTCATATTTCTTTTTTAAAATAGAAAAAAATTGATTATATAATTTTTTTATTATATATAAGAAAATTAGATTTCTGATACTAATTATAAAATAAATAAATATATATATATATATATATATATATATATTTATATAGATAGATATTAAAACAAAATAACAAAGAAAGGTTATTCTAAAAGGAATTTTTTTTCTGAGTCCCATATCTATTCGTTGTGGTTTAGGTTAAAATACAAATATTCTAAAAATATTCATAAACTATTTTTTTAATCTTTTTTTTAGAATATCCGAATTTCTAATTTCACTTTTAGGTATATATAAAATTAGGAAATTGTTATAATTTAAAAATAATATTTTAAATAAATAAGGTAACTTGTTTATATTTGTAATTTTATATGTGATAACAATTTAAACTAATATGAAAATGAATTTTATCTCTATAATTATTTCTTTATTATAATTTTTTAGAATATATTATCAAACATATATTATCCTTTTATTTATATTTTTTATAATTCATATTTATAGAAAAAAATAAGAATCATATAAATTCTCGATGTTTTACTCTAGTTATTATTGTTGCTGTTTTATATATTTTAAAGTTCCCAAATAATCTAAAATAATTGGATTAAAAATGAATGTAATTGATCGACGTTGGAGATTGAATCCTAAATATGGAGATGCATAAATCTCAATTATCGACATATTGTATGTGAGTTATATTAATAGGATGACAAACAACGTTAATAAAGATTTTTTCCATTTTAAGGTTATTGACCCCATGATAATCCTATAAATCCTACATCTTATACTTTTGTTGGGTCTTTTAAGGAAGTATTCACGGAGGAGGAGAGACAATATCAATAAGTCATGAACTCGACTCATATAAGGGATTAACACCATATTTAACTCAAAACTTTAAGACATTGAATTATAGATCTTTTTTCTTTATGTACTCAACTTTTTTATTCATACTCAATATGATACTTAAAATTACATTTGGATTACCCAACAACTTTGATGTATGGAGCTTATGCAATTCAAAGTAAAATATGGATCACATTCCAAAGAGACATTGATGGTCCAAGTAATAATGTTGACATTGCTAACAATACATGTTTAATAATCTTTAAGATAATTATTCACTAATTTCTCCTAATTAGACATGCATACACATACAATTTTGTAAATTTTGTTTAGGTATAAAACTTGTTGACAATTTTTTTTATCTATTTTATTTCAAGATCACCTATATAATCATCCATTTCATTCAAATTCATCATTGGAAACTTCAAGCCCTAGGGAATGTGACGAGGCAAGGAAAGGTAATTCCTTTGGATTAAGTAGATAGGTTTGCAATAAGATTGGTTACTATTTCAAATATTTAGATGGATCATAATACATTTTATAAATGTCAATATGATCTACTTAACGTAACATAAGGTTTACCTATGTAATTATATCTAATAACTGGTTTAAAAATTAAGATAAAATTTTGTTTCTTGTACGTGATAATGGTTATAAGAGACAAAAATGTTATTGTTATATACAATCACTTTGTATCTATTGTAATCAATATATGTCAAGATAATTAATTATTTAATTAAAATATTAATATGCAAAAATTTAAAAATATTACACATTATTAATTTTAGTTATGAATAAATAAAAAAATCTAGGATTCGTCGTGAATATGTAAATGTAGCGAACAATGTTTATGTAGGATGGATTTAATATGCCATTGATAGAAACATGAGACCTAACCTCAAAAAGTGAAGCTAATATCTTTATAGCACCAACAAAAAGAAATAAAGAGGTAATCAATCAAGTTTTATAATTCCATTTCAACTACTTAATATCTAATTATTAGAACGTTGCAAATTTTGAATATTGCACATATAAAGCAATTTATATTAGTCTTTTGTTGATTATTTAATGTGCATAGGTAACATGGAGAAAGAATACTCATACAAATGGAGATACATGGAAATTTCATTCAGTGGAAACAGTTTTGAAAATGGAGCCTTATTCTCGCTTACAAAAGGAGAAAAAGTGCCAAAATCAAATTATAATCAAGATTAATCATTACTAGAAAACTAGTTTTTCTTTGTCAAATTTCTTGCAAAAAATTGTTTAAATTTATAAAAAACTTATGTATTGTAATTTTTACAAAAACTTTATAAAAATATTCCCATAAAAAATGAGAATTTTTAGTACTGAATATTTTCAAATAGTTTATATTAAATATGTAAGATGATTGACACACATCAATATTTTAATAAAAAGATATAAAAGAGATCTTAAGATGAATTTGATCGTTATATAGAATTTTTACCTATTAAAGATGAGGAATTATTTTTTTTAAATATATTAAAACCTCATTATATTTGATTTTATGATATTTTTTCTTACCTTATTTTTATAATTAATAATTTGAGAAAGTGTATGATTAATTTAATATATACAGGAATGACAAAATGATATAATTTTAGTGGTGGATCCGCTGGTCTATCTCAAATTATTTAAACGAATTAATAATTTTTGTTAACACATCGGATTAAAAGTGGGCGGGACAAGTGACTGACCCACTTTTAAAAAAGATATATTAAAATTAAAAATATTATATTTTTTTTATGTTATGTTATTAAAATATAATTTAAATAATAAATATTAATCAATTAAACTTAAATTATTAATTATAATTGGGTATTTTATCACACAAATATAATATTTTTTTTATTTAATAAAAATATTAATTCATAAATAAAAATAAAAAATATTCATATAATTAATAATATATTTTTTAGAATAAATATAAAATAAATTTACACGAAAAAAATATTTGTAGGTTTTCTACCAACTTGTCCTTTCCCATGATAGATAGGCGACGGAGATTTGTAATTATAATCCTTTGTGAATAGTTTTTTTTATGGTTGGTAATTTACTTTTACCATAAAATTTGATTTTATAAATCCGATTATAGGTAATGGATATTTTCCTAAAGAAAAATCAACAATAACCCAAGTGTTATCCTTTTCTATATTCATGACATTTTCCAATAGACTAATACACATTTTTCTTTATAGTCTTTTGGTTCTCATAAGAAACTTATTGAAAGACAAATTATTTTTAAAAGCAAGAAAACAACTATTGTAATAAATTACTAAAAAGAAAAAAAAAACGAGGAATACTGCATTAGAAGCTTTTAGCAGAAGGTGTTTTGGTTAAGTCGTTGAAGAATAAATTCAAATAGTAGTATATAAGGTAGGTTGGTTGGCATCTCACTTTAGTGAGTATCTCAACTCACTTTCTGAATCTATTACAAATTAGTAAACATAAACAGGTTTTGTTTTACTAACTTTCGTATGAGTGGTCCTATGGTGTTGTGTTGTATGTTAGAAAATTGTGTGGGTGGTAATTAATATGATAAGTTACCAAGTTGAAACATTAAAACTCAAATGTAAAATAGGGATTAAACCATATAATATTGAATCAATTTTAAAATTAATAGAATCATTAGAAAAAATTATCTCATGAAAAAATACAACTACCAACTTTAATATCATTTTATGATGACATAATAAACTGTATTACTTTCTCATTTATATATAAAGAAAAGGGTAAAAGAATATAAGGCCCTGTCAATTTTTATACAAAAATATCATGATCTTGGATCAGAAACACCAAGTCATGAAATCTAGTCTAGACTATAAGCTAGTTCAACCAAAATTTTCTTTCCTTGAAGATGTACAATAGGAAATAGATAGAAGTTAATGCAATTTTAGGTAGATTTAATTTCGTTTTTATGTACCTACATTTTTAAAGCAATTTATTTTTAATCTATGTACTTTGGAACATATCTTTTTTTATAATTTCTGTAGTCTTTAAACTTGGCCAGTGGAGTTATCCCTGTTCGTGCATTATAGAATGCAAAATCATCAATCCTATCGGTGTTACAGCGACATGAAGAGAAAGGTTTTCAATCAGAGATTAGCAGTCATATACAGTTTGAAGAATGCTTCATAATTCACAATCTTGAGATAGGATAGAAGTAATCAAGTCCATCTTAAATTGTTAGCTGTTGACAGCGATTTGGTGAGACAAAAAGTGGAATAATAGGAGGGTATAAGAATCGTGAATGGTTAAAAGTTTTCATAAATTTGTAGCAGGTGTAAGAATCGTGAACGATTCATAATTCATAAACACATTGATGACTTTGATAGCTTCCTATAGCACATTTTAACACTCGAATAAACGCGTTTTCTAATTAGTCCACTTCAATTTTCTAGCCACGCCTTACAAATAGCCGAATGTAATGGTGGAATCGAAGTATTATAATGGTTCATTTTTGGGAAGATTAACATGGATTTTTACAGTCCTGCATATCACGACACGAAAGTTTTACTGGCTTCGTTGTAGTTCTCATAATCAGCATCATTACTTCTTGCTTTCTTCCGAATGTATCTATAGTTGGCGTACTGCAAAATTATCTGCCATTGTTAAGGTTGAACAACTTTGTAGTCCTAAACATGTTTCTATAAGGATATGTTTGAAGGGTAAGTTTTGAAAAATAAAAATGGACAATTTCTTGTTCATAACAAATCTTTTAAATTAACAGTTGCATGAAAAAATTGTTTATAAAGGATACGAATAGGTCCAATGCCACACAACCTATAGCATCCAACAGCCATGGCATATTAGCTCTGATGCTTTCCCATTCGGTAGTTCGTACGAGAATACTTCACACATGACAGAACAACAGAGGAGTTAGAATATTACTTAATTTTAGTTTGTTGCATAATAACAGGCTAAAAAACATATGCAATGAAACATATGCAATGAAGGGAAATAGAAACCTTCCAACGTAAGTGGCATTGGCGATCAATGCAAAGAGGAACATAAGAGGATTTAAGCCCTATCATGAGAAAGAGAGAGAACAACTATAAATCAGTAGAATTACAATGTGAGTTATAATTTGAATAAAAGAAAATGGTCAAGATCAAAGATTACCTCCACACTCCCTCGTTTAATCTGGCCAATGATTACGTAACCAACAACTTTATCAGTAACTAACACAGAAAAATATTGAATAAAAGAGAAAGTTCTGAGACATACATTCAACCATATTTGAGGAAGCCTGCCACCCATATAGATAACAGCCATGAACCATCCTAACCATTGACCCAAGGCACTGTGCCTATTTTGCTCCTGTGATGAGTTATAAAAATTTAGGGGCAGCAAGGTAGTCCAATTTTGGAAAGCAAACCTACTCTGAAGAAATGATTATACCAGTTTATGAATAAATTAATTAACCAGTACAATTGGCTATGTATACCTGCAAGAGTAGTTTTCTTCCATTGAATCTCATGTATCCCTCCTTCAAAGCATTACCCTGCCGGGGCAAGTTCATAGATGCTGCTAGAAAAGTTCCATAGCTTGCCTGAAAAATATAAAGTAAATATGCATAAGGAGATAAGGATATTACTCTGCCTGTAGCAAAATTTGGAGCGACTCAATTTAAACGGTAAAGTAAATAGTCTCAGGCACTGCTGAAAATTTTGATGATCACGTTATACGTATATACATCATTTAAGATTACAATTCCTGTGAATGAAAACAAAAGTACAACACTGAGAAACCTAATTAATATATCAACCTTTGAGACATTCATCGAAATTCTATTAACCTTAATTTGAAGGAGAAAAACTCACAGGGACAGATCGAGGGATGGGTCTAGGCTGTGTTACAGGTTTGGAGGAAGAAAGTGGAGGTGCCTCATCATCAGAGGATGAATCATTGTTTATTTCCAAGGCTGAAGGGACACTTTTAGCAGCTCTCAAGTAGGTGCCATATGGTGGAGTGTCATTAGCAGCCAAAGATCTCGCCGACCTGTTTAATTAACTCAAAAACATCTAATTAGCTGCATAATCTCTTAATCAAACCATTTTTTAAGATTGCAAAAAAGTACTTATATGAAGTCCGAATTGAAGGACAATATTTACCTATAATAGTATTCCGGTCGAGGCGATGCTTTGGGTTCGTCATTTTGTATTGCAATCCCAGACTGGGGCCCTGGTTTGGGTTTCAAGGGTTTTTTCTCTTCTTCATGTGCCTATATTTAACATAATAAACTATTAAGTTCATGAAATATACATGTTCTCTGTGGGAAGCTTGTACTTTGAGCGAACATGTCTCTGTAGATTAAATTTCAATTTTGATTAGCAGAGTGGGGGCCATAAGAAATTGGAAATCATCACTGTACCTCGTCGATGTTGATCTTTTGATGACGCATCCCCCATTTAGAGATATAGTCATAATAGAAGCTTTGCAGCACTAGCACAATAGTAGTGATTGTGTAAAGCTGTACATCACGTAAGACTTTAAGTTTAATAAATCACTCTACAATTTTTAAGACTATTAATTAATTTAAATTTATGAGAAGTGTGTCTTTTGAAATAATTATAAAAATAAAAATTTTTATACTTTAGAAATTATTACAAAATATAAGAAGACGTAAAACATGAAAAAGGAGAAGAGATGATTTCCAAATAACATTTTCCCGTAAATTTGTCTCTGGAATGAATACAATAACACGTGTCCAATAGGTGACCTTGAACTTGGTGACATGTCGTAGCTTTGTCGTATTCCTGTAATAATTGGGCCTACCCTATTTTGGTAAATATATTAGTAGTTTAAAAGTTCAGAACAGTGTGTTCGGCAATGTTGAAAGTCACAAATTTTATTTCCAAAAATTAAATATATGCTTGATAATAGAAAGTTGAAATTTAAGTTTAGTCTTAAAAATACAATTAAAGTAAAATAAGAAATAATTTTCTTGGGTTGGATTAAAATTCTTATATGAAGTTATTGTAATCTTGCATTTGAAATGCAAATCAATTTAATTTATATGAAGGATTTTGCTAATAAACGCCTTGAATGCATTGACAAGAGTTAGAATGTTTCCAATTAAAGACGAAAAAATAAATATTAAATAAACTTGTTAAGTATTTTATATTAATAGATACTTTTTATTAAGAGCAACGCTGTTGGAAATGCACTCATGAGAATCTGTAAAATTTTAAAACTGAGGTCAATAAAAATCAGCTGACACATCCAAAAACATGCAATTCCCCAAGGCTAAACAAAATTTAAAGGTCTGCTTTAAGATCTAAAAGACCCATAGAGACATGGAGAAAATTCCGGAGTACAGTAATTACCAGAGCTGTGTAGTACTGAGTCGGCAACTGGTTTTGCATCCATCCAAAACGCAGGAAGAAAAACACAACACAAAAACAAGAAAATAAAGTAATTGAGCAATCACAGTAAGTAGTTCAAACAGAACATATTTTACAGAAACATAAAACACTAGAGCAGGAAAGAACTGGAACAAAACAAATATTTCGACGTAAGTGGTTAAAAGTGACGTACTGTGGCTGGCTCCAGAACACATCCAACGAGGTTGAATATGTCGCTGCATCAGAATAGTTTGGCAAAAGAATTAGAGTATTAGACTAATTGTTTCAGTAATGAAATTACAAGAGAATGAAAGTGGGAAAAGTTGACGAACCCAGCGACCCAAGTGAGGAGAAAGGCAAGGGAGACACCATGGCTAGACTTAGCGCGAAAGTTGGTGATAATCTGAGGAATTTCTGCTACTCCCCAACATATGAGACTAATGAAGCCGAAGGCAAAGGAGATTTCATCTTTAAGATTGCAGAGACAATCGTCGAAGTAAATCTGAACCCAACCCACGCAGGGTTTACTCTCCTTCACGCAGTACGAGGGAGGCATTTCCTTTTGCTTGCACCGGGAGAGAGAGGTTTGGCGTAGCTGGTTTTAAAGGAAGAGGCCGCTGAATCAACTTACCATACAAGAAGGGACAGTGAATAAAGTATCCGGTGATTTCCTGGTTGGACCATGTTGTCCTTATCGGGGTTTAGTTGAAAATTTGCTTAAAACTAAAATTTAGTGTCGCTACACGTGTGTGGCATATTCTCTCAACCGATGCTATTAAATTAGCTACATGTGATGTGAGTCTTTTCTTTTGGGTAGTGGAGCCATGTGAGTTTATGCATAATTTATTGCATATTACAATTTGCAAATTGACGCTTTCAGCCTGTGAAATACGTCTTGGTCATGTTACACATGACAACACGAAGCATTGTTGCTCAAAATCTTGTTGCCGGCCAAGTTTAAACTGTAATCCCCTTTTTATTTTCTTTAAATAATTTTTTTTTAAATATGACTAAATCATATTTTAAAATACAATTTCATTTTTTTTAAAATTGACCTATTGTCATCGCATCATACCTCGGAATCGTGTGTTATTTTTCTTTTAAATAATTCTTGTTTCATCTTTCTCTCGTTACAGCGATAGTATTATTCTTGTATATTCGAAAAATTAAAGTGAGCAGAGATATGTCAATAAAGTGTTGACATTATCAGCACTGAGTTCTGTGTACTAATTTTTGTTCCATCGTCTTAAACATGAAACCCTGAACAGAAATTAAGTGGCTCTGACCAGTAGGCCCTCAACGGTTAATTACATTGCCGAACATTCACAGCATATTCTGGAAAGAGATCCCAAAAAAGATATGTTTACAACATTATTTGGTGAAAAAAATTAATATTTTATACTTTATTGGATGTGTATATTAATATGACTTTTTAAATTACTAGTCATTTAAAAAATTAATAAATTTGTCATAGTCAATAACGTGTAATTAATACTATTTTCTCAAATTTTAATAAATACGATAATATCATTATTTTGAATATATTTTTTAGTTGATATTTATGGAAAATTATAAAATTTTGTGATTATATTGTTTAATGAATATTTTAGTAATTTTATAATTTTAATAATTTTTAATCAATGAAAGTAATGATGCTAATACTTTACTTGATTACATGTTTGACTTGCTGATTATTGAATAAAATAATTTGGATACTATGTCAGCAGTTTTTTTTTTCACCAACCTAGGCTTTGTGAATGTTCAAAATACTGATTTCAACCTTTGTACTTTTTTGTTAAGTTTTTTCTTTTAATCTTTTAATAAAAGCATAGGATTAAGTTGTTATTTTATTCCTTCCATCTCAAAATACATAAGCTTTAATGTTTATTAAGATAATTATTATTTTTATCGTTTTAATATTTTCTTTCTTTAAAATTATTTTCAATCATTTATTATTTTCTAATTTAAAAAAATAAAAATATAATTTATGAAAATTAATTAATATAATTTTAAATTTTACAAACGAAATATATTTATAAATAAATTTATCTTAATCTCATATGTTTTGAATATAAAGAGAGTAATATATTATTTTTCTTCTACGACATATGTAATAACAACAACAACTCATTTGAGTTATTTATAACTAATATAAAATATATATTTATTATATCTCATTATATTTAAATAATTCATAATTGATCTTAAAATATAAGTTTTTTAAAATAATAAAAAAATAAAAAACAAATAGAGTAAAAATATATATTTATTTATTAAAAAAAAGAATATAGAAAATACTAATCTTAAAAAAATTAAATATTTATTTAATTATAAAATTATCTTCAATTTATTAATGATTCTTTAATGAAATATTTTTTTGTAGTTAATACTTTTAAAATTAATATCTTTTTTCAATGTATAATCATAATTTTTTTAAATTGAGTCAAAATTTTTAATGTATAGTCAAAACTTTTAAATTAATATCCTTTTTAAATTTTTTCACTTTCTTTTTATCAATTTTTTTTCGTTAAATTTTCTACATTAGTCATTTTTTAAATTTTTTTTAAACGATCAAAACCTTAAGAAATTTTTAAAAAATCGTTTTTTTTTCGTCATTTATTTTTTTACATACATGTTTATAATTTTCTTGGTAAAAAACTAATAAAAAATTTAAACAGTTATGTTCTAATAAAAAGTTAACTAATTTCTCTCACGAATAAAAGTTAAGCAATTTAACGTAGATGCTCCTGGTTACCTCTTTGTCACATTGTTAGTAGCACAGTTTGTTTAGTTGAGTTATTAGACAATTCCCCTGTTTGTTAGAGTAAGCAGAGTTTGCTTAGTTACATTATTACATACATATTTACAAATGAACAAAGACTCAATTATTTGAATGTAATACCACGTTCCCTTCAAAATCTCATTACTAAAATTGTTCATTTTTATCATTATGATACTTTATATTTATATTTGTAACCAACAGAAAAACATATTATGAATTCATCAATATTTACAATCAAGTCATTGATTATTTTGTCTGTTTGGTAGTGTCAAGTGACAGAAGTAAACCAAAACTGCATGAATCATTCCATTATACTTGCCAAGTTCAAGATGGGACCTTGCATATTCCAAGCAGGGGTGCTGAACCTGCCCTCCAAACTCCTTCACATTCATCTTCCCAGACAAGCCGTTCTTCCCTCCATAACTTCCGTTCTTTTTTTAAGTAAATTATCTTTGAAGAGACCAATAACATTATTAATTTAAAAATAAAAATAAATATTTTTATAAATTTTACACATTTACTTAAAATTAAAAAATAAAATAAAATAATATATTCGGCCAATATATCTCCATAAGTTTTTTTCTAAAAATCACCTACGCTCTTAGTTAAGTTATTACGGGCAAATCTCCTCTAAAATTTATAGAAATTCACCCTTAATAATGCATTATTATTTTTATTATAGAAATTAAGATCAAAGTAGTATATCGTACCAAAACATATATCATAAATATTTATATAAAAAAATATTTTTTAAATATAAACTATTTTTATGGGAGATTTTTTTACATATATTTGAATTATCATAAAATATATAATTAACAAAAATATCTAAAATTTTATCATTTATCGTTGTTTTCTTATTAAGATTTAACACTTGTATCATCTGTTTTCGTGTAAAACATATGATTATTATAAACAATATACAAAATACACGTAATAAGTTAGTATTTTGAAATAAACATGTTAAATTTTTTTTCTAAAACCATAATTTAATGTATTTTCAAATATGTTACCACTACACAAATTTATTTTAGATTTATTACATCATATAAATTCACATCATACAAACTTTAGATGACTTTCAAAAGATTACATATTGAATTAGATTAAGACATTTTGTATACGTCACACTCGCCTCTTTAAGTAAGTATATCTAACATAGGTACACAATTGGAACACATTATCTTATGTGACAAAGTAAATTCGTATGACTTTTTAGATACAATTCTTTGTCATACCACCAACTAAGTCATAAAGATCTCTTTCAACTTTTACTACATAATTCATTCATCTATGTGATTTCAATGATTAGTAGTATAAGGATAATCTCCTTCTGAATATCAATTCAATATCCTTACATATTTCACCACATAGTATCTCCCCAGGTACCCATACATATTTTAATTAATTATAGATCACATCTTGGACTCGACTTAACCTTACATACACAAATATATCTCAATCGATTACGAGTCACTCTCTTGACTTGACTAGGCCTCAACAAATATATCTTATTATAAATAACACACAAAATATTATCACATCATCTTATAATTCATCACATATATAACATACATATGGATGTCTCATGATAGTTCTCACATTATAACAAAATATTTTTGCATACATATAATAGTACTTAACACACCTCATTTCATACTTATAACACATGTTCTAACATTCTAAGTTATATACATACTATTATCACATTTACAAAGACCTTTACTTATTTTCTTTGGAGTTCAGAGTTATTTTTTATGATTTTTAAAAGTTCAAATAAAATACTTATGGGAAATCTCACTTGAGTGAAAATACATTGGAGACAAACCTCATTTATTGGTAGTTTTTCGCTTGAGCGAAAATATATTACACATTTCCCTTGAGCGATAAATTGTCACTTGAACGAAATATACAGATAACATTATAAAAACGTACCTTAAACTAGTTTCTAGGCATTAACTACTATCCTTTGAAATATTACATCATTTTCTTATAGAATATGTTATACCTAGTTCAAATATTATTATCCTATACTAATATTTCACACACATATTTCCCACATGATAAATCTAATTCAACTCATCCAATCACATATAAATACCAATAATATCAATTCACAATCAACTCTCTGCAAATCAGACAATGTAACCAAGTCATGATCACAATCCATATCATTTATTATAGGGTGTTAACTTGTCTTTTATCTCAATTTTTATCTCCCTGATTCCAAAAAAATACTCAATCTCATAAGAAGTCAGCTTTTGCTCATAGAAAACTCTAATTAATAAATTAAGTATAGCGTAATGATTTTAAGTTAGTCAAGATTCATCTTTATTCAACAAAATCCACACACACCCTGGACCCCACATGTAAACTCTTCAAATGTACATTTGAATATTCTAAAATAAACAAAAAGAAACTTACTTAATTTAAAATTTTGATCAAGTAGAAAACATCTACTCCAAAAGTATTAAGATATGCTTTGATGCAGAAGAAGAAAAAGAAAAAAAATTAAAATTTAAAAAGAAGACATAAAAAATGAATAAATAAAAAGATCTAACGAAATTAACATACTTGTTTAAAATTAAAATATAGTCTATTTAATTAAATAAGTTTTATTTAAAAGAAAACACAAACTTAACCTTTTTATTAAATATAAAATTGGACTTTAATTTTGTGGTAACAATTTGTCATTCTCACTCCAATAATGAGAAAACACAAGAAAAATAAAAAAGAAGAGTAAGTTCTTATAATACTAAGAAAGAATACAGATTCTCAAAAGTACAATTAAAATCTAAATCGTGTTAAGAACCTAAATCAGGTTTCGCCATGGGAGATGCTCTCACATTAATTATAGAAATAAATTTTTGTTTTGACTTGGTGATACTACAGCCTTCTTTTTCTGCAGTAAAAACAATTTCTGTAATTAGTGAAGCTATTGCTGTGGTTTTCGTTTTTTTCTACCATTCCGACAGAATAAAGAAAGAAAAAAAATGGGGTCCACTGTCTGTAAAATCATTTTCATTTTTGGACCGAAATGATTGTTGATATGTACAAGTGGCTGCATTCGTTGAGCACTATGGTGGAGATCGAGGTAGCTCTATGTTGTGACGGTTGGGATTAGTCACTCGCAAGAGAAGTTAGGATAAGAGACAGCTAACCGTGGACCACCTACCACATTCTCATCCATAAAGCAGTCGCGAAAGGGACAAAGAAAACGGAGTCGATTCGTCGCAAATTGGTGATTAATTTCATATGCATTGTTGTGCGGTTTGATTGATATCCTTAAGTTGGCTTCATCTTTATCCTTTCTCCTATAGTAAGCACAAACCGCAAAGACAATTTTCTCCACGGTTCTAACGAGTTGTCGTATACTAAGCCAATTCTACTTCTATTTGTTGATCACCAAATCACTCCGCAACTTGATAGACTCATCATCCAACTCAAGTACGCCACCATCGTCCACATGAACTAATTCCCTTAAGAATTTACGACAGCCAACATGATTACTCGCTTATCTTCATCACTAACATAAACTAATATTGTTAATTAGGTGCTAGAATTACATGAACCAATACATTTCGTTTGTGGAAAATGGCAAATATACAACTGTAACTCCTTCGGACATTTCTTCATAAAATCTCGACACTTAATAAGTATTTATTGACTAGTTTAAACTGGCCATGTTTTTTTTCCCGTTAGCTACACAATCTGAGAAAAAAAAAAAAGAATAAATATGTATGGATATGAACAAAACGATTTAACAAGATTGACATCAAGTTTACGTTGTTCATAAATAAATAACAGTCAATGTCTATATACTTGCACTACTAGAAAATATACTTTCAACGTCGCTGTTTAACGTCGGTTATATCTTACCCGACGTTAAATATGCTTTCAACGTCGGTTGTTGACCAACCGACGTTGAAAGTCGAATTCTGACACATTCTACGTCGCTTTAGCATGCCCGACGTGGAAAGTAGGATTTCGACGTCGGTTATGCCTTCACCCGACGTTGAAAACCCATCTGCATGGGCTTTCAACGTCGGGTGTGGGTATAACCGACGTTGAAACCCCGTTTTCCCAGGCTACCATTTTGTATCTCCCCTTACTCTCCAGCATCGCGGCCACTCCCCTTACTCTCCAGCATCGCGGCCTCCCTCGCTTTGGACTCTCCGGACGCCCTCCCTCACGTCGCCACCGCGTGACACCCCCGCCGCAGCACCTCCACCCCACTGCAGCTTCCACCCCACCGCGACGGTAGGCACCGCACCGTCCACCGCAGACTCCAGCCGCACCGCAGGCTCAACCTCCACCCTACCACAGCCTCCACCTCCACCCCACCCCACCGGAACCTATACCCCACCGCGACGCTCAGTCGCCCACCCTCCACCCCCACCGCGGCCTCCACCCACATTGCATTGTCCGCTCACCACAGCGTCGATCCTAACGCCGCACTGCATCCTCCACCTCCACCCCGGTGCAGCAGCTGCTCTGTTTCTACGTAGTGCGCACCTTCATCGCTGCCTTAACCCATAGGTACGATGTTTCCTTACTACATTTCATAGGTAGAGATTCTTAGTCATTTGCCGTTAACTGTTGATTCAATTCTTAGTCATATTATAGTTTTTTTCAATGTATTGATGATGTGTACAATTATACTTGAACTGCTTGAATATGCCAGTGGGGCTTTTTATTGTCAGGTTTCACTGTGTCATTTAAAATTGTTGCCAAAAAACAAAGGAAACTCTACGGATTTTTGTTAGAAATTAATCATGAAGTGTGAATTCTGAAAACTACATATAACAATGTAGTTATATAAGTGATGGTAGTAACAATGAAAACTCTATAATTTCAATTTATACAAATTTGGTTTTGACCAAAAAATAGACGAAATTCTGTTGAAATTTCGTTACAAATTAATCTACTTTGGTATAGATTTCATTAGAGATAACGATTATTAGTATTAATCGTTTTATGGGTTTCTCATTTGTAGACTCCAATTCCAAAATGGATCGAAGTTGGGTAAATGCAAGTCGTATTTCACAAGAGTATGAGAATGGAGTTGAAGAATTTTTGCGATTTGCCGAACACAATGGCACCAAGGTTAATGGAAAATTGTATTGTCCATGCGTTAACTGCGTTAATGGGAGAGTACACACACTAGAGACAATACGGGAACATCTTTTATGTGATGGGATAATGAAGAATTATATCCTATGGACATGGCATGGTGAAGTGATTGATACACCAATAGTAACACAAGCTCGAGGAAGAGGAGGATATGACAATGGAAGATCGAATAGAAGACATGATTCGTGATGTAGGTCAAGAGAATTTTCTGCAAGCACATGCTCGCTGTCTATGATAAATTGAAGATAGATTCAGGAGATACCTCTGTATGCTGGATGTACAACATTCACGCGATTGTCAGCTGTATTGAGATTGGTCAATTTGAAGGCCAAATTTGGTTGGAGTGATAAAATTTTCACTGAGTTACTAGAAGTTTTGAAAGATATGCTCCCAAGCGATAACACCTTGCCTGATCGTATGTATGAAGCCAAAAAAATACTTTGTCCAATGGGTTTACAGTATAAAAAGATACATGCTTGCCCTAATGATTGTGTATTATACAGAAAAGAGTTTGAAAGCCTACATGAGTGTCCAAGATGTGGTGTATCGCGTTACAAATTGAAAGACAAGGATGATAATAGCGAATGTATTGATAGAAAGAGACCTCCTGCAAAAGTTATATGGTATCTTCCAATTATTCCAAGATTGAAGCGATTGTTTGCCAATGGAGAAGATGCCAAGAATATGATATGGCATTCAACTGCACAAAAACGTGATGGATTGCTTCGTCATCCGGCCGATTCTCCACAGTGGAAGAAAATTGACTGCCTATTTCCAAGTTTTGGCAGTGATGCAAGAAATGTTAGACTTGGACTAGCCACAGACGACATGAATCCTTTTGGTAACTTAACCAGTAATCACAGCTCATGGCCAGTTCTTTTAGTGATTTACAACCTTCCACAATGGTTGATTTTCAAGCGCAAGTACGTGATGTTATCCATCATGATTGCAGGTCCAAGACAGCAGGGTAATGACATAGATGTTTATCTAAGTCCGTTAATAGATGACTTAAGGCTATTGTGGGAGGAAGGAGTGGATGTGTTTGATGCATATCAACAGCAGAGCTTCAAGTTACATGCAATGTTATTTTGTACTATCAATGACTTCCCAGCATATGGAAACTTGAGTGGGTATAGTGTCAAGGGTCATCATGCTTGTCCTATTTGTGAGGAAGATACAAGTTTTCTACAATTGAAGCATGGAAAAAAGACTGTGTATAATAGGCACAGAAAATTTCTTTCACATAATCACCCATATCGAAGATTGAAGAAAGCTTTTAATGGTCAGCAGGAAGATAAAATTGCCAAACAACCTTTAACTGGTGAACAAGTTTATGAACGAGTTAGAAACATTATTGTTGTCTTTGGAAAGACTAAAAAACAGTCGTCTGATAAAAGCTTGTGGAAAAAGAGATCAATTTTCTTTAACCTTCCATATTGGAGTCATCTAGATGTGAGACATTGCATTGATTTTATGCATGTGGAGAAGAACGTATTTGATAGTCTCATTGGCACACTATTGAACATTAAAGGAAAAACAAAGGATGGAGTCAAAGCTCGTCAAGATCTATGTGAATTGGGAATACGTCCAGAATTACATCCAAGACCTGAAGGCAAGAGAACATATTTACCACCAGCTTGTCACACATTGTCAAAGAAGGAGAAGACTAGTTTATGTCAGTGTCTTCACAGTATTAAAGTGCCACAAGGATACTCTTCAAATATTAAGAGCCTTGTGTCCATGAAAGATCTGAAGCTAGTTGGGTTAAAGTCGCATGATTGTCACGTTTTGATGCAACAACTCTTACCCGTAGCTATACGTGACATATTGCCAAAGAATCTACGGCATGCAATTATGTGTCTTTGTTTCTTCTTTAATGCTATATGTGCCAAAGTAGTTGATGAAAAATCATTGGAGCAGTTGGAAAATGAAGCTGTGGTTATATTATGTCAGTTGGAGATGTATTTTCCTCCATCATTTTTTGACATTATGGTGCACTTAATAATTCATCTTGTAAGAGAGATAAGACTGTGTGGTCCGATTTATTTGAGGTGGATGTACCCAATTGAGCGATGTATGAAGATCTTTAAAGGGTATACAAAGAATCCATATAGACCTGAAGCTTCTATTGTTGAAAGGTATATTGCAGAAGAAGCTATAGAATTTTGTTCTGAATATTTAGGAAAGGCCCTAGCAGTGGGTGTACCTACTCAACGACATGATCATAGAATAAATGGTAAGGGCACTCGTGGGGTCAAAATACAATCAAAAAATGCTAGTGAGTTGACCAGGGCACACTTGTATATTCTAAACAACACAGATGAAGTTCTTCCTTACATATCTGCTCATCAATCAATATTGAAGACCCTCAACCCCAAAATGAGTGAGCGGTGGTTGGTTAATGAACATAATAATACTTTTGTTAGCTGGTTTAAAACAAAAATCTTTTCCGAGGACAATGCATTTGATACTTTGAAATGGCTAGCACATGGTCCTAAACAGAACGTCGTGACTTGGACTGGGTATGACATTAACAAATAATCATTCTACACAAAGTTACAAGATGAAAAAAGTACAATCCAAAATAGTGGAGTATCTATTGAGGCGACATCCATGCACTTTTCTAGTTCAAAGGATAAGAACCCAATTATGGCGTCTATGAGTTACTTTGGAGTGATTGAGGAGATTTGGGAGGTTGACTACATTCAATTCAGAGTTCTTATATTCAAATGTAAATGGATTGATATTAATACTGGTGTTCAAACTGATGAAATGGGATTCACTTTGATAGACCTTAAGAAGATAGGACATAAGGAGGAACCATTCATAATGGCGTACCATGCAAAACAAGTTTTCTATGTAACTGATTCATGTAATGACAGATGGTCAGTGGTACTCCAAGCAAAAGGGAATGATGTTATGCATGAAGAAGATGATGAATTAGATGATATTATTAACATCCCCACTCCATCACGGATGCCTAGTAGTATTGATGATATGCAAGAAGATTTGGTTCATGCTATTCGTAAAGATCATGATGAAGGCATATGGGAAAACTTAACTATTTAAGTTATGTGTTCATAGCTAATTTGTGTTTATATTGAAAAAATGTGATAAATTGTGTTTATATTTCAAATATGTGATAAATTGTGTTTATATTCCAATTTATGCAAAAACTTAATTTTTTATTTTTAATAGGCAAATGGCATCTCCTCCAGCATCTCCTCCAGCATCTCCCCCAGCATCTCCCCCGGCATGTCCACCCCCCCCCCCCCATCTCTAAAGAGGACTCGACAAGCCACACGGTTGAAAAAGTTGACCGTTCGTCATATGGCAGGAGATAAGTTGGTTGTGAGTGTGGATCCAAAGACTGGCAAAATATCAGGGCCACATCACACTCAATTTAGGTCCTACTTGGGTACTCTTGCTAGAGAAAAGGTATGTAATTTTTTAGAGTTTTTAACTTGTTATGCATATATGGTCAGCATATGTAAATGGATTGATATCTAACGTTTTAAGTTCATAATTAGGTATCTATTTTGCATCCATCTTGGGATTATGTGGAGGAGACTTGCAAAAATTTAATTTGACAAGATATTTTGGTGAGTTTTGTTAACTCGTTAAATTATGTTAAGTTAAGTTAGATCCTAAACTTTGTTATCCTAATTTATTTTGTTGTTTTTGCAGAATCACTTTGATATTGTTAACTCTGAACAAGTTAGGAGAAAAGTCATGTCATCTATTGCCAAAATGTGGAGGCAATTCAAGTCAACATTGACTTCAAAATGGATTTTTAATGACCAAGCCATTAGCAAAGGATTAACTCCTTGTCAGCGTTATGGCATAGATGAGGAAACTTGGAAGCAGTTTGTCAGGAGTAAGACTGGTCCACAATGGGAGGTATGTTACTATTTAAAAACTTTGGTATGTTTCCATATTGTCTTATTAATTTAGCACATTGTAATATGATATTATGTTGCAGGAGAAGCGAATAAAAGGAAAGGAGATTCAGAGGCTGAATGTGACCCCCCACTGACTGTCTCGTGGGGGGTATGATTTGTTGACGCAACGCATGATGAAGGAGAAGGCTAAACTCCGAGAAGCTGAGTTAGCCTCTTCTGGTGTAAGTCAGGAAGAAATTTCCCCACCATCTCCTCCAAAACGTCATCAAAAATGGAAGAGGGCTCGGCAAAAGCCCTCCGGTGAAATGACATCAGAGGAGGCCCGCTTGATTGCTGAGCGGATTGTAAGTCAAATTAGTTTCTTTCAACCTCATTAACCATGCTTTGTCATTCATCAATTTTTTTTTACAATATATAATGCTCAATTGTAGGATTCTTTAGAGGAGCAGTATACACAGGGAACATTCGTTCCCCGTGGTCGTGAAGATATATTAACTACTGCTATTGGACGCCCGGAACACCCAGGGCGTGTTCGTGTTGTTGGAGCTGGTGTGGGTATTCGAGCATATTTTGGAGCTCCATCATCGGACCATACCCACACCACATCATTGAGCCGGCAGGAGATGGCCGGATTGGAGGAGAGTCTAGCAGCGAAGCCGAGACCAGCGATGGTTGAAGAGGCGACGCGACGCTGACACCAGCCATTACCGCACGAGTTCAGGAGGAGATGATGCGTGTATTTGGTTCAAGTCTAGCATCCATAGGTGTCACACAGCCTACCCACCCACCTATGGATGTTCCTCCTCCATCTCGCCGCACGAGTTAGCACTAAGGGTAGTTGTGCTTGAGCCAAATACTGCTGATCAAGAGCTTCCTGCTACTAATCGGGAGGTTGTTGTTGTTGTTACGAACATCGACCACTCAGGTATGTGTGGATGATATCTTAATGACAAAAGTTCATGTGCATATTAAATAATTAATGTCTTATTTTTGTGTAATCAGGTCAGTGTGAATTTTATGTTGATGAGGATGGATCTGAACCACGATTGGTGGCGGTTGGTTCAATTGAAGAGGGGGCCTCTACAATTCATAGTGTGCCTTTAGCACCTAACTTGGCCAAAGTGGTCATTGAAGAGGTTCGAGATGCTTATGCTCTTGTACCTGTACCCACGGACGAGGTGATGACAGGTGGGACAGGCCCTCCGGACCTTCATTGCATGGCCTAGACATCTAATCAGGCCTATTTTGAAAAAGGTTTGCATATACTTTCTATTAATTATCATATGTAGTCTGGTCACTGTTTTTTATTATTTCTCAAGTCAATGTTATTTTATGTAGGATGTTCAGAAGCCACCCCAGTTGCCTAAACTGGTTCCTACTTCCCATACTAGTAAAGGTAAGGAAGTAGATGTCCCAGAAAATCCAATTTTTCAACTACTATCTGTTGTCCCACAGTTGTATATTCAATCTTTTCAAGTGAAGTGGGATGTTGATAAGTTAGGGGTAGACAATAAGAACTTTCCCCTTTACATTGACCACACCGATGTTGTGGAGATAGCAATTGGCAATCAGTGTCTAAACATAGCAGTGTTACAATTTTGGACAATGTAAGTATTTATTTTTATTTACTAATTATGTTATTTGAAGTTATCGTCATATTTAATGTACATTGAACTGGCTACTTTAGGATGATGAATGAATTGTCGGAGGAACAACGCACCCAAGATGTGTATGGATTTTTTGAGCCCCAATCCATACAAAAATCAGGAAACAAGAGAGAAGAAGTTCAAATATACATCCAAAATTGGATGATGAAGTCAAGGAAGAAAGTTTACTTGGGTGCTTACCACCATCAGTAAGTATTTAAGCGTATGAAATTATTCGCATTAAATTTTATAGTGTATTGTATTATCCTAACTTTTTGTAATGTAAGCATAAATCATTGACAGTTGTTGGTTGTTTGCCCAAAGCAGAATGTTGTGGCTTGGTTCTGCTCACTTGGGCAAGAAACCTGATGCAGATCTTAAAAACATTGTAAACGAGTACACATTCTTATAATAATTTAAACAATTATTAATTGTTTTGTTACTTAATTGTTTCATTATATCTTGTATTGCACAGTGCATTTAAGGTTTGCAATACAATTGATGGAGTACACACAAGCAAAAGCACGACTCCAGATTGGATTTTTGTTAATGTAAGTCATTTTATATTTATGTATTATATCATTCATTTTATATGTCAAATTATTATATTATTTTTTGTAGTGTAATAGGCAACCAGGATCTTATGAGTGCGGATATTATGTTATGCACTTGGATGTGGCTGATTGTTGTTAGCAAGACTGAGGATACATGGAATCAGGTTTGCTTAAATTTAGTATTTAATAAAAGACCCAGTATTGTGTCATTGGATACTCTGTTAAATTATCTTTTTTCTTGTAACAGGTATTTTCAGACAGGGAAGCATTGCCCATAGAGACCATTGACGATATTAGAAACACATGGGCCGATAAGTTTGTTAAAGTTAGAAGTAGGCAAGTTTAGTTATTAATTTAGTACTTAGTTTAGTAGTTAGTTTAGTAGTTAGTTTAGTAGTTAGTTTAGTTACTTTACTAGTTAGTTTAGTTACTTTACTAGTTAGTTTACTAGTTAGATTAGTAGTTAGTGTATTTGGTAGATAAGTAGTTGGATACACTATAATTTTGGATACAATTTTATTTTTGGATGCACATTCAATTGTTTATATCTTGTACATTGTCTGCCTGGGTTGTATTCAAATTTGCAGGTATGTATATATACAAACATTGGGTACCCTGTATAAACAAAGCGTCCATTTAAAAAAAAAATAGACTTTCTACGTCGGTTATTGTCACAACCGACGTAGTAAACATCAAAAATACAGTGTCGACCGGTGTACTCGCTTGAGCGACGAAAGCTCGCTTGAGCGACGAAAGCTTCAAACAAAGGGGACTCTCGGGTTCCATCTCGCTCAAGCGAGCGTTTCAACGTCGGTTATCCAGACCCGACGTTGAAAGTATACACTTTCAACGTCGAGTATGAATAACCGACGTTGAAAGCCTAAACTTTCAATGTCGGTTATCTATACCCGACGTTGAAAGTGTATACTTTCAACGTCGCCTGATACAACGTCGATTGTATAACTGATGTTGAAAGCCTTATATAACCGACGTTGAAAGACATATCTGTAGCAGTGTTGGACTCTTGACTTTAGTAGGATGAGTGGCCAATTTCACCGTATACTTGTTGTCACAATATACACTCTGACAGAGTTGGTGGAGATTTAAATACATGTTGGAGTTGTCTAAGTCATAGTAAATTAGAAGTTAAACTATTCATTGATTTCTATTTTGTTTCAGCTTATGGTTTTGTTGACTTTTAGAGGACGGTGTCTGCATCAAGGCTACTTTGTTGACTTATTCAACTATCTTAAGTTGCATTAAAAATGAAGTAATTAATACTCAATTAGATAAGTATATTTTAAATTTTTAGACAACAAATTAATTGTTGGACTGATGTTGGCTCATTAGCATGTCAGGATGCTGAAACCTAGTTCTGCATTAGATTCACTTAATATTGTTGTCAATACTTCTGCAATTAGCCTGGAGAGTATCCATGGAGTGAAACACTAGTGTCTCTGAGCATTCCAGGGTGAGCAATTACACAAGGACAACTTATGCAGGTTTATTTTAAGAGTTGTCTACTGAATTACTCCAAAGTCTTGTTTCCCTTCTTGAAAGAGGAGGAAAGCTGGTTCACTGAAATTAGACTTTTAAGTTTAATCTTAAATATCCGAAATAATAGATTAGATTAAAATAGAAAAAAATTAGTTTAAATTTGAATCGGAACTATTTAGATGAAGTTAGTTTATAAGTATATGAATGAGTTATTTTATAAAATATTAATTATTTTTGAAATAAAAATTTAAAAAATATATGTATTATAAATTAATTTGATAATAAATTTATTTATTTTAAAAATAAAGATTAGAATAAATTTTTAACAATTATTTATTTTAAGATTTAATAGTTGAATTAATTTGAATTAATAAATTATTAAAAATGAATTATTTTGAAATTTAATAGATTTTTTAATAATTTATATATTAAATCAATAAATAAAAAATAATTTTATTAATATAATTTAAATTTTAAAAATATTATTATTTATTTATATTAAATTATTTTTTAATTTTTAATCAAACTAAAATTAACTATTAGTCTAATATAGGATAAGTTAAATTAAAAATTATATATTATTTTCAAATATAGGTGAATTTTTTTTTTTTTGTTACTTGTAAGACTGCTCAATTTGAATTAGAATGCCGTTTTTACAGCTATATGAAAGATTAAGATTCATGAATAATGTTTGACATCTAAAGAACCTATGATTAAGCCGTAGAAGAAAATCATCACCTATTCTAAATGGAAATGATTGAGGTTTGGTTGAACTCCAGTACATATTGAACACCGTTTTCATGGTGCACCTCCAAAATCTGTAACCGCCTAAGAAAAAGATGGTTTGAAAGATCCACACGAAAAAGTAAAAAAAAAAAAAAAAAACTTTAATTTCCATAAAATTTGAATCTGATTAAATTAATTTGAAGGAAAAGAACTTTTAAAAATGTATTTTTTATGATTTATTTTTACATTCGTCTTTATCTTATTGTAATCTTGTAAAGAAAAATATTGTTTAACAATTCACTCTATGTAAATAATTTATATTCTGAGTGAGAGAAAAAGATAGAAAAATAAAAATAATATTTTTCTTTTTATATTGAGATGTGTATATATTAAAATTGTCTTGCAAATGTAGTTGAAAGGCAGATTGAATACAATACAGCTTTCAAATCACACAAAAGGCAAGGAAAATGGATGGAACATGTGTGGTGCAGTCATAACTCAATATTGAGTCCTATCAATTTAATTTTGTCGTGCGTTACCAGATTAGTATCACTGTAACACAGACTTTGTCACAGACAACGTGGCAACCACAGCTCCTCCTACTCGCCGCATCTTCACTTTCTTTTAAATTAAGAATAATATTATATTATTAATAAAAATGAAACGATTGTTATTTAATTAATTTAAATTTCAATTAAATGCTTTTATTTTATTATAATTTAAAATTGTTAATTTTTGTAACCAGTGCCTCTTATAAGTGCATTCTTTAGAGGAGTTAAAAAAATGAAACTACCAAAATAGTATAATCGAGGAGGAGTTTGATACGCATATACAATTTGTTTGGGTAAGGAAGAAGATGGATGGGTTGCGATGCCCTTGTCGGCATATTAATCATGTCTATATATTTGGATATGTAATTTTTAAGAGGAATACGTAGATTAGTGATGGATTTTATTGAAATTGAGGGTCATGCTGTATTAAAGTTTATTTTAAATTTTTTAATAATTTATAATTTTGATCCTTAAATTTTAATATATTTATTTATATATTTATAATTTTATTTTTTAAATTTTTTAAAATTTTTATATAATTTATAATTACTTAACCTCTAAGAATCAATAATCATTGTTTCGATATACTAATTTGAGGAGAAATATTTTGTTAGAATCATAACATTTACTGTGTTTTGTTTCTTTAAAGAATGTAACAAATTTGGCTACAAAACATCTTAATCCTCTTCAGAAAACATCTTACATTATAAAAAAAAACATAATTAATTATATAACTGAAATAATTAACTATACTCAAACAATTATATAATAAATCACTTAATATTTTCAATTTAATAGATTATCTCAACCCTATAGTCATTTTTTATGTATAAATCACTACTACAAATAAAGCTTTCAACGTCGGTTCGGAAGGCTTTCAACGTCGGTTTAATAACCGACGTTGTATCAGCGACATTAACTTTCAACGTCGGTTAAAAAAACCGACGTTGAAAAATACACTTTCTAAGGGAACCGCTATCTAATGTCGACTTTCAACGTCTGTTCTTAAATACCGACGTTGAAAGTATGATTTTTTAAATTAATAATTTTTATTTATTTACAACCCCTTTACCCCCCTTTTATTTATCTAGAAGTCTTCCCTCTCTTCCTATTATATTTTTATTAGGTTCTCCATCTCTTTATATTATATTTTTTAGAAGTTTTTTAATTTTTAAGAGAATTGTCATTGGCAAGATTCGAACCCGATACTTTAGAGTTGGAGGTCGATACTCCAACCACTAAACTACTTGAATTTTTTGATAATAACTTACGAATAAATTATATTTATATACAAATAAATATATATCCGTGTAAATATATACAAATAAACCCAGTACTTTCATCTTCTTCGCATCGATAATCCTCCAAAATTTTGTGTTCTTCATGCTGACAACCCTCCCAAATTCACCTTCCCGCTCACAATTTCACTCCCTCTTTTCGACCTTGTACCAGTGACTATCCACCATTGTTCGAGTTTAATCACCTTCGTCTCTCCAACCCCAATCCTCCACCCTTCTATTCGAGCTTCCAAGATCTTTAACCCAAGCATGCATGACTCGACCTCAAGCTTGAAATCCAACCCAATGACCTTGAATCTCAAATCTGAGTGACCAAAACACCCAATCAAAACACTTTACAAAAATGTATATCAATTAAAACAGATTTGTTTTAACTGATACGTATGACAACGTTTATATCAATTAAAACACTTTACAAAAAATATTCTAAGTTGATTTAATCGATTGTTTCGCGATTCAATCGATTGAAATACTGCAAAACTTTCTCGTAAAACTTTTCAAGTAATTTTAACTGATAAAAATAAGTTTTAATCGATTAAAACGCTGTGCAGAAATTGTTTTAATCGATTGAAACGAGATTTAATCGATTAAAATAGTTCTGATCGGTCATAACCGCTATCTAAAATGTATCTCGCTTGAGCGACACCATTCTCGCTCGAGCGAAACGCCCCTGCACAAAATTAGCATTCTCGGGTTGTATTTCGCTTGAGCGACACTTCCCTCGCTCGAGCGAAATAATATTCTGATCGATCATAACTTGAAATGATCGATCATAAAGTTGACATTAGATAGCGGTTCCCTTAGAACCGCTATCTAAAGTGTATCTCGCTTGAGCGACACCCTTCTCGCTCGAGCGAAAAGCCCCCTGCACAAAATTAGCATTCTCGGGTTGCATTTCGCTTGAGCGACACTGCCCTCGCTCGAGCGAAATAATATTCTGATCGATCATAACTTGAAATGATCGATCATAAAGTCGACATTAGATAGCGGTTCCCATAGAACCGCTATCTAAAGTCGACTTTAGATAGCGGTTCCTTTATAACCGCTATCAATAAGTAAAAATAAAAATAAAAAAAGACTTTCAACGTCGGTTCATCTAGAGCCGAGCGTGGAAAGTGTTTTCTACGTCGGTTAACTAAGAACCGAGCGTAGAATGTGTCCAACATTCAGCTTTCAACGTCGTTTTTTAACCAACCGACGTTGAAAGTGTATTTAACGTCGGCTCGGCTGAACCGACGTTAAATGGCGACGTTGAAAGCATATTTTGTAGTAGTGAATGTGGATCTATTGCGTAAGAGAAACAAAAAAAATTAAGTAAAAAAATACTTATTCATTTAAGAAAAATGACATGAAAAAATATAATATCTATTTAAAATAATAAATAAATAAATAAAATATATATTTAATTACAGAATTATTCATATAATTATTAATTAATTATAAATAAAATAACTTTATAAATTAATAATAAATTTTTTCTTTTCTCATTTTTTTTCTTTTTGTTACCTAATGGACTTTAGAAAGTTTAAAATAATAGTTTTTGTAAAACTTGTGTCTGTTTTGATAATACAAAAAATGTATCAAAATTATTACAAATAAAATTTTAGTTACTGATTAAACATTAAAGTAGAAGTCAACTTACTTATTCATTCTTCTAGGGATTTTTAAAAGATGAATTACATATATTGTGCAGAGAAGCATGAGTTTTTTCATATATTTTTATTGAGAAATTATATTATTTTGTAAAAATCATATATCGACAAAATATATACTACTCCTCCGGTAGAAATGATTATTTTGAATGAAAATATTTTAAGAGTTATTAATAGTTTTTTATATTAAACATTTAAAATATTGTAGTCATAAATTTCAAAATCTATCATAACATACCAGAAGAAACACGTACATACCAGAAGAAACACGTTGCTGTGATGTCTGTGTATACTCTTTTTTACAATAATTAAAAAATATAATTAAGAAAACAGTTATAATAATAGTTATCAAAATTTTATCTCATTTCTTACACAGTAATAGCTTCTTATTTTTGTGAGGTATGTTTTTTTTAATATTATAATAAGATTATTGTGCAAGAAAACTTTGTAACGAAAATTTTCTCATGCATAGTAAATTTTTGCTTTTATATATACACGTACTGAAGCGGGGAGGAGGCAGAATAAAAATTTCCTCTCATCATTCTTCTTCTTTTATCTAAATTTCAAGCAACGATACTCTACTCCTGCAGGATCCGGTGAAACAGGAGAGGGTTTGAATTAAGTGGAAAAGCTTCGGTAGAAATATCATACAAGGTAAGGGGAAATTTAATTCATTCAATATATGAAATTGAATTGTTGGGTACTCTGTGAATAAGGAATAGGAGTAGAAATATGAATTATTGAAATGTCTGATTTTGAAGAATGTCTGATTTTGAAGAACTGTTCACCGTTTGAAAGTTTTTGAAATTCTTGAAATAAAGGATGAATTATATAATAAAATGGTTGTTTTTAACTTAAATTGAACATGTTTATAGTTTAATTTTGATTTGGAACAAATTTGGGTGATTGAAACCGAGAAATTTGAAACCTGGATTTTGAAAATGGCGTACTCGAGGTGATTACTATTCATATTTTGCAAAATTTTAAATATTGATTAAATTCTTGAAATTAAGGATGAATTATATGGTAAAATTGTTGTTTTCAACTTAAATTATATATAATTTATGTTTAATTTTGATTTGGGACTAGTTTGGTTGTCTAAAATTGAGTAATTTGAAATCTGACAAAATCTGCAAAATTTGACACTGTTACTGGGGCGAAGGAAGAAGAAAGAGATATGGTGGGGATTTTTTAAAAAGATCAAGGGTAAAATAGTCATTTTACATCCTAGGGACATAAATGTAATTTTCAAAAATGTTCAAGGGCAAAATAGTCATTTTACATCCTAGGGACATAAATGGAATTTTTGAAATTGTTCAAGGGTAAAATAGTCATTTTCAGGACATGGAAGGAATTTTTGAAAATGTCCAAGGGCAAAATAGTCATTTTCAGGACATGGAAGGAATTTTCAAAAATGACCAAGGGTAAAATAGTCATTTAGGGACATACAAGGAATTTTAAGAAAAGATTAAGGGCAAAATAGTAATTTAATGATTTCGAAAATGATTTTGAAAATAATTTTGGAAATAGTTTCGGAAATGATTTCGGAAATGATTTTAGAAAAATATATATAAAGAGAGAGAAAATGAAAGTAGTGTATTATGACGTGTGTGGGTCAGACTGAGCCTGAGAGCTGATGCCCAGAATCAGTCTTGAGACGTTATATATTAGCTAGACTGAGCCGGAGGGTTGGTGCCAGAATCAGTCAAATCCTATTTTTATTGACTCGAATGAGTTGGGAGGACAGGTGGTCCAGAATCCGACAAATGTGAATAATTTTTGTTATGTTTGAATGGTACCCGGGGTGGTACAGAGTACATTAGTGTAATAACTATGTCGGAGAATTCTGAATGAGGTCCCAGACTTCACTGATTGGTCGGATCAGGTAGACTATGAGATCAGGTGGTGAGAAGTCGATGGGGGATGACTGGTGGCGCGCTCGGAGGGGTACTCCAGTATGAGTGATGAAGGGCGCCAGTAATCCTACTCTTTGTGGAGGGTGGTCAGAATGGTACTGCGGGTACGTACCGATCACAATGTGGCCACAAATGATAGCCTCTGAGTTCGGGCATAATTAGGGTATACTTTCGGAATGTGTCTTAGTGTGTTGATAATTTCGTAATTGATCATAATATATAATTATTACTTCTATATCTGTTTTATTATATCGAATGATTTAATACTTACCCCTATTTTTCCATGTGGATGAGATCTGCGATGATCATTTTTATGTGGGAGCAGATCGGGAGTTAAGAGATAGAGATGTGACTACTTGGACAACGGAAATAGTTCAGTGGGATAGACTTCGAGGAGTTATTTTTATATGTATAATATATAAATAAATTATGTTACTATATTTTGAGGTTCCGTTAGTGAACCGGAATTTCAATCTATGTTACAATTACACTAATATAATGTAAAATAGATATCATTATTTCCTTATTTACTACTTTGTGAAGACATTATTATAATAGCGATTTATAGTTTCATTATAATTTTTCTCGGAGGAGAATACAATGTATTGAACACATTATCATTACTGTGAGGGTAAAAACATTAAAAAATAGTTAAAACAAATATCATCATTGTTAATTGTTATGTTATAGAAGATATACATAAAGTTAAGATATATTTTTTTTTCTTATAAGCGACCTAACTTTGAAGATAGGGTGGTTACGTTTGAACGAGAGTGATGATGCAATTGTGGGGTTGGGTGGATGGTCTTACATTGGCTGGAGAGGGAGATGAAAATTAAAGGTGCCATTTTTTTGTGTCAGGGTGTTTTCGTTGAGAGAAATTACGTATTCATTTTGAGTGATTGGGCCCTTCTGAGTTGGGCCTCAGGTGTCTGAAAGAGGAAATGTGAGTTTGGTTTATTCAAAAAATGTGTGTGCATGAATCAGTTATGATAAAGAGAAAGAAAAAGGTTGTTGCACTCTCACATTTTGTGTCTACCAAAATTAGAAGGTATTTATATCATAATTAAATGAGTCACCAATTAAATTTATTTTTAAATTTATTTTTTCAATTCATAATAATATTTATTTTATTTATCTGGATTTTTATATTTTTAAAAAGGAGTTATAAGTTTAAAATAAACAAAAGTGATTCTTGAAAAATTAATTGTTATTTCAATAATAACACAATTTTACGTAGATTAAAATAAAATAAATGAATGTCAGAATAAAATTTTGAATGAATCTTTCTTTTACTCTCCTTCTTATTATCATATATTTGTTTTGTTTATATATATATATATATATATATATATATATATATATATATATAAACAAAACAAATATATGATAATCGAAGGAGAGTAAAAGAAAGATTCATATATATATATCTTCTAGGTGGCATAGGTGGCATAGAAAGTAATGCATATCTCCTAGAAAGTGCATCAGCTACTACATTCCCTTTTCCCTTTTTATGTTTGATGACATATGGAAATTGCTCCAAGAACTCAACCCATTTGACATGCCTCTTGTTTAACTTACCTTGTCCCTTTAAGTATTTCAAAGATTCATGATCACTATGAATTACAAACTCTTTTGGTAAAAGGTAATGCTGCCATGTTTGTAAAGCACGCACTAAGACACACACAATTTATTTGCTTTAAACAATAATCCATTATGCCTAAAGTAACCATTTTTAGAAAACCTTTCACATGCAGCAAAAGTTTTAGCAAAATCCACATCATTCACATACATCTCTTTCAAAGATTCAAGACCAAACAATTTAGTTTCAAGCATAGAAAGTAATGCATATCTCCTAGAAAGTGCATCAGCTACTACATTCCCTTTTCCCTTTTTATGCTTGATGACATATGGAAATTGCTACAAGAACTCAACCCATTTGACATGCCTCTTGTTTAACTTACCTTGTCCCTTTAAGTATTTCAAAGATTCATGATCACTATGAATTACAAACTCTTTTGGTAAAAGGTAATGCTGCCATGTTTGTAAAGCACGCACTAAGGCATACAATTCTTTATCATAGGAGAGTAAAAGAAAGATTCATATATATATATATATATATATATATATATATATATATATATATATATATATATATTTATATTAATTTATTATGAGGATTAAAATGGTCTTGACAAAAGTTAGAAAAATATATTCTATAACGTAGTAATTGAGTTTTTCTTTATATATATATATATATATATATATATCGAAACTAATGATAACAAATATAATAATTGCATAGATATGTAAAAAATCTATAAAATGTTAAATAAATTTAAAATATTGTTCAATGAATTAAGGTCTTTGAAAGATCATTATTGTTAGAATATAGCTGAATTTCTAATTATACTTTTACATGTTTAAATTTAGGTAATTATTAGATTAACATTTAAAATAAATTAAGCTAATTTAGTTACTTGTTTTTGTTTCTATTTATAGTTTTTTTCTACCATCTAATATTTCTAGTCATAATTTATCCTTCCCATCAAATATTTTCTATTTATTTATCCTTTACATTTATATAAAATAAGTATCAGATGATTTCTTATTGGATCAATCTTAAATTTAGTGTTTTATTTATACAGTCTTAATTTTTAATGTTTTATTTTAACTATTATTATTATTATTATTATTATTATTATTATTATTATTATTATTGTTGTTTTTTATATTTCAAATTTAATATTGACAAATAATCTAAAATAAATAGATTAAATATGAATATGAATGTAATTGATGATGATGGAGATTGATCCTAAATGAGGGTACATCGATCTTCACTCGACAACATGTTCGATGAATTATATTGGTAAGATGACAAATAATATTAGTAAAGATCTTGTTTATTATAAATTATCTTAAACCTGACACCTCGAAGTATGAAACTTCTGTAATTTAACATAAAGTATGAATTACATTTCAAAAATACATGAATATTAAACTTGAGAGACCCCTTTTCATTAGTAGTTTTACACCATAGATGGTCAAGATGTTAATATTGACATTGCTAATAATGCATGTTTAATGATCTTTAAGATAATTATTTACTAATTTTTCCTAATTAAACATGCATACACATACAACTTTGCAAATTTTGTTTAGATTTAAAACTTGTTGACAATTTTTTCTTATCTATTTTATTTCAAGGTCACTAATGATCATTCATGACATTCAACTTCGTCATTGCATTCAACTTCAGAAGGAAAAGTGATTCATTTAGGTCAAGTAGATGAGAGTGTAATAAAATTGGTTACTACTTAAAAGATTTGAATTGATCATAATAGACTTTATAAATGTCGGGATGATATACTAGATGTAATATAAGGTTCCACTTATATCTAATAATTGGTTTAGAAATCAAAATAAAATTATGCTTCTTGTACATGATGATGGTTATATAAGAGACTAGAATATATAGATTTCTCTTATATACAACCATTTTGGTCCTAATTATAATCAACATATGTTAAGGTAATTAATTATTTAATTAAAACATTAAAATGCAAAATTTAAAAGTATTACACATTATTAACTTTTCTTATAAATAAATAAAAAATTAGGATTCGACATGGACATGCACATGTAACCAATAATTTTTACTTAGAATGGATTCAATATACCATCGGTAGAAACATGAGACTTAGCCGCAAAAGCAAGTTAATCTCTTTATAGTACCAATAAACAGAAACAAAGAGATAATCAATTTTCATAATTCCATTTCAACAACATAATATCTAATTAATTACTAGAGCATCTCAATTTTTGAATATTATACATAGAAAACAATTTTAGTCTTTTGTTGATGATTTAATATACATATGAGAGAGAATAATCACAATAAAGATACATGAGAACTTCATTGTGTGAAAGACAATTTTGAAAATGAAGCTTTATTTTCAGTAACAAAAAGAAAAAAACGTGCTAAAAAACAAAATTATAATAAAAAACAAAGTTTAAAAATAGTTAATCTTATATTTGTAAGATTATTGACAATGTCATTATTATAATATAGTAAAACATCTATATGTTAATAAAAAATAAAGAAAATGATCTCAAGCTGAATCTGATATTATATAAAAATTTTCCCTGTTAAATAATAAAAATTTAATTTTTTCAAAAATATATCAAAATCTCGTTATATTAGAATTTTTATCTATTAAACAATAAAAAATTAATTTTCTCAAAAATATAACAAAATCTCGTTATATTATAAATTTTACTTCTAATCATTTTTTTCTTATTTATTTTTATAATAAATAATTTTAATTAATTTATATGATAATATATCAAATCAAAACAAATAATAAAAACATATTAAATGAGATAAATTAGTTACGATGTAAGAATAATAATTAATAATTAAGAAGTTAATCTTCTCGTTACACCTCAAAAATTTTCTAATATAGCAAATAATTCAATAAAATAACAAAAACAAAAAATACTTTAAAGACATGCTTAATTTTTAAAAACAGGTTCATAAATTCAAGCTAATAATGAGAAAATAGTGAAAAATTCCAATATCCCTAACGAATAGTATATAAACCAAATAATCTTTACCTCTCAGATTGAATATCTCAAGTTGGATGGAGTAATAAACCCGAATTCGACTTTGATAAATTTTACTTAGAACACATATTTTTATTCAAATTACAACAAAATATTATATAAATTTCAAATACATTCCATTCAAAAACTACTATTTTATTTCTATTAAGCATTTAAGCACCCGTATTTATCCTTAATTTGTATTTACACATATAATATAAATAATGAAATTTAATATTATTTATATACCTTTTATCCGTATTTTCTTTTCTTTTATTGATTCTATTTAAAATACTATATTTTATATTTTTTATTAGAACTTATGTATTTTATTTTTATGTTTACTAATTTATAAAGGTTCTTTTTTCTAATTTAATTAAAAAGAATCTGGAATTTTTCCTTAATTTATCCAAGACGAATTAAAACTCTTTTTTACAGTGTAATTAAAAACAGTTTTTTATTATTAAAATTAATCTTCTTTAAAAAAAAATACTTGTTTGCTTGTTGGGCCAAAATTGGCCCAATAATTTGCATAGAAACACTGATATTATACAAACGCGTGTATTGTACTAATACAGTTCCTTTTATGTTTCTCTTTTTCTTCATCTCTCGTATGCATATGCAACAGTTAATGTTACCAACTTTCTCTGTTTTTCTTCCCATTTTCACCTTTTTTAGTCGCTTCCATTTTCATCTATTTCCCTTAATCCTGCTTGAAATTGTACGATTACTTTTCAAAATAAGTAAAACTTTTTAACTCTGTCAATCAATCTCTGCTTGTATTTTTTTCAAAAAATTACTTATTTTGATATTTAAATAAAAAAATTATACTACTTTGTTAAAAAGGACCACAAAAATGGGCTTAAATAGGCCACTTTATGAATTATTGTTGCGACAGAATTTGAGAAAACGCGGAAAAGAATTGCTAATTTGGTGGGGAATGTAGAAGATTGTAGTCAAATATTGTGGCTCCTAGGATTGGTTGACTTTGAATATCTTACCACCACTTATGCTCTTCGTTCACTGATTTTCTGCCAATTTTTCAATATATTTTCGATCGAAGAAATTTTCATTGATGATTTTCTAAAGTAAACAATTCGTTCTCGACTCATCAAATTATTCATAGTTGAGTTTTTTTTTAATATATTTCCAATCAAATTAATATAAAATTTCAATGTATTAATGTGACACTGGAACTATTCTAATTAAAATTAGTAATGGGACCATTCTAATTAAAATTAATAGATTAAAAATGATGATATAATCTGGTCTATTATTTAATTCAGTTTAGTCACAGTTTTTCATTTTGTACGAGAAGGTTGAAAAAAAAAAAGTGAGATGCGTTGACTTTCATACCACGTCATTCCACCCAACTCTCATTTTAAAAATGATAAATTTAAATAAAATTAAATAACAAAACATAGAAGCTACGGCATACAACAGTAATTTTTTATATTATCGTTATATCGATTAAACCTCGTAATGCAATATAATGTGAACAAAAATTCTTTTAAACCATTTATGAAAATTATTTTACGTCAAATAAAATAAAAATAGTAATCTCTTCTTAACACATTCACATTTTGTTGTCAAAATTACTAATTTTTTACGCCCCTCAAATTTATTAATTTATATACATATAATAATTATTGTTTTAAAAAAATAAAAATTATTTTATAAATATAAATAAAATTTAATTTGTTTTTTTATTTTTTTCATAATTTTTTATTTTCAATAAATATCATATTTTTTTCTTTTAAGTAATTTTCACTCATTTTCAATGATAGATGCTTGTTGAAATGTTTTATTTTATTTCTTTTATAGTTATTTTTTAAATAACTTACAAAAATAAATAAATTAAAATAAATGAAGAGAGAATGAAAAAAGAAATAAATTTTTAAAAACTTGTAATGAATCAAAATCAAATAAACTATTTAAAAATAATATAATATTATAAATATTTGTTCTTTTCTTCTCTTGTAATTTTATTTTTTTATATTTTCATTTATTTCACTTAAACTCTTTTTTATACTTATATACTATATATATATATATATTTAAAATATTATTATGGTTAATTTTTATGTAAAAAATATAAGATAATAAACTAAAAAGATAAAAAATTATATAAATTATCATTCATCTTAATTTTTAAATGATATAAAACTAAACTCTTTAACGAATGACTAAGTGCTATTTTTTTTTTTCATATCATTAGTGTATTTATATTCTAAAGAATCAAATATGACCCTCCTGCAGCAAAGACTCAGCGGGTAAAATGGTATGGTGGGAATAATTGATTTGCTGGGACTTAACTTGAAATTATATTTGGCATATGCAAACCAGTTTCATACGATCTTTCAATCCGTATTTGAGTTGAAGTCTGAACATAACTACCATTGTCTCATTCCTATTATCAATTAAAAGTTGCTTTGGAAAAAAGTATGCGTTTTCCAATGTTTAGCGTGTTTGAATTTCTGAAGCTTCCTCTTTCTTCCTAATTTTTTGCGCAAAACAATTGTTAAGACTTCCTGTTGAGAAATCAAAACTCATATCAGTGAAAGCTTAATCAACAGTGTCACACAGAGAAGATACACGCAAAACAAAAGGAACTGATTCAGCGTCCAAGTCAACTGAAGTTTTCTTTTTCTTCCTTCTTTTTATGTGATTCTCGTGAAGTGATAACACAGGAAGTAAACGTGTCATCCAAGGGTTGGTATGGTGTTATCCACTGTTTAGTCAACAACAATCCAAGCCAATTTGAAAATAATTTAGCTCCCAATTCAACTTCAAGAAGCAAAATCAATAACCTGGTTGTTTCTCAGAAATTGGCTTTTCTCAGAAATAATCATCACCAATGAATCAAATAATTCCAAAAAAAAAAAAAAAAAATTGAAAACGCACTCCCTAAATCATTTAATAAAGTGGTACGAATTAGTAGGTTTAGGCCTGCTTGTGTACAATAGCAAAAAAAAATCACTGAGAAATCCTTCCTATACCTTTCCTCTCTGCAACAACAATGCATCTCTTTCCCTTCACTCCCATCATCCTTGTCACCTTTTTGATCCACAACTTCTCTCTGATTCTGGGGCAGCAACCTTATATTGGTTTAGGCACAGTAGCATGCCCTGCAAGAGGTAACAAAAACTCTATTCGAGGTTATACTTGTAATGGTGCAAACAGCTGCCAAACGTACCTTACTTTCAGATCTCAACCCATTTACAACTCTGTCTCCACAATATCTACTTTATTGGGTTCTGACCCGTCCCAACTTGCTAAAATAAATTCGGTTTCCATGAATGATACCTTCGAAACAAACAAGTTGGTGCTTGTTCCGATCAACTGTTCCTGTGCAGGTGAGTATTATCAAACAAACACATCCTATGTGTTCCAGAATTCAGAAACGTACTTCTTGATTGCTAACAACACTTTCGAGGGACTCACAACATGTCAAGCTTTGCAGAATCAAAACTACGACCCAGCAAACATATACCCCGGTAGAAAACTTCTAGTGCCTCTTAGATGTGCTTGTCCCACAAAAAATCAAACCGACACAGGCGTCAGGTACCTCTTAAGTTACTTGGTGAACTGGGGTGATTCTGTTTCATTCGTTAGTGAGAAATTTGGTGTCAACTTTATGACCACTCTTGATGCTAATAGCCTAACTTTGACACAAGCCACGATCTATCCCTTTACCACACTTCTAATTCCCCTTCATGGTAAGCCCTCAAGTTCTCAAACCGTTTCTCCAACTCAACATTCTCCACCACCCTCGTCACCCCCCTCTTCTCATAAAAACAAAACATGGGTGTATGTTGTTGTTGGAGTTGTTGTAGGAGCGGTTGCCTTAACATCTGTTCTCTGTGCTGCCATTTTCTTCACACGCTATCGCAAAGACAAAATCAAGGATAATTCAGTGGTGGCGTCCAAGAAACTTGAGGCAACTGAGAAAAAACCATTAAGGAAAGTGAATGAAAAATTGTCAAAGATCATATCTGGCATAGCTCAATCGTTCAAGGTGTATGATTTCCAGGAATTACAGCGAGCAACAGATAACTTTAGTCCAAGCTACTGGATCAAAGGGTCTGTTTATCGCGGTGTGATTAATGGTGATTTGGCCGCAATTAAAAAGATAGAAGGGGATGTGACAAAGGAAATAGAGATACTGAATAAGATCAACCATTCCAATGTTATACGCCTTTCCGGGGTTAGCTTCCACGAGGGGCGTTGGTACCTTGTTTACGAGTATGCTCCTAATGGAGCTTTGAGTGAATGGATCTACTTCAACGACGTGGATGGAAAGTTTCTGAGTTGGACGCAGAGAATACAGATTGCATTGGATGTGGCCACAGGACTTGATTATCTTCACAGTTTCACTTCTCCTCCTCATATCCACAAGGATATTAACACTAGTAACATTCTTCTGGATGGTGATTTCAGGGGAAAGGTTGCAAATTTAAGCCTTGCTAGGTGTGTGGAAGGAGAAGATGACCAATTTCCTGCCACAAGGCACATTGTTGGGACAAGAGGCTACATGGCTCCCGAGTATTTGGAACATGGTCTTGTGTCTACAATGCTTGATGTGTATGCTTTTGGGATACTGATGCTGGAGATGGTCACAGGAAAAGAGGTAGCAGCTGTTTTAACAGAAGATGAGACAAACTTATCACATGTTTTAAGTGTCCAGGAGAGGTTGAAGGAGTTTGTGGATCCCTCTTTGCGAGAAAATTGTCCATTTGAACTTGCTATGTTTGTGATTGAAATGATTGATCGTTGCATATTGAAAGATCCAGCAAGTCGTCCTACCGTGCATGAGATTGTGCAATCTCTGTCAAGAACCCTGGACTCTTCCATGAGTTGGGAAAGGTCAATGAATGTCCCGCGAAACTAGAGTTTTAGTTGCAACCTCTTGATTTTACAGCAGTTAAAACGAATTTACTTCTGTTGTTTTCATAATCAATTACGTTGTAACATAGTAGTGTTAGTATGTTTGTTCAACTAGTTTTTATAGATGAACACAAATGACGCATGTAGTAATGACGAATGAATAAGAATTTATTCGATAACTATCTTCAAGGTTCTGCAGCTAAAAAGCATCAAGTCTTATGCAACTAAGTCCACGAGAACAACACTTGTCGTAGAAGAGGTGTGAAAGGGACAAAATTGAAGGAGACTTTTTAAATGTTGAATACTCGTCTCGGATTGGTTAACTTGAATATCCTCAAAATTACGAAATAGAAAAAACTTGATTCCAAATTTCGAATTCAGAAATGATTACGAAAATGAATATCATACGATGGAGGAAGAAACATGATCCATGGGTGGGTTTCACCAACTTGAGGACTTCTCATACTTGAATTTGGTCAAAATTTATACGATAGCAGAACTCATTCTAATTACAAGTTTACATAAATAGAAAAACAAAAATCATATCATTAGTATAAAACGGTGCTCATTGGATAAAAAATATTGATTATACAATAGGTTCAAATACATGAAAATAATAAGGGAAAATATAAAAAAAAAATGATGTATTTATGCACATTCTCACATTTATATATGGATCTGCTAGCTCCATATTTTTATTATCAAACCAATATAAAAACCCGTCAAACCGATTCGATGAGACTTGGTTTGGTTTCCTTCCCTATATTTAATTTTTGTAAAGCGAAGACACACCTTGTGAAATATAGTTTGTCATGAAATGGCTAATGTAAAATATATTTGTACTCTTAATTTATATAATTTATTCATAGTATATACAAATTTGAGAACTTTGATAAGGACATTTCTTGACTTTCTCAACTAACTTATTTTGTGTATCTCTTCTTTCGTAACTTAGTGGTGAGTTTTGTAATAAATAGGGTTAGCAAAACATGTTGCCCATTCATTATTTATAGGGTCAAGATTTTATTTTTGCTATCATGTTTTTCTTCACTGATTATACATACAATGATCTTTACGTAATTGTGAGAGTAAAACTAAATTTGTATGATTGTTTTTTTCAACTTTAAATTATTATTACTATGATGACGATGATTGTGTTATTAGTTTATTATAGTTATATTCAAATTTAAACTAATTTATATTTTTATTTAAAATTATAATATTTACTATTTTAAATTTAAATTAAATTGTATTAACTATTACAAGAATTCCTTGAAGAATGTCCTCCATCAGATACATTTTTGGAATTTTCAAACCAGCAGCTTTGACTTGCAGAACTCTCGCAAGAAAGTAGGTATGAGTAGTAATGTTTTCCCAAGCTTCTCAGAGGGACATCATGGCCCACAACTCTCAACGATTCCTATTGTTGGTCCGAGCTTTTTTCTTTTTTTCCTTTGAAGAGTTAGGTACCTCCCTCAATGGTTGGAACAACATGTGAACTTATATATATATATATATATATATATATATATATATATATATATATATATATATATATATATTATTAATTTTAGATGCCCTTCCAGTTACATGAATAACTAGTTGACTTGCAGGAGCATCATTAAAGGGTATAGAGCTAGTCTGCTTTCTTTCGTGCTGGCCATAAAATAATATATTATAAAGGTAGAGACATACATGCATCCGAACTTAAAAGGACATTTTTACTACACAAATCACCATGAAATGCTGAAGATATATAGTGTCTATCTAAAAATTCTCAATTGTCTAGTGAATTGTTTTGAGAGAAGGCAACCACAATTTTGAAGTTAGCAGTGTCTTTAATGCAATGTAAAAAACTTTAAGGTCTTCTTGCATAATGGTAACCCTCCATTAGGCTTCAACATTCACGATTAGGTCCTATGTCCAGCATCGTCACCAAAAACATAAAAGAATGGATGAACAAAATCCTTAATTCTGTCTCTGCAATATTGTGACTTTGTGGTATGAAACATAAGCTTAATGCAATGGCAGAAACATATATTTCAAACTCAATTGTCTTTCTCGCTTGAATTTGTTTGTACATGTAACAAACAACTCCATTTGATTCACATTCAATTGTCATAGAAAATTACAGAGAAACAAGCAAATTTAGCCTAAGGTAAACTGCAATTGCTATTCATTTTGCCCACTCTACCTCAAGCTTTAAAGAACAACAGGGATGGAAAACTAATTTTGAACACTCCCCCAAAACCAAGTTCATCATTATTGACTAAAGGTGGAATCATCATGAAACAGAATACCATCTTGGATTTGAGAAACTAAATTACCTTCACTCAATCAACGAGCTGCTATGGAAGTGACAATATGAGTAGCTTCTACATCTAATCCAGAAGAAGTCAAGGATCTGTCTAATGTAGCTGGAGATGGTTGAGTGAGAAGGGAGAGGCTAAGGACAATTTCTGCTATGGTTGGTCTGGACAAAGACTTGTCTGCAGTACAATTCACTGCCAAGGAGGCCAGGCTGAGAGCATAGTCTACAGGATAGTAACTCACTAACTTAGGATCCATCCATTTTCTGAGCCTCTCCTCTCTATTCTCTTCTTGATCAAAGATCTTCCGAATGTCCTTCCACAGCATAACCACCTCACCATTTTCTTTGGTTGTCATGGTTTTCCTGCCAGTAAGCAACTCTATTAGAACCACCCCAAAAGCAAATATATCTATTTTTGACATCATGGTATTGGTAAAAGTTCTGGCCATGGAGAAATTTCCTATCTTGGCCTTAAAGTTAGAGTCAAGAAGGATATTATTGCTTGTGATGTCCCTATGCACTATTCTTGGATAAGCATGTTCATGCATGTACTGCAAACCCATTGCAACATCCACTGCTATGCTTATCCTCTGACACCATGTAAGGGAGGTCCTTGAGTTTGATGTCTCTGAACAAGACTTGGCAAAAAGCCACTCATCAAGAGATCCATTTTCAGCATATTCATAAACCACAAAACAATTTCCATCATTGTCAGATGAGACACCCATTAATTTCACCAGATTTCCGTGATTCACCTTCTGCAGAATTTTCAGCTCTTCCGTGACATCTTTCTTGAATCTTTTTATTGCTAAAACCTTACCCTCTATGTTTGCTTTGTACACTGATTCCCCAATCTTGCACTGCTCACTGAGGTTCATGGTAGCTTCCATGATTGCATCAGTTTCATACATCGTAGGCTTACTTACATAGCCTGAAACTCCAGAAAGTAATTTATCTGCAGTTTCAGCTGATGAAGCGCTCCTTTTCAAAATCTTCATTTTCAGACAACATACATACACCAGTAATATTGCTAAAACTAAAACCAGTAGTGTGCATACCAGGCTGATACCAATTATAACCGGAAGACGAATTCTATGTTTTCTTCCATCTGAAGGAGATTGAATAAGATCTGGCAAGCTTGTAACTGGGATCAAAACTGGTGTGTTGTTTGCAGCAGTGAAGTTTTGACCATAGTTGTTTTCACTCAATATGTCCTGTTGTGATGCACCAAATTTGTCACTTACAAGGGAGACATTGTCACTGGGCTTCCACACATAAGTGATCAGGTACTTTATCCCTTTATCCAACTGGTTCTTTGAAGGGCACTTGCAGAATAAAGGAAATACAAGTGGGATGCCTACTGGCAACATATTTGGACTTAGATTGGGGTTTAAATCCCTCACTACTTCCCAATTTGTGAGATTCTCGTACAAAGTGGTTGCAACAGAGTAGAAGCTATCACCTTGGTTAATCTCATAGGAGATATTGGCGAAAGAGCGGTTTCCAGTGCAACCACAGGTTACTGGTACCAGTAAGACTTGGTTTGGAATAAGCTGATCTTCCTCATTTTCTAAGCTGCTGGCTCTTGCAATGGACAAAGGACTTTTGTCAAATAAATTGGATATGCTGGTAAGACTCAAAAAATTTGGAGACTGAGATATGTATGTAACGTAGGTTTCACATGAAGTAGGTGAATCGGAAGGGCATGAAAAGTCTGTTCCATTGGTCTGTTGTGATTGGGCTGCAATACTAGTGAAAAAAAACACGAGTACAACACAAAGAATCTGAGCACGGAGAGGAAGAGAAACAAAGATGATAGCCATCGATGAGAAGTTGCTAACAAATGTAAGTTATGAGGGGAATCTATTATCAGTGGCAATCGTCGTTGTTGTACGTAGAGTTCTTTGTCTATAAAAATCTGGTCCTGTCTGTGTCATTAGCTTTAACTATATTTCCTTTTGGTTTTCCAAATTCTAGACAACGTGGACAGCGTCAATATTTATATTAGCCAAATTGTATGCAATTCATGCGCTGATATATAAAAAATGGCACTATATTACTGTAATGTCAAATCAAAGTTTTGGACGGCCAGTTAATGTTCCTACCAGTTCTATCTAAGCACTATGTCGGACAGCAAGCCGACACCAATACACCCACTAAACTTGATGATCTCTTGGGGTAGGGGTAGGGGTAGGGGTAGGGGTAGGTTTGCTTAGACTTTTAACAAGGACCAAGACCCTTATTAGCGACTGTTATTTACAAAATGATTCATCATAGTATAACACTTTATCAAATTCACTTTCATTTATTTTTTAAGAAAAAAACACAAAATAGACTATCTTCAGAAGTTGTGCAAGACGAACACATGTTAGAATATTGAATGTAAAAGGCAATAAATAGAGTTCGGACTAAACTGAATCGCTTTTTAAATGATGTTATGGGATGGGATATCAAACGATACTATCGGAGATGAAGTTTTTAACGAAATTATGGAGTAAGTTGAAAGAAAGAAAATTTCGGAAGAAGTTCGGAGATGAAGTGGAAACAATATTGGATGAAGCAAAAGGATAGAAAGCAACAACTTCACACAAAGGGAACAAAACTGATTTTATGCAGTTTAATAATGCAAAATTTAGAGTCAGGTCTTAAATGTTTATAACCTTTATCATGTCGCATCAATATGTTTCAGTAAGAGCTTCTAACCTAAATCTTACATTTTGCTAATACATCTAGATTGAAGATCCTATTGTGATTAAAAAATCATGTATCCGAAGCATGTTTCTATCCTTGTTCTTTCAATAAAAAGTCACCACATAATTTAATTATTATGTTTTATTTTTAAGTTGGGTTTAGAAATGAACAAAACGATAATCATGACTAAACAAAACGTGAAACATATTAGGTCCTCTTTACCCAAAACTGTCATTCCAAAAACATATCAGACATTTAATTCTAATGATTAAAATCTCTTACTCTAACAATAGAACATAATAGGATTATAGTTGTAGTAACCTACCCGACAAAATCTTTTTCAAATTTTTTATATGTTTCCATTTATGATAATAAAGTTTATATTGCAACACAAGATGTTAAAAAAAAAAAATCATCCATTTGCTCTTGAATATAGATCACCCATTTCGTCCTCAAATTATTATCTCCTCTTCTAAATAGTTCTTAGAGTAATAAAGTAGTTTCAGAAATTTGAAAACTCATAAGTTTAGTCTTTAAATTGATGTAATTGAGTAAAGGCCAAGAACCAATTTGAAGGTTATTTTTTCAACATTTAAGGCATAACTTACATAATTTCTAATGCTTTGAAGCAAGTTTCCTTACTCTCTAAGGACCATTAACGAGAGGACAATAATTCATAGATCAAATTGATTGACTCATTCAAATGCCGTCCTATAGGATTCTCTTAACGTTGTTCGGTCACCCTTCCTTTGAGTACCGAGTGCATCTCTTGTTTATTCATATCTGAAATTTGTAATCAAATACTTAGTCAGAAAAATAAAAGAAATTGAAAACTGCTACAAGATAACCAATAACAATTAAAAAAATGATTCTCATGTGATGCCCTGCAAATTGCATAAGTCAACCGGCGACTGAATGCAGCTCTCCACACGTTAAAGTAGAGCTTGATTAAGTGGATACAACGAAGCATTTGGTAGCCATAAGATCAAAGGCTCATTTCTGAGCATCAACCCACGTCCTAGCCTACAATAAATATTCAGAAATATAATAAATAGAGTAACCTAAACTTTTGTTGTCAACCTCCGCGTCTAAAATAATCTCCAGTACTATTGTTTTCATGATTTTAAATTATGGTCGCAATTTAGATTGCAGTCACCACAATCCTTGATATCGAGAAAAATACATACTAATGTGACCGTAGTTGTGGTCACGGCAATAAAACAATTGCAAACATTGTTTAAAACCTTGGATTGTTTTACACACCTATCGTATAGACCGATGGACAACTCTAGCCCCCATTTTAAGCAAAAGAATTAGAATAAATATTATAAACTCTTGTGAGATCTGCAGAGCTGACAGTCCATTCATGACCCTGCAATGCAAGTGGAAGAACCGTATTTATTTCCTCACAACTCTCTTCCACTGCTGCAGCCTCTCTCCGTCTCCCCTCTTTCCAGAGGCTTTTCACTAACAACTCTTTGGTGGCAGAGTCAGGCACTAAACCAGAATTCTTCATGTCTTCGAATAGCCTCCATGCTAGTGCAGCTCTATTTGACTTGCAATAACCTTGGATTAATACCTTAAACAAATAAGCATCTGGCTCTAGACCGCTCTGCCTAACCATTGCAAAGAGCTTTTGCACTGTTTTTATGTCCCCAAGCTGTGAAAAGTAGAGCATTAGGCCTGAAAATGTCTGGATATCTGGGCAAATACCATTTAAAATCATGTCATCAAGCATATCCAAGGCATCGGAATTTCTTCCACACTTTGTCAATGTTCTTAGAAGAGACGAATAAAGAAGCATCAGGTTAACATTTGATATGGGACCGCAAAGTATTCGATCATCATTGAAAACCTTCATAGCAGCATCAGCATTTTTTGAAATCCCATAAAAGTCAATGATCAGTCTGATGGTGCTGAATGGTAGTCTCATTCCCTCGATTCTGATCTTGGAGATGAGTGTATCAACCAAGTCAGTACGTCCATGACGAGCTAGAAAGGTCATGATTCTTTGTACCGTGTATATGTCATGAGTAAATCCACTATGATTAGAAACCCAGCAGAAGAAACTCCATGCAGCTTCTGGTGTTTTGAAATTTCTAAGCATCTTGCAAATCAACCTTGTTGTCCACACAAAGTTTGCACCCTCTAGTGCTGCTACCTCATCGGGACTCCAATTCCGCAAGGCTCCGGCCAAAGACCGTGGGTCCAGCCACGGTTTTAAATGAATTCCATCAACATTATCACATTGAATAGCATCATTTATTTTCTCATCTTCACCCTCATTCTCATTCTTATTATCATTATCATTATCATCATCCTCCTCACCACTATCAATAGAATAACTTACACTCCTGATTCTCTCATCTGGAAAAATTCCTCTCAGTAATTGCTCCTTATCTCCAAGAATTCCTTCCTCCTTCCTCTGCTGCAGCAACAAACTCAAGCCTTTACTAGGCAATATTCCATCAACCTGCATTTCATCAGCTAAAATCCTCAATTCATCAAACCGTTTGCTACCTACAAAACTCTCAAGCAGAACGGAGTACTGTTTCAAAGTGCGTTTGACCCTCATCAAAGGCAACAAGTTAAAAACCTCCATTGCTTCTGATAACTTCCCGGACTTCACAAGGTGCTCGATTATTACAGTGTAGCTTCTGCAATTCGGCAGAGACCCTTCATCAATCATCCTCTGAAAAACTCGTACAGCCTCGGAGTCCTTTCCCATTTGAGCATAAAGAGCCATAACAATGTTATATGATTCAGTGCATAGATGACTGCTCTCAAGCGTATACTGTTCCCACACTTGAAGGACAGTGTCAAGGTCCCTAGCTGCAGCATGCCACTGCATGAGATTCATGAAGCTGATCCGAACAGTGCCGAATCGGTTGGCTCTGATAGCATCAGTGAGAGATTTGAGCTCAGAACATCTACCAGCCTTGGCAAGCACAGTTGCAAGTGCATGGAGTGTGTTGTGGGTATGGGAAAAACTAGAATTTTCTTCGAATGCATGGACAAGGGAAAGAGCGGAATCTGCAGAAGGCGCAGAACGAAGGGCATGAGTGAGCACGAAAGAGTCAAAAAGACGATGGTTTATGAGAGAGGGAAGGGAGGAATTCGGGTTGTTAGACCGTAGAGTGAGTCTAATGGAGTCAATGAGTTTGGCACGGTTAAGGTAGTGAGAAACTTTTGTGGGAAATGGTTCACGACGACGGGCATAGCAACGAGCGTGCACTAGCGAGCTTAACCCGTTCAACAGGTTAACCTCGCAAAACAACGACCTCAAGTGCATTCGCATTCAGCACTGCCAAGGTTGTTTATGCTTACGATTCAATACCCAGGAACCGTTTGTATTCTTCCTTGGGGTGACGCAAAGAATCAAACAGTTGGTGCGCGTGTGCATGGATGGATGAGCAAGGACACAAGGAAAATGAATAGCAGAAACTAAGTACAGTGGGCTCCAATCTTTCTTTTTTTTAATTGGTGTGCTACAAAATCCAAACTTCTTTTACACTGTCCAACGATAATGGGCTCATAATATGAGGACTAGGCCTTAACAAGTAAATCAATTAACGTGGAGTTATTCTCTATCTATAACAATGTGATTTTCAATTCAATTTTAATAAGATAATGAATTAATCAGTAAACTGAATAATAGAAAAATTGGGAATTCGTAAATAAATTTATAACTTTTAAATAAATTATTGAAAAACCTGAAAAGTATAATTTCTTTTTATATAGAGTGAAAAAGTGTTTGATATAAACCAAAATAAAAAAAATGCATAAATTTAGTAATAATGATAAAACTCTAAGTATTTTAAAAATCATTTTAAAATAGTTATAAATAATATATATATATATATATATATATATATATATATATATATATATATATATATATATATATAATGAGAATAGTCACCCAATGGTCTTGAGATTGGCAGAATAAAATATCAAATTGGTTGAATTCAGATTGAGATTAAATTTTTTTATTTATAAGAAATCGAATTTAGCAATATAATCTCTCACCTCATTATCATGTCCATCCTTAATTTTATAAATATTTTCTCACAATATAATATTTTTCTTATTGAAAATATACATAAAAAAAGGAAAATATACATATGTAACATTTAATACAATATAATTTGTGAGATGTTATTTTATATTTATATCTCTTTATCATTGTCATTTATAAAAAAATATATTGAATAAGATAGAAATAAATTAAGTACAAAATTATTGCATGATTTGTTTTACAAATATTAAAAAAAAACTTGTGAATTGTATGAACCTGAATACTAAATATGTTGCATAACAATGTAAATATGTCATGTAGACACAAGGATAAGAGATATTGTTATTATTGACAAGCCTCTAATTCTTGTCATTTCTCAAAGTCCCTGTTTACAGATTGTCTATGTATAACATTCATAGATGAATGAAAAATACATGATCTATTTTAGCACTTATAAAAAAACAAGAAATAATACCTCAAGTTCATAGATAAAATTATATAGAAAATTTAACTCACTTATAAATACTCATTAAAATATTTTATTACTTAATATAAATTTCATTGGGAAAAAAATTATAAATTCTCTCCATCACATAACAACCTAAACACTGAATACAATAAACCATTCAGTTACGATAAAAATATTTAAATAAACTCTTCATTTCAAAAATAAATTTTTACTTTTTCCTTTTTCATAATACTTAATATAAGACATGTTTACCTATTATATTATTGTCATGACTGATTATATTGGTGTAACTGTTCCTCAATCTCCCAAATTTTTTTATGTACAGCGTGTCATTTTTTAATTTTATACACCTATTTTATATTTTGGATAAAATATTTTATAATTTTTCATAAATTTAAATTCTTTTTATTTTAAGTTAATTTTTTAAATAATTTATTTTAATAAAATAATTTAAACTCATTAAATAATAGTTATCTTATTAAATAGAAACCTTTTATTATTTAAATCGTTCATAGTATTTTCTCTTATTCATTCAAGTCAAACTCTTCTCAAATTTACCAACATAAATCATGATTTTTATAGAATTTCTCATCTTTCAACGGAAATTTTTTTGTCCAGGGACATAGTTTAAAAGTAGTGGAAAACATCGGTGTAATAGATAAATTTTAGTGAAGGCTGAACTCACGACAAAAAATTAAGAGAATAACGAATTACTAAATTATTATAATTATTTTTAAAATTTAGAATAAATTATAAATTATGTGTCAATCAATTATAATTTAACTCAAATTTATTTAATCTATAAATGAAAGATTCAACTCACAACGTTAAAGATGAGAATAACAAATTGTTAAATTATTATAATTATTTTTAAAATTTAAAATAATATGTTAATCCACGATAACTTAACTCAAAATTGTTTAATCCATAGATTTAATTGAATTAATTTTTAACCTATTATCATAGAAATAAAAAAAATCAAACCCTAATCAACTCACCTATTATAAGATACAATCATTATTGTTTAATATAAAAAATATAATATTAACATTATTTGACATAATATTAATAATAATTATAAAAAATATTTTAATTAATTATCTTTTAAAAAATTAACTATTTTTTACTATTAACATGTTTAATTTAGTTATTGAAAAAATTAAAAATTTAAAAAAATAAAATATATCATTCACAAATATTTTCTAAAAAATTATATAACTCTAAAATATATTAATCTCTATTAAAAAATATTAAAAATATATCATTTCTTATTATAATAATATGAATAATATTTAATTTTAAAAGTGGATTAATATATAAAAAATTAGAAATAAAATAAATAATTTTTTATTTTTTTTCATCTAATCAAATGTAATAATTTTAGAACAGTAAGATATTAATACTTTCCTTGTGTGTCATCCACTGAATTTATTTCATATATAACTTTTTTATATTTTTTTAATTATTATTTTTTTAAAATAAATATTAATGACGACTTTATTATTATTTTCTTAATTTATATTATTTAAGTTATCATTACTTTAATTGCAACTATTTATTTAATTATATAATTCAATAAAATATTTTAATAAAATATACTACTTTTATTCGATAAAATACAAAAATAAAGATAAAAATTGCTAGTTGGACATTCATGTATAAAGGCTAATTTTTATATGCTTTTACATATTTATTATTAATTAGAAAATAAGGATGTAGCTTTGCATTGATTTATTATCTTTACATTTATGAATTTGAATTGATTGATGAGGAAATAACAATGAAATTAGTAGAGAAATATAGAAAAAGATAATGAAGTAAAGTAAAAGCCATTTATATTCTTATAAATTAATTACTTGGAGGTAGATAATAAATTATATTATATATACTAACTTAATGATTTTTTGTATTATTTTTAATTTTCTAAAACAACATTAATTAATAATATTTTTAATAAATTATGTTTATTTTCAGGTTAATATTATGTGAAGATAATAAATAAAATTAATAATTTGTTTATATTAATTTATTTAAAATAATTTTTATACTGCTATTTTTTTATATTATAATTTTTGTAAAATAAGCAGAGTATTATAATTATATTATAAAATAAATTATATAATCTAGTATTAATTATAAATTACTATAAAATAAATTTATATTAAAGATATTTTGATTATTCGTTAATTTAATTTACTATTAATTTATTTTTAATCAATTCAATCAATCTTATCACTTATAATATTTTCATTCATTTATCTTTATTTTTCATCTAATTTCTCTTAATCTAAATAATCATACTAATAATAATACTAATAATTATTTTTATAATAATAATAATAATTTTAAAAATAATTTAAATAATTATAATATTTAAAATAATTATAATAATAATATTTATAATAATAAATATATAAAAAATTATTATTATTATTATATTAATACTTAAAATAAAATAATTTAAACAATTATAATATTTTAAATTATGTTAATAATAATAATTTTTATCAAGGATAATTTGATAAACTTTAATTGTTTTTATCCACGTCAATTAAATCAATCATAATTTTTTTTTCATTTCTCTAAATTTTTTATCGTCTTTCAATTAATTTAAATAATCTCATTTTCGTTTCCACGAATTCATCTAAGCCTATGTTTGCTTCTAGATTTATTTTATTTTTGAAAAGAATAAAACATAGAAATACAATGATTTATTATGTTTCTTTCTATTGATTCAGAGAGAAAGTTTACTAAAATATACACCTATTTCTTCTCTCCCTTGAGATGAAATTGCTTGAAAGTCAGCTCAAAATTGTAAAATAATATTTTAACTTTATGCTTGAATATTTTCGTTTCATTCTCATAGTTCTATTAGGTGTGGTTTTTTTTCCACTTATATTGAATAATCAATTAATTATTTAACCATAATAGATTAATTATGCTACCTACACATAATTAATATTTAAATACATAATATATCTTATTTGTTATTAAAAATATTTTTTTAATTATTTAATTATTTAATTATATATTCATTTTTATATATATAATATATAATTTAAACTAATTTGATTTTAATTTATATTTATTATACATAAATTTTATTTAACTTTCAATTGAAAAATATTTATTATCAATTTATATTAAAATTTTAATTAAAATAATATTTATTTATTTAGTAAAATCATATCATAAAATATTTTAATATAAAAATTAGTTTTATTTTTATCCATTTTTAAATAATTATTTCATTTTAAATTATATTTTATATTTATTCTTATTAAAACTTATAATAAAGATATTTTAGTCATTTATTAATTTATTTAATTATTCAATTTTTTCAAACAATAAAATCAATCTTATTATTTATAATATTTCTACTTATTTTTCTTTATTTTTTATTTTTTTTACTTAATCTAAAGGATTCATTTTTTATTATATTTTTCTTTTTTTTCACTCTCTAAAATCTATCCTTCAATTCACACAAACTTAAGACTTACCTTTTTCCAATGATAAAGGAAGACATGAAAATACGTTAATTTCACCTATTTTTATGTATAAAATTGTAAAAATAAAGAAAAATACTCTTATTTTCTCGTACGAAAATTTATTTTTTCAAACATAATTGATGAGTATTTTCTTATATTATGGATAACCCATAATTGATCATGTTTAAAAAAGTTTTATTTACTATTTTTTTATTTTTTATATTATTATTATAATAAATAATAAAAAATTATATTAAAATAATAAATAAATTTATTTTATTTTCCACTCATTTATAACATTTTCTTCTTTTATTTACACAAATAAAATATGTGGGGATTGTTGTAAATTAAGGGGTATTGCAAAACTTAAAACGTGTTCCCACAAAGACGGTTTCAAAGGATGTGTTATCACAAGACCTTTTCAAAGAATGATACAGAAGACGGTTTCAAAGAACGTTGCAGAAAGATCATTTGAGAACGTTGCATAACGCTTACTGTAAGACAAGCTTTCGGATAACGTTATAGACTCACTACCAAGTCTTCCCACTGCTACATACTTCTTGTTATAAATAGAGACCACTTTACATTCTTCATGTCTCATCTTTTCTTCTCTGATCTTCTTTCTGTTATCCTGGGTTAATTTATTCTTTTAAAAGTTTATTGTTAATTTTTAAAATCCTTTGATATTCCGAAAAGTTCCTGTTGTATATTGGGAGACTTATTCAATATAATGCGAATAAGTTTTTAAAAGCAATAATTATACCCGCCTAACAAATAAAATTAGTCTGTGTATCCGTCAATTTTTACAACATTTTCAACGCAAACGCAATGCACGATGACACACTTGTATGTTGTATCATCTTCCTAGAAACTTAACATTAATTTGGTAGGTAGGTAAATGGTCTTATCCGTGCAAATTATAAACCTAAATTTTGAATTCACACATAATTGAAAACTCAAATTATTATCAAATAAAATAATATAAAATATTCATAATATTCAAAACTCTATTAATACCTAAAGGCAAAGTCAAACGTATAAGCTGAATAGTGTACTGAATATCCGATAAACTCACTCCCACAAACACGCAATGTCAAAAAATACGATAAATACATTTCGGTTTGTGATGTAACTTATATATCTATTTTATTGGATGTGAGTTTTTTTTATTTGGAAGGTTAATTAATATGCTAATGAACTGTCCTTGTTATCTTGATGTCTTTCAGAGATTTTGTAGTTGGATTGTACGTTTTGGTCAGGAGCTTAATTAATCGAGTTGTTTAACATATAATTAGTTGATAATTTTTTTAAAATCTAGTAGTAATAACCTACTTTAAACAATATTATATTATATATAAAACAGGGTTGTCAGTACGTCAATAATCAATTGTCATCTGTATCAGCAACCATACATGAAAAAAAACGAAAACCAGGTATGACCAAGAAAATTTTCAAACCACTGACTACACAAGAAAAAGTTACAATGGTCACTACGTGACATATCTCACAGATTATAATACGCGGACATAATTCGAATCTAAACTGCAATACATGTGACATTTAGAAATAACATGATATATGTTTAAAACTGTATATAATTTTATAAAATATAATAAATATAACAGTAATTATATAAATTCAAATTAAAATCGCATTTTTTTTAAAGTATCACCATAAATTACTTTATGTAACGTTACAATTTTACAATTTTTTTAAAATAATTTCATGAACATAATTTTTTTAATTTATGATAAAAAAATATTCATATATTTTTTATATTACTCATATATTTATATATATTTTAAATATAAATATGTTAAAAACTTGACTATTTCACCATTATATATTGATAAAATATTATAATAAATTATGTAAAATAAATAAAAATATTTATATTTATAGGGTTTTGATACTTCATCATACCAATAAAATATATTTAATAGTATATCAATATGAGATATCTATCTGAGTCATTTATCAAACAAATTAAAATATTAATGTTTCAGAATTCATCATCACCAATTATCTTAGCTCATAAAATATGATTGATATTAATAGTATAAAATTTAATCCAAAATTAGTCAAATTAATATATAAAAGTACGACATGTACATGTAGCTGTATATAAATCCCCCAACTTCCCGACAATTGAGTTAAGAGTTACGACCCCACATTGCAGGTTGTAGGTTGCCACTATTAAATTCATTAATCAGACAAAACCATAACCTAATATTTTAAACTCAATAATAGTCTATGGATAGTTACACAGTTATTCAGCTGTAATTTCTTTTTGGAAAGAGGGCTTCCATATTCCAAAAAACATATGATTTCATTTCATATGTTGTGTTCATGGCTTAATAATATAGACATAGAAATTAGACAGTACATTGCTCATTTCAGAATAGATTGTTCTACAAAAGGCTAATGGCCAGTTGGACAACTTGCCTTTATTTCTATTTCTTGGATAGTATTCCTACAAGTGTAATGACATATATATAAATCTTTCTACATATATCAACACCTATTATTCTTTTATATCTTTCTCTTTCACATCACAAGTTATTGTATAGCCTGCTTTTATTTCTAATTCGATGGAATAGATGAAATAATACTGAGCTTAATTAATATTATAACGGCCATGTCAGTGGTGCAGTGAGAGATCGTAAACAGTAGGAATCAAGCACAACACTCCCTTCCTTCTAATTGCCAATCCGAAGTTTTCTGTCATATCCAAATCCTCAGGTTTCATCCCATTTGGAAGTTCCCAGTTGAAATGATAAAGTAGAAGAGCTAGAGGAAGCATAATGGAGGCTAAACCAAATGACATGCCTGGACACATTCTTCTTCCTGCCCCAAATGGCAGATACTCGAAGTTGTTCCCTTTGAAATCAATGGAGCTACCATCAAACCTCTCTGGCATAAACCTCTCAGCATCATCCCAATATTTTGGATCTCTTCCCATTGCCCATACATTTACCATGATTTTAGTCTTGATAGGTATTTCATAGCCATCAATCATGGTTGGTTCAGAGCATTCTCTGGGAAGCAACAAAGGAGCAGGAGGATGCAGTCTCAATGTCTCTTTGATCACCAGCTTCAAATAACTAACTTCCTCTAAATCACTTTCATGGATTATTCTCTTTCCTTTAAATGCTTGTCTTAACTCAGCTTGTGCCTTCCGCCTCACTGTTGGGTTTCTCATCATTTCTGTCATGCTCCAATCTATGATCGATGCTGCAGTATCAATTCCAGCAACAAATATATCCTAGACAAAAGGTTATAGTTTCTTTATATATATCTTGATAAGAATAAAATTTGACAAATTGTTTCTAACAGAAAAGTACACCACAAATGAAAGGTTCCAATAGTATGAAAAATTATTGCATGGTCGTCTGATGCCATTGCATATGAAAATACGTCAACTCATGACAATCAAAATTTTCAGTTAAAAAAAAAAGGTTAATAATTTGGATATATATCACAAGAAATTTGACTAAAACTAAATTTTCCTATAATATGAAATAGTACATAAACCATCATGCATGTTATTGACTACTAATAATTAGGTCAGGGGTATTGTCCTTAATAGTTTAGAATAGCGTGTTCCTTTAAAATTGATTGGAAACTTATTTAATGGCTATTGTTTTACTTGTTCCATTTCTAAATATGAGACAATCATATTTAATAAAAAAACTTGATTGGTTTAATTAATAGTAATAAATTTATTTGTAATTGTAATGTTTTTTAGAACTATCCTTAAAATTATTGAGACTAATAATATTACCCCTTTTCCACTTAATTAATTTTCACCCGAATAAATAGTGTATGAAGGATAATAGATGTGAACTATAGATATATTCTCCAATACCGTAAAAAAAAGAGGTAATTTATAATATTTATTATTTATGGACTAAAATAATTAATGCTGTCTTTCAATATAAAAAATTAATAATTCGTTTGCTGAGAAAAAAATTATAACAAAATATGTTATTTCAGTAAAATTTCTAGAAATTTATGAAAATAATTTTATTTTTTTAAATTATAAATTTTCAAATTAAAAAAAATAAAATATTGAAAATTTCAATACTTTCCTATTATGCCCATTATATAGTGTCTCATAACCTGAAGATATTTTGATGAAAACATATTTAAAACAAGGGAAAATTATAAGACACTATATAAAAAAGATAAGAAAATTTAAAAAGTGTCTTTTATTGAGATACAAAAGATATAAGTAAAAAAAAATAAAAAATTAATGATCCTATTCAATACATGTAAATGTTTTTATAAAAATTTTAAGTAAATTACGATTTGATTGATGGTGAGTTTCTTATCTTCAAGTTTAGTTCCACACTTAAAAAGCCATAACTGAAGTTTGAGCAAAATTAGAAACAATATTAAGCAAATTGCATCATTTTTATATCGAAAAAGAAAATAAGCAAGAAAAAAAAATTATGTGTGGAAAAGTAGGTTGCATAGGACTCTAATTTTGCGGCGTTAATTGACTCACCGAAACCATAGCTTTGATGTGTTGGATGGTCATGGTGATGCCGAGGCTCCCACTGTCTTGGACTCTCAGAAGAACATCAACAAGATCTTCCTCTTCTGCTTTCGCGCTTTCTTCTTGTACTCTCGAGATCTTTTGCTGATGCTGAGTAACAATGTTGTCGTAGATCCTATCAAGCCGCTTCTGCAATTTTTCCAATTTGGCCATTTTCCCAGTTAGGACACGTATGAATTCCATAGAAGGAAACAAATCAGGGATGTCAAATCCTCCAAGATGTATCGCTACTTCCTTCTGCAAAGACTCAAACTCGTCCTGGTCCCCGCACATGTTCCCAAACGCTGCCCTGAAAACAGAAGTGCTTATGAGGTTGGAAATTCTGCTGCTAAGGTTGATTTCTGACCCCGCGGATGACTCAATTGATTTTATGAACTTTTCTGTTTCTTGTTCTCTGATAAAAGAGAAAGCCTGCACCTTCTTGGCGCTAAGAAGCTCTAACATGCATATTTTCCTCATCTGCCTCCAGTAGTCACCATATGGGGCAAAAGCCATGTCTATTCCCCCATAGGTGAAAATCTGAGCAGGAACAACTTGGGGTCTCTGTGCAAAAGCAACATCATGGGTTTTCATTATCTCCTTGGCCATCTCGGGAGAGGATGCAATGACTGCTGAAATTTGACCTAGTTGGAGGTGCATGAGAGGGCCATAATTTTTGGCAAGGTCTCGCAGAGCAAGGTGTGGAAGTGAACCTGCTAATGCTAGTTGATGCAGATTCCCTATGATAGGTAACTTCCTTGGGCCAGGGGGCAGTTTGTGATTAAACTTTGGCTTGAAGTTTTTTGCTAGCCAAATCAACAACAACAAAAGAATGAAGGTAATACCCCAAAACGATGGTTCATTAATGTCCATGGTATTAACTATTGGAGGAAACTCAACGCTCAACTCTTTTATGTTTATGCTGTTCGTTTAGTTTCTTTCATGCTGGTTTCTATTTATAGCATCTTATACCTACTATTGTCCAGTTGAATTGTAAGACGTATACCACCTATTTTTTCGGAAAAGCTTAGGATACGTTAAAAGGAAAAAATGTGTATTTTGTGTTCTTTCTATTATTTTGTTATCAATGGTTTAAGGTTTATATATGTTGAAAGTTCAAATATAATTTTTTAAACTTTTATATTTTGCTCAATATTTAATTTTTTCTTCTTATTCTAAAATAAAGATATTTAATTTTTTTATTTAAAAAAATCTACATTTTTAGTTTCATTTTAAGTTTTTGAAGTACCATAAAAATAGTTGAATTAAATATAAGAGATTAAAATTACAAATTGAATAGATAGATCAAAATTATATTTAAATCTACTCCAAAATCAATGTAACTAGTTCTGTTTAACGTTGTGATTTGTGACGGTCCAAATATGATGTTTAGAGTCAAATGTACGTTTGGTTAGTGTTTGAATATTATTTAAATTTAAATAATTGATTGATATTTGAATAATTGATTTTGGGATTGGTTTAAGGTTTTGAAATAGGATAAATTATGTTTTTTTTTTAAGTAGCCAAAAAAATTATATTTAAATTGTTAACAGAAAAGCTATGTCAATACGCAAAGACTAAATCTACTTAGTTTGACCAACAAACTTAATACAGTTGGAAAATAATTTAGTTCACTAAACATATTGATAGAGGTTTAATTTCCTGATTGTGCAATAATTTATATATTTTTTCTGCTTAGACTAGAGAAGATAAAATACTTTTGTTTTATTTTTACATCTGAAGAAGATACCATTCAAAGCTGTGTTATTTTAAATATTTAAATTCTCTATCAGAAAATTAATTTAAAATGTATTATTATATAATACGGCAGGATTTTTTTAATTAAATCAGATTATATACGTAAAATTTATGATTAACATTTAAAGTCATTGACTTTTGTAATTATTTATATTGATTTTTTTCTATTATTTATTCAAACTCATCCATGTCAACTCAACGATCAAAGTTCAAAGTGAATGCATTAATAACGAGATGAATTTTGGGTTGTTCTTCTTACGACTATTGTGTGTCTGTGTGTTGGGTGGCGGATAATTTAGACTATTTTTTGGGACAATTTAATTTTTCCCACCAGAAAATCAGATTTTTGGAACAATTGTATTATTCATAATAATTAATGTTGTGATTGAATGTAGTATTTTTATGAAATAATTTTAGAGGATAATTTATTTTTATGAAAATTTAAAATGTTTTATAAAATTATTTATATAATTTTTATCAAAAAAATAAATTTTTTCATTTTCTTTTCCATATGCGTTTATATATATATATATATATATATATATATATATATATATATATATATATGTGGTATTGTAAGATATATTGACCTAATTTAAGTGAAGACGTCATTGATTTTGATATTGTATTTTTAGTGATGTTGACGATTGTTTCTTTTATATTAAAGTTAATTATAGTTATTTTTCGTTAATGTTATCTTTGTGAAAATTGAGTTTCATATTTTTTTAATTTTTTTATTGATTTCAAGTATAATAATTCTTTTTTTTTACGAATAACAATTGTTTTTTAACCAATATCTCGACGAGAATGTATATTGGTCATGACTTTTTCTACAATACTCGTAGAACTATTATTTGGATCATGTCAATCAGATATTTTTATTCACCACAATAAAATTATTTTTTGACTTTTAATTTTTTACTACCAAGAAGTATTGATAGAGATTACTCTTTTATTTTCATTATTAAAATTTCCATCCATCGATATCGGTCATGACTATTTATTGATTAACGTTTGACAATGATTGTGCAACCAATAATAATAATCAGAAAACAACTCCTAAAAGTTACATCTTTATTTAAATTAGGCAAAAGAATAAAACAGTTATAATAATAATAATAATAATAATATAGTAGTACTCTTATAATTCTTACTACTTAATTATGTGCATTCAACACAATATAGCTTGTTCAAAGTAAACAAATAACTCGTAGAATTTTGAGTAGCGTGTATGATGCGGTAGATGAAAAATATCTTAATGATGAATAAAACAACTTGCGTGATAAGTTTTATTAGTCAATATAAATCATGTAAGCATGAAAAGGTACATTAGCATTTTTTTTGTATAAAATAAAAATAATACAATTATCAATTTTTATTTTACTTTCGAAGTATTTTATCAAATATAAGCAATGTTTTTATTATTAAATAAATTATTTAATTCAACAACCTCCATTCACCTACGCAGTCACCCTTGACCTATGAGGTGATAATTTCTATTGTAAAATTCTAAAATAAAAAAACAAATTTATATATTAATTATATTATTATATGATAATAACATTTATTATTTTAAAATGAATTATTTATGTTGAAAGTGAGTTTTACGGTAATTAAGCATACCGTTAGATAATCCAAATATGAATTTAAATCATATATTGAGTAAAAATAAAAAAAATAAATAACATACAATAAAATAAAATTCATAATTTAATTTTTTTAGGTTTTGAATTAAAGTGGATATCAATCTCTTGTATAATTTAAATTTACGTTTTATTAATTTCGGAAGTAAAAAACTGATAAATGATGTCCTTTGAAAACACATCTCCCTTGTAACATCATTTTTAATCACAAGTATCATGACTCAAGTTTAGATGAAGGAAGAACACTATGATAAATGGATTTCTGCACTTAGGATTGCATTGAGAGCAAGAAAAATATTTGGATTTATAGAGGATCATCATATCTAAAAGACTGGGGAACCAACAATTCTTTACCTTTGTCCTGAACATCATTAACATCGTAATCAACATGGTGCATAGGAAGGTGACACAAGATATGTTGGAAGATATAAAAGAATTATTTTCATTGTTAATGGGCCAGTATACACAAACTGAGGACTGAAGGATGCAAATAGAAAGGATTAACCATTGTTACCTAATTTGGAAAGCTTAAGAAATTATGGGAAAATTTGACAAATTTTGAATAAATGCAGGCTGTAAGTACAGCTTGTGTACTTGCAATCTCATATCAAATTTGTTATCAAGACTCATTTCCTAATCTAAGCAGAATCTATTCAACACTGGTGTAGGAACATGTCAAAATCATATTCCGTAAATAATAGCACAAAGTGTCCAAATAAGGCAACAAAAAGAGAAAGACAAAGAAATGATATGTAGTAATTGCAATAGACATGAATTTGATACTTGTTTCTAGATAACACAGTGATGAAAATTATTTTAAGAATATATATATATTCTTGATATACGAAATATATCTTATTTTATAAATATTTTATTCGTGTACTTTATTTATGTAGAGAATAAAAATATAACAAAATATTAATATCTCAATTAAAATTACCTAAATCAAAATAATAACATAATATTTTTTAAATCTAATAAAATATTTTAATACTTGATAAAAGATGATAAAACATATATTCTTAATGTATAGATTATCCAAAATTTTGAAGAGATTACTCCAGAAAATTAACTTGAAAAAGAAGGAAAATAGGATATAACTAGGACATGAAGATTCATTAAGTTAATGCAATGCAAATCTTCATACCAAGAACAAATACAACAATGTCAATAACTTAGTAGTGAACACAGACTAATTCTTTTGAATGAATAATGTCAAGATAGGATCAATTAAAAAAACTCACTATTAAACATTCATTTATGCAATTGATGAGAAAAAACGTTACGAAGAACATCATCATTTTTATTTTATGAGAGTTATCCTACTAATGGAGAAATAAAAAAAAATCAACATAAGAACATAATGTGGAAACTCTAAAACCGGAGAAAAACCACGATTGTTATCTAATAATAATTAAAGAATAACACTATGTAAAATTTTTTTACAATACACATATAATTCTCTCATGCACTTTGACCCTAAATACACATCATTTTCAAAGCAAAAATTTAAATTAAACCTCACAACATTCTACTACAAGAGTATAACAAAAGTCAGATACATGCTTAAAGTGTTTTTTACTAGGGTGAGAAACATTATGAATTTTAAGCTCATTATATAACTACTATCACCTACTTCATTGTTTATCTAATGTGACGTAGGACTTTTCAAGATATATTATTTTTATCAACCCAACAATCTCCACCATAATTCAAATAAACACATTTTTTTTATATTTATTGCCTACACCAACAATCTTCCTTTTTATCTCTATTGCCTACACCAATAATCATTCATACTCCATCATAAAGAGTATACTCACTTAAAATTAAACAATTTCAAGAATTTTTTTTTCACTGCACACCTGCATCAATGTTAACCAATACGCATCTATAATCACCACACTCTGTATCAATATTAACCAATGCCTTTGCACAATTACTACTAGCAAAAAACTCATCATTTTTCATGACAACGCGATTATGTCACGAGGATATTTAACTACATGTCAGAATTTCTTCCTTTAAATACCTTATGTAATCTAAATTATATCAGCACATCGCTTTATGTCACATTTGAGAGCACTTGCAAATTGTGACATCCTTTTTATCGTATTGTTAATCATATTTTAATATATTACTACTTTTTATTAAGTATTGACAAAAATAAGATATGAGATAAATATTTATACATTTATATGTACAAATATGTGAGCTTTACAAGTTTACATTGTTTTTATATCGAAACAATTATTAAAATTGACAAAAAAATTTCTCTAACGAGTGGTTGATTTATCAATGATACATGTCTTTCATCTATTTATGTTGATATTTTAGTTATAACATGCACAAAAAATAATAATAAAGAAGTAAAAACAATTATCATTTAAAATAATAAAATTTTATAATGATATATAAAATATATTTTTCAACTTCCTTAACATATTTCATTTATTCCATATTATAAAAATTTGAATTAAATTTGTAGTGGCTGAGTCAGGATAAATAAGTCCAATTTTAATCACTCTTTGGACAATATTTATTTATTTCAATCCCTAAGGTCCAACCTCCATCTACAATATCATCACATTTTCATAAATATATATTATTATTTACAAACAATTAAATAATATAAATATAAATTAATAAATAGGAACCAATGCATAACTGAAGATAAAATAAATAAGACCGAGTGTGTAATTGAAGATAAAATATGACCAATAACTTCGAGACAAATAAATAAATAAATATAAAATAGGACTAGTGCATAATTAGAGATAAAATAAAATAAACAAATAAAATCATTACGTAACTAGAGAAAAATAAACAAGGACTAGTGCATGACTGTAAATAAATAAATATAAAGCAGAACTAGTGCGTAACGGGAGATAAATAAAATAAGGTTAGAGACACCTCACTCCATAACCATAAGTAATAATAAAGAAAAATAATGATAAATGTCTTTTTCTCCTACCTTAAGAATTGTATATGATATACCAAAATTTTACAGAAGTAACTTATCTTTTTATCTCTCTCCCTTTCTCTCCCTTTTTTTTTCTCACCCTTATCTTTTTTTTCTCCTACACTTCATCTCTCTCCTAGAACCTCATTTTATAGTCAATTTTTTTCTTTTTGATTTATTTAATTAGTCCATTAATAACTAATTATTACTTTAAGGATATTCATGTAATAAGTTAGCCTTATCTTTTATATATATATATATATATATATATATATATATATATATATATATATATATATTATGATGATGATGATTATTATTATTAAAAGATGAAATTAATAATGAATTTTTTTTCAAAAGGAGCAAATTAATATTTGCTTCCTTTATCTTTATAAATCAAACAATTATAATAATTTTAATAAATATTTAATTTGTTTTTAATAATAAATTAACAATAATAATATATGTTTAATAAATGTGTGTTTTATTATAAATATATTTAAATTACTCAATAGTACAATTTAATACATTATATTTGAAAATTTTTACATGATAAATTTCAAAGTATTATATAAATAAAATTGCAACTTCAGTAACTAAGGATGATTTTCTTATAATAACAATAAAGAATTAATCTTTTATGGTATGAAAAATCTTACTAAATCATAAGGATAAGCTCTAATATTACTTGGATGGAAAAAAATGTTATGAAGAACATTATCATCTTTATTTCTGATAATTATCCTACTAATAGAGAAATAAAAGAAAAATAATAAATACAAGAATATAACATGTAAACTCCAAAATCAGATAAATCACGATTGTTATTTAATGATAACCGAGATAATAACATTGTAAAATTTTGTTACACTACATAGACAAATCTTTCATGTTCTTTGACTTCAAATACACTCACATTCTCCAAAGCAAAAATTTAAACTAAACTTTTCAATACTCTACTACAAGAATATAAGAAAATTCAAATATATACTTGAAATATCTTTGACTAAGGTAAGAAACATCATAAATTTTAAGTCTATTATATAAATACTATCACCAATTTCATTATTTATTCATTGTGATATGAGACTTTTTAATATATATTATTTTTATTGATGACCCAACAAAACGTGGATAGTCATATTTCTAACCATATGACATAAAGATTAGAATACTTATCATAAATAATTGAATGACATGATAAGCTTACAAATGGGAAACTAACTAGCCGCTACGAATAATAATGCTAAGCAATAAGATGAAATTAGTTAATATTGAAGTATCTGACTGAGTTGTTCAGTTTACTAATGCATTTTGTGTTATACAAGAATGCACTCTGAGGATGGTGATTTGAGCGATCAACTGTAGGCGCTTTGTTGTCGTTAGTTAAAATTCTACTATCAAATAACTATTTGTTACACTATCAGTTAAAAAATTAGTTTTTCTTAGCATGTATAAATACAATGATGTATATGATTTAGAACCAGGTATATATAGTTTTATTCAGTTTTTTTCTTCACTGTTAAACATCAACAATTGTCTCAAATCTGTTGTTCTTATCTAGAATAGAGAGTATTTTTAATAGATTTTGAAAATAGCAACAAGAAAAAACTTATCATCTTTTTTTCCTATTCTTAATGGAAAAACTATGATACATGATGCTTGACGAATTTTACAGACTTCAAGTTTTTCAGAGAATGGAAAGAATTAAAAAAAAAAACACGATTTTACTGAGCAATAGCAAGAGCAATAAGACAATAACCAAGAAGGAGGCTTGAGGTTCGTCGGTGTTTATATTTTTTGCCTAGAGGGCTGTTTTTATTAATAGAATCTTTAATCTGCAACGTCATTTGATCTTTTTTTTTTTTTTTTTCCAAGATCTATGGTTGGGGCGTTGAATGATTTCAATTGCAATATATAGTTATTTTACCATTTATTGTATGATACTTATTAATTTAACTTACATTTATTTGTGTTTCTTCAATGTATGTACTCAAAGCTCTATCATAGTATTATTACATATAAAAAAACAAAAGTTAGTTATATCTAAGAGCTGTTTCCTTTAAAATTCCTATTATATATAAATGTGTTGAATTTTGCAACGATGAACAGTTTTTTACATGAACAAAAGAAATGGGCCCAAAGAAATGAGTGAAGATAGCTGAGGATGGAAGCAAATTTAATCTGAATGATGATTTTTCAGTAAAATCAACCCATGAAACAATGCATAAAATGAAAGTATAAAGTATGCTATGATGTGTTTAAGGAGAAAGAGTAATTTGGGAACGAAAAAAAAAAGTATTTTTGGTTGAGAATGATCCTTCTGGGCCCAATATTTAAAGAGGGACAAATATAATAAACACAGTATATATTTTACAGTTACATTTCTGTCTATCTATTTTTTTTTATTTCATTTATCATATCAAATATTTAAAATATTTATTTCTGTATCTATAATCTTATTATTATCAAATAAAAATTATATATATATATATATATATATATATATATATATATAATTCTGAACTTCTAAGATTTGTCATTATTATGATGATTATATTATATTTTGGTGTTTAATAAGTGAACTAATATTTTGTTACATAATTTATGATAATAATAAATTATTTATGATTATATATTTATTATATTATATATATATATATATATATATATATACATATAAAGTTTAATTATTTTAATATTAAAAATTAGAATGATAATTTATTATTAAATAATATTTATATGAAAAATTCTTCCATCAATAATACATCATCTTTTTTTTTTTCAAAATATTGTTTATCATCTTTATTCTAGTTTTACAATTTTAAAGGATTTTTAGTTACCCATATTATAATAAATACCTTAATTAAAGGGAGATTTGAAGAGAGTCTTATATAACTTATTTCAATATTATTTTTTATAGTTTATTAATAAACTATCCATAGTTTCTTGATAATCTTTCAATACCAAAATATTCTAATGACAAATTAATAATTTATCAATTGTCTATCAATTAATAATCTATTAATAGTCTATTATATCAATAGATATATAGTCTAATAATAATTTATTATTAATTTACTAATAATCTATCAATAATATAGTAATAGTCAATCAATACTATATTAATACATCTATAGTTTATTAATAATATATTAATTATTTATCATAGTCATCAATATTATGTCAATATATTTTATCCTTAATCTATCAACATTGTCTTTTTTAATGTTTGTTCATAATTTATAAATAGTATATCAATAGACCAATAATTTATCAATTTTCTATAAATAGTGTATCAATAATTTATTAATATTCTATTAAAAGTCTATAAATAATTTATTAATAGTCTATCCAGAATAAATAGTTTATTAGTCTATTAATAGACTAACGATAGTCTATCAATAATCTATCTATAGTTTATAAATTATCTTTTAATAATTTATCGATTCTCTATGAATAGCTTATTGATGGATTATCAAAAACCTACCGATGATCTATCGAATGTTCATAGATAGTTTATTTCATTGATAGTATACCGATGAAACGTTGATAGCCTATTAATTTTCTATTGATATAGCCTAGCGATGCTCTATTGATAGTCATTGAGGATGGAGCATTTGTGGGCCATGGATGGGTCATGATGGAGATGATCATTGATGAGCTATCAATGGACCATCAGTAGGGTATCAATAGATTATGGCTAAACTATCGATAGACCATTAATTGACTATCGATAGAAAATCAGTCAGCTATTAATGAACAATCAATTGGTTATTGATGGACTGTCGATAGGTTATCAATAGACCATCGGTGGACTAACTATTAATCAAAGGTAGACTAACAATTTATCAAAGGTAGACTAACGATTTATCAAAGGTAAACCAACGATAACCCATCATTAGCAATGCTAGTTCATCGACGGATTATTGATAAATTATTAATGAGTCATCGGTAGACTATCGATGAATTATCTATAGATTACTGATGAATCATCAATAAGCTATTGATAGACTAAAGATAAAATACCCATTGATCATTGATAAACTATCAATAAATCATTATTAGGCTATCGATTGATCATTGATAAACTATCAGTAGACTATGAATATATTTTCTCGAAGGATAAACTATATATTCTCGATAGACTACTTGTTGATGGACCATTATCAAATATTGTATAAATCATTTTCTAATAATAGATTAACTTTACTAAATAATATTTAGATTTTTTTATATCTTATAAGAAAATGAATCAAAATTATATAGTTTAACATAAAAATAAAATAAAAAGCACAAAAAAAGTTAAAAATAACAATTTTAATTTATATAATATCTCTTACTTTTTTTACTTTACTTTCATATTCCATATTTGATTGAGTTTTTTTCCGTTTATTTAAATTTTTTATTAAATAATCACGTGAATTAAATATACTTTGTTTTGATTTGGCTTTAATTAATATAAATTTAAATTAAATTAAACTAAATTATATTTTGGTGTGGTTTGATTTATTTTTTACAATTTTTGTTATTATAAACTTGTTAAATAAATCTAAAAGAAATATAAGAAAAATGGTTAGTTGGTAATTAATTTTAAATATATAATATGATATTTAAATATAATAATTTAATTTGACTTGATTCGTTTATATTTTCAATAAAAAAATTTGTATCAAATTATACTATTTAATAGAAATTCAATAAAAATTCGAATTTGATTTTTATAAATTTTTAGTTTTTTTACTGTTTATATTTTGAGCATTCCTAATATTTTATTTCAAATTATTTTTTTCTTACACTCGTAACAAACTTCTACTCTTTCTTGTGATATCCTAATATTATATATTTTATACATATTTCTCTATCTCTATATATTTTTACATTACGAAGGATGACGGTGACCACAATTTGAATAGTAGGAATTTATATAAAATTGATTAAATTTATTTTATGTTTTTCTTTTCTAAAAAAATAAGTTGGACTAAATACATTAGACCATTCTCTTCATTTTTTTCTTTAATCAAATATCACTACTGACGTACTATATCCTCCCTTGTACGCAAATACGAAGTCACAATGAAAAAAGGGTTTGAATATATATTCTTTATTTCAAACCATGCGTAACTACGCGGGTAATATGGAGTAACTATTTAAAATATGTATATTACCAAATACTTCTTTTAGTACCGTAAACAAATTTATACACTCTTTTTTTGTTAGGTAGCTTTAAACTAGACGTTGAATTATATATTTAAAAATATTTATTATTTAATAAAGTATTTTTCATGGTTCAATTTGTAGGGGTGGTGCCTCGTTAAAAGACGCAATTCAATTATACATTAATTAACCTTTAGCGTAATAAAATTTTGCTTAGATTTTATATTCATAAAATTCAATAAACTAACTTATTTAATGGTTTTTAAAATCACAAACATGAATTTTTTTTAACAACTTATCATAATCACGAAATTATTAAATATGTTTCTTATATAGTAAAATCAACTTCAATCTTATCCGTGAAATTAAAAATGTATTTCGTATTTATATTTTATAAAAATGATAAACATAAAATTTAAACATATCCTATCATATTCATGAAATTGGAAAATGTACTTCTTATTTAATATTTATCGAATATGATATATATGAAATTTAAACAAAACCTAAAATCCATGCAATTAGAAAACATGTCTCCTATTTTGTCATCTAAAAATAGAAGCTTTACATTTCACTTATCTTCTGTAAAGAATCTATGACTTGAATATATTCAAACGATCGAGTCCATAGTTTTTGTCATGCACCATTTAAGAATGATCAATTTTAACATATATTTATTTGATATAGATGGAAGAATATATATATATATATATATATATATATATATATATATATATATTGTAAATAATTTTTGTTTTATAATTTTAAATTTATTTTAGTAAACTTATATTTATATAACATATATATTTTCATATAAAATTTTATTGAATAAATATTGAAGGAATTTATTTATCCAAACTCGCATTAATGGTCAGTTCACTTTCTCCTATTATTTATTTAATTTAAAAAAATTTATAACGACCAATTACATTCTGGAAGCACGATTTTATTCAACTGCATATTGTGTAATGTATAATTTCAATAGAAAAACTCTGTTTGGCTTACACCTCTGCCCTATATTCAAATATCACCTACTCACAACCTAATTTCAACTACCTTGAATTCGATGTGAAAAATTTATAGAACATTACAAAAAAAAATTCATATTTAACTATAGACATAATAATAATAATTTCTTAGATTATATTTTTATTATTATATTATTATAAAAGAGTTATCAAAATGATTGTATATGAAAATAAAAAAATCAATATATCATTATTAAAACTTATTTACCCATTCCAGTCAACGGTTTTCTGATAATGTATGCAACGTCTGCAACATCTTTCTTCATTTGACTTGTTAATCTATATGTAATGAAAAAGACCGTTGAGAATAATATTTACTATATAAATTTTAGTGAATACAATGGAACAAAAAATTGAACTAAATTGATTTCGTTTACATATATATTTTCGTTATAAAATAGGTTTGTTTACGGATCAGTTTGGATAAAATAAAATTCAAACCAATTGTTTTTTATTGATTTAAATATTTCAACCAAATAAAGTTAATCATGAACGATTTAAATACAAAAAATTAATGTTATACAAATATATAAAATTATACTTTAAGATGGAAAAATACGCAAGGCAAAATTATTATATTAGTTTAATAAGATACCAACTGTTTGTTTACACGTAAAGTTATATACTCCAGGAATACATAGACAGTACATACTATATGGTATAAAACAAAGGCTTTTATTTTCTTGGCACCTAAACTGTAACCTTACATGGACACATGAAACATGCAGTCATGGATGATAAACAAAGGGAATTAAACGCAATGCGTTTTTCCTCCCAATAACCAAACCGGGTTGTTCAGTCATGTCCATATTCTCAGGTGAGATCTCATTTGGGAGTTCCCAGTTGAAGTGATAAAGTAATAGAGTCAGTGGAAGCATGATGCTGGCTAAACCAAATGTCATGCCTGGGCACATTCTCCTTCCAGCCCCAAACGGCACATACTCAAAGTTATTCCCTTTGAAATCCATAGAACTACCTTCGAACCTCTCTGGGATAAACCTCTCAGCATCACTCCAATATTCAGCATCTCTTCCCATTGCCCATACATTTATCATAACTTTCGTCTTTTTGGGTATTTCGTATCCATCAATGTTGGTTAATTCCATGCATTCTCTAGGGATCAACAAAGGAACAGGTGGGTGCAACCTCAATGTTTCTTTGATCACCAACTTCAAATAACTAAGTTCTTCAACATCACTTTCATGAATTGTTTCCTTTTCTCTGAATGCCTGTCTTATCTCACTTTGTGCTTTCTCCTTCACTCTTGGGTTTTTCATAATTTCTGCCATCGCCCACTCTAATACTGACGCTGAAGTATCAGATCCGGCGACAAATACATCCTATTTGGTAAAATGAAAAGAGAGAAATTGTGTTAATACAACGAAATTTTATAACTTTGTCGTAATTTTGTGTAATGGGAAAGCAAAGGAAAATAAGGAGATGAAAACGTGCGACATATTCAGGTAGATTTATGAGTGTTTTGCGGTTTTTACTAACCAATATCACAGCTTTGACTTGTGAGGTCTTCATTTTGACGTCGAGAGTGTCATTTTCTTGAATTCTGAGAAGAACATCAACGAAGTCTTCGTCCTCTATCTCAACCCCGCCTTCTTTTACCTCTTTTCGTTTGTCTTGATGTTCTTGGACAACTCTGTCCAAGAGCTCGTCAACCTGCTTCTGCAACTTTTCCAATTTAGCCCTCTTCCCAGTTATGAAATGTATGAATTTCAATGAAGGAAAAAGATCGACAAAATCAAATCCTCCAATAGCTTCTATTACTCTTCGCAGTAAAGGAAGAACAAATTCCTCTTGGTCCTTATGTTTGCCACCGAATGCTGCCCTGGAAACAGAAGCACTTATCAATGAGTAAATTTTATGACTAAGATTGACTTGTGAACCCGCTGATCTTCGAATTGAGTCTATTAACTTCGCTGTCTCATCTTCTCTAATGGAAGAGAAAGACTTGACTCTTTTGGCGCTTAGAAGCTCCAATGCACATATTTTTCTCATTTGTCTCCAGTAATCACCATATGGGGCAAAAACAATGTTCATTCCCCCGTAGGACAAAATGTCTCCAAATATAAATTGAGGCCTCTGAACAAAAGCAATATCATGCGTTTTCATTATTTCCTTGGCCATCTCGGAGGAGGATGCAATCACTGTAGGAATTTCACCAAGTTGGAGCTGCATCAGAGGTCCATATTTTTGAGCAAGTTTTCGGAGAGCATGATGTGGAAGTGAACCTGCTAGTGCTAATTGATGCAGGTTCCCTATGAGAGGTAGCGTATTTGGGCCAGGGGGAAGTTTGTGAGAGACATTAGGTTTTAGCTTGTAATATTTTGCAAGCCAATTCAATAGAAAGAGCAAGGAGAGGGCAATACCCAAGAAGTAGGTTTGAGCTTCCATGGCTGCCTTTATGGTTTTTAGTGTGGTAGTGCTTTCATTGTTTGCCATGGACGACCAGTTCCTATTTATAGAGAATTTCAGTCCCCAAGGACAACAACCTATCCTTTTCTTAATGGAAGATCAATAGTTTGGGCGTTGAAATTTCATGACTATGATATATCTAATATTTTCCTATCATTTTTTGTTCATATTATATAATATTTAAAAAACATAAAAATGCATTAGATACTTGTCATAAAAGAAAATAGATACATCAATTGGAAATTATTCAGTTTGTGACAAATTATTATATTTTGGTATTGTTATTATAAAGTCGAGAACTTTTATTCTTCCCTGTGAGCTCGAAGAAAAAAGTTAGGGGTGTAATATATATATAAATACAAAGTAAAATGAAAAAAAATAAAATAAAATTGGGAGTCATAGCTCCGCTCCGCAACAACAAAGATTCACCACTACTCTTGAAGATCTTCTCAGTCGAACCAGAGAAGGGGAAACATCAGGAGATGTATATAAAAACATTCGTGACGTTAAAGGTTTAAGATATCTTCTAATTATGATTATTATCTAATTATTCAGATGGCTTTATTAAAATATGCTACGTATAATGTTACTTGTGTCATCATTCTGAAACATTTTCAATTAATTAGCTCCTTAATTATCTGCTGAATATTTTTTTTTTTTGTCTATCTCTATGTTTGTTTATAAGCTTTCATTATTACATAATCTAATGAATTAGTTATTTATAAAATTGTTGATAGACATGCATAATGGAATTGGATGCTTTATTTTAGAGATTGTCTTTTTTAGGAACAACATTTTGCCTTCCACAATATTAGTTTTTTATTTTTATTTTTTATGAGTTTCGGTTTTCATTCGTTATTTTTCATGTGTTTTTATACGTGATACTGTGAAATTTTTCATTCAGTTGAGGAGGCTAACATTATTATGTAATATTACATACATTGGTTTAATTATTTAGCACTGTGACGTAGAATCAGTAGAGAAATTTGGTTTAAAATCCCTTAACACTTTTAGTTTCGAGAAGGTATGAAAAATAAACTGAATTATTGTATATAATGACAAATCTTTAGCCAAAAGAAAAATCAATTTAGAAACACGTCCATCGTGAACAGTTTGGTTTGAAATTGAGCTAGTTTTTTTAACAAATACGAAACAAATAATTATCACTACTTGTAACATGCAGTTAACATCAACATCTAGAACCTGTTGTCGCATTCAAGCTATTTGTTCCTCAATTTTTAGTATGATTATTATTTTTATGATCAGGGAAGTTTCATTAGGTCAATGCCATATCCCTCTAACATGCAGTTCATCTTGAAGCTTTTATTAGGGTTGAACAAATCATATATACCTTCACACGCCCTACTATTAATACATTAAACATAGTTTCCTTCACTAGTAGTTTATTCAGTTAGTATAAAACATCAATGAGGTAGGGGATCTTAATTTCTCATCTCCTCGGTTTCTGCTGACTCGGCAATTGAGTCTTGGCTTATTAAAATTACAAGAAAAAAAAAATGAATCAGCGTGATGCCAGCTCAACATTTTTTAGCTGCCATGATCACATCGTTTTCTAATAATGGATTTAATATTACTAAATAATATTTTGGATTATTTTTTAAGCAAATGAAACTATTTTTAATAAAAAGTCTACGATAAATGGTGGTTCTTGATTAATTTTTTTAAAATGGTGATAACTCCCCAATAATATATCAGAGCACGTCAAAATTAATTGAGACTAGTGTTTCCATGAATCTCAGTCTTACTTCACATCTTCTGTGTGACATATAAAGTTGTCCTATTACAGATCCTACATATGATTGACTTATTACCGATTCAACGTTTATGTGTAAATGTCCACAATCCCACAATGGGACCAATTTATCATTGAGATGTCGCAATATCCAACATTACACAAATAAAATAGTATAATTTATAAATAGAAAAATAAAGAGTAAAAAAAAATTGTTACCATTTTCTAAGCAGAGGAATGAAAAAAGTGCTAAATCATTCTAATTCCCTTTAATTGTTTTTTCTAATATCATGTTACCTGAAACTTAAGAAAAGATAGATTAAAAAAAAATTGAGACAATATCAACAATAATGACATATGATCACACTTTAAACAATAAGGATTGATATAAAATTTATGAAATTTACTAAAGAGGTGTTGACTAGAACGTTAGACCATTCAATTTAATTTCTTCCTTTTTCAAATATTAGTTACGTACAACATCCTCTTCTTCACGCCAATACAAATTTATGTGGTTTGATTTTCTCAGCGGACAGAGGAAATCAGATCGGAGCTAGGGGGACCTTGGGCCTTGGCCCTCAATTTTTGCAATTTAAATTTATACATATTAATATTTAAAAAATCAATTAAATAATTATATTTTTATAATAATTTATACATAAAATATATTAATAACAATATTAAAAATAATTTATATTTTTAAAATTAATTATTATATTTTTATAAATTATTATTATCATTATTATTAGTAGAAACATAAATACTAAAACATACACGTATTCACCTTTTTTTTTACTTATTATATCACACTTTTTTTTTCTCTTTTTACTAATTTTTTAAATATATAAATTATAATATTTTTTTCTTTTTATAAATCATAATATATTATGTGTTAACAATTTTTTTCTCTTTTCTCTTTAATGACATCATAACGGTTTACAAAGAGAAACAGTTTTTATATATATTAATAGAAATTCAGACATTAAAACGTCACGTGTCTACATTTGTTGTGTAATTTTTTTTTTCTTTTTATTCTTTAGATACACTCAGGTTCTTTCTCCATATTATACTTTCTTTTCTTTTCGACGAAACTAAAGTGGTTTTAATTAAAAAATATTTTTAGATATATCTCATGATATTTCTCTATTAATTATACATAATATTTTTTTCTCTTTTCAATAATACCAAAAATAATTATGAAAAGGGAATCCGGTTGTATACAGTATACATATAGTAAAAATACATTTTTGTTTTTACTTTTTTCAGTTTGCAGTGGTTTCCAAGTTGGGAATTAGGTACGCCAGATTCTTCGAAGGCTAATAATGTTAATATCAATTAAATAATTTAATAAATATATGAATTAATTAAATTATTTAAAAAAAATGATCATAAAATATTTTTATCAGTACGAAAAAATTTAAACAATTGTTAAAACTCTAACTTTTAACAATTTAATTAACAAAAGACTATCTTCATGTTAGTTTTGTTACAGAGTATATCTTGTATTGTACTAGTAAGGGGAAATAAAACTGCCGAAATTCCATTTTCGTTTCACGATATTTTTTATAACATTAAAAAGATGCAATTTCAATTGCTCCCAACATCTCTGTATTAAACTTTAATATGATAAAATTATGTTTAAATCTTTATATATATATATATATATATATATATATATATATATATAATCTTAAACATTATAAAATAAATCTCACTTATGTATTTAATTTTAAAATAACTTATCACATTCATGGACTTATAAAATTAGTTTCATATCTAATATCTAATATTTATTATCAAAGAATATAAACATAAAACATAAACTTAAAATATCATATCCATGAAATCGAAAAATGTATTTTTTATTTAATATTTATTTTAAAATGCTCACATGGAGTTTAAACACATCCTATCATATTCACGAAATTAGATAATGTATTTAGGCTTTGATATTTATTAAAAATTATAGAAAATGAAAACATCTACACAAAATTAGAAACTGTGTTTCACATGTTGTCTCTTTTCATCAACGTCATCTGTAACAATATTTTCTTTATTCGAGTAGACTAAAAAATCGTGACACAAGACAAAAACAATATAATTCGTGATATAATTCTAAAAGCAATACTCAGTAATATTATTTAAGTATTTAGGGGTTCAAATTCTTAGATTTGTATATATATATAAAAAAAATATCGATTCTTTAAATAAATTTCAGTGTTTTTGAAAAAACATCCTTTAAATTTTTGGTGAAAAATACAACACATTAAAAAGATATATATTAGAAGGAATTGACCAAATTTTTAGTTATATTTTCTTTGACGGTATATGTTGATCTTGGAACGGTGTTTGATGAAGATATTTTACAAAACTATTTGAGTTTATGGAAATAGTTTATGACTTTTACAACTATTAATTTTATCTGTAATTTTTAATTTTGTTAGGCATAATTTTTTTATAATAAAGTTATTAAATAAATATTTATGAATTTATTTTTAAGACTTTGTCCCCGAGAGATTAGATCTGGAAGGAGAATATTCGACCACAAATCTTTTCCATTCACTTTAAATAAAAAGTTTATAATTTGTACGAAGGGGCGTTTTTGCTTACACCTGCGCCCTTAAAAAAGTCAGGTAACTTAACCACCGCATAATCACATTTTTTAGCTTACACGCTTTAAAATGTTACGTAACCAACTACTTAATAACAACGTTTTGAAAGTGGTGGCAGTGTGAGGTGGGACAGGAGATGAGAATGTGACCCGGAATTGCCAGAAAAAAAAGTGAGAAAAAGAAAAGGAAAAATAAAAAATACTTTTGTTGATTTGAGAAAAAAAAAGTAAAATAAAAAGGAGGAAAATTATTTATATTAAAAATTAATAAATAATTAAATTAAAATTATATATTCATTTATTTATAAATTTTTTGTATTGTAATTTTTTTAATACTTTAGTTTAAATTAATAAAATAATATTATATAAAAAATAATGGTTGAATATATTTTTCGTCCTCGACTTTTTTATAAAAATATATTTATCTTTTTAAAATTCAATTATATTTAGTCTTATATTCGTATAAAACATAGAAAATAATCCTTAATTAATAATATTAATTGGTCACTTACATAGCAAACAAAGTGTCATTGTAAATAATACATGTAATTGATATATGTTATTTTATTTTGGGTAAATTGAGTTGCACGTTGTAAATATTTGAAATGATTTCGAAAGTTGCAATGAAGAAACTTTTCAACCAAGATTGATGATAGAAAAGTTTATTCCTATAAAACTATTATTTATATAGTGTTCATTTGTTATAGATTTGTCGGATTCAGGTTTTTGTTTGTAATTATCTTGTTTTACAATTTATATTAGAGCTTTTAACATATTTTTCTTTTATTCGGATGATATTTGATTCACAATATCTTTATCATAATAAACTTAGGATTTATTTGTGTTGGTTGAATTTATTGTTCGAATGTGTTATTTATTATTGAAATATTTTATTTTGTTTATATGAGTAAAATATTTTATTGAAAGAAATGAGTTTTTTTTTTTAAGTTTACAATTTCCCAAAACTACATTATAAAAGATGAGATGAACATGTTATTCATGTAGATCCTGATGGATGACCATGTTTTAAAGTAGATCCTGATAGATGATCATGTTTTAAAGTAGGGGTATAACTAGGAAATTAAAGTACGATGGTGAGATAAAGTTTTGGTGGAAACCTAAAAAGAAAAAAATAGACAAATATTTGAAGGAGAAATTTATGTGTAACATATTATCAATAAAACTGAGATAATTGAATTTTTTGAACCAATACCCGAAGACGGAATGAAATGTGCTAATACTAAGAGGATCGAAGAGAATGTTAAAAGTGCAAACAAGGGGGGGGTAAGGCTAATGGTGAAGCTGGAAGGTTGATGATGAGGCTATAATGGAGAGTGGTGAGATTGTAATAGATGATGTTGAATGAATAATTTAAGGATGGTGTTAAAGGTAAAATTATTATGGATGATTTTGAGGATGAGACAATAATGGATGGTGGATAACTCACACAAAAAGAATATAGATTTGGATGATGAATTTGGGGAGAATAACTCACATAAAAATGTTAATGATGTATTACAAAATTTGATATAGAAAGGGAAACCATCAATAAGAAAATACATTAGTGGGGGTAATCAACAACAATAATTGTAATCAAGAACAAATAGACAAAAAATTGAGGAGGAAAGAAGTTAGTGAGCCTTTCCGTCATTAAAAACTTAGTAGAAAAAAATACAACCATAAATCAATTTGGGCACAATTCTTGAACTTGCTCAAATTTCCCGGTTATAGTACCGAAAATATTACAAAGTAACTTGTAATAAAACTTATTACAGTCTATTATATTAACTTGCATATAATTTATTATATTATGGGAAGGGAAAGAGAATTCCAAAATAACAAAAATCACACGTGAGATAAATAGGAGCAGAGGTTCCATTTATAGAGTGACACAACAAATCACACTCATATCTGCTCAACCAATATTTAGAACGAATCTCACATTTATATTTGTTCAATCAAAGTCAGACATACTCGTACAGAGGGAAGGGAGAATAACAAGATTTCAACATGACACGATTTTAAGGTCTCAGACTATTAAAAAGAAATTATAAAAATTGTTAGAAGTTGTGATGACGTGGTGGATAATGAATAAATGATGTCACTTTTAGACTATTTTGCTTGAAATTCGAAATTTAATTGTTTATTTGTTTGGTTGAATGGTTGTTGTTTTATATTCACGTGCCCACCAACTTTTATTTTTACTTTAAAAGATAATTATAAACAAATTGTATTATAATATTATGAATCAGTTCAATGAAAAAGTTATATTAATTTTTTAATTTTATTTATAAAAAATTATATAATACAAAAATAAAAGTTAAAAAATAACAATTTAAAACTAAAAAATATATATTTTAAGACAGCTATTTCGATATAACAAAATTCTTACATTTAAATATTACATAATACTTATAAGATTTTCTGTCAACAAAATAACTTATTCCTCTTTTCACCCCTAGCATTGATAAGTTTGCGGATAGAAAAAGAAAAAGTCATTTTGTGAAACACAAAATGATCTTATTTTAACTAATTAAATTATAATATAAATTAATTAAAATTTTAATTTCTTTTAAAAGTTTTAATTGAGATAACATTTAAAAATGCTAAGAGATAAAACAAAAGCCCCACCAACAAATGCTAAGAGATAAAACCCATGAATCCATCCATCACTGGGTAGTGTGCTGATGTAGCTTGCCATCGGTCACTGTTGGACAAGCGTACTAGAAAAAACACCCACACGTCCAACCTTCAAAACTGGAGGCTTGCTTTAAACAAAAGCCCATTAAGCATATGAGATCCCACATTTCGATATATATATATATATATATATATATCATCCACTTTAATATTTTTATTTAATAATATAATAATAAATACAGATAAATATAAAAAAATTATTATTTTAAATATAATAATTTAAATTTTTTAATATTATTATATTATTAAAATGAGTTGTAAAAAAATGTTTAATTAAAAAGATTGTAAACGTTTAATTTTCTTTAAGCATCTTTACAACAACTTAGTATAACCAGAAGATGTCCAAAAATGAAGCATATAATCAGTATATGTATGTGACGTTTATTTTTATTATTATTATTTTTTTTTATCATTATTATTATTATTTGTATAAGAGTAGGAGGTCAAAAAATATTACATATATGTAAAAGTAATTTACATTACTATATAAGATATACAAAAGAAGAAGAAATTTTATCTTTGATTCCTTCTATTTTCTTTTTCTACAATTTTACAAGTATCTACATTGGCGGTGGAAACAAACTGATTAAGGGGTTTTGAAAAAAAGTAGGAGGCATAAAAAAAATAACTACTATTGGCCCATCTAACATAATGGGATTCCTCATATCAGATACAAATGTTATTATTGAAAATCCTATCCCTCTAAAAGTAACCGAGTTGTCTATAACATTCGTGTTCCAAGTAGTTCCTGGAAAGAAGACAGTGATGCTTGCAGAAAAGGGATTTGGAATATTTGGCGCCTCCATCTACTTAAGTTGGTGTTTAAATAAAACATGCACAAAAGATCACAATAGGGAGTGAGAACATTTATCAATTACAATAATACAATCTTATAATATATAGATATATATGTTTCAACTTTCTCAACACATTCTATTTTATGAAGATTTAAATTGTAGTGACTAGTTAGGATAAATGAGCTCAATTTTAATCATGCTCACAGTGATATTTACTCATTTAAATCCCCAAGGTCCAACCTCCATCTACAATATCATCAAATCTTCACAAATAGATATTATTGTAATTGATTAATATAACTATAGACTAATAAATAGGATCATTGCATTACTAGAGATAAAATAAAGTAAACAAACGAGACCAATGACGTAACTCGGAGATAATTAAAATAGGACCGAGTGCATAACTGTAAAATAAAATAGGACCAGTGCATAACTGGAGATAATTAAAATAGGACCAGTGCATAACTGGAGATAAAATAAAATAGGACCAGTGCATAACTGGAGATAATTAAAATAGGACCAGTGCATAACTGGAGATAATTAAAATAGGACCAGTGCATAACTGGAGATAAAATAAAATAGGACCAGTGCATAACTGGAGATAATTAAAATAGGACCAGTGCATAACTGGAGATAAAATAAAATAGGACCAGTGCATAACTGGAGATAATTAAAATAGGACCATGCATAACTGAAGATAAAATAAAATAGGACCATTATGTAGTTAGAGGTAAATAAACAAATAACTAAATAAATAGAATGAGGTTAGGGACACCTCACTCCACAACTATAAGCAAAATAAAGTAGGTTTAATGATAATATTCTCCTCCCCTACCTTAAGAGCTGCGGATGAGGTACCAAAATTTTTGTAGAGACAAATTTTTTTTTCTTCTTTCTCTTCTTCCCTCTCTCTTTCTTTCTCTCTCTCTTCCTTTCTCTCTCTCTTCCTTTCTCTCTCTCCTTCTTTCTCTCTCTTCCTTCTTTCTCTCTCTTCCTCTCTCTCTTCTTCTTTCTCTCTCTTCTTTCTCTCTTTTTCTTCTTTCTCTCTCTCTTTCTCTCTCTCTTCCCTTTCTCTTTCTCCCTACGCATCCTTATGATTTTGATAATGTTTATCTTTTAAGATAAGATAACGTTTATCTTTTACATTAATTGAGATGTTACAATGTACATCGTAAAACTCAAGCTACCACTTTTAATAAGATTCGAAGATTTTTTTTTACACATGTTATAAATCTTATCGTTCTAAGATTTAATATAAAATTAATTGACATGAAACTAGCCTAACAAATATTTAAATTTAAGGATAATTTTAAGAATTTATGGTTATTTTTACAATTTTTGGTTCAAGACAATAATAAAAAGAACTTAAATTTTAACTTTGATATCATGTTAATATTCCATCTAATTTTGAAGAATAAACTTAGTGCCTCTGTTTGATTTAGGTGTGAAAAGTATAGCGAGTGTAGATTTATAAAGACTTTTGTAAATTTTGAGGCATAAATAACATCAATAAAAAGAATCCACCTTCTTTTTCCACTTATAAAGAAAACAAGAAATACAAGAGGAATCCAGAAAAATGGATTATCTCTCAATTTTTTTCTTTTATTTGATTATATAAAAAGTAAATAAATTATATAAAAATAATAAAAATTAAATAAAAATATATTAAAAATGATTAATAATTTTAGTTTACTTTTTACTCATTTTTATTCTTTATTTGTTAGTCCAGTCAATCTTATTCCCTCTATTTATTTTTATTTTTATTTTTTACAAACAAAATGTTTGAGTGAAAAATAAGATAATATTAAAACTTTTCCAAATAAATATAAAAAATATTTAAGTATATCATACTAAATAAATATGACTCTCCAACTATTATTATCTTTAGGTAAAAAGGGAAACATTCAATATGATATATGCACTATGTTATAAATAAAAAATAAAAAAACCCTACAAATAATATATTTAAACTAAACAATGGAAGAAATACTTGAACATACTAAAAAAAATTATGTGTAAAGAAAATTCAACCAATGTCATTGAATAATGGTTAACATTAAAATTTAGGATTTTAACACTTTCAAACCTATGAAAGGAAAATCTTAACAATTAAAGATTATATACAACAATTATAATATAATTCTACTAATTTCTTAGTGAATATTTTTTTTAGAAAGTTAAAGAGAGAAAACCCAGTTATTATATTCAATGTAAAATCTCAACTAGGTTTTTGATTATTATTTCTCTTTGAGTTTTTATCAATAATTATATTATTTTTATAATTGTTCATGTAATCAGATGTGATAAGAAAATAATACTCATATTAAAAGAGATTAAGATTATATTAGGAATGACTTTATATAATCAGTTATTTGAAATATTTCTATTATAAAGTGACTTTAATATAATCTCGTTAATTATAATAGAATCTTTTATATGAATATTCTCATAAAGAATTATAAAAGATTAGATATAAACCTTTAAATATTCTTCATTTGTTTAATTTTTTTTTACATATCTTATTCACTACTTAATTATTTAAAAAAAATTAATTTATTAAAAAATTAGTATTAATTTTTTAAAAGTTTTATTCAAAACATTATTTTATTAATTTTTCTAGAGGTAAGCTATGTTTTCATGTAACTCTTCCTTATTTTTTGTTCATTTGAATCGACATAATAATAATATATAAAATGAATGTTAGCCTTATTTTTAGCAATGATATAAAAACAAAATATTACTACATTGAAAGGTATATTATATATTAACAATCAATCTAATTCCAAGTCTATAACCGACAATATGATTATAGATTATTTGTAAATGAAATTTCAAAGGTTGCTGGTATAGATAACGTTTAAAGGGGCTAACTTGTATATGTTGAAAACAATAGTTGTATTCACATTGCAAAGCACTAAAGAGAAATTGCGTACAGATTCAGACATTTTTTCTTATAAGCTGCAAATTCTCAATTGAAAAATGGCTTTGCTTCCTGTCCATGACGCATTCAAATTGAACTCTTCCTTCATTAATGCCCAAATAACAATAATGAAATCATATTATCCTTATATTTTGAGAAGACTTTAAATGAATCGCACTTGTTTACTTTCACATTCATATATATACACGCATGCTCATCGTACAGATTCAAATCAACTTTGTATACCTTTCATATATATTCACGTTCACATTCATATATAAATCCTTCCAAACACACTATCAAAATTTTGAAAGCTAGTCATCTATATTAAATTGCATACCTTGGAGAGTTTCTTTCATTGCATATTATAGGAGTTTCTTCTGTCTAATAACAAGAATATCATGATCACAAATTCTTTATAATAATATTATTATTAATCACGGCATCGGATGTTGTCTATTTTACAGTTATAATCTATTACTGTCTTTAAAAAAACACAATAATAAATTTAAAAAAAAAAGTGTTTATAAATTATTTTTTATTTAAGAATTGAACGTGAAGTATTTATATACAACCGTTAATCTCGTATGTGTAATCTAACTGCACAACACGATCAATACTGTGAATATACTAACCTTCATCCTGTATAAAATACGAAGAGCTCAAGTCAACGAGGGTAAATCATCTAATATAGAATATACTTTTCTCCTAATATATAGCTAAACTTCTTGAAATTTATTTCATAATGGTACAATGTTTAAAAGGTAAATGATAAACATAGAATATACGATTATAAATACCGTATCATGCCATGATTCTACATGATTAATTTTTTCCATATTTAACTTGGCATGACAGCGATGCACATTAATGTCATATCTGTTAATAGACAAATTTAGGATACCGACTATAATGGTTAGCGTAATTATAGCCTAGAATGTTTCTGTATTTCATGTATATATTGTGCTATCATATTCAATACAAGACAGGGGTTTTTGGAAATATTTTTATCATGGTATCAGAGCGAACCAAACTCTGATATCCAACAGCCCGAGAACACAGTCGTACTTCTAAAATGGCAGAGAGAGGAGAGGCGGTGAAGAAAACACCATCGCCATACGATCTGAGTGCCAGTGATAATCCTGGAAATGTGATTACACAGGTACAATTACGAGGAGAGAATTACGAGGAATGGGCAAGGGCCGTGAAGATATCTCTGCGGGCTCGAAGGAAATGGGGTTTCATAGATGGAACTCATAAGGAACCTGAAGAAGACACATCCGAGATAGAAGATTGGTGGACAATTCAATCGATGCTTGTATCTTGGATACTAAACACTATAGAACCTAGTTTGCGTTCCACTTGTTACATACATGGAAAACGCAAAGGACCTATGGGATGACATCAAGGAACGATTCTCGATCGTGAACGGACAAGCAGGCTAAAGTCGAGTTGGCAGAATGCAAACAACAAGGAATGACTATGGTTTCCTATTATGGGAAGTTGAAAACGTTGTGGGATGAGCTGACAAATTACGAGCAAATCCCACGGTGTAGATGTGGGGGATGCAAGTGTAATATTATGACGCAACTTGAGAAACGAAGAGAAGAAGAAAAAATTCATCGAGTTCTTGATGGGGCTAGATGATGAGGGCTATGGAACTGCACGGTCAAATGTTTTGGCAACAGATCCGTTACACTCGTTGAATCGGGTGTATGGCACCATGGTGCAAGAAGAAAGGGTGAGAACAATCACCAGGTCTAAAGAAGAGCGAGGAATGATCGTGGGAATGGCTATGCGAGCGGAAACCGGGAACAAGTTGCGCAATGAAGCGAAAGAAAAATCGAGTTGTTTGCATGCGGTGTGGAAGGAAGGGACATGACAAAGGCAATTGCTTCAAGATCATTGGTTACCCAGAATGGTGGGGAGAGAGACCACGAGCCGATAAAAACGATGAAAAAAATCAACAAAGAACGAGGAACCTTCCGAGGAAAAGGAGGAACGGCTCGCGTCAATATGACGCACAGCTGGTGCGGATAACGTTGGTTCAACCGAAAAACCAGAAGTCGCAGGACTGAGTAATGAGCAATGGCAGATCTTGACAGCAATGTTGAATTCTCGCAAGGCAAATGAAACTGAAAAGATGACTGGTAAGAAAGCATGTGACTTGTGGATTATTGATAGTGGCGCCTCTAATCATATGACAGGAACACTAGAAAACTTGAGGGAGAGTCGAGCCTTGGAAGGGTGCCCAGTGGGACTACCAAATGGTGAATTGGTGCTGGCAAACAAAGAAGGATCGGTTTTCCTTGATGGGGACTGAAACTTAAACATGTTCTATATGTTCGAAATTGAATTGCAATTTGATTTCGATATCACAATTGACGAATGAAGTAAAATGTACGAGTACATTTCGCTGATAGATTTTGTGCAATGCGGGACCACACTTCGAGGATGCGTGATTGGTATCGTGGTGTGAGTGGCATAAAGGCGTATCGGACCAATGCGAGAAAATCAACTAGAGATTTGGCACAAGCGAATGGGACATCCTGCCTACCAGATTGTTAGAAAAATTCCGCATCTGAACAGCGTGAATAGAAATACGGATACAACTCGTGTGTGTGAAGTGTGTGAGAGATCAAAGCAATGCAGAAACACATTTCCTTTAAGTGATTTTCAAGCATCCAATATATTTGATTTAATACATTGTGATTTATGGGGTCCATATAGAACTCCCTCGTCTTGTGGTGCATCTTACTTTCTCACTTTGGTTGATGACTGTTCTCGAGCTGTGTGGATATATCTCTTGAATAATAAGAAAGATGTGTCACAAACCTTAATGCATTTCATCGCCTTAATAGAACGACAATACGAGAAACAAGTCAAAATATTACGAAGTGACAATGGAGCCGAGTTTATGTGTCTTCAACGATATTTTCGGCAACATGGGATACTCCATCAAATCTCATGCACTTGGAACACCTCGGCAAAATGGGAGAGCCGAGCGAAAACATCGACACATCCTAAATGTAGCTCGTGCTTTACGATTTCGGGGAGAACTTCCACTTCAATTCAGGGAGAATGCATTTTGGCCGCGGGATACTTGATCAATCGTACACCCTCAACCGTTCTCCATGGAAAAACTCCATATGAAATATTGAATGGGAAGCCACCCACTTATGACCATCTACGGGTATTTGGATGCTTGTGTTATGCACATAACCAAGATAGGAAAGGTGACAAATTTGCAAGTAGAAGTCGCAAGAATGTATTCGTTGGATATTCAATCGAAAAAAGGGCTGGAAATTGTTTGATCTAGAAAGAGAAGTCTTACGGACTTCGAGAGATGTTAAGTTTGTAGAACATGAATTCTCGTTTGCCTCTCTTGCCCACGAGTAGACATTCGGAGGTAGGATTGCCTACTGTTGATGTTGGCATTGTCGAGGAAGCATTGCCTGGACTTGGTGCAATGAACAATGCGGAACACGTTGTGGAGGCCGATGACGTTAACCCCACGACGAAGATGTGCCCACAGCCGAGTTCGGTGAGGGCCACGGCTGAATGCCATGAACAAGAGCCTCCCACCCGGATCGTTCTCCCACCGGAACAAGCCGACTCTATGATGACGAGAACTAGAGGTTCTCGAGGAGCATACTGTCCCTGCATCCACGGGGAAAGGTCTTCGTGTACGAAAGCCATCCGTGAAGCTTCGTGATTATGTCACTAACACCACTTTACAACTCGGTCCCTCAATTCGCACTCCACATTCGGCTTCCTCGGGTATGCCTTACAGTTTGACAAAGTACTTAAATTGTGCTAAATTCTCCTTCCCCCACCGAACCTTTCTTGCGACCACTTCATGCGGAGAGAGAACCTGTGCATTTCTTTGAAGGCCGTTCGGGATGTTAGATGGAGAGATGCCATGGCTAGTGAAATTCGGGCCCTCCAAAGTAATGAAACATGGGACATTACTCCTCTACCTAGCAGGGAAGAAGCCTCCGGGTTGCAAGTGGATTTATAAAATCAAATATCATTCGATGGGAGCGTTGAACGCTTCAAAGCCCGATTAGTTGTCTTGGGAAATCACCAAGTTGAGGGGATTGACTATGACGAGACTTTTCCCCGAGTGGCAAAGATGGTCACCATTCGGACGGTGTTGGCGGTGGCGTAGCCAAAGGCTGGGAACTTCATCAAATGGATGTCCATAATGCTTTTACGCACGGCGATCTTGAGGAAGATGTGTACATGAAAATGCCGCCGGGGTTCTTGGTGTCTCAAAGGGTATGGTGTGTCGTCTCCGCAAGTCCCTTTATGGTCTTCGTCAAGCTCCTCGGTGTTGGTTTGCCAAGCTCTCAAGCTGCTCTTGTTCAATATGGGTTTCAACGTTCTTCGTCTGATCACTCCTTGTTCATCTTTCGCAAAGGAGATGTTGAGCTGGTTGTGTTAGTTTACGTGGATGACCTAGTCATTGCTTGGTAATCATCATGAAGACATTGCGCAATTCAAAGATTATCTTCATCAATGTTTTCGTATGAAGGACTTAGGGAAATTAAAATACTTTCTTGGGGTGGAGGTTGCCGGATCTCCTACGGGAATTTTCTTGTGTCAACGGAAGTATGCGTTGGACATCATAGGCTGAAGCGAGGATTGCTTGGAGGGAAACTCGTGTCCACGCCAATCGAAGAAAATCATCGTTTAGCATTGGGCGATGGCGAACTACTTTCCGACCCGAGTCAATATCGACGTCTCGTCGGTCACCTTATTTACTTGTGTTTTACACGACTCGAATTATCTTACGGTGTTCATGTCCTATCTCAATTCATGCACCAACCGCGTCGAGGAGCATTGGCGGGCTGCACTCCGCGTGGTACGCTATTTAAAGGGCAGCCCAGGTCGGGGTGTGCTTTTAAAAAGAGAGAGTGACCTTCGTCTTTATGGTTGGTGTGACTCGGACTGGGCAAGTTGTCCTCTAACTCGAAGATCTCTCACCGATTGGTTTATTTTCCTTGGTCAATCCCCCGTTTCCTGGAAAACCAAGAAGCAACATACGGTTTCTCGATCATCCGCTGAGGCAGAATATCGTTCTATGGCCAACACGACATGTGAGTTGAAATGGCTTCAAGGCCTTCTTTCGAGCCTAGGCATTACTCACACCGACCCTATGACTCTCTCTCGTGACAACCAAGCTGCCCTTCACATTGCCAAGAATCCTGTGTTTCATGAACGGACAAAACATATTGAAGTGGATTGTCATCTTATTCGTGATGAAATACAACACAATCATATCAACCCTCCTATGTGTCCACTCATCATCAACTGGCTGATCTCTTCACCAAATCTCTTGGCGCCACTAAATTTGGTTCTTTTTTAGGCAAGTTGGGCATTCACAACCTTCATACTCCATCTTGAGGGAGGGTGATAAACATAGAATATACGATTACAAATACCGTATCATGCCATGATTCTACATGATTAATTTTTTCCATATTTAGCTTGGCATGACAGCGATGCACAGTGATGCACATTAATGTCATATCTGTTAATAGACAAATTTAGGATACCGACTATAATGGTTAGCGTAATTATAGCCTAGAATGTTTCTGTATTTCATGTATATATTGTGCTATCATATTCAATACAAGAGAGGGGTTTTTGGAAATATTTTTATCAGTAAAAGAGTGATTATATATATAAACAACTTCATACATCAATATTTATTATAATCTTTACTTCTATAGGTGTTAATAACACTTACATAAAATATATATGACACTTCTGATAAGCATGTATGGAAGCATGCATCAAGCATCATAAACAATGGGGATCAAACACAATTCATTTTTCTTCCCAATGGCCATCCCGGGGCGTTCAATTGTGTCTATACTCTCAGGTGTCATGCCATTTGGGAGTTCCCAGTTGAAATGATAAAGTAATCGAGCCAGTGGAAGCATAATACTTGCTAAACCAAACGTGATGCCTGGGCATATTCTCCTTCCTGCACCAAATGGCAGATACTCAAAGTTATTCCCTTTGAAATCGATAGAACTTCCCTCAAACCTTTCTGGGACAAACTTCTCCGCATCAATCCAGTACTGGGGGTCCCTACAAATTGCCCATACGTTTATCATCACTTTAGTTTTGACAGGGATTTCATATCTGTTGGGAAAAATATGCTGAATCTTCCCATATGGTCAGATCTGTGAAAGTGAAATAAAAGCGGAATAATTGCACACACAAGTTGATAACGGAGTTCGGCCAATAATGCCTACGTCTCCGGACTACTACAGATCTCTTTCTGGGAGAAAAGAAAATACACAAGTGTTTACAAAACACTCTCAAAGCACTCACAACTCACAACCCAATTACACCCAGAAGCTAAACTAAAACTCTCTTGTTTTTCTGCCTCTCACTAGTGCCACTCTTTCTTCTCTAAGAGAAGTAGTATTTTGTGTGGGATGGGATGCTCTTGCTTGTAGGAAGAAGACCAATTTATAGCAAAAAATTGGCACTATGCATTACATTAAAATATGTCCCATGAGCACCTCATGGTTACATAAAAAATTTGGCAGCCACCCTTACCCACTTTCTTTGACCAATTGCAGCCACCCTTGCCCACTTTCTTTGACCAACAATCTCCCACTTGAGGACCGATTTCAATTTGTCCTCACACCTTGATCAATAGTAGTCTTCTCTTGTCTCGTTATCCTTGTAAGCTAACTGAAGTTGAGCATAACTTCGGTTTGTCAATAGTCACCACCTTTGTTAGCATATCTGCTGGGTTCTTACTTCCCACAATTTTCTTCAATGTTAGCATCTCATCCTCAAGTAGAGATCTGATGAAATGATAACGTATGTCGATGTGTTTGGTTCGGAGTGAAATGCTGAATTTTTTGCCGGATGTATTGCACTCGACTATCACCGTGCAAAACACTCCTTTCTTGAATGAATCCCAACTCGCCAACAATCCTTGAAGCCATATCAATTCTTTACTGGCTTCATCACTGCTACATACTCGGCCTCTGTAGTGGATAAAGTAACAATCTTCAGTATCCGTGACATCCAACTAACAGTTGTAGTTCCAACGAGTAAACACATACCCAGTGGTGCTTCTTCGGTGATCAACTTCACCTCCAAAGTCCGCATCTACGTAGCCCTGCAATTTTAGATCTCCTTTTCTAAAATACGAGACATTTTTCTGTTGTGCCTCGTAGATACCTCGGAATCCATTTGATCTGCTTCCCAATGAGCTTTTCCTGGATTTGACATGAATGCGCTTACAACTCCCATTGCATGGCCAATGTCCGGCCTCGTACGGACCATCGCGTACATCAAACTTCCAATGGCTGAAGCATACGGAATCTTAGCCATTAACTCTTCTTCTTCCTTCGTTTGAGGAGACTGATCCTTGGATAGACGAAAATGGCAAGCCAAAGGTGTATTGACTGGTTTGGCATTGTCCATGTTGAATCTCTGCAAAACACGGTTGATGTACTCCGCTTGAGATAAGCTGCAAAACTCCTTTTTGCTTATCTCTCGTGATTTGCATTCCAAGAATCTTCTTTGCTTGGGCCTAAGTCCTTCATGTCAAATTCTTTTGACAAGCTGCTTCTTTAAGTTTATGATCTCATTCATATCTGAACCTCGCTACTAGCATATCATCAACATAAAGTAGCAAAATGATATAACTGGACTTATACCTTTTGAAGAAACAACGGTGATCGGCGTTGCACTTCCGGAAACTCTCCTTGTGCATGAAGCTTTCGAACTTCTTATACCACTTGTCTTGGAGCTTGTTTCGGGCCATACAAGCTCTTTTTCAATCTGCACACCAAGTTCTTCTTTCCTTCGAAAAACCTTCAGGCTGGTGCATGTAGATCTCCTCATCTAAATCTCCATGAAGAAATGCGGTCTTCACATCTAATTGCTCTAGGTAGAGCTCCTCACTAGCCACAATACTTAACACAGTCCTGATAGTATTGAGCTTTACAAGCTGGAGCAAAGATTTCGAGTGTAGTCGACTCCTTCTTTCTGCTGAAATCCTTTGACGACCAGTCGAGCTTTGTATCTCTTAGAACCATCATGGTCTTCCTTCACTCGATACACCCATTTGTTGTGAAGTGCTTTCTTTCCCATAGGTAACTTGACTAGTTCCCATGTCTGATTTGAGATTAAAGACTTCATCTCGTCTTTCATGGCAAGCTCCCACTTGCTAGCATCCGTGGCTTGACAAGCTTCAGTATAATCTTCGGGCTCCCTCCATCGATCAACAACATATAGTCCATGTATCTCCTGTTAGGCACATGAGGCCGAGAAGACCTTCTCAATACGGGAGTTGGAGTAGGAGGTTACGCTTGCACATCAAGTTCTTCAACTGATTCCTCCGGTCGAGGACTCCTCATTATAGGACTTTCCGGGATATCTTCCACCTCTGCATAAACCGGCCCACTCGCTTCGAGTTGTTGGCACCTGTATTATGCTTGTCCTTGTACATCACTCTTTCATTGAAGATTACGTCTCTGCTGCGGATCATCTTTTTGTTTTCATCGTCCCATATGCGGTAGCCAAACTCATCTTCACCATAACCAAGGAAAGTACATTTCTTTGATTTTGGATCAAGTTTGTTTCTGCCTTGATCAGCGATATGCGCATATGCTACACAGCCAAAAACTCTAAGATGTGAGAGTTTTACCTCTTTTCCGCTCCATACCTCTTCCGGTATCTTGTGTTCCAATGGTACCGATGGACTTCGGTTGATCAAGTAAGCTCGCTGTGTTGACCGCTTACGCCCAAAGCGCTTTGGTAAGCCTGACTGCACACGCATGCTTCGGCCCTTTCGATCAACGTTCGATTCATACGCTCGGCTACACCATTGTGTTGAGGCGTACCGGCACGGTTCTCTCCATTCGATTCCGTGCTCATAGCAAAACTTCTTGAATTTGGTGTCTACATATTCACCACCATTGTCGGATCCGAGCTTCTTAATCTTTAATCCTGTCTCATTTTCCACCATAGCTTTCCATATCTTGAAAGCTTCAAATACTTCTGACTTATATTTCGGAAAGTAAACCCATACCTTTACGGAGTGATCATCAATGAAAGTCACGAAGTAATGCTTCCCACCAACGGATGAGACAGTCGTTGGACCCCAAACATCGAGTGGATGAGCTCAAGCTTCTCTTTCTTTGGGGTTCTTTTACTTGTCCGAAAGTCGACTCTCTTACGCTTTCCAAGTATGCGATCTTCACACATGTCAATATCTACTCGGCTGAAGACCTGGTAATTTTCCTCTCGAGTGCATGACCTTCATTCCTTTCTCACTCATATGTCCAAGTCTTTGGTGCCATATGTTGGAATTTTCATTTGCTTGCAAGCTGCAATCAAATGACATGCTCCTGCAGTCTTGTAGAGAGTTCCACTCTTTTTGCCTCGAGCAATCGTCATCGCACCTTTTGAGATCTTCCATTCATCACCATGGAAGATTGTCGTATAGCCTTCACTAGCTAACCGACCTACTGAGATTAAGCTCTTTGTCGAGTCGGGAATATGTCCGACATTTTTCAATTCCCATACGGACCCATTCAAGCTTAATCCTTACTGCACCTTTGCCTACAATCTCACATGACTGTTCATTACCAAGGTAAACCTTACCAAGGTTTCAGGAACATAATTCTCCAACGGTTCCTTACGTGAGGTAGCATGAAAAGAAGCTCCGGAGTCTAACACCCAAGACTCCTCCCTGCCTTCAAGAGAGCATATCAACGCCTCATCTTTTCCCGAGGTGGAGGCAACGTTTGCTTCGTCCTTTGCTCCTTGATTCTTCCGTGCACTCTTGCACTTGGTTTCGAAGTGTCCGGTCTTCCCACAATTCCAACACTCGATCGTTTTTGAGTTGTGGGAACTACGATGATTTCTCGGACTTGGACCGCTTGTCCTTTGATTTTCCATGTCCAATTTCTTTGGTTGAACTTCTTCCTCTTGACTCGTATGCAATACTGAAGAGGTTGATGCTTCACCCGACTCTCTCCACCGGATCTCTTCGCTGAGAACCAAATTTTGAACATCATTAAATCTTAACTTGTTGTTTCCCGATGAGCTACTCACAGCTGTGGCCGTAGCATTCCAACTCTCTCGGTAGGGAAGACAAAAGTATTAAAGCCTGTACTTCATCATCGAATTTGATGTCAATAGAACTCAACTCGGGTTGTTACGAGTGTTGAGTTCATTGAGATGATTTGCCACCGAAGCACCTTCAGACATCCGCAGGTTGAACAATCGCCTCATCAAGTGAACTTTGTTTGAAGCTGATGGTTTCTCGTACATGTTGGAAAGAGCCTTCATGAGATCTGAGGTCGTCTTTTCTTTCACAATGTTGAAAGCAACATTACGGGATAATGTTAGACGAATAACTCCAAGAGCCTGTCTATCAAGGAGTCTCCATTCTTCCTCTTTCATGGTTTCTGGCTTCTCCCCTGTGAGTGGTTGATGCATCTTCTTCGATACGAGATAATCCTCTATCTGCATCTTCCAGAAGCCAAAGTCTCGTACCGTCGAACCTTTCGATTTTCATTTTTCCTTCGTCTGTGACCATCACTCCAACTCGATCCGACTTATCTGCTGGATCGTTTCGACAATTTACGTGAGCTACAGTGTTTCGGAACACGATTGCGGGCAAATTTGTAACGCCGACAAAATTTGCACTATTCACGTTTTCACTATTCACGGAATAGTAACTTACTATTCATATGAATAGTAACACCACAAAAATTACGAGAACTAACAACCAGCTACGATACCAGTTGTTGGGAAAAATATGCTTGAATCTTCCCATATGGTCGGATCTGTGAAAGTGAAATAAAAGCGGAATAATTGCACACACAAGTTGATAACGGAGTTCGGCCAATAATGCCTACGTCTCGGACTACTACGGATCTCTTTACGGGAGAAAAGAAAATACACAAGTGTTTACAAAACACTCTCAAAGCACTCACAACTCACAACCCAATTACACCCAGAAGCTAAACTAAAACTCTCTTGTTTTTCTGCCTCTCACTAGTGCCACTCTTTCTTCTCTAAGAGAAGTAGTATTTTGTGTGGGATGGGATGCTCTTGCTTGTAGGAAGAAGACCAATTTATAGCAAAAAATTGGCACTATGCATTACATTAAAATATGTCCCATGAGCACCTCATGGTTACATAAAAAATTTGGCAGCCACCCTTGTCCACTTTCTTTGACCAATTGCAGCCACCCTTGCCCACTTTCTTTGACCAACAATATCCATCGATGATGGTTCTTTCAGAGCATTCTCTAGGGATCAATAAAGGAGTAGGAGGGTGTAGCCTCAATGTCTCTTTCACCACCAACTTCAAATACGTAAGTTGCTCTACATCCCTTTCATCAATTATTTTCTTCTCTGCTAATGCTTGTCTTAACTCAGCTTGTGCTTTCTTCATCACCCTTGGACTTCGCATCATTTCTGTCATTGCCCACTCTAGTGTTGATGCTGAAGTATCAGTTCCACCAGCAAATATGTCCTACTCAAACAAGTAAAATATTTTCATATAATTTTTGGTAAAATGATACCAGAACTTGCATTTATATAATAAAATTGTAGGCGTTAAAGTGAGAGGAAAAAAAAATCTGTAATCTAGAAGTTTTGATTGTTTTATATCCATTCATCTTTTTAATGCTGACATTTCATTGTATCCTTCTCTTCTTTTTCCATTAGTTTTTTTACTTACATTTTTTTTCTCTTTTTCTGTTAATATTATATATATATATATATATATATATATATATATATATATATATATATATTTATCCGACTCACTCATCATTTTAGTAGGTTATGAGTTGACCAAAAGGCCCCAATCCAAATTTTCAACTCTAATCAAATCTTAATATAAGACCAAACCATTTAATTTACCCCCACTCTTTTGCTTTATAAAAGACCAGACAACAGCATACTTTTTAAAACAAACCGAAGGTTAACATGGGAATAATGAAATAAAAACCAAACCCCACCTGATCGACTAAGTTCAAACTTAGTTTACTGCAAACGATAAAAAAGTTTTCTTTCCATAATTGAATATTAAATTGGCGAAGAAGAAATAAATCTAAATGAGAACAACTACTTGACTTCATACTAATATATATCCTGCCGCATTTATTTATTTTTTTCAAAAACAACTCAGGATTCGCTATAGCTGGTAGCTGATATTCTTACGTAACTTTGAAAGAAGTAGCCGTGGGAGTGGTTTGAATTTTGTTACGATAAAAAAAAAACATTATAGCTTATTTCAACAAGTTAAACAAAGGGGTTAAACATTTTTTGTTACGCAAATAGTTTTGTGTCCTAAACTTAATTTTGCAACATTTGAAGAACAGAAAAACAAAGAGAGCACATGCATATATGCAAGGGAGAATTGAAAGCCAAGTGTTTCGTAGTTGTATTTACTAACCAATATCAAAGCTTTGACGTTCCTAGTCGTCATTTTGATGTCGAGAGCAGCTTCAGTCTGTTGGACTCTGAGAAGAACATCAACAAGATCCTCGTCCTTTATTTGAACTCTCCCTTCTTCTGCTCTTATTTGCTTTTCTTGATGCTCTTTGACAATATTTTCCAAGACCCTATCAACCTGATTTAGCAACTTCTCTAATTTGGCCTTCTTCCCAGTTATGAAATGCATGGATTTCATTGAAGGGAACAAATCAGCAAGGTCAAATCCTCCAACCGATCCTATGACTTTTTTAATCAAAAACATAAATTCATCCTGGTCCTTTGATTTGTTACCAAATGCTGCCCTGGAAACAGAAGTGCTTACCAATGAGAAAATTCTGCTAGTTAGATTGATTGGTGAACCTGCTGATGCTCGAATCGAATCAATAAACTTTGCCGTCTCGTTTTCTCTAATAAAAGAGAAAGAGTGAACTCTCTTGGTACTTAGAAGTTCTGAGACAAATATTTTCCTCATTTGTCTCCAGTAATCACCATATGGTGCAAAAACAACATCTATTCCCCCATAGGACAAAATTTGTGCAGAAATGAACTGGGGCCTCTGCACAAAAGCAACATCATGCGTTTTGGTTATTTCCTTGGCCATCTCGGGGGAGGATGCAACCACAGCAGAAATTTCACCGAGTTGGAGGTGCATGAGAGGTCCATATTTATGGGAAAGTTTTTGGAGAGCATGGTGTGGAAGTGAACCTGCTACTGCTAGTTGATGCAGGTTCCCTATGAGTGGTAGCCTCTTTGGGCCAGGGGGAAGTTTGAGAGAGACATGGGATTTAAGCTTGTAATGTTTTGCAAGCCAATACGATAGAAGGAAGAGGGAGAAGGAAATAACCAAGATGCAGGTTTGAGTTTCCATGGCTTTGTGGATTCAGCCCTCAAGTGTGTACATTCTTTGGCAAGGACTGGTTGTTACTATTTATAATCCTCAATCCGTACAACAATCTATGCTTTCGAGATCTACAGAACGGGGCCTTGAAAGAGTTAAAGAAATTGCAGATGAAAATTGTATAAGTATGACTTTCTTTTTTGAAATTTTCTTTTTCTACAACTTTTTCTATTTAATATATTCAAAACATAAAATGTGTTGAATGCTTACTTTTAATATTCTCTTCTGTATATTTATCCATTAAGTAGAGACTATGTATATTTTTTCGAGGTTTAACATAACTACATCAGACAATGATTTTATATATATATATATATATATATATATATATATATATATATATATATATATATATATATATATATATATATATATATATATATATATATTAAGAACAATCTCGCATTCATCCGTACATTTTATGATATTCATATCCTATTAAAAAAGTTGAGATATTTATAAATAAATAAAATCTATATAATAATATTTTATGATTTTTTTAAAATAATATCATATATTTTTTAATATTCTCATTTTATGAAAATCTCTCAACATCGAAAATATCTTATAACAGTATATCATAGTATGATTTGTTGAAGATCGCTCACTTAAGCATGATTGAAATAGGTAATAGATTTGAAACCGTATATTCTAAAAGTCTTTTTAACAATAATTTTAGTTAAATGAGTCATATTAAATTAAATGATAATAGAAATAAGGTTACTATTACTTACTTATAGTTTAGAAATATTTTTTCTCAAAAAGAAGATGTATTAATATAAAATTATACTTAAAGGAAAATTGTTAGAAAATTCAAATATGTATTAAAATATTTCATTATAAAAATAAAAAAGTTAAATAATTATAAGTAAAATACATGTCTTAAAATTTTATATTATAGATTATTAAGTGGTAAAAGTTAACGTAATTATGTTCTTAATTGTTATGTAACTACTTAAATATTATTGATTTTAATTTATATTTCTCCTAACGTAGGATGAATTGGTAGAATACCTTGATACAAGAGCAAAAATTATAATTGTGAAAATAATTGAAGAAAAAATGAAAGAAAGAAGAAGATTTTCTACTAAAAATTCGCTCGAGTGTGCCATCTACTCTCGTTTGAGTGAATATACGTTAAAGTTCTCGGGAGTTCTTTCGCTCAAGCGCCTTCCATTCTCGCTTGAGCAAAAAGACGACAAACCTCTCGGGTGTGCACTCACTCAAGCGACATCTACTATCGCTTGAGCAAAAATACGACAAAGTTTTCGGGTTTCTACTCGCTCAAGCGGACATCTTTCGCTTGAGCGAAAGTTGCTGTTTTTCGCTCAAGCGAATAATTGGTCGCTTGAGCGAATGAATGATAATAGGTCCGACCCAAATTTTGAGATAATAGGTCATGACAATATTTTGAGATATTAATATATGTTTTGATGCTGTTATTCTTATCTTTTGTGTCTTTGAATGATTTATTCTTGATATTTGGGATATGATTGAAAAATATATCTTGAAACCCTAGCTCAGGTAAGAATATTTGTTATGTTAATTACCAGGAATGGAATGAATGTATCAAGTGCTTAACACCCTAAACTTAATGCTGAAAAATCTCATAAATATGTGAGAAATCGACTTTTATAAGGTTTTCTTATGAATTTCACATGTGAGGAATCAAAGTGAATGATTTGAGTAGGTGATGCCAATATTGATAGGTTAATTGATGTTCTTAATTTGATCTAATCATTATGTAAAAGAGAGAAATGGAAGGAATAAGTTCTTTTATTTGATATTTTCTAAACATACTTTACTATTTTTTGTCATTTAATTTTAATCTTAATCTATGAAAACTCAATTTTGTTTCAATATACTTAATAAGTATATGATTTAAAATTTCTATTAAAATCGTTCTTCATAGGATCGACTTTTATTTAATCAAAATACTATACTGTAATTGATAATTTTGATACGTTTGTTAAATATTCAACAAAGATAAGATTATGTTATTAAAAGAAAAAATAGAGCATAATCATCTATTGAGTATGAAGATAGAGAGAAATTGTTAATTATTAATGAATATGAAATTTTAATGGGCTAGAATAACAAATATATAATAGTGTAGAGAGGTTTCACACTTTTTATCCTAATTCTTAAAATATAACTTATAAATTTACAAAATTAATTATATTACCTTAATATGATATAAAAATCTATTTTTCTTGATATCACCTACACGGCTAATAAAGATCATATCAAGAGAAGAGAATATTAGAGAAAAGTTTCATTTAATTTTGAGATAATATCTTGTTATAAATGGTGAAAATACTTAATTTAATGTTATAAAACGGGTTCGGTGAGAATTATACTCACTTTTTCATCATACTTTTATATATATATTAGTCACTTCTATAATTGTCTGTTTTTCATCTTTCAAGTGTTTATAAATCAATCTTTCATATGCCTCGTTATGTTGCATGATAGGTGCCCCTGCAGCGTTCCCAAAAGTCTACAAAATTGAATTAAACTTTAACAATAAAATTAAACATATTTAAATTTTATAAATAAATCTAAGTTATTTTTTTAATTAAAATGATAAACAAGAATTTTAAACGTAACTTGTCATATTCATGAAATTAGAAAGTATGCTTGGTAAGTAGTTTATAAGTTATTCTTGGCAACAAAAATTCTATTGACAATTTTAAGGTTTCTCATATATCTAATACTTACTAAAAATCATAAACATAAAATTTAAACATATAAATTAAAAATTTATTTCATATATATATATATATATATTAAAATTTTCAAAATTAATTTTATATTTGTCTTTTCTAAATAAATATGCTACTAGAAAACGTTGGATTATTCAAGTTTTTTTTTCTTTTCAGATACACTTGATACGAAATCCCCCTTAAGCTAATACTAGGTCATAAGAACTATTTATAGATTGACGTTTTCACGCCATATATAGATTATGCACTTCTTTATCCAACTTTATACTTTATTATTTTTATATACATCGAGGAAAATATTATAATGATTAACGCACAGTATCACTTGAAATTTCTTGTTCCCATCTGCGTCCGTTTCGTCTTTGCTCCTAGAATGATGATATGTTCATTGACGTTGATGTAATCGTAACACATGAAACGCATCTTCTAATTTTCGGAAACATTATAGGTTTTGTTTTAATAATCACGAAATTATAAAATGAGTTTCATATTTTATCGTGATTCAAATTATCAATATCCACTGTGACGAAATCAATCTAGGAGCATAATGCAATCTGCAAAATATGTTGATTCTCTCTGTCAAAAAGATGTAAGTTGATCTTACAAAACAATAAACACTATGAAAAAACAATATAGTATACCTTAGACTAAGATTTTTAAAATGACTTCTTATTCAAATTTTGATACATGTTTTGAACAAAACTTTCCACAAACATTTTTAGCGAGAAAAATAAAATAGAAAATATTATTTTTATAAATTAAAATTAATTTATATATAAATTAAAATAATAATAATTCAAAACACTATTTCAAAAAACATCACTACATTGGCTTATGCAAAGCCTAATTTCATTTTATGAAAAAAGAAAAAGAAAAAAAGATTAACCTTAGATTTAAATTCCTAAAACTTATGATTGTTCTAAAAAGTATACCACACATTCAGCTAGTTTTTGAACTACATAGCTTGATTTTCTATTATTTTATTATAATGATTTGTTTATGAAAATAATGTGTTATTTATATAAGTCATTCCATGTAAACTTTACTGGTTAAATATCGTTTTTATTTATTAATTTTTTTTTATAAAAGTATATATGCTACAAATAGAGTTAGTTAAATTTAAAACAAAATAGTGTTAGTCCTATTAATAAATATAGGTTGGAATTAGTTGTAACAAACAACTAGTTTTGTTTTTAATATAAAAAATAAAAGACTGTTAAAGTTCTTGCTTTTATTCCTAAAATAATGATATACTGTATGTATGTGGAATTAATCTATACTAGTGGATAATCAACACTGTTTCTATCTACGTATAATTTTCTTCTCTCCATGTGAACATTATATTCTTCTTTCTTTTTTCTTTTTATATATATTTCAATGAAAAAATCAATCTTTCTTATCTTTTTATAATTACATTATCTAAGTAATATTTATGAGTTTTAAAGTATAATCTTTCTTAACTTTGAATTTTACATGTTTAATTTTTTAAAATTTATCAGAAACAAAATTTCAATTAGTTTTCATAAGTTATATGTTTAACTTGACCTTAACATGTTTTATATTGATTTATCCAAAGCGACTTTAAGCCATGTTTGACTCTTTAAAAGGAGTGGAATTTTGGTAATCATATTATTCAACCATAAATCTTATCCATTTAATATAATAATTCATTTATAATATGACCCACAAGAAAGTTTGTCCTAAAAAGTAGGGTATATCAAAATGTCACCATATTGTAACCACCGCGTCATATAGTTTTTTATTCCACCATATTTTCACGAGTCTAGTCAATGATTACCTTTCTTTATTATTCACAAACCAATCTATACTAAATAAAGATAATATATTTAACAAAAATAATAAATTAATGTTAGAATCATTTTAATAGAAAGAAAAAACAAGTTTTTAGTTGTTTCAAACTAATTTTTATCAAAATTAGTTACTTTGACAATTATAAATAAAAACTAATTTTAGGAATTATTATTAATTTAATTAAATCTACATGAAATTTTATTTTATAATTGATCGAATAGTATTTTATATATATATATATATATATATATATATATAATATTTTTAAAATTAAATAAAAAATTATAAATATAAATAAAATTAAAAAAATGTCTCCTATATTTTTATATATAATAAATATTATATTTATTTTCTTCCATAATTTCTCATTTATATTTTCTTTCTTTTATTCTCTTATTTCTATATTTTCTTATATCTCTTTTTCATTTTTTTTTACTTCAATTTTTTCTATCAAATACTCATTTTGCCTTTTCATATTTTTTTCCTTTTCTTTACCACTTATTTATTTCATATTCTTCTCTTTTATGGTTTCACCTTATTTGTAAGTTGTTCTCTTTATTTTTCAAAAATGTTCTTTATTACAATTTCATCTTTATATCATAAAAACTATAATTTTCTGTCCTTTAGTTTTTTAGTTTATTTTTTCTTCTATAAACATGGAAGGCATAAAACAAGAAATTAAAAAATAAAATATATATTTCACAATAATTTTCTTAAAATAAAGACACAGTAAAAAAATTATTTATTATTTTTATTTATTATGATAAAAATTAGCAATATACAAATATAAAATATTGATATAATTTTTAAATTTGTTATAAATTAGTTGTTTACTTTTATATTTTATAACATTTTATTTTAATATTAAAATATGGAAAAAAATAAATTAAAGTTTAAAGATATTTATAAAAATTATAAACTCATCTTTTAAGAGTAAAAATATGATAAATAATAAAATAAATTTTACTTTCCAAAATTTAAATTAATTTAAATTCAGTTAGTAATGTTGATCATACTTATAAATAATTATTATAATAATAATTATTATTATATCTTGATCTCCTATCTAAAATTTTTTATTTAATCTCTATTTGTAAGTATAAATTAAATTAGTTAGAGCTTATGTTATCACAATGTTTCAAAAGTACTTCCTTATACATGATGTTCAAGAAAAACAATATAGGACTCAAATTAATAAATACGAATTATCATCTAATATTAATAAACAATGGATTGAGTATTTCTTAATATAAGAAGTTATAATCTATAATTTGTCAAATATTTCATATACAAGATTCTTACTCATAACACTTAAATAACTATATAAAAGAATATAACATTATTTTTAATTTAAATTATTATAAGTTAAGAGTTTCTTAAAAATCGTTAAATTTTTCATATTTCTACTTTAAAACATTAAAAAAAAAAAAACATCAATGTCATCATAGAATAAGAAATAAACATCATGAATCAAATCATAAGTCATCCATATCATCATTGTGACTATAAGTGGATGCATAATTCTATTTTAAATTCAATCATTTTAAATTACACAGAATATTCCTTCATGAAAGCATACAGAATGTCCAATATATATTTAATCTTATTCATTGATAATTCCTTAAACCACGTCTTTTATCACCAATATAACAGTATTAAATATAACAATACTCTTAAACTTTATATAAAATAAAGAACTAAAATAAATCTTGTAAGTAGGTACAAAAATATTAAAACCAATAAATGAATAAGAGAAGAAAGACAAAACATTTGATACAAATGTCAAGATACTCAAATTCTTTCGACCTAAAGTTAGTAAAAATCCCTTTATGTTTATTATATAATGTAGAAATGTTGAATTATAATCACTTTTAAACTAAAGAAAGAAAGAAGGAGAGAAAGATATACAAAAGAATTTTATATTAATTAATCTCAAATATAGAGATTACTTTATTGGAAAATTTTCGTTTTCCACTAATAAATAAGGATTATAAGTGTGATTTTTCAAACACGTTTGAATTTTTTATTTTTTTAAATAACTTTAAAATATACTTTACATAATAATAATTAGGGTTTTTGTGGTTTCATTGTTAGTTTAAATTTTCATTAAATAATAATTTGAACCAAAAATAAAAATAAATGTGTTCTAATTCAAATCAAATAAAATCTAGTTTGATTGTTTTAATTTTTTATATTAATTTTATTTATCTAAAAAGCATAAACAGAAAAATAAATATTATTTGGGATATTTGGAAAAAATGAGTATCCATATTGCAGGAAAACCTAATAGGAACATTCTGCTATACATTCTTATACATAGTTTTCGTGATATTAATAATTCACACAATGTAATTAATTATGTATAACTGTTTAAGTTCATTGAATTGCTTTGAAAAATTGAATGTAGACGACATCAATTTAATCATCCATAGCCGTCTCAACTAAGCCCATGTGTTCGCAGCGGTTTTCTAACGATACTTAACCTCCTAACTCGGTATGAATGCATGCAATAGATATTCAACTCTCTCACGCTCACCCAACCTTCTTCTTTTTTTTCTTGCCTTATTTAATCTTTCAACTCCATAGCCACATGAAAATTTCTGCGACTTCATAAAAAAAATTACAATTTCTACGAGTTAATCTTCAGCAATTTAAAACTATATTTAATTTGTTGAAATATGTAGCATCAAAATAATCTACCATGTGACACGTCATGTAACCGAGATCCAGCGCATGACAAACTTCTTAATTTTAGGAATATAATTTCGAGGATCTTGCTTAAGATCACGTCCATTAATAAGAGATTTATATAGATAATAATAACTGAATATAGATATCACGAACAAGGATTTAAGTTCAAGATGAATAGTCAATATAAAGAAATATTATATGATTACAGGAAACGAAAAAAAAAATATATATATATATATATATATATATATATATATATATATATATATATATATATAAGACGTAATACTGTTAATCAAAAGAAACTTTTGGATGAGAACCAAATATAAGTGAGTTAAAATCATGGTATAGAAATAAAAATGTCAGGTAATAAATAAGAGACACTCATAAATTTAAAACTGTTTTAAGTTGAAGATAGATATTATACATGAATTATTTGGTCTTATTTTTAAATATTTCCGGTAAATACCTAACCTAATTGAATGTCATATAGTATGCCTGAGGGAAGCTAAATCCTAAATATGATGAGCAATTAAATTGGACATGTAATTTAGAATAGATTGAAAGTTTTTTTTTTCTTTTTTTCAATTACGTTTTAAGAATTTGAAATTTAAGATAAATTAATTTTTTTTTCTCCAATTTGAAAATTGAAAAAAAGAATAGTCTCTCAAAAATAAATAAATAAATAAATAAATGATTAATTCCTAAGCACTAAATTTAAAAGATTAAAACAATTATAAACATTACATCTCAAATCCCAAGTCTTCAAAGAAAATATTGCAATCTCTCATATTTAATGTTTGTGGACTAAAATAGTTTTTGTTTTATATTGAGGAAGAAATTTTTCTTTTTTCTAATTTGGAATACTACAACAAGAATTATTCCCAAAAGTTTAAGGATTAAAAACATAGTTGGATAGAACTTTTTGTACGATTCATAAGTAAAAATTGAAAACTATTCTTTGGAAATATAAAAATAATCAAAACTGATTGTCTCTTTATAACAAAATCTTCTTCGTAGACATCATCGAGAATCAGACACTTCACTACATATTAAAAGTAAGTTATCTAAATGATTTAATGTTGATTTTCCACAGTCTTGTGATGTTTATGTTAAAGTTCGTAAATATACATATATATACACGGGAGAGGCGTACGGGTAATGTATATTTCTATTGTCTATTTTTATTAGTATTCACACCATATTTCTATTACTTCTTTCAGGCTTATTATTCACTAAATACCATATAATTGTAAAGTACTTTTCCATTGTTTATGTATTACGAAACACAACAACAATGAAAACATACATACCGAAATTTTAGTTTATGAAATGTAATTCAAAACCCTGTAAAATCCTATCACAATCCAAAAATTATTTCAGAATTTAAATTTTATATTGTTAAAATTATATTTCGAAACTAAAATTTGAACAATCGAGTCAATATCCACAATAACGTCCACAAGTTAATTATCGAAAAATATATATTTGCAAATTGGCATGCAACACTGGAACAATGAAGTTGTTTTAGCTTGAAAACAAATATCAGGAAAACACAATATATACAAAATTAATTCTATACTTTCATTGCTTCAGCTCTACCAAATTCCTCAAGTATGTAGTTTTACATACAGAACATGTGTTACCACATTTGATACGAAATTATGTAACTGCAACTTGATAGGAGCAATTTTATTCCTTATTTTGTCTACTGTTAAGCTATATGATCTTGAAATCTTTGAATATATAGTTTATACGACCAAGCCGCATTAATGATCAATGTATAGGTCCGAAAATTATATCTTCTTCCAAATTTTCAATATGGAAAACTTCCTGTCATATGGATATGGTCAAGGGTCCTTTTGAGCCCATACTTGAGCATTGCCTGGTTACCCGATCTGAATCCATCTCCATAAGCCGAGGAGGTATCTGACTCAATCTGGTGTTTAAAAAACTCACCGAGTTTCTTCTCAAAGTTGGACCGTTTCCCCTTCTTCGATGATGCAGTAGAGGAAGAAGGAGACGATGAAGATGAAGACAATGATGATGAAGATGCACCATCATTCCCAGATCCGGAATAGAGCTCGGAATCTAACCACATATGAGCCATCACTTGGCAGATTCCTTCTTCAACTTCTGGACTGAGGTTAGGATAACCTGTCAAAAAAACCAGAAACTTTGACCAACTTGGCACCATGAAACAAAAATATAAACTTTCTGCATTGAATACCTTTAAGCCTAAGCCATGCATGCATCATCTCGTGAGCTAGGATCGATCCTGTTAACAACCTGTAAACATAAAATTCTTGAATTATATATGAGGGAATTGTTAGAATTAATTTAATTAATTCATTCCATTATGTGACTCATGTGAAATATAATAATGGACCCAAATGTGATTTAATAAAATATGAGAACCTATTGGTTATTATGTGAAGTTAGAATAAAATAAAGATAAAATAAAATATTAACTTACGGTAACCAACTTGATGGACGTTGGTTAATAGAATGGAATAAGGGTTCTGTCTCTGGTCATAAAGTTTTTCACGGTAAACCATCAAGAAAGCAAAGCGTGAGAAGAAAAAGAAAGACAAAGAGATAGATTGGGAAAAGGAGATTGGAGAACGAGAAGATTAAAGAATATATTTTCATGGATCAAGGTTAGTTCTCTTATTATGATTCATGTATGTTATGTTGTGAAAATCAATAATCTAAAGATCCTGTAGAGTAGTTTTCCATAATGAATTAAGAACGTAGGAAAACTACATATTGTTTTACATGTGGTATCAGAGCACTGATTATTAGATTTATGATTTTCCTTGTACGAAAGTTTTCCCAAATATTAAGTTTTTCCCAAATTAAGATAAACCCTAATTATGAATTTAGGGATTTCTTTATCAGATTAGTACGAACCCTAATTTATTCCCAAATTTATTTTTCTCAAAATTAAATAAAGGAATAAACCCTAATTATGTTTTCAAGTTCAAATTGAAACCAATTTTATAGCCCCTATGCGTGAATGAACCCATAATTGATTTTAATTAAAAAGACAAATGACGTGATAGGGTTAGGGTGAATCATGTATGAAATTAGTTTTATTGTATATTATAATTATGATGGAAGAATGGTAAACTGTAAAGTTGATAAACTTTGCGCGTAGAGAGCACGTGTTAAACACACGTGTTAAACCCATATTATTTGTACATTATTTTGTACGTACATATTTTTTTTTTGTGGGGGAAGGATAATTAAAGAGTTATTTTTATGTCACAGTGAGTTGTATAATATACTCATACTGTAAAACGGGTACTGTAAAGCTTTGTTATGGGTACCTTAAATTTGTTAAGGTACTGTAAAGTTTTGTTAAAGTTGTTAATGTATTATGAAACTTTGTTAAGGTTGTTAATATAATGCTTTGTTAATGTACTGTGAAGCTTTGTTAATGTACTGTGAAGCTTTGTTAATGTATTGTAAAACTTTGTTAATGTACCTATAATGTAAACATTGATAAATGAATGAATCTTGTTTTGCAAACTGAATTGTATTGTTTCCGCTGTGTTTAAATTACTCATAAAAGTTTTCAATGAATGACAATTTCACTTTTACGTGAAATGCAAATAAAGGTCTTGGATTCAAAATCAATCTTAGGATGAAAATTGAAATTATGAGTTTCAATTTTATTTATGGCACATAATATTTTATTATGTGAATAATGTACATATTTATTAAAATTAAAAAAAAATGCTATGAATGGTTAATAGCAATTAAAGATATTATTTATTTGAAATTAAGCATGTTAAATTTTGTTAGTCACCAAAGTGGCCAAAATTTTAAGGTTATTTTGATTTCAAATTATTAATGATTTTATTTCAATTACCCATAGTATGAATGCTAAAATTATGAATAATGATTTATGGGTTAATTGAAGTTCTTTATTATAAGGCATTTCGGGATCACCCAAAGGTTGATTAGTTGTTATTATAATTAATGAACATGAAAGTAGATAATTTTGTGTGCGTCACTAGTTTTATTTATATACCCAAAGGTTTTAGGTGATTCTAGTTGATGCATATTTTAATTATCATTAATGTTATAAAAAGATTAGCGTAATTATGTTTGTGTATTAGTGGATCTCCCAAAGGAGAACATTAGTATGCATAGAATGGTTATTTATGTTTGAATCTGTATTTATGTTTAGTTTTTATGACTCAAAGCGTTAATGTTAGGCATGTGTTAATTGAAATATTTGTTTATATATTTCTACATTCGCTTACTTCGTCTGTTCCAGTCTTTAATAGATTTAATTCCTTGACTGGAGTGAGAAAGTCCAATTTCACTTAGGTGAGTTGGATTTTGATTTGCCTTTCCAAGTTGAAAAACCGGCTGCTATCACTAATGCTAGTAGCAACAAAGAGAAAACTCATTATAGAGTTTGGAAAAGGTCAAACAGACTTAGTCTTATGTTTATGCGAATGAGTATTGCAAGCAATATTAAGTATGTTTTTTCCAAAACTAAGGACCTGAAAGAATTTATGAAATTTGTGGAAGAGCGCTCTCAAACTGCTGACAAATCCCTCGCTGGAACATTGATGAGTACGTTGACCACCATGAAATTTGATGGTTCTCGTAGTATGCATGAACACGTAATCAAAATGACAAATATCGCAGCAAGACTCAAGTCTCTTGGAATGGCAGTGGAAGAAAATTTTCTTGTGCAATTCATTTTGAACTCGTTACCGCCTGAGTATGGTCCGTTTCAAATGAATTATAACACCATGAAAGACAAATGGAATGTGCATGAATTGCACAGTATGTTAGTTCAGGAGGAGACCAGACTCAAGAACCTAGGAAGCCACTCTATTCATTACGTGAAAAATCAAGGAGCTAAAAAGAAAGTTGTTAAGAAACATGGAAAGGGTAAAAGACCATTAAAGATTAACGAGTCCTCTACTAACATTCAGAAGAAAAATGACAAATGTCATTTCTGCGGGAAGTCTGGACATTTTCAGAAGGACTGCTTAAAGCGTAAAGCTTGGTTCGAAAAGAAAGGTGAGCATAGTGCTTATGTATGTTTTGAATCAAATTTAATCGAAGTTCCCATAATACTTGGTGGATTAATTCGGATGTACGACTCATGTTTCTAATGTGATGCGAGGATTCCTTTCAACCGAACCATAAACCCAAATGAGAAGTTCGTCTTCATGGGAAATAAAGTCAAGGTTCCGAGTGGAAGGCTGTCGGAACTTATCGTTTAATCCTTGATCATTGGATCTCACTTAGACCTTATGGATACTTTTTATGTACCTAGTATCATTAGAAATTTAGTTTCTTTGTCTAAGCTTGATGTTGCTGGATACTCTTTTAAGTTTGGGAATGGTTGTTTCAGTTTGTTTAAGCGTACTTCTATGATTTGATATGGTTAGGAGTATGATAAGTAATTCATGTTTACCGTATCGTTGTGGATGTATGCTTTAAAGACGATCATGTATTTGTTGAACAGGGTTCCTAGTAAAATTGTTCAAAAGATTTTTGAGTTATGGAAAAGTAGGAAACCTAGTTTGAGACACACTGCTTGTTTGGGGTAGTCGAGTAAGTAAGAATTTATAATCCACAAGAAAAGAAAGCTGGATGCAAGAACAATCAATGAATATTTCATTGGTTATCCGAGAAAAATCAAAAGGGTATATGTTTCATTGTCCTACCCATAGTACAAGAATTGTTGAAACTGGAAATGCTCGGTTCATTGAAAATGGTGAAGCCAGTGGGAGTGAAGCTTCACGAAATGTGGAGATTAAGGATGTTAGAGTACAAGTTCCAATAACTAGTACATCTTCAAGAGTTGTTGTTCCAAATGTTGTAAAATCACACAACAATAAAGAAGAACAACAAATTAATGATCTCGAGATTAACAATGAACTGATAATAGAACAATCACAAGAAATAATATTAAGAAGATCTCACAGAGAAAGAAAGTCTGCTATTTCGAATGATTACGTGGTTTATCTACAAGAGTCAGAAAATGACCTAAGTATTGATAATGACCCAGTTTCATTTCCAGACGTCATTAATGGTGATAATTCTGACAAATGGTTAGATGCTATGAAAGATGAGCATAAATCAATGACACATGATGGTGTATGGGATCTTGTGGAATTGCCAGAAGGATGCAAGAGTGTTGGGTGTAAATGAGTCTTTAAGACTAAGCGTGACTCTCATGGCAATATCGAACGTTACAAGACCCGTCTTGTTGCCAAAGGTTTTACTCAGAAAGATGACATTGATTATAAGGAAACATTTTCACCTATTTCTAAGAAAGATTATTTTAGAATTATCATGGCATTAGTAGCTTATTATGATCTTGAGTTGCATCAAATGGATGATAAACCTGTTTTTCTGAATGGAGATGTAGAGGAGGATGTTTATATGAATCAACCAGTGGGGTTTATTGAAGAAGGAAAGGAACATATGGTGTGTAAACTTAAGAAATCAATATATGGACTTAAATAAGCTTCTCGACAATGGTATCTTAAGTTCAATGATACTATTTTGTCCTTTGGATTTAAGGAAAACACTGTTGATCGGTGTATATATCTGAAGGTCAGTGGGAGCAAGTTTATATTTCAGATTCTGTATGTTGATGATATCTTGCTTGCGACTAATGATCTTGGTCTATTAAGTGAGACTAAGAAGTTTCTCTCTAACAACTTTGAAATGAAAGATATGGGTGAGGCATACTATGTGATAGGAATAGAAATATTCTGTGATAGATCACAAGGACTGTTAGGTTTGTCTCAGAAAGCATATATTAATAAAGTTTTAGAGAGATTCAGAATGGAGAATTGTTCTGCATCTCCCGTTCCAATACAGAAAGAAGACAAAATTAGTCTCATGCAATGTCCAAAGAATGACTTGGAACGGAAACAAATGGAAAATATCCCTTATGCATTTGTTGTTGGCAGTTTGATGTATGTTCAAACATGTACGAGGCCAGATATTAGCTTTGCAGTTGGTATGCTAGGTAGATACCAGAGTAATCCTGGATTGGATCATTAGAAGGCTGCAAAGAAAGTTTTAAGATACTTACAAGGAACAAAAAATCACATGCTTACTTATAGAAAAGTTGATCACCTTGAGGTGATTGGATATACAGATTTAGCTAGTTATATGGATACACGAAAGTCTACATTTGGTTATGTGTATCTTTTAGCCGGAGGAGCGATTTCATGGAAAAGTGCGAAGCAGTCTGTCATTGCTGCATCCACCATGGAAGCTGAAATTGTGGCATGCTTTGAGGCCACAGTTCAAGCTAATTGGTTGCGGAATTTTATTTCAGGACTTGGAGTAGTCGACAGCATTGCCAAGCCGCTAAAAATTTATTGTGACAATTCCGCAGCAGTCTTCTTTTCTAAGAACGACAAGTATTCTAAAGGTGCTAAGCATATGGAATTGAAATATTTTGTCATTAAAGAAGAAGTTCAGAAACGTAGAGTGTCAATAGAACATACTAGCACTAATCTTATGATTGTTGATCCTTTAACAAAGGGATTATCGCCCAAATTATTTGCTGGCCATATAATGAATGTGGGCATTATGTTCACTAGTGAATGTTGAATGTTAATGTTATTATTAATGTTTATGTGACACTCTGAGATCTTTAACGTATAAGTTTCTGAAATTTGTGTTTTCTTCTTTATTTATATGCATGCAAATTATGATGAAGAAAACAAATTATGTTATTATTTTTAAAATGATATTATGTTTGAACCCATTATGGACTTCTCATTATAAATTCATATTAAGGAGAAAGAGATAATATAGTGGTACATGGAAGGGAGCCTGTCGATTGAATGACATGTAATCGCCATGACTCTTGTTATAGCTGTATCTTTAATTATGAATGATGATAGAACCAATTTATGTAAGGTCCTTTAATGCGCATTATGACTTAAGTATTAAATCACAGAATCGTATGACATCACATGAGTCAAGTGGGAGAATGTTAGAATTAATTTAATTAATTCATTCCATTATGTGACTCATGTGAAATATAATAATGGACCCAAATGTGATTTAATAAAATATGAGGACCTATTGGTTATTATGTGAAGTTAGAATAAAATAAAGATAAAATAAAATATTAACTTACGGTAACCAACTTGATGGACGTTGGTTAATAGAATGGAATAAGGGTTCTGTCTCTGGTCATAAAGTTTTTCACGGTAAACCATCAAGAAAGCAAAGCGTGAGAAGAAAAAGAAAGACAAAGAGATAGATTGGGAAAAGGAGATTGGAGAACGAGAAGATTAAAGAATATATTTTCATGGATCAAGGTTAGTTCTCTTATTATGATTCATGTATGTTATGTTGTGAAAATCAATAATCTAAAGATCCTGTAGAGTAGTTTTCCATAATGAATTAAGAACGTAGGAAAACTACATGTTGTTTTACAGGAATGTCATATTCAAGCACTGTAGATTATGAAGTAGATTGCATACGAAGGATACCTGGGAAGGCCATACAAAACTAGAATGGCTGTCACTTCACAACGACGGATCAGCTTATAAGGTTCAGTTATCATGTCTATGACTCGGTAGCCAGCACCGATCCTTGGCCTCCTTGAAATCTAGTATTATATGAAATATATAAAAGTAATAAAATCAGTATTTGATAAACAGATCTTCAATAACAGAACTAGATGTGTGAAGACTCAATTTGTAAGTGAGAAATCCTACAGTGGTGACAGTTTGCTCTTCTGACAAGCAGAGTCCTCTAGTTTCAGGTAAGTGATGATGACCCTAGATTCAATAGAGAGAAACAAAGGAACATCTGGAAGTCAGGACAATAGAAAAACAGGGGAAAGAAAGAATAGAAATAACACTCCATGAATGAAATTGAAATTTAAACATATTAACACTTGCATTCTTTTCTCCCTCCATAGCCTCATTCAGAGCTTGTCTCTCAACCAAGAGCATAGGAATTTGCTGCTCCAATTTCATATTTAAACCTTCATAAAATTCTTGTATTTCAAGGTAGAGAGGTTGGCATTCATGAGTATCCATAATAGATGAGTCTAGACACTCTAAACATAGCTTTCGACCATCATCAAGCAAAAGATATTTTGCATCCCTTGGCTGCACTGATCGAAAAGACAAAAGAAGGAAAGGAACGGATCCATCAGTAAGCTCCTAATTGTAAATAAAAGGATGAAATGTTTTGGAAGCTAATATTACTGACCTCCATTCTTTCACAGCTACAGCATCGAGGAGTGCCATCAAGCTCATGAGACGGGCAGTACTTTTGTAGCCAGAAAGGATGAGCTCTATACTCAATGAGGCCAGATGAATTAGTTGGGATCTGCAAACAAAGAACCAATCATTTTAGTTCACTGAACAATAAAATACAATATTGTAGCCTTAAGTAGCTCATCCAAGATTTTCTGTAAAGTCCTAAGGTCCCGTTATATAAACTTTTACACTAGAAATCATAAGAAAAGAAAATAATAAAGTAAAATAAATTAACCTTCTCCATAAATTAAAATCAACTTACGCAACTTTGCTTTTGAAAAAAGCTAGACAAAATAACTTCTATGAAGGGCATAAGTTGAATTTAACTTGTGGAAGAAGTTTGACTTCTTATTTTCTTCTTCCAAAGTGCTTATGAAAAAAATTATTTAAACTGGGGAAATTAAGAAATATGAAATTACTACAACGGACTCATGAAGGAATTCAAGCTAATTCTTCAAATATAAGAAGCACTGGACTTGTATTGTGTTAGGAGACTAAAATCTTTGTCGATTGGGAAAATAATTAATACACAGGAAAATCCCCTCGGCCACGGATCCAACACTCAAGTTTCTGAATTAAAAAAACACCTTACTGGGCTGTCATAATTACTAATCCTAATATATTGCATTCCTAACATTAAGATTTTAGCCTACATGTGTATAAATCCAATAAACCAATCTGAACCAATTCAATCGATTAAAATAGACCAGTTGGGATTTAAAGATGCTACAAACCTGATCCAAATTGATTCGTGATTACCCCTAAATATAAAGGCTAAAACAACTACTTGATCAAGAATAGCTTTGAATTCTCTGATCTGTCTAAGAAGTGAAAACAACTCAATATCAACAGTCTTCAATGTATATGTATATTCTTGAGCATTTCTAAAGCACATAAAAAATGATAGAAACCTTTGAAAGAAAAGAAGCACACAGAATTGACTAATAGACTACTGAAAGTTCAAAACAGCTGTGAAGATACTTACAAAGTTCTTGCAAACATCACATCTGGGGTGATGTTTCTCCCTATAGCATGATTTATGGAAGGGGCGATTGCTAGACATGGAAAACTGTAACGAAACGATTAAGCATAATCACATTGAGATTCACCAAAAATGATAAATCATTTGAAAACCTTCATTTATGAAGCTAAGAATAATTTTCTACTTTTTCTTTAACCAAAAAAAGGAGGTTTCAACTTATTGTTTTGGGAAGCAAGCACCAAAAGAAAACAACATTCTAATTCTAACCTCATAATCAGTAATTGGCAGACGGCATGCATGGCAGCAGAAGCATTCTGGATGCCAGACACCTCCCATGCAACTTAAAAATCTTCCTTGACCAATCTCAGTCTTGCACCCAGCACAGATTCTGCAAGCAGATTTACAGAAATATATTAAATCTTTGATTTTAATCATTATGAAAGATTCATGAAACATTGAAAAAATATTAACTTCTCGATCATATGGATCCACAATATTGCAACAGAGGAGACTATTTCGATTTTTTTAGGTGATGATAAACTCCAAGATATATTCCACGGGAAATGCTTATGGATCATCATAAACAAGATTGAAAGGTACTTGATAACACTAAGGAAAACCAACAGAGACCAAGGTGTTCTTCATAAAATCCCAATCCAGTGTTTATCCAGTTCAATGATTCAGATTTGAATCTTTTAAAACAATATTGATAACTTTCCATGAAGGCCAGATCAGTTAGTTGTATAACCAATCACTGAAATCAATTAAAATTGGAGTTTCAAAACATGTTCTGTTTGGAATGTTTCACATTTGACACACACATGGCGTTATTGGTCCCTTCATTTAGAACTAGTGAATTCAGCAATTTCTATAAACGTAGAAGGAAGGATTTGTTATATGTGCTCGTGCGCAAAGTTACCTGTATCCAGGAGGAAAGGGGTGAGGATAAGATAGAAATGAAGAATCATTGTCAGATCCAGGAGAAGAACCAATGGTCAAACTTTCTTGAATTGCCCTAGCAAGTTGCTCATCTTCCTCAAGTTGAGCTTTAGCAAGACGTTCAACTTCAGCTTGTTGAATTTTAGCAAGACGTTCATCTTCTTCTTGTTGAAGTTTAGCAAGTTGTTCATCTTCTTCTTGTTGAAGTTTAGCAAGTTGTTCATCTTCTTCTTGTTGAATTTTGGCAAGATATTCATCTTCCTCGTCATCAATTTTACAAAGTTGCTCATCTTCAGATTGAGAGTCATCCTCTAGGGTATTATGTGACAAAAAACATGAGACATTTTGGTATATGCTTGGGAGTGGAAATAATAATTGATTAACACGTTCACTATATGTTGATTAACGCATTCAATTTTGTAATTTTGGTATATTTGCATTTCCTATATATGTATGTCTTCCCAACCTCTAGGCATAACAATACAGGAAATAATGCATCAGGTATGTAAAAGCTTGTAATATGAGCGTTTTGGTTAGATAAGTTTAGGTACCTCATGCAGTGTGCAGAATCATAATGGCATAATTATAAATCTTACCAACAACTTTTTTCCCTTTCGGATCCTCCTGTGACAGGGAGAGTGCAATTGCACGGTCAATGTCTTCTTTCTCAATATCCGTTAAGTCATCCTGCATTCAGTTTGCAACTATTACAATTCAAATTATCTGCTTAAGAATCAGAGGAACTAGTACCTTGATAGCTTCTTGCTAAAGTTAAATAAAAGGCTATCTCGATGACAAGATATGTTGTGAATTATGACAATGATTTTAATTCTTACTAGAAAGGAAAACTTTGATTACCATTGAAATACGATGGTCATCCCAAATTCTGTCCTCTCCAAATTTGCCTTGGTATTGCCCAAGTGAAATATGATCAGAACCCTTAAGCAACTTTCTAAACCAACCCATTTCATGCAAAATTATTCACCTTCAGGTTGGCAAACCTTTTGTCAGAAAATATGCACATCAAGTAGGCACAAAAATATATTCCACCAGTTATATATAGAAGGAAAGTCTTCAGACTATTAAGCTATAGAAAAAGTAAATGCTATGCCTTGATTCCAAACTTCAAAACTCAAATTCAGCAGCATGATCATCCTTCTAGAAGCTTTTAACCAGTATCAACTATAATATTATACGCAAATACTTTCACTGGAAAAAATTTGTTACGACACTAAGGCAAATAACAGTGATAGAACAGGCAGACCAGTAGAGATTGGGAAGACATACATGTATAGGAAATGTGTCAAGTGCAAAAGGAGAGCTTGAGAAGTGAAAATCTCAATCATGGATGATTAAAAATAATCGAAAAAATATTGATTGTTTGTGTATGGCTGCAGGAGTGATTCTCAGCCGAATGAATAATTGAAATAGAAGATTAAAAATTCAATTTGATCACTCGTTTGGTTTTTATAGGTAGTTACAAAAAAAAGTCCCTTTTAGTTCAAATACTTAAAAAGCGTCCCCTTTCAATTCCTACATATATCCTTTTTAATTCATTGCGGTCTTAGAGGGACTAAAATAGATGAAAATGGTATAGACAGAGACTAAAAGGGATACAAAATGTGAAGTGTAGAGACTAAAAGAAGATGTTTTCATGTACAAAAACTAAAAGGAAAAGTTTATGTAAATATAGGGACAAAATGAACAGTTAAAGCTTAAAATTAAAATTAAAACAATCTCCATCACCTATATGTGGTTGTATGAAAAAATGACTAAGATTTATTTGTCTCCCCACACCTCTCACGCTCTCATTAGATACGTCAATATTGTGTGTTGCAGGGAAAGGAAAAGTTACCGAGACTGACAAAAATATTATCACGCAACTGATATATGGCTTCTCAGAAAAACTTGCAATATGTGTAAGTTCAAAAAGAAAAACTGCTAATGAAGAAAATACAACAGAACAAAAGAGGAAAAACAAATTTCAATAGCTAATCTTTCCTGTAAAATCCCAACAATAGGATATGAATACAGTCTTGTGCACGAACACCAGCATCGTCAAATCTCAAACTAAGCAAACAAGAACAACTTCGAATTTCCAGTTACACGTACCTGTTAGCTCAAATTTCTTCACTTCCGCAATACCCACTATACCGTTGGATAAATAATTCAAACCCAAGATAAATTTCTTCAGGGGAAAAAAAAATCACGGCACTCACGATTGAAGATAGCGAAAGTAAGAAAGAAAAAGGAAAAATAGAAAGTTCGAAGATTGAAGTGAGCAGGAAGAGATTAAGAATCTGTGGTAACAACGAAATCTGATGAATCAGAATTTATGAAGTAATGAAAGACACAATCATAAAGAGATTAGAGTAAAGTAGTGTATATACCCTGGAACTAAGTGCCTATTGGAACCAAAAGAAAGAAAGAAAAGAGAGGAGTAGTACATAGATTCTAAGCAAAAAGGGGTAATAAAAAAGGTAAATAGGAACAGTGGAATCTTTTTAAGGTAATATTATAATTATGAACGTTCCTTCAAAAAAGATAGGTTGGGGTTGAAGATAGAGGATCGTAGAGGAGAGGAGAGGGAGCTGAATTTCAGTGTCTATTAAGCATGTGGGTCATCTTCCTCTGTCAGTAACCAGTAAGGAAAAAGTTACACCTTTTCTTGTTGTAGTGGGAAGAAGAAGACAAAGAGAGAAGTAGAATATCATTAATTGAAAAATGGTTTCGAAAATAGATCTATTTTTGTTTGTTTTTTATTCATTAATAATGTATAGGAAATGAAAAGAAAAGGTCTTATTTTATTATTTATTATTTAAACAATGATTAGGTTTTTCATTTTATGTTTTCTTATATCAAATTTATTATATTTGTTACATTATACATTGTTATTTTTTTCTTTAATCTCATGTTTTCTTAATTTGTTTTTTCTTTAAAAAATACATTAAAAAAGTCCATATATTAATTCTAACAAGTATATAACACCCTCACCATCACCGTCTTTAAATTAATTATTTCATGTGAATTACACAAATTTGTTTTTCAATATTTGTATTTGAAGATTAATAAGAATTTTAAAACTCATAACAATCAATTATGCTAGAATAATGGAAACCTAGACAAAAATATAATTAATTTTATGAAACTAAGTGAAACGCTTAAACAGTATTAATGGACAAGATAAGTGTTCTTTTCTTCAATATTTGTATTTAATGAACTTTTAATTTTGTTAGACAGTTAGTATAAAAGCACAAAAATGTCTTTAACGGACAGTAAAAGCTTAACACAGTGTCTCAATGTTACAAATTTCTAGAAAAATTACGTAACTAATACTTTTAAGTAAATAATTATAAAATTATATTTTTTTAAATAATATTAAATGATTATTTTAAATGTTTATTATAATGATTTAACGAAATAACATGAAACTAATAAAAATGTATAAAAAATATGGACTAGTCTAGCAAGTGGGCCGGAGGTGTACAAGAGCCCAAAAACCTAACTAAACCAAAACCAAATTAAACAAAAAACTAATGGTAAATACAAGTAGATAACTTCCATTTTGTATTTTCGCAAAAAAATAACTTTAATTATTACCAGCAGAATTAGATAATAAAAAAAACTTAACTAAATTAAAATGAAATAAAAATATTTTATAAATGAAAAGGGATTTATTTTCAACTTCATCTGTTAGAATAAGGTACTTTAGTTTATATTTAAATTTAATCGGTTTAAAATTCAAATAATTTTTTAAATATTAGTTTTGGGTTTTTTTATAAGAAACTATAACTAATAAAACTTGTTGAATAATACATTTTCATAAATTAAACTACATTTAAAAAAAATGAAACATAACAAAAATTTCAAAATGTACCTGAAGTTAAATTAAAAATTAATTAAAAATGAAGTTATTAAGTTATAAATGTTTGATAAAATTATAGTAAAAATAATTTATAAATGTAACATGATAAAAAGAACAAATTTATATAATATTTTTGGTACAAATTTAATTTCACTTCTTTTGTCCCGATATTTATAAGTTTAGTTTAGTTTTAAAAGTGTTGCAAGGTTTAATAAATAAAAACCACATTTTTTTATTCAATTATTATATTTGATATCATGCATTGTATTATGAATCTTGTAAACCAAGTTTAAAATAAGATTGTTGGACCATAGCCCTCTCATATAGTCACATATCATATGTAATATGTCCCATCTATGTTCCATTGAAATAACCAAAGATAAAGATAAGTGTAGATTTGAAAGGCAATGAATTTGAGGACCCCCACCCTAGTTTTTAGGTGATGTAAACTCACAAGTCACCATCATAACGTGTCTCGGAGGTGACCGCATGCTGGCTTTTGAAGTAGGTTAGATTGCTTTTATGCAGGAATTTAAACCATGAAAAGCCACTTGTTTTCACAATGATATGATATCATTTCACATATCATTATGAAATTATATAAGGAGAAGAAAAAATATCCCAAATTATTTCACCTCTTTTCTTCCATACATAAATATAATGGATATAGAAACACATAAACAAAATGAAACTCTAACTTAATAATAATTATACCTTCTCAACATTTACATTAACAATAATATAAATTAAAATAAATTTAAACAAAATACTCAGGTTTTTTCATAAATTTACTCTGTTTGAACTATAGTTAGGATAATAATCAATTGTATTTGTTTAATATATACTATAACTTAACAAGAAATCTAAGACCAATATACTTTTATTCATTAATTAATAAAAATAATAATTCTTATTATTATTATTATCTACGTCTGTTTTCTGGAGATGATTAATTGTATTTACTTACTCTCTTTTTTCTCTCTCCAAATACCATAACATTTATGTTTTGTTAAAATTATTAACTATCTGTTAATGCCTATTAGAATAAAAGAGCTGTCAATTTTCTATTTATAGCATATAGGAAGTTAGGGTGCACACATGTGCTATTTTTCCATTTGAGAATAAGGTGATGTTGCTACCCAACATTCTTCTAAACCTGTATACAAGAACGACAATATATATTCCCATGTTCTCTTTTTTATTTAATTAAAAAGTATAGGTTAATTAAATCTTCAAGATTCACTGCAATTAAAAAGACATTTTATTGAAATGATCTATCGCTAGAAATATAACTAAATTATAAATTATTTTTAAAAAATTAAGTTAGAATTTTTTTATTTTGATATGATATTAAAACTAATTTTAATAATATTAATATTTTCTGTAATTTGTTAATAATTTTTCAACAAATAACCTAGATTATTATTGAGTCACTTATATCTTTAATATGAAAGGTGCATTGATGGTTGTGATATTAAGGAAAAGGTCTAAAACAAGTGTTGCGAGAAGTACTGAAATGATATAAATTGGTTCATATACAGCTCTGGACAGTATTTTATATCAGAAATTAAAATGGTTAGACTAACTAACCTAATTAAAATAATCAAACTTAAATTTTTACTAATATAATAAATAAAGAATTTTAAAGATTTTTTTTTAATTTTATCTTTTATCTTATCTTCAGAAAATGATATCATCATTGAAATAAATCACTCATTATCTGTTATTGGGTCGCTTATATTCTCTAAAAAAAAACAGTGTGTTGAAAATGAAAGATTACTCGTATCCTCCATAAGAAGTGTATGTTGATAAATTATAGTATACCGGTGATACATAAATATTTTTTACAAGTTCATTTTGTAAAATCAAGATAAAATGTCTTTAAAAAATTAATATATGTGAAGGTTTAAAAAGTATTTTTAAGAAAATTTTAGATAATTTATCAATATATTTTTTATATCGAGAATCAGATTCAAACTTACATGTATAACGAATTTTTATTAATTATCGTTCACCAAACTGAAATTCCATTCAAATATAATTTGTTAATAGCCCACAGTATATAGCTATCTCAGCTTAGAAATGAAGTTATTCAAAACCTGGCTAATTTAGAATTGTTTTTATTAAATATTTATATACATTTTTTTTTAATTTAGAGTTAAATTGTATTTTATGAGGAAGACTTAAAAAAAATGACATCAATTGATTTTAATTCATATGAAAAAAATTACCTTTATTATTTTAATTGTTTATTTTTAAAACCTTCTTACAAGTTCTTATTCAAAAATTTATTTTAATCCCACTTGAATAAATATAGACATATGTCTTGAAATATTTAATAGGACAAAAAATACAACGGACGCAGAAATATTAATTAATTCAACAATTTGTAATATTTATATATGATACTACAACCAACTACTGCCAATGTTTTTCCTCTTAAAAATCCTTTAGCTAGGTTCCCAACTGTTATAATCAACCAAGAAAAGAGAAATTTGTCCTTTTTTTAAATATATATATTATATACGGTGTTTATAATATTATGCATGGTTGTCTCTCTATATATATTATTTCTAACTAGTCCCACATCACCAATACGACTTCTTGTTCCCAATAAAATTTTGAAGACTAAACTATAAACAATATGGTGGAATATTCAGATGGGAAGAGCGAACATTTAATAAGATGATAATATACAAAGAAGAAGAAAATTGCATGATTTGAATATTATTTGCAACAAACACATATATTTAAATGTGAATTAATTAAAGTAATTGACGTAAACAGACAACCTTAAATATAGTTTAATGGTAAAATCATAATTACCCGTAATGAGTATTTAGATAGAATAATAGAAGAGCATAACAAAATCGGAAAATGGTAAGTAGAAAATTACGTAAACTAATATTTGAAAATGGAGGAATTCCTGTGGTGAAGAAATGGTGACGTTGACAAATTTATAAATAAATAAAAAGTTGGAATTTTGAAGTAGAAAAATGGTTGAATAAGATACAAATGTTAAATTGAAATAGTAATTGACGTTTGTTGGTTTGCTTGAAATACAAGGAGGAATTGGGATAGAGAAAGTAGAGAAAGTTGGAATTGTTATATTTAAAATGTAAGTAGGAAGTAAGTAGGTATGGCTAGGTTGAGCAATCTTAAGACTCCAATTAACTACTCATTACTCAAACACTCAATTGAGAAGAGGAAAACCAAACACTTTGCATTTGTTTCTCCAACTGCAATTAAACCGGAAGAAGAATTGACAGCTCAACTTCTTCTTCTCCAGTGTTGTCAACCATCGTCTTTGCGATGATGAGTCACGTGATTCTCACACTCTCCTCACACGTACGCTCGCATGGTCCCTTTGCTTTGGGCAGGGACCATTTCATCATTGCCACAACCTAATTATGCCTTATATCCTCCACTCACGTGCCAAAGTCGGCTACGCACGTGTCTTCAATTTATGCATGCTAGTATTGGTTAAACATTTATTTTCTCCTCTCTCCTACTTTTCCAAGTTTCATTACGTTTATATGCTTGTAAACATTTTTAAAGTTCACGTTCTCAGTTGCAAGTGCCGCACTGCTTTGGGAAAGTTAGAAGGAACAAGAGCCACCCCTTTGCTTTTAATTTAGGTGCCTAACTAAACTTTCAAAGCCCAAACGCCACACAATATTGCCTCACTCCTTCGTTTTCCCTTCTCCCATCACTCTCTCATTTCTATTCAACCAGATACAAAACCTCACCATCCAACCACTTTTTATCTGCACCACACACACTCCAATCCCTACACACTTACTTTCAACTATAACATTTTCATGCACCAAATCACATTTTTCCTCCATTTCAACCACATTCTGATAGCTATTTCAAGCACATATAATGGTAATGAAGTGAAGGAGATGTTTTAATTCTAAGTGCACTATTTTCCTTTATATTCTACTGTTCAGATTACCTTGTGGAGTAACTGGTCTAGACCCCACATGTTCATCATCAACTTCATTGGTTAATTCTTGAAAAATTATTGGTTCTTAATTATTGCTACTAGTTTGCAGTTGTTATACTCAATAATTCAGTGTGCATGTATAACTAGTGTTTTACTGTTTCATTTCATTTTGTTTTTTCCTTCCAATTAATCTCCCCTACAAACAATATCCTTGATTAAGTAATAATTGTTTCTCTTTCCTATGTAGGGTCCATGTCATATTAGTAACCAAAGTATCTGATTTTATTTTTTCTTTTTAAATTGGATCCATGTCATATTTCTTTTTTCAACTTCTGTGACCTTTTTTTTAATCTAAATCTGGATGGATTTTGAAAATCTAAAAAAATTTACGTGCTTTTACTATTATTCTTTATTTCTACACCCCTTCAATCAATAGGATTATGTTGTTCTTTTAAAAACTGGGTTATTAAAAAATATAGCAGTTGATTTTTTTTAACGACTAAAAGTTCAATCTATTAGTTTTTTTTTTTACTTTTATAAAGTTTATAATAAATTCTATATAAATGTATAAATTATATTTTAATCTTATAATAAATATTTTATATCATGATATAACATTATTTATAATTTTTAAAATTTTAATAATATATATATATATATATATATATATATATATATATATATTTTTATAATATATGAAATATTGTGTTCTTATTTTAAAAATATTGTCATATCCGCGTTGTTGTATTAAATACAGATTGCAAATACTCCCTAATTAAGAGAATCAAAGGAAGGAAAACTCGCATAAAAAGAATAAAATTCGTTTAAAGCATTACATGTGCTCCATTGATATTTATGGTTGTTGTATAAAAGGTAGCTTTATTAATTAGGGCACATATAAGCTTTCTATAAATTTTTATAGAAAAAAATAGATAAATAAATTTACCTTGTTACTAGTTAAAATTATTTTATATATAAATTGAATATTACAAAATTTCTAAAATTATATGAAAGAATTTTTATCAATTAATTTTAAAAAAATATATTTTTCACATGATTTTCCTTTTTTTTTTTTTAAATTCACACTAGTGTAAAAATATAGAAAAAAAAACATGGCTTTTAATGAGTTATTAGGGAATCATAAGAAAAAATAAACGACAATTTTGAAAATAATTTAATTTTTCAATGACGGCTGACATTCACTCATTATCCTATGTTCTTATGTATGTGTGAGATAGGAGGATATTTAATAACAGAGTTTTTTGAGCCGTCATATCTCATATATAACTGATGGTTGATCTTAGAATTATGGTTGTATTTCCTATTATATTATTTAACTTTTGTTTCATTTTCATTTACATGACGGAAAACTTATTTTCTCCCATTCTTTGTCATTTATGACGTTGTTTGCGAGCCATGTTCTCCTTCCTCTTCTTCTCTCCACAAATGGTCTTCGTCGTCAACGCTTCTTCTTACTCCCTCATATTGTTCACAAGTTCCTTCCTAGTCTGTCTCCTACCCTTTGCGAGTCTTCGTATTCTCCCTTCCTGTGTGTGAGTTGCATCTTCTTCCCCTTCTGTGGTGAGAGTGATGCTGGACAATATTGTGTGGTGGAACGAGTGATTGCCATAGTGGCACTTTTCCTTTTTAATTTTTTGTTGTGATTCTAATATGTTCACACTGATTTTGTACTATTGAACAATTGATTTTGAGTCTAGATATTTATCCTCAACAAACTGTATTATTATAATTTTGAAATATTTATATTTTAGATGTTATGTTCAAATTTTAAATTTTTTTAAAACAAATGCTTAATAATATACAAAACGTATGTATATATGATTAATTATGTATATATAACTTATGAGTATTAAAAAAGATTTTGATTTTTCACCATTTGTATAATGCAACATTTTTACTAGTTTTGATAATGGAAAATTTAGGTACCCCTCTTTACTTTGTGATAGTTTTTTATTAAGATCATTTTGTATCTTTCAATAATTTGAAAATTCAAGTATTTGTTTGAGAATCCTAAATGTTAAATATTTATGAATAATTACATTTTTTTTAATAAATATTTTAGCATCTACTCCATTACAATTTTAACTACTGTGTATATGTGTTTAATGTAATCGTCATTGACAATTTCTTATGATATTCATGGTTAATAACATGATTGCATAATTTTATTTATTTGATAACATGATTTTATTTGTTGTACAAAAATCACTTATATTTGTTAACCAAATAGTATATTCGTATGAACAATTGGTTATTTGTAAATATAATTATATTATGTTTACATTCTTATGTTTTAACTAAATTTTTATGTTATTAGGATTTTTATACTATATAACATAATAAAGCAATAGACCATGTGAAATACCACCAAAAATTAACGCAGTAGTTGTTTCTAAAGGGATATGAATGACAAAATTTTACTTTATGTTTTCTACTAATAAATTGATTCAAATATATTTATTTTGAGTTATAATATAATAGATATATTCAGAAGTATGAGTATGACTATTTCGTAATATAATAACAACTATTTGAGAAGGTGAATAGAAATAGATTATAATCCGATAATAAAAATATATATTTAAAAATATCACATCAAAATTAATTATATAGTATTTATGTACTTATAAAATCTTATTTAAATATATTGTAACTTTTAGTATATTCATTTTCATTGTATGTAAATGTTTTAAATTATATTAAACATATATCAACAATGTAATTCGTTAATTTATTTAATATCTTAGAATAATTGACTTATAATTTATTTACATTATTTTTATTATTCAAGTAAAAATAGTATTAAATATTGAATATTCACTTATATAATTTATGAATATTAACTTATATAATTATAATAAAAATAGAATTGAATATTGTATTTTATATCAATATAATTGATTTTTTAAAAATATGATAATTATTAATTTTATACGTAATATATTATAAAGTATAAGTGTTTGGACAAGTATAAAACAAATTATACATTAAAAGAAATCACATAATACAGCATTGGTTCAAACCAAATTTATCTTCGTATATACATATAGATTCATATTATGATAACCGTTGTTTTATGATTGTAATCGAATTACAATTATCGTTATAGGATTTCTCGTAAAAGGTTTGGAAACACATTTAAAAATACACACCTATAAGAGCAACGATTTTGTCTATTTAATATTACCTATTATAACAATTTTCTAAAATAACTATCAACTTATTTTAGACTTACGAATATAAATATCACCTATCATTAACAACGGACCACAAATCCTCGTTTTAAGTCTCTTTTTTCTTTTTCTTAAATCGTCAAAGGGAGTTAGTGTGTAGTTTAGGATGAAATTGGTGCAACAAATGTCCTCAATTTTCTTTCTTGCGCTTCTTTTGAAAAAAAGAAAAAAAAACTTAATAATTTGTATGCATTTGTTAGAGAAAAGTACAAAATCAGCTAATGATTCCCGAATACTGCAAGAACCAGTTTGTTGTTTTATCAACAGGTATAAAATGCCACAAAAGGTTAACCGTCAGAATCTGCAGCCTTCAATTTACATCAGACCCTAGTTGATTAATTAATTAATTAATATATATAAATAAATATGTCGTAATCCCTTGCATACGTGTAGTGCCGTAGTACGTTAAGATCATGTCGCTAATTTGCTGGCAAAAGTTATCATTCCCAAGTTATATTTTTATACTGTCAATACCATATCCAACTTATCTGATAATGATAATTCAATTAACTATTTCATAATATTTATCTGTCACTTTATTAACGGATAATTGATGTGCCATTCTTAATTAGTCTATTAATTCAAAACATGTTTTTTCTTTTACACAAGATGACATATATCTTTCTTCAAGATGAACTAGAATTCAGTATAATTATTGTAAATAATAAATTATTTCTCTAAATATATTTAAAACAAGTTCATGAAAGAAATTTCTATATTAGTAAAATAACATTTAATACTGTTAATATATATTTTATATATTAGATAAAAGTTTAATACATTAATATATTTAATATATAGTAATTTTTGTCAAATATTTTTTTGTGATTTCATCAAGAAAAATAATAATCAAAATATATGTAACACTAATGATTAATTTGTTATTAAAAAGTGTAAATTAATTATCCTGACCCTCAGTTAACTTCAAAGAAAAACACTCAACTATTAATTGGAGCGGTAATTAATTATTATATGTTTTATTCGTCAGTTTATTTTTGAAGCATAAGACAAATTAATAAAAAAGAAGCAATATTTTTATTTAAATTAATTTTATAATTAGACATTTATAGTTATATGCATATAAAATATTGAAGTAAGTATAAACAAAAACATATTAAATTTTTATCACATTTGAAAAAAAATGTTTTTATTTATTTTAATTTTAATTTAAAAAGGAATTTGATTACTGTTTCGTAATAATATTTTTATAAAAAAAATAAAAGTTTTCTTATAATAGAATAAGTTTAATAAAAATGAAGAGATGAGTTATTTTTCTTAATGTACGACATTATAATCTTAAAATTTGGGGTAGACCAGAAAAATAATAATTAATATTTATTTTAAAATTATAAATAAACAAAAAATAATAAAAAAAGAAGAAAGAATTCCTTTAAAAAAGAATAAAAATAAAAAAGGAATAACAAATATAACTCCAATTATGTTTGTAAGATGAAACCATAAAGTAGCTGGGGAGTCTTTCATATAGCATTACTACCTACCTACCTACACATACATGTTCCACCTGTTGTTTAAGAAAAGATGTCACGCACTTTTCCTTTCAACGTCTGTCTTCACAAAATTTACTTGCATCTTATCTCCATGCATGATCTCGTAACAATAGTCAACATCACTGATGTAAAGAGTGTTGTGGTTTATGGATGCAGCAAAATGTGGTAGCAGCTGAACTCGAATTTCGAGAAGCAAGACAAACATTGACTGTGTGCATGCATTTAACCAAAAATGACAGTGATGAAGTTGTGTCAAGGTTAAGAGTTAGCTAGGTAGCTACATTTAGTGTGGTACCTCTCGGGCCACACTATTCCTTTATTTCAATGGGTCGCTATGTTGCTTGATTTTATGGTATCAGCTTCATATTTATCATATTTATAAGATTGGAACTTTTTCTGCACAAACATTCTCGAAAACAGTCGTGTATGTACTGTTTAATGCAATGCATGTTGACAGATTTCATGAATACCATATATCAATGCAAGCCTCACGTCAAATCACATGAGATTAAACTATTTATTCATGTGTTCATCCCACGAATTTTATTTGTTCTCTTAATAATGTGCATATAAAAGAAAAAGTAAACTTGATATATATGACTCTGAACTCATCTGTGTAGTTTTAATAAAATGAATTGTACTATTCTCTGTGTGCATGTTGGTAACAAAGATGTGTCATTATTTGTTGGAAAAAGAGATGTTGTGAATCTCTGTTGTGTCATAGCAATTTGCAAGTATGGATGGCGACTTCACGACACCAATAGCCTCCTCGGATCTGCAACCACAGCACAATTACTTTTTTTCTTTATTTATTGGACTCACCCCAAGTGTGTTTGTTTTTAAACCAGCCAAGAATTTGGTGCATAATTACATACACTTGTATTCTCTCAATTTCTATATATATTTAATTTACATTGCAAAAACTCTCAACCATTTGTTTCTTATGTCCTGTATGTATATGTATATTTGATATCTTCTTAGATTTCTATCCATTTTAGTTTAAAATTAATCTCTTATTATAATATATATTTATCCATTATAAATTTCAAGCTTAATTTATACATTTGAAAACATTTTTCTAATATCCTTCAGTACTAATAGAATATCCAAACCATATCTTTCGTAATCCTGGATGCTCAAATTCAACAGTGTATTTACAATTATTTGAGGCTCAAGTTTACGCATGAAAAAAGTATCTCGCTAGATAAAATAGTTATCTCTAATGGAAATCATTCTCTCTCTATATATAATGGCTCTAGTGATCCAAATTAATCCAGTATGGGAAGAAAAGTGTGAGAAAAAAAAAGGTACAAAGACTTTTTTTTTTTTTTGAAAAATAGAGTATAATTTTTTTAGAAGAATATGATTAGAAAAATGAAAAATTATAATTTTTAAAATTATAAATGAATAAATAAATTAAAATTAAATAATTATACAATTACAACATTATCTATATATTTACTTTCAAGAGGTAAGTGATTTCACTTTCTTTATATTTTTTACTTTATTCTCTCTCTTTTTTTTCTCGTATATGAATACTGTAACGATATTGATTTTTATGGAAAATAAAATATGTTTAATTAATTTAAAAAATCTATTAAACAAAGGTTAATAGTTTATTTCTCATAACTTTTTTTATCACTAGAATTTAAACTATTTCTATCTAATTTAAGATAATGAGATTTTATCAAAATCTAGATTAGAGATTAACAAAGTGAAGTTAAGGAGGTATTTTAGGATTTTACCAAAGTGAAAGTTGACTACTTGTATATTAATTTTTTTCTTAAGATTTTGTTGAATACTTTATATTAAAAATAACAAATAGTGATTTAAGTATCTGGTGGTGTGAAAATGTTGTCCAGATTATAAAAGATTAGAGGATTTTTAGCTACAAACTTACTAAAAGAAATGAGATAAACAAGATAATTCAAGTAAGGACGTTATTATTCATAGATAATTTGTTTAGTAACATTTTGATTGGATGTTTTTCGTTAAACAAAACATGTTAGAATAGTATGCCTTATGATGTTTTGAATATTTTACTTGAATGATTATATGCTGCATGCTTGGAGATTATGTGATGATTAAAAAAAAGAATGTTTATTGTGTTTGGCGTTATTTTCTTAATTGACATGTCTTTGTTTAAGGAAGAGATCTTTTAATGAGAATTCATTTAAGGAATATATTGATGTTCAATAATAAAGTATTATAAAAGAGATAATTAATATTGTAAATATCTTGTTGAGTGACACACAAGATGCTCAAACAAGATACTTGCACGTAAAAGAGAAGTTTTATCATATGATTTTTTTCTTGAGTGATAAATGGATACTTAAGAAAAAGACTTATTAACAAAACATAATTAATTTGTAAATATTTTAGATAGTAACACATGTTAACTCTAAAAATGAGGTTTTGAATATAACTTTTCAAAATATTTTTGTAAATGAAAATTAACTGATTTTAAAGTTGTTTAGTCATAAATATAGATCAACTGACAAAGGTGTGTCAATTTTAACAATATATTTTTCAAAGATTACCTACAGACCATATGAAGTTAATGAAAATTTTCTTAACAATCTTTTAATAGTTTAAAAACATTTTTTTGAAAACAAATACAAATAAGTAGTAAATAAGATAAGTTAAAAGCAAGTAAAGATGTTGGATATATACTTAGTTCATCATAACTAATGATTACGTCTAATCTCGTTTAAAAATATTTAAATGAGTCCACTTTAATCAACAAGATTATACTAAATATATTAAGTCATACTTTTAATTATATACAAATATATTAAGCCACTTTTTACTGTAGCTGAATTTATATTGAGTTGATTATCAAGTCTAATATTCTTTCAACATTATGAAAATAATTATTATTTGCTCTCACTCTTGATTATAAGAAGATTCAGAATTAAGATTTTACTTCACACAAAAAAGATAAATAATGATTTATCTTTCTTAAACTTTCTAAAAGAACATATTCATGAAAAAAATATAGAATGAGAAGTTTAATAAGATTGTGTTATTATTTGTCAATCGTTGGATGTTTCTTTTATAAGTTTCAAAATATGAGAGTTAAAATTCTATCTTAAATAACCTAATGTTCTTCTATATTTTTCTAATATTTTTTTTGCGCGAGGCCTTACTTTTGGTATATCTTAATATACTTTCGTTGTCTAATTCAACTATTTTTCTAACTCTTACTTTTTGCTTCATTCACACCATCGATGTAGTATATTTCAGGTTTCCTTTTTATACATAGACATGATAACTTGAGAAAAAAAATTCTTTGCATTTTAGACAATTTTTGATATACTTTACATATTCTTCATCTTCTATAGAAAATGATTTATATTATCTTTTCATTTAAATACTTTTCTTCCATGACTTTGTTTTCTTATTTTCTTTGATAAATCACAATTTTCACTTTAATCATGTTACAAAATATATAATATATTTCCATTTTTAGATAATATTTTAAATTATATTTTTTTATGAGATTTTTTTTTTATATTCTCAATTAATTAGTATATATATATATATATATATATATATATATATATATATATATATATATATTCATATTTCAAACTTCACTCAATAATATATTTTCATAATTATTTTATATTTAATACTCAAATGTTCAACCATTTTATTAGACTATGTTTATTAACAAGTCCTATATGGTAATTATCATATAATAACAGTGTCTACTGTATAGTATGTTGGACCTATTATTTTCACATGTATGCTTATTTCTTACACTTTAACCGCGACATGTTAAATTCTTTAAGCACGTTTGATATCATCAAATTTATAGATTTGGTCTTCAAATATGTGTTCAACAATGTTCATTTTTTTTAATAAATATAATTAATCTTGTGATGAATTTTGATAATACTTTTCTAAAAAAAATAAAAAATACTATACTCTAAATTATGTATATGAGGAAAACTCCCTTCAAATGGAACGTTGTAATGTTTGCAAAAAGTAAGACAGTCTAAAAATTGTCAGTGATAGAAATTGTATAAAAATAATTAGTGTTATTAATATCAATATGAGGTTAAATAATTGTTAATATGAACTGACAATAAATAAATAAATATATATATATATATATATATATATCAATTAAAAAATATATATTTTTTACTAAATTAATTAGTATATTAATATATGATTGGTATAGATGAGATGTGAACTAAAAATATAGATTATAACAATAATGACATAAATAATGAAGTCTTCCAATTGATTCTTTAACTAAAGCCCGCGGTTATTATTTATTTAACATCACTGACAATGCTTCAATCTCTTGTGAATTGGTGACAGTTATTCACCTTCTTTCTCTCTACTCCATCATAGTCTAATTCACACTAGTAGGCAAACTTGAAAAAAATCTCTAACTTTATAACGTAAATCAAAATTAATTAATCTATTAAAATATAACAAATTATCTTAACAACAGTTAAGAGTATTTCTCTTCTCTTCGTGAAATTGAATAATCTAATATATAAAAACACAACAAATATATCATACTTAACTAAATTTAAAGCATATATTTTTATTACTACATAAAAAATACATTTTTCTCATTTATATTATAGGTAATTAACTTTAATTATTTTTAATAATGAAAGTTGTTGGAGTGATTTTTTTTAATAAAATTGATCATGAGAATTTTTATTTTTTATTTATTTTACTACTAACAACATTAAATACGTGTGTAATATATTACATAATTTTTGCAAAAGTCAAACTTCTCATTTCACAAACTCTAAATTACATAAAATTAAAGACACGTCAAAATACAAATTGAAAACAATATCAAATATATACTGTTTACCTTTTCACAGGTAATAGAACAGCATTGATATATATACAATTAATTTATTTTTAAATATCTATTCTACAACTCCTATTGAATTATATAATAATAATTATAGAAATTTAAAGTTTTATTAATAGTATTTAAAGAAGAGTGATCCTAACTAGTTAGTTTAATATTTTAGGGCATTAGTTAAAACATTAACAATAGAAAAATTTAAAAGATATTACAAGAGTGCATTTGAAATTATGCAACATTACTTATTAAGAACGTTTTGCTTTGTAATATTAGACTTTTATCATAAAAGAAAAATGACAAGAAACTTAAAAATAATAAAATTCCCAGACTTAAATAACTTCCTTCAATAAAGTATCTTATCCAAGTACAATCTTACACATCCATCTCTGTGCAGTTAAGTAAGTCTTTATATATGTAATATATATATATATATATATATATATATATATATATATATATATATATATATAATTATAACATGAATAACTAATTTAACGAAATTAAGACTTATTCACATCACACTTAACTAAAAATATTATAACATCTAATTGACAAATATAGTAAATATCAACATATTTAAGTGAAAAATATAAATATGAAAAATATTGTATATGAAAAATAATCCTTATATATGAATAATTTTTTCTATTAAATTCATTTGTATTATATATGAATTGATATTATAAATACTGTGTATCAAAATCATAACCCAATGCAAAATTGGATAGCAATGTATATAAAAATGATTTATTTTAATAAAACTTGTACATTTTATGATAATTTTGTATGATTTGAATTACGGTGCAAAAAAGATTGATAAAAATCATCACACTTAAAAAATAAAAATTTAAACTACCTTTAATATGTAAACATGACAATATATTTAAACCTTAATCACAAGTAAAAGAAGGTGAAACATGAAAAACACCTGTAAAAAAATAAAGATACACCAAAAGGGAAAACGAACATGGGCATTGTGACAGTGTCAAACCTTAAAGCAGTTATGGGTACTTTTCAGATCCTATATATCCTACACAAGCCTAACTTGTCTGTTTTGCCCATCCACTCGCACGTGCCATCCATCCACTTCGTGTAGCATTCCTTATTTCTAAAATCTCTACTATTTTTCCTGTCTTACTTCACTTGGGCTATCAATGAATTTGCAGTGCCTAATATGACCTACATGACCTTACCAACTGAGGGTCTCATCTCCATTGTTAATGATTGTGTAGGGCTCTATGGTCATTTCCACGTAAAATAAAAGATGGTGGTAGTTTTGATCATTGAGATGACTTTCTACTCACCTTATCTTTATTTTATTCCGTAGTTTGCGTTCGTTTCCAAAGGACGTATTCATAAGACAATAAAAGCCAACACTTGTGATGACATTCTGCAATTTTCATCAACACCCTATATAAAAACTAAGCATCCTCTTATATTAAATATAACACTACATTAAAAAAACAATGATAATTACACTCCTCCTTCTTAAGATTTGGGTATTTCTTGTTTTGAGAAGTATTCCTCTATATTTTGAAAGGAAACAAAAATGATATACATAAATTCTTAGTCATCATTTAGTGGTAAACATAGGTTTATAATAACAATCCTTTGTTTTGACAACCCAAGGCTTATTGTGTCCGTAACTTTTGTTGTGTAGATAAGATAAGGTTATTATGTTCATTGAGTGAGTCAATATCCCTTCTGCGTTAAATCGATTACCATTTATATAAATATGAAAAAAAATGGTGTGAAATATAAGAATATTAAGATATAAAAAGGACATTATTGATGAAAAAAAAACTAAAGGAAGCGGTGAAGACCGAAGAAGAGTGAGAGCGACCGCTTCCCTTTCCTCTCTCTTCTTCACTCTTTCCTTCTCTCTCTGTGTTTATCTGAGACAAGTATTATACCAGTCCCCAAACCCTCCATCTTTAATTTAATATTGTGAACCCCGCACTTTCTTTCTAGAGAAGTGATTGCCAAAATTCTTATAGCCGAGAAGAGAGAAAGAGAGGACAGACAACATCGTATATAGAGAGAAAGCGAGTGAGTGTGTTTGTGTGTGAGAGAGGTAGAAGGAACTGAGGAAGCTATCAAAACCACCCAAACCAAACCAAGAGCTTAACATCCTTTCATACCCTACAACTCTAAGAGGTATACATATGTGTGTATCTATACACACCATGAGATGTACGAGCAAAGCTGAAAAAGATAAAGAGGAAAATTTAGCGCTCTCTTTCTCTTTTTCAATTGTCTATGTGTATAGTGTTTCTTGATGTGTTGGATTTGCCTAATTATTCTCCTTATTACTAATCAGTAATTCAACTATTGGACAGAGGTGACCACGATAAGCCGAGGAGAGATTAGTTGTTGGTGTTGGGTACTTGCTGGCAAGGGAAAGGAGATGAAGATGATGGTTTTAACATGGGAGTAGCAACACCATCACATTCATCGAGGAGACTAGTGCTATACACCATTGGTTTTCTTTTCGATCTTGGATTAATTGTTGCAATTCTATGTCCCAAGATTTTCAACAAGGAATCTTCAACTTCCCGAATGGGTTGGAGAGAGGAAGGGTGAGTCCGCAGCAGCAGATCCGGAGGGACAAAGTAAGGTTGCAAGGAGGGTTCGAGGCGGCGCCATTGGTAGGGATAGAGGAAGCAGAACCTGTGTACGAGTCGGCCGGGATGTTGTCCGAGATGTTCAATTTCCCCCCTGCGACAGAATTGCTGGAGCAGCAGCCTGTGACGGCCACGTTTAGGGCGGCGAGGCAGGCCGGAGAGTGGTACGGAAACAGACAACAACAGCAACAACAAGGGGTGAATATGATGATGGATGGGTTGGGGGATTCGAAGAACCAAAATGGTGTGAATAACAACCAGCATCAACCGCAGCACCAGATTTCAAGCATTAATGCTGACTCAGCAGCTGCCATGCAACTTTTTCTGATGAACCCTCAAACGAGGTCGCCTTCCCCTCCTCAGAGCCATGCCACTCCTTCCTCAACTCTCCACATGTTGCTTCCCAATCCTTCTTCCAATTCCCTCCAAGGTTTCACAGGTTCGGCCACGGGAGGGTCTTTTGGTCAATTCCCATGGGTTCCTGAGAGTGCTCATCAACACGGAGGCTTAGTGGAAGGGCAAGGTCTTTCGCTATCGTTATCTTCTTCACTGCAAGCAGCCAAAGCCGAGGAATTGAGGATGGGGGATAGTGGTTTTCTATATTACAATCATCAACAAGGAGGTGGTGGAGTTGGAGGTGGATCTTCTTCTTCTTCCACAGTTCAATTTCCGTACAAGAACAACAATCATCACCAGGCATTGCATTTGCAAGGGGTGATTGGACACGACAACAACCACCAGGGACATGTTGGGTTTGGGTCATCCTCGTTAGGTGTAGTTAATGTTCTGAGAAATTCAAAGTATGTGAAGGCCGCACAAGAGTTGCTTGAAGAGTTTTGCAGTGTTGGGAGGGGTCAGTTTAAGAAGAGTAAGTTCAATAAGCAGAATTCAAACCCTAATTCAAATCCTGGTGGTGATGGTGGTGGTTCTTCGCCTTCATCAAAAGATGCTGCTGCTGCTCCTCCTCCTCCTTTGTCAGCGGGTGATAGGATTGAGCATCAGAGAAGGAAGGTCAAACTTCTATCAATGCTTGATGAGGCATGTATTGTGATCTCTCTCTCTTCCTTTCTGTTCTCCTCTCACCTTCTCTCCCCCATCAAGAGTCAAGGTCCCCCATATCTTTTCCTTCTAAATTATTTGTTTAATTAAATCCATTAATTAATAGTGCATTATTTGTCTTCCAAATTAACAACGGGGATAATAAAGCACACGCCTCCTCTCCGGCCGGTATCTTCAATAAATTTTTATTTTAAAAAAAAAACAAAAAGAAATAGAAAAAGGAAATGGCCGGCTGGTATAATAGGGTTCCACTGCATAGGATCGGTTGGTAGGTAAGTGTTCCTTATTTTAATTTTAATACAAAACCGGTTTTTTTTAATCATTTGAGTTGATTGGTGGGATGATTTTATATTATTTAAATTGGGTTTCTTGGTTTGGTGTAAACCATGAGACTATCTATTAGGAGAATACGTCCATCAAGAAGCGACGTTCCTTCTCATTAGTAAGATAGACCCCAACACAAGGAAGAAACCACTCACCATATCTGTTACGTACCAAGTTGTTGTCATTGCCAATCCACCTTACAGATCCACACCTATCATGGAAATATTGCAATGAAAGCCATTCTTATCATATCTCAGTTGACCGGAAGGGATCCACAGGCTCTTTCTTCTTCTTTTTTTTCTTTATAAATCAAATTCAGCCTTTTCTGTTTTTAACTTTCTTTATTTATGAGCACAAGCCTATCCATTGGAGAAGAGTACTTCCAAAAAAACCCCAAGGGATATTCTTCATACTCTTCGGATTTTATTTTTAATTTTTCTCTCTCAGAAATAACATGCAAATTTATTTCCCCCAGCCTAATCCATCCATTTAACAATCATAAACTGATCAATATTTAATTTGCTTGTTGGTCTTTCACTATTTGCATGGGTTAGTGCCCTTTTATCTAACTAATAACTATCCACATTTATTTCACATATGAGTTGCTTTCCTTTATTAATGCTAAAGTTGGTTCGTCTAGCTTTTTCACAAACCGCACAATGAATGAGTAAACTAGAGCATGCATGAAGGACAGCTTCTATAGCTTTTCCTTTTTTCTTTTTTTCTTTTTTTAATAATTGTTGCAAACCTTTTGATCCGTTCATTCATTCATTAATATGCGAACTTGTGAATATTTGACGCGGCAAATTAATGAAGGGTTTGTTTGTTTGTTCAGGTGGACAGGAGATACAACCATTACTGCGAGCAAATGCAAATGGTGGTGAACTCATTTGACATGATGATGGGTTTTGGCGCGGCAGTTCCATACACAGCACTGGCGCAGAAAGCAATGTCTCGGCATTTCCGGTGTCTGAAGGACGCTATAACAGCACAGCTGAAGCAAAGTTGTGAGCTCCTAGGAGATAAAGACGGGGCGGGGACCTCAGGTTTGACCAAGGGTGAGACCCCAAGGCTTAAGATGCTAGAGCAAAGCCTTAGACAGCAGAGAGCCTTCCACCAGATGGGTATGATGGAACAAGAAGCTTGGAGACCTCAGAGAGGCTTGCCTGAACGATCTGTCAACATTTTGAGAGCTTGGCTTTTCGAGCATTTTCTCCACCCGTACGTTTTTTCTCCTTTTTCCCTCTTCCCTCTCAATTATTATTACTTAATATAACACGAAAATCATATCTGCCTATTACTTTTAGCTTTAATTATTTCTTCACCCATGTACTTATTTATATTATCTTCACTTAAAGATTAATTCTTTTTTTAAGTAAATTCTAAAATAGAAGTAACATTTGTTCCAACATAGTTGAATATAGAATAATATCATTTCCAGTATGAGTAATGTGTGTGTATATATATATATATATATATATATATATATATATATATATATATGCATAGAACAAGTATATTGGGGTACTCTATGATAATGATCCTCAAGAGTAAAGGATGAGACCCAATAGGAAAGATACTGTGATAATTAACGAGAAGAAAAGCAGCAGGGTTTGTGTTTATTTAAAAATAATAAAGAGACAAAGAAAGGGAGTAGGAGTGACAGAAGGAAAGAGAGAATCTAAAAGCCATTATTTATGTGCCCTACGCGTTTGATCGTTTAGAGGAACAGTAATGCAGTAATATTGCAGTGTCCTTGGATGTTGTCTCGCCAGCAGAAAGGTAGAAAGATGCATACAGCATATCGCTGCTTTAACTACGATGAATTTCTTGGTATCTTTTTTCTGATCTCTCAATACCTAATTAGATCAACCGATTAAGGGGAAGAGTGGGAGGGAGAGAGGGGATAAAGTAGAGACAGTGATCAGTGTGCACAGTAATCTGCTTTACTTCTGCTATGGCAGCTAGGACATAGATCTTTCTTTCTTTCTCTTAGATTCTCACGCCCACGAAGGGAAAGAGAGAAAGGTTACAAACTCAGCTAGGGATACAGAAAGCTCCATGTACCTTTATACAGTTAAGGCAAGGACTCTGATGTCATTTTCTGGTCTCTTTCTCAGGTATCCAAGCGATGCAGATAAGCATCTGTTGGCACGACAGACTGGACTATCGCGAAATCAGGTTCTTTAATTTCTTTCTTAACTTTAATTATCACACTATATATTAAGCAATGTTAATTAATTAATACTTAATGAGATCAAAGGTGTCCATATTAACAAGACTAAGTAAAAAAGAAAAAAGAAAAAGGAAAGCAATGAATGGAAAAAAAGAGGGACCAGCACTGAGTTCAGATGCAACTTACATGATTTTGAGTTTGTTTATCTGGTTTCTTCTGTCTCTCTCTAGGCAACGCTGGTTTTATTTTGTTTTAATGCCCCCTTTTCTCTTTTTGTTCTCACCTCAAAAACTTTGTTTTCTCCTCTCTCAGAAAAGACTTATCTTTCTGTCTAGCTTTAATTTACTATTGGAATCTTTTACACAACGACATAATTAATTCTGAAATTAGAAGAGCAGAGGTAAGTACAGAAGCAATGAGAGTTAAAAATTTGTTGTCTTCAATTGAGCTCACCCTATCCCAATTACTCTTTTCTCTCTCTCATATAAGATGATTTCAACTACACAATATAAGAACCAAAAATATGGGGGAATAAATGTATGTTTTTTGAGATGTTAATGTCTCTCCTAAAGTCGTATTATACTTGTTCAAGCATGCTCCTCTGCCGACTATATACATAAACTCTCTCTCTCTCTCTCTCTCTCTCTCTCTCTCTCTCTATATATATATATATATATATATATATATATATATATATATTCTATTTTAAAATTTTGAATTTACAAGTTTTTTCATATTAATCTTTAATGTCTTATATTTTGGCACATATGTTTTGCCCTATCAGTCACATAGGGGCAGAAAAATACTTCTGTCCTCTTCATATATATATATATATATATTACCGGGTCGAAATAAAAAATAATTATTTATCATATTTATTTCTTTATTTCTACTTTAAAACAACTTTTTTTTATATGGTTTGATATTCTACGAAAATGATTTAAGTTTCTAACTTTTTCATGATAAAAAATGAATTAATAACTTTTTCTCTATATATTTCATTTGTTTCTTTTATTATTTTTTCACCTTCTGGAAACTACGATACCGAACACTGGAGTAAAAAAAAAAAAACTGTGAATTTCTTGTGGCTTGCATGTATAGTCTAACTACATAGACCCTATATACACCTATACCCTATGGTGGTCAGTGATACGGGAGGGTTAGAGTCTTAGAACCAAAACACTGTTCCTTCTTAGAAGAAACTGTTGATGAATAGTTTCATCTGTTGGAGTAACTAACTAATCACATATTATCATTTTAAATCTGTCGTCTTCGCTGTCTTTTGTGGTCACACCACAGAGAAGATACCTCGGTGTCTAATCACAATTTAGCACAAAGGGACAAACAACAATAAGCCAGAAGAAAGGAAGCTCTTTTGTGTCTTTTTTTTTTTTTCTGATTATATTGGCACTTAAATATTTGAACTGAAATTATAAATCTCGAATATCCTTTTCTTTGTCCTTTTTCTATAGATGGTATTTTAAATGATGTTGGTATAAAATTCAATAAACTAAGACGGTACACAATTGTACAAAGTGTTTGAAAACAAATGAATATTATTAGAACCGTTTCAAATACAAAAAGATCATGAATTTTATGAAATATTTTCTAACAAAATTTAATAAATATTCAATACCCTATAGACATTTTATATATATTATTCAAAATATGCGTGAATTGATGGATGAAATGTGTTTGTTTCAGGTATCAAACTGGTTCATTAATGCCAGGGTTCGGTTGTGGAAACCCATGGTGGAAGAGATGTACCAACAAGAACTCAAAGAAGCAGAGAGTGCAGAAGTGAGAGAAAAGAACCAAAGCAACAATAGCAATACTAGTGAGAACCAAACACAAACTCCAACCACATCAGGAGCGGCTACAACATCAACAGCAACACCAACATCCACTACAACAACAAAACCAACAGAAAAAAATGCCGATTTCAATACCACTGAAAGCAACCCTTCACCCGTTGCAATGAATACACAAGGTTTCTCGGAAAACCAAGCAAAGCAGACCACCACCACCTCCACCACTATTATGCCATCCATCAGCGCCACCATTTCTGAGGTGGTGCCACCCGTGTCGCAGTGCTTCGACTCAGACCTGGCCCCTCACAGATTAATGGTCACTGACGACACGTGTCGCTTGGTCACTACAGATTTTGGGACCGCATCTGCAACTGCTGACATTGGATCCACACTCATTAGATTTGGGACCACCGGTGATGTGTCACTCACCCTAGGGCTTCGCCACGCCGGGAACATGCCCGAGAAAACTCCTTTCTCTGTTAGAGATTTTGGAGCCATTTAAACTTCAATATAGTACTATTTCACACGGTAATAATATAATAATAATAATAGTCATAATCATATATACAAGAAGATGCTTTATAATATTATATTATATAATATTATATATATATATATATATATATATATATATATATATATATATTTCATCAAAAGAAAATATTTTTCCCATTTTATATTTCTCAGTTATTCCTCCATTCCTCTTATCTGGATTGTGGAAGAAAGACACTTAAAATAAGTATATAAATACTACCATATGAGCAAGATAGTTTCAAGCTATTAATTAGGAGTAACACTAATATGGTATCCATTGTATAGCATTTGTTTTCCCCATATATGTACTTCATTATTTAAGGTTGTAGTTTAGTTTTGTAGGACTTTATCGTTCATTTTGTTTATCACTTTAAGATCATGAAACGTCAAACCTACCAATGTCCTTGTACAATGGTTGATTTTATTTTTATTCCTCAAACAAATAAACAAGACTGTGTTTCAATAAAAGAAAGAAAAAATCAGTTACACATTAAAAGGTGTGGTAGTAGAGATTCATTGAATGGAAAAACTGCATTCACTGATAAATGTTTCAATACCTGAGTTATGTGACTCTAGAATCATCTTCCTAGACGTTTTTTTTTTGGAAGTAGAAACACTTGGTTCCTTTGATGAAAGATGTAATCCTAATTACAGATGTTACTTAATCTTCACTTTCCAAATGCAATTTTTCAGTTGAACAAAAATATATCTTCTTCTTCTTCTTACACAGTCCCCTCAGTGCTGTCAAGAGACACCATTCAAGACTCTTCTTGACAGCAACCTGAGTGCTCATATTTATAATAGAGTCGAATGGATATTATTACATTACATATTGTCAACTTATGTACCCTTCTAATTATTGTACTGAATTTTACTAAATTATTGTAATGCAGGACAGGTTATCCCAATCATGCATGTTCAGAAAAAAAAAAAACATGCATATTGTGTATGAGCCTTAAATTCACCATGGGACCACATATTATCCACCAATAAGGGAATTTATAAAGTCGAATGAAAACTCTTCTTTTCCCGCTAAGCAAAATGAAAGTTGAGATTTTGAATATAAGGGGTACACAATATCTAACAAAAACTGAATAATAAAAATAATATATAAACTTGTATTTTGCAAAAAATATTTAGTTAAACTCATTCAAACTTTAAACGACGAATAAAATTATCTCTAGTATATAGAATAGAACTGTTCCCCATGTTTCCTTTTTAGAAGGTTGATGAATGAAAACTTGCACTTAAATTCCATTTTTCATGTGACAGAAGAAAGGCTTCGATCGCCGTTTTCTAAAATTTTTATTGTCATTCATTAATTTTGCACTTCAATTATGATCAGTTTTGACTAATATGGGTCTTATCAAATTTCATAAAGAACATAATTTTATTTTAGAATGGCTTGTAACTAGAGGGAACCAAGGAGAGAATGGACAGTGTATCAGAATGCAATCAATACTTTAAAAGTGGTAGGTGTTCTAATAATTATGGAGTAATAGGATATAAAAATTAAAAAATTGATAAATGCCCATAAAGATGAAAAACACCCAAATAACACTTTAAAAGAGAAGAAAATATAAGTTTTATAACGATGTGATAGAAAGATAAAAATAAAGACAAAAAATTAGAAATTAACAAGGAGTTTATAAAAATGGAGTCTATGTATACATGAATAATTGTTCGTAAAAAAATGCATATAAACAAAAAGTTTGACTTCTAAACTTATTATTTAATTAGCTAGAAAGAAAGTAATAAATTCATGCAAATGAGTAAGTCAGAAATGCACGTGTGTAAGAAAAAACAATGAACTATGATCAATCAAATTTATAAGTATATACTTCCCAATTGTGTTAAACTAAAACACTAAGCATTCGTTGCTTGTGAAAACCAAATTTCAGTACTTCCTTGAAAGCTGAAACCACTTCAATTCTAGATTGGCAGTGTTTGGATCATTTTTGCAGACCTACAAGCTAGTCAATTCCATTTCTGTTATATGTAATTGGTGTGGGTAGAATAAATCAACCGGAATCTGTTGTGGTTTGAAAAAACAAAAGCCACACGTTTCTTCCGTAAAAATCAAAACAAGAACTTCTCAAGCAACAAGCACTTCTCACCTAATATCTTTCTTGTTGTTTGAGAAACACAGCATATACTACTAACCGAAAGGGAGCCTTCTCCACGTCCTATTAATTTTTGTCAAGGTTGTTCTGCTGCAACGATCAATTATGCTTTTTGAATATTCAACGACGTGATTTCACGCGGATTTTTCTTTTGTATATATAATAAGTAAAGTCTTGGGATTACGTTAAATGTGGCAGTAGTTAATTATATACTTATACATGCTGCTTCACTAAAGAACACAGATCTGATGGAGTTCTGTGATTCACTTCATTCAAGCTTTAACTATTCACTTAATTTACAGTATAACTTTAAAGATCAACTGAGATATTCAATACATGCATAAATTGCTTCAATTCACGAAGATAATTATTTCTATGCTAACGAAAGAAGTTTGATCTTCAAGAGCAAGAGTACTGTGGATGTCTCAACAATCACTTCTTTTCCTATTTTTTTTTTAGGAAAACATGGGGCTATAGGTATAGGGCTCTTACCAGAAATATATGTTTGTGAATTGAACGTACTTTGTCTTGGTCCATGCAGTTTATTAAACTGAATTGCTGCTATAATTATACTGTCACTGGAATTATAGAAGCCAATATATATGTTTCTTTTTATATTGATTAGCTTCTCCTTCTGGTTAGAACATTTGTAAGCACTCTAAAGTTTACGGGTGAATTTTCATTGAGTGTGTTTTTAAGGGAAATGATGAGATATTTCAAGAGTACTACATGTCTTTAAGGAGAAATTGTTACACTTCAAGACTAATTCTAAGTAGTTTAATTATGAAAAAAAATAGTAATCAATTGTGTATAATGTGAGAATTAGTGAAAATAATTTTGTATACTTAATAATTTATTTCTCCGTAGTTCTTTTTAATAGTAATTAGTAGTCTGTTATTCGTGTAATGATGTTATGAAGGAGTTGAACAGGAAATTATTGAGTAAATCTAATAGTTACATGTTCTTAAACTAGGTGAGTTAGTCAGTCCAAACTAAATATATGTGATAAAGTTAGTCATGCATGTTCTGGATCACTTCCCAATACATATCAAGAGTTATCATTTTTCTTAATTTCATATAACTTCATGGTTGTACCTACCAAATGTGCAAGATTTTTTTGGACTTCATCAGACTGATATATTAACATTGAGGGAGGTTCCTGTGAAGAGACCTTTAATAAACATTGAACAAGGGAGACAATAAAAGGGTCTCTAGAAGCTAGTGGATGATGTAGGTAATCCCCACCCTAGAATTGTTTATTTGTCTTGTGTAGGTGCAGCATAACATACACATTGAATAGGGAAAAAATTTGATACGAGGGCTTTGAATTCGGTTCCATTTAATGAAGGAAGTCACTGTTGCCATCATCAATGAGCATGATGCAGGGAGGAGATGTTCAGATGACAGCAAATTGGGGTGTCCCCACCATTTTGCAATGTGACACAACACACACAATCGGTAACCAGTCACCTTCTGAACCCCATGGAAGTGTGCCAAAGACAATTTTAACAAGGAGACGAGGATATTATATATGAGATTCATTAATATTAATAAAGATTAAGTGCTTCATTCAGCAAATGAAGAGAAGATTGGGTTCATGCAGTCTTGGGCCAGGGCCTGTCTTTGACCAGCTGAAAGTTTAGGTAGCTAAAATAAATGTAAATGTAGAAAAGGGCTTAACAGGGTGATAGAAGAGTCCATGTGGTGCTAGCAATGGTCATGGCATGGCGATAGGTAGGATGATGGGGGAAGGGATAACAATCACATTGTCTCACAATAATTTCTTCATTTTGTTATGGACCATATGCATTCTTCATTGGAGGAGTCTATTATTTCCTAAACCAGTAAGATCACTGTAAATAGTAAAATCCTCCTTCCAATCTTGCAATCATCATTTTGATAAAGCTAAAAACCCTTATCTGTGTTCCATGGTCCATCTTCAGAGCTCACTACTCACGCCTCCCAACAATAAACATCATTCATAGTATAGTTGGTGGTCCATGCAAGTCCAAAAAATATTTGATGCCTTTTATTTTCTCAAAAAATTATGTTTGAAAAGGTTAAGGACAAATTATACATACCCACCACTCCTAGTATATATACATCAATTCTATCAGTTGAAAATCATCATCTTAATGTTGAAATTTTTTAATGAGATTGATTCACATTTGTAAGACAATAATTAGGTTTAAAAAAAAACCTAATATGATGGACAAACCATCACTTGGAAGAGGCATCAACTATGAATTGGTGACACATATCTGAAGGCATCAGAAAAGGATGGATCCCTCCATACTGGTGATTCCATAATTATTATTGAGCATGGAACTCATGGTTGATACTAGTTCTTTTAGAAAATATTTGTTTAAAATTATAATTTTCTTTACTAAATTAACTTTTTTTGAATAAGACAACTTCAGAGAGGTTTTTATTTACAGGAATCTTCTATATATTTTTTATTTTTATTGCTATTTACTGTTATTTTTATTTATGCCTATTTAACATAATAAATAATCTAAATTAATAATCCCATGAAAAAACAATGGTAATTGTCAGGATTTCTTTTTTTTTTTAGTGAAGGATAAGATTGGAGTAGAGTGGGGTTATTTATAAAGGCACATTTATCAAGCAATCATCACGTATATGAGGAGTCACGTCAGGACCACTAATGCATTAAACAACTTCCTCCGTAAACATATCCTTTTTGAGAACTAAATCCGTAACCTCGGGGTGTGATTCGTGTTCGTTCCAACGGGAAAAAATTGGATTTGAGCGGAGGTGGGATGAGGTTGGATTTTTACGGCTTTAAAAAGTTGAGTACATGACTCCTTTTTGTTCTTATTTATTCTATATTTTTATTATAATTTTATATTTAAATTTAAATTTTAAAATAATTTTATTTTTATTTTTTTATATAAGGTTATTTTTTTATATTTCATCATTATTTTTTTTTTAATTTTTTTAATCTGTTTTAATTTTTTATATCAATTAATTTATTATATTATTTTCTTTCTCTTATCTTTTAATTTTTTACATTTTTTTAATCTCTTCGATTAATTTATTTATTTATTTTTTATTTTTTCAACTAATATGATAAGTATAAAGTTAATTTTTTTTTCTTTATATTTTTTTAAATATTTTACATAAATGTTAGTAGAAACTAATATTATTTTATTTATAATTTATATTTATTAAATTTTATTATGTTATATTTGTTTGGATCTTATTATTATTATTATTTGTCAGTATATCAAATTTTATCTTAATAAAATAATTATATTTTAAAGGATTAAAAAAATTTAATAATTTAAACTTTTATTACTTTAAACTAATTAAATAAGAATTAACTTATTAAATATTTCCTTACAAATTACATATTTCATATTTTTAAATGACAATTTAACAATAAATTAACTTATATATGTAATCAAATATTTGAATACAGATATAATAATAATAATAATAATAATAATAATATAAATATTCAAATATTTGAATACAATATTATAATATATAATATTATTATTATAAATATTCTATATATATATAAATAAAAAATAATTAAATATTTCTTTTACCTACGTATTTTAATAAAAATATAATAAATTATAATATATATTTATGTATAAAAAATACATAAAAATAATAAAATTAATTTATTATATGGAAAAACTTGAAACCCAACGACAATTGAGATGAAGACTTAATTTCTAATCTCGTGGGAATCAAGGACAAAGACAAGGATGGTTAAAAAAGTCGAAGACGGGGATTGAAGAAGTAAAACTCGCCTCGTTGTCATGCCAAATCCATTTGGGCAATTTGCATACTCAAAGTGTTTGTTAAGTTTGATTTAAATTTTATTGAATAATTATCTAAGTCAAATATAAAATTAATATACAATAGAATTAGGGATTTTATTTATTATAATAAAATAATTTTAAAAAATTATAAAATATTTTTATAGAAATTATTAAATATTATTATAATAAAAATTCTTGAATATTTTTTTAAATATAAAATAAATTTATAATTATTATTATATTCATAAGTTTAAATTTTTATATTTATAAATAAATTATATAATATTGTAATTAAAAAATAAATATAAATTGTTTATCGTACTTTTATAAACATAATCAAATTATAAAATATTTTTTGTATTAGTTGATAAATAATTTTATAAATAATATTATATTTAAGTATAATAAATCATTGTTAATTTATAATATAAAACTTTAGTCAAAATTATTATTTAAAAATATAAATTCAAAAATTATAAAAAAATAATTTACAATTAACTTCAAATTTTTAATCTGCTTTTATTATTTTGTTGGAAGCATTCAATTTTAAATAACCAATAGAATTATCGTATATTTATTTTATTTTAATAGTTGTTCTTCTAGATTCTCTAAAGATTATATATATATATATCTTTATATATATATATATATATATATATATATATATATATATATATATATATATTAAATCTATAATTTTAATGTGTTTGTATATATACAAATTTTAAATAAAAGAATAATCACATTTTATTTTAAAAATAGCTTATGGTATAATTACTAATGAAGAAGCTTGATTTATTCTATATGGTTCGGTACGAGTACACATCATTTAACTATATATTTTTCTCTCTCAGCTTATCTAAAATTATAACGATTAATGTTACAATATATCTTATTAATTTAATTTTCTAAACACCTCATTAAAAAAATAAATTATTTAAATTAAAATATCTAAACTAATTAAATAATCAATAATAAAATAGAAAATTTTAATTAAATAATAAATTATATATTTATTAAAAAAATAGAATAAAAAATATTCTTCATTTACTATAAAAGTGACATAAAAATGAATAAAAATTATTATCAATTAAAATTTAATATTATATAATTATAAAGTTATTTATACAATTATTTACAAATTATTGAAATATTTATTAATAAGAGAATAACTTTTAAAAATACTTTTTCTTTGTATATTTTATTTTTTTCTACTCATATATATAAAAATTATATATATATATATATATTTATTATAATAAAAAATATATTTCTATCAAATAAAAAATTTATTATTTTCATTTATTTTCCTACATTAGTCACTTTTTATTTTACATCTTTGGTACAAACAAACAGAGTCTTAGTTACAGTTTATTTCATACTCATTATATACCATTAATGTTAAATAAATTAATAATTAATTTAAGATTCAAAATATCTCTTATAAATATTCTTAGAATATGGAATATATATTTAGAATATGGAATATATATATATATATATATATATATATATATATATAACTTGTAAGATTAATTGAAATTAATATCTTAATTTTTCTTAGGATTCATTGTAATTTTACCAACTCGACTAAATTTGTATAATTTTTTTCCTTTATAGTTTGTTTTTTCAATAAATTTATGTTAATTTCATTAACTTGAGAGTTAAATTCACGAAAATTTTATCAAATAATAATAAAAAATAAACGTGTTCTAAAACTCTTAGGTTTTACTAACTTTAACTAGGGATCATGCATTGATACTAAAATATTTTGTTTTAAAATTTTATTTCTTCTTAATGCAAAAAAGCAATCCATACTAACAAGGTCATCATCAACTTAAGATGAGTAGTATAGGCTACAATTCTTACTTCATGTTCAATATAACTTCTCCGAATCTTTCAAAATATTTTTTTTTCTATTTTTGTAGTTTTTTACTTGGTAATAAATTTATGGTGCATATTCCTTCTAGCCCATTTTCATGCATGGTTTTTCTCTTAATTTTTTTAACCCTCGATTAATAAGAATATTAATGTCATATGTAATGATTATCCATTTTCTTTGTATTTTCTTTTACATTAATTAATAATTTAGAAGAATGAAAAGTAATTGCACATGATTCAATTTTTTTATTTTTTTCAATTTTTCGTGTATTAATTAGTTGTTTTTTGTTAATATTTGAACTTCTGAAGCTGCGTGCAGGAGAAGTTAATTAAGGTATGAATCTGGTTTTCACTGTTAAATTATAAATGAAAGATAAGAAAAATGCATATAGTGAAAGATCCAATTAAGATATTCATGAACAAGATACCTTAGTGTCGTTCATTATTCAAATTTCATGTTAAAACTTTGATTATAAATGGGGGTATGCATTGAAATTTTTCTTGGAGATAATCATTTCATTCTCTGATAGATAGTAATAGCAATGTTAATTTTACGGAGGTGTATGTGTGTGTCGACTTGAAATAAATGAAAGAGAGTGAGAGGATTAAGGAATGTATATATCTGATGTTTTTTCTAGCGACTGTTAAGAATTCTTTTGATAATTCAATTAGTGATTGTATTAAACACATTCAAAACAATCTTCTAAAAAATAATAATGGAAAGTATTCAATATTTATCTTTGAAAATTTAATTTCAAAATCTTTGGTAAATCACTTACAAAAGTTTAATCCCAGAAGTAACATTTCACCCATTTTATTTACATAAGAATCATTTTATTAACTAAAAAAATATTACTACCACAAGAAAATCTCTATTTATCTAGAGGTTCATCTTCCAGATTCAAACTTCTCATTACCTTAAAGTTGAAAGCTGATATTTTAACTATTAGGCTACTAAATTTTTTTAATAATAATTTACAAATAAATGTATATCCGTATATAAAAATACTAATATATTTATATATTTATATGTTTTGATATATTTATATGTTGGATGTGAGAGTGCGTTTGACGATAAAAGTGTGTGTCGTGTTTATTAGAATATATTTAAAATTATGAAATTATTATATAATTTTAAATATTTAATTTTTTTAATTTAATGTTAATTTTAAAAAATATACTTTAAATCCGTTGGTAAATCAGTCGTTAAATGAACAAATAATTATCAACAAATATATCCGTCACTAACTAATTGTCCATTTACCAAAATTATTAATTTACCAATGGATATATCTATTAGTAATTACTTGTTCATTTATTGACAGATTTAGCAATGAATATATCCGTTGATAATTGTTTGTTTATTTACCGATGAATTTGCCGACGGATATATCCATCGATAATTAATTATTCATTTACCGACGGATATATCCGTCAGTAATTAATTGTTCAGTAGTAAAACCAAATTTCACAACTACTCTAAATTTATCGGTAATTTTCGTCAATAATCACTTATTTTCTGATGGATATATATTCGTCGGTAATATAAATTTTTCTTCAACAAATTGTAACTCTTATTATAAGCTAAGAAGCCTATTTTAATGATTGGAAGAGTTTGTTTTTATCTTAGACCAAAAGAAAAAGCCACTTCATTAGTGTACACCTCTAATTTCTTTATGCACCTCCATATTTCATGTAAAAATAATTAAAATATCATTTTAATAATTTTTGTTTTAAATCCTAAGATTTTCCATTATTTATGTTGTCTGCATATTTGGTTTCTTGTGTTATCACCTCCATTCAAGATCATTTTCAATACTTAAAAGGTGAGTAATGGTTAATATTATATATCTATTACATGTTCTCCTAACTGAAATTGTACATTGAGATTCAAATTGTTTGGTATGAAAAAAAACAAATTTTCAGAAATTAAATTGAGTTCCAGAATACCCAAAAGTGCGTTTCAAAATATATCTCTAGAAAGTAAATTATGAAATAATATTTTTGGAAAAAAAATTCAAAAACACATTCTAAAAAGTGAGTTCTAAAATATATTTTCAGAATTAATTTTTTAAAAATATATTCTAAATTGGTAGATTAAAATACATTTTCAAAATTTTCAATTCGAAAGTGTATTATGTAACTAATCATGCGGATACATTTTTTAGAAAATCATTCTAAAAATATATTCCAAAACTCATTTTTCAGATCTTGTTTCCAAAATCTTTTCTGAAAATGTATTCCCACGCCAGTTTGAAAATAGTATTTAATTTAATTATGGAAATTTTGGAAGAAAGTGTGAAATTGCAGAAAGAAAGAAAGTGCCAAAAAAAAGAGAAGTGACAACCCTTATTGGGTCACTCAGTTAAGAGGTTTTTATCCTTTTGGGCCTTGGTAGCCTGCGATTTGATGGACGAAAATGAAGTAATATTCTTTGTTAAGGCATATTTCTTTAATTTATTGGCGACTACAGTATTAAAACCTAAGATATTGTACAAGCTAAGCTACTCTTAAAGATTTTTTTTATTCTTTCATATAGATATATTTAAAAACAGTAACTAAACTAAATTTAAGAGGAATTCATAGCTATATGTGAAAATAATAAATTATAATAAAAATATTTTTCAGGCCTAAAGACTTGTGAGAAGAAATTACACAGACATAAAGGTAAAACCTTTCAAGATAAAGGTTAAAAAAAAAAAAAGGGTTGTGTCCACTTGATCACTTACATTTAATTCTATAATGTTTGTCACACGATATTGATTGCATTGATTTTTTTTTTAATTTTCTAGAAATAAAAAAACGAAAATACAGTATCAAAATCTTTAATATACATGCTCCTACATGTGAGATCATATCAGATAATTAAGAAGATAAAGAAAAGCACAATCTGTTATATGGTAACATATACACTTTATGTTGTTATTGTTCCGTACATAAACTATGTATAAACATATTTTCAGTTAGTAAGTTCTTGAATAAGACTGATAATTCTATTTCTCTGAGCTTCATTTTCCTTCTTTTTACTTACTTTCATTGATGAGGTGCAGAATAATAATTTTTATGTTTGCTAATTTGTAGTTAATGTGAGATGAGACTTCACATCCAAAATGCAAAGAAATATATCCCTTGGCGAGATAACCAGATAGAATGCAGGTTAAACAAGCATCTCCATAGCTTGTTTAGAAAAGTGGGATTCACTTCCATTAACATGAGAAACTATAACTACTAATTGAAAATTAACTAGTAAAATTATAATTGAATGAATGCACTTGTATGATAAAATAAATCTCGCACCTAGAAAAACTAGACCTTTAGTATTTGTATAATTACTGAAAGTTACAATTCCATGAGTGATTGTATACATGAAACTAGTTAGCAGCGGGAGGTAAACCACATTGGCAAATCAACATATCATTTATAATTCCTTAGAAGTCACCTTAAAAAGAGAAATTCAAATTTCAAAACCATTTTAAGATCTATTCATGAACATATCACATGGTGCTTTTACAGAAGCATTCAACTATCTGCCATGGCATTACCTTGCCCTTCCACATAGGGTCTAATGAAAGTTCTCCGCCACCACACCTCAAAAGCTCTCCGAAGATTGGGACAACCATCACCAGTTTTCAAGAAGCTTCCAACCCAAGAAAGCAAAATACTCTGTTGATCCTCCAAAGGCAAGGTGAGAATTGTCCTTCCAATTCCTTCCTCCACAAGTTTCCTATCAAATGTTCTGCACCCGTGCTGCAACCAGTTGTAGTCATTGATTAGAGGCTGCAGCCATGTCTGCAACAACAACTGGCGTGTGTTCTTCGATGGCAAAACCTCCCCTTTTCCTATGCTGATATATAGTCTTCCAGAAATGCAGCTGACATGATAACGAAACACAATTGGAAGCTTTACGTGTACGGCTGCCAATTCCTGCTGGTTTCCCCACATCACTGCAAAATCTTCAGCAGCTTGTTTGTCAACTAAAATCTCAAGCAACCATGACAAGTTATCAGCTTCAAGAGCTATATGTTTTACTACAGGTTCTTTGTTATCACTAGGCATGTCTGTGAAGTCTGGTTCTGCAGCTTGGTTGAACAGACACAATAATGAATCCAAGCAGCTTCTGCATGACTTATAAATCATGGCATTACAGATGTCAGCTGAACCTGCAGAACTTGGAAGACTGTTGTTCTCCCTAAGGAGTTTTAGAACTATGGATTTCATCTCTCGGCGACCTCTTTCCTCGTTGCTTTTCAGAACAAGTTCAACTATGTGGGAGAGGGTATCTTTTGGGGCATTGGAAATATCAGGAGAAACTCGTTTTAGCACCGGATTGACCCCAATTCCTTCTCCTTGGAGTCGTAGGACTGTTGAGATCACCTTCTCTTCTTCCTCCTCTCCGTTCCAGGGGACTGCTTCCAAGTACTCCAAACATGATTGGATACATGAGCTGAAACCAAGGAATTCTGCAACCTGAAAGATAGTTTTTTAGATTACTAGTCTAGTTTTGGTGTTTCATCAATCAATATTCAATGACTCATTCCTACCAAAGGATAAAATGGTGATGAGAAAGATTTGAAATGAAGACCATAATTTAGCAAGAAGTTATGAGTGAACCTTAGGCACTACCTTTCATGATGAATGAAGTCTTGGATAGAAATATCAGAAGTATTTTGGCCCGTAATAAAAGACTGTGATTTACATGAAACAGTGGATAAGGATTATCTTATACTAAGTGATCTTACTAATTTTAAGGGGTGAAAAAAAAAGTGAGACACCATGGTTATATCTTGACCATCACCACAATTCTCAGCATAAGCACATTCCACTCTTCAACTCAACTTTTTAATCTTGTCGTGGCTATGGCCTATTAGTAAATATATAAGCATTTCAGGCAGTTTGTATACGTGTGAAGAGAACAATGTATCTAGTTTAACCACAATAAATTTATAATGACCACCATGACACATTGATTATTTATCATCATCATTATAGATCACATGTATAGCAAATTTTAACTAATGATTTGCATCAACAGTAGCTAGTATAAGAGGAAATTGAGCATGTATAAGAAAAATTGAACAAGACAAGAAACTCCTTGTTCGTTTCTACCTTTAAGATGAGTTCAAGTGAATTAAGACCTCTCAAGAACATTGCATAGGTAAAACTGTAAATAATAACTTTTTTAACATAATCATGATAACTTTATAGAAATAACAGGCTCATGCACCAGTTTTCATTACAGTACAGCAATTCCAAATTATACTATAATGATGGTAGTTTATAATATCATAAAGCAGACAAAAATACTTTCTTTCTCATGAATAACTCAAGTCAAATGTTAATAAATGACCTTAAGGTATTGGTTAAGTAACCAAAACTTTAAAGCAATGAATAAGAAGGAAACATTCAAAGCAAAAATAATTTCCTACTTGCTTTTTAAAGTAATTGAAAGCGTCCAACAGAGTGTATTGAATGCTGAGTATTATTAGTTTACAAACCCATAATTCTAAATACTCTCACGTCATCCTTCTAATTATTAAACGAAAAAAATGAAAAGTATTAAATGCCTTTCATGTTTTAAAGATGTTAAATGCATTTCCTTTTTCATTTAATATTTTATGTATAAAGTATTAAGAGAATAATATGGCATTACTCTATCCTTATTAAGTTTATATTTAGACCTATTCCATGAAAAATAAAATTGCAGTTGATTATGTAACATAGAAAATTGTAGTAGATTGTACCATAATGTAATTAGCATTGTTTAAATTGAAGTTATATAAAATTATATATATTGGGGAAGAAAAGACCATGTTAAAATATTTACAATAGTGGAGGGTGAGTTAACTCGATGAGGAATTCAATTAATGATCTGAAAATAAACAGCTTCTTATAATACCGCCAAGAACAAAAGATTAATAGCATAGAACATACTTCTTCTTTCCAGAAATGCCTTACTCGACAGTATTAACAGCAAAGCATGCAGTGATGACAGAGTTAGCAAATTACCTTGAGTATTCTAAGAATGCGAGAAACACTTTGCTTCATTAGCCGCTGTTTCATTTCTTTGCAGTACATAAGCCCGACAGTTTCAACATATATTTCAACATCCTCACAGTCATCAACTTGGAGACATGACAAACCAGATTGTTCAGAAAGTTTGTCAGCAAAAGAACTACTCTTCTCTGTTAAAACATCCCTGTGAACACTTAACTTCACACAAAATCCCTGCTTTCCAAGAAGAAGGAGCTTCATGTCACAAGTTCCGGGTTCACCAAACTCAATAGCCACCTTTTTTGGCATAGACTCAAGTTTGGGTCTATGTGCTCTCTGGGAAGGCACAGAAGTGCTAGGTGGAGGTCTTTCTGAATCATCATTACATTGTTGAGCATCAGAAACCACCAACCTTGATGGGGTAGACACTGCTTTTCTCTCACTCACTGAGACTTCCTTTTTATGGGAACTAGTCTTTGGAGGTGGTGAAGAGGGTTTGAGTTTATTCAGAGGGTTTTGAGGCTTGAGGCTTTTCTGGAACCCAACAGGAGTAGGGCAACACCAAAATCCTTCAGGGGTGACAGCAATTGGAACATTTTTAATCTTTGTTTGACTTTGCTCAACCCTGGTAAGCCTGATATCCCCCATAAGTGACAAGGATTCACACTAATTATATGGAACAAGATATAGAGCATCACAGTGAAAATAATGCAGTGGAGACAACTCTGTGTGTCCCTATTTAGAAACCAATATCTTTCCCCTCATAAAATATGAAAAATAAGCAAAATGAAAAGCTGCAATCTTTGAAGCTGATCTTCTTCCCCCAAAGGAATCGGCGCCACTGCAGTTTCACACAAAGTGCATGAAACATGAGGAATGTTCAATGGACTGAAATTTTGATATTTTCCTGTAATGGGAAAAGGGATTTGAACTGAAACCAAAGCAGAAGTATGCAATTTCTTTTCAATATTTTACTAAATAAAATGGTTGGAGCGTTTTCAAAAGTACAATATAACTATGAAATTCTATATCTGACCCCGTCAAAGTGAACTAGTAACTACAGATCAGCACAAAGAAAACGACCTTTTTTTTATCTCTCTCTTTAGACACTTGTTACTAGTAAACGGCAAAAGCAGAAAACTTACCAAACATTTGTCATATGAGAAACCTCTGAAACCCCATGTCGTATCTAATACTACTTTGTTTAAGCTCAGAGATTTAAAAATGTTTGAAAAGAAGCAGAAGTGTTGACCCTGAAGGGAACCAAAGAGCAAAGTGCTGCAGAGAGGAATAATGAGTTTAGTCCCTCTTTAATTTGTGAAGAAGAGAACACCACGAGACCCGCAAAAGAAAAAAGAGGGCACCCAAATGAAATGAAACGGATGATAATGGTTTATGGGCTGTGTTTCTTACTTTCCACTTTATCAGTTCCATGCTTTTCATGATTTGGGTCTCAGAATTTGCATCACTTGGCCCCTCATGAGACTCAACCATTTCTCTTGTCTAATTAAAAAGACAATCTTTTAAAATAAAAATAAAAATAATAAAAAAAAGGAAAAACTTTTCCTTTAATCCTGTTTTTCCATGCTGTAGTACTCCATACACAACTCAGCAATCAGCAACTCTTTCATTTTATGGTTTCGTTTATTTATTATCATTATTATTGTTGTGATATCGTGGATTCTTTATGTATGGCACTGTTGCTTTTATCATAATGTACTCATGTGGAATAGAGTAAAGCTAAAGTAAGCTAGGTTGATTGCACATGGTTCAATTACCATTATGCCCTCGGGGTCGAATTGAGTTGTAACAAGTGCAAGTGGGAATGTTTAATGGAAAATTGAAGAAAGAAGAGGAGAATTTTGATATTGAAAGCAGATCTGTGTCAGAAAGAAGAGTAGTTTCTCTCCCTTTTGGTTGTTTTTATTTTGAAAGAGGCAGTTACCCGTGGAATTGTAGGAGGATGGATACGAAGATGAAAGCGATGGATTGTCCTAAAATCCAAACCCTAAAATATGAATCTTCTAAGAATAGACAACGATGCTGCCTTTTTAATTCATCTCTTTTTGGTAGCATGTATTAAACCTAGCAGGTTATTGTCATTGCTAAATTACTTCGCCCTCAACTCAATTTGAAGGCCAATTAATCTCGCTAACAAGAATCAATGCAGGTTGAGTTTCCTTATTTTACGATGCACTCATCATACGTTTTCTCTTTCACATTTCCTCCACACACAAACACCTACTAATATTTTGTGGTATTTTCATACTCTATGACGCACCTCTAAAATAATTCTAAGAACCAAAAAGTGAACGTGGATTGTCTTCTCTAAAATACACTAAAAATGGTGACTATAAATTATATTTGGATAATTTTTTAAAATTATAAAAAATTGATGAAAAATCTATTTTAAAAGGGAGGTTCCATCAAAAATTATTTTTAATACGAGAAAGTATTATGAAAATTTTTTCATGAAAAATAAGATAAAATCTCACGTCAATATTATAATATATAAATGAATATTGTTGTGATGATTAAAAAAATCAATTTTGTATAATTAAATTAGTTATAATATTATTTTTAAAAAATTATTAATTTAAAAGTTAAAAATAATAATTTTTAATTTTGAAAAAATAAAATAAAATTCTAGAACCAACAATAAAAGTAATTTATTTTATACACTCTACAAATATGTGTACACCAAAATGATTAGGTGAGAAGTAAGAGTGTTGGAATAAAAATGAAATGCTAAGATGCAAATACAGGAGTGATTCACATCATCACCACATGCAATGCTTTTCCTCTTTAATTCAATCTCTTACTTTCTTTTGTTCTGCCCTCTTTCTCTCTGTGATTATCTTTTTCTTTCATCATACTCTTTTTCTTTGTCGGATCATGAAATGGCAGTAGAGATCCTTTATGTTGCTTACTAGGTATTTTTCTTCATTTTTTTTCCAAGTTCCTTGTGTGCTTCAGTGATGGCTTCGACTTCATAAGGATGGAAAGTCAATAAATTAAATAAAAACATATATTACTATGTTTTTATCTATTAAAAATTTAATTCAATCTTGTATGTTCATCCACAATTTATTTAATGGATGATATTCAATCCTTCCATAAAAAGATTATTTTTAGATAAATTAAAATTATGTATTTTTAGAAGATTTTAAAAATAAATTATATAAAAGAAAATTAAAAAATCTTATAAAAATATTAATTTAATTTTATCTTCTTAAATTATTAATAAGAAAGTCTATTGGATTTTGAAAATTAAGAAATTAATCATTAATTATCTATAAAATAAAATGAATAAATTTGATTTGTGTATTTTTTATATTTTTAAAATAGATAAATGAATAAATTAGAATGAATGATGGGTAAATATATTAATTTTTCTATCTCAATGTTTTCAATGTCAAACAGCTACCACATTTTATTATATAAGCGTTTATTTGGTTAAGTTTTAATTTTTAGTTTTTAAAAATAGTTTTGGAAATCATTTTTAAAAAAATTGTTATTGAAAATAAGTTAAAAAAAAACTTGTTTAATAATTTTATTTTTGGCAACTACTTTAAATTAAAGAGTATAATATAAATTACTGTAAAAAAGTCATGAAAGTTGAAAAATGAATTTTATAATTTTATAATAATAAAAATAATAATTGAATGTAATTATTAGGTAAAATATTCATCACCATTAAAAAAAAAAATAGAACATAGCAACAAAAAACACCTTTTATTTTAGTGTTTAAAAACTAAAATATAATAACACTTTTCAAAAATTGTTTTGACAAAACAATTACCAAACAAGCTTTTTAGTTTTTAGAAACTAAAAAACTGAAAACTATTCTTTTAAAACACAAGAAACAAATAAGTCCTAAATTTTATTATATTTTTTTTTCTTCTTAATTTTGCAGCAAATAAAATATGACAAGAAAGTTAAAATTAGAGCGGATCGGTTTTGCCTCTTAACACCCCTAATTTTTGTTGTGAAAAATAAATTATTTTAAAAATTATTATTTTATATATAATTTATTTATATAAATAAATATTTATAATTTTATAATTTAAAAATTATTATTATTGATTGAGTATATATTTGATTTATATTAATATATATATAATATTTTTTTCATATAAATATTTATATTTTTTGCATATAAACGTGAAATACTAATAACATTGTTACATATTATAATATTATATTTAAATTTTTAATTATATATGTAAGTTAAGATATTTTTTAGGTTAGTCGTTTTAAAGTAATAATAAATACAAAATTATAGTTTATAAAAAAATATTTAATAAAATATTTTTTATTGAATTAGTGTAAAATAGTAAAAATAACTATTAACTCTTTAAAACTATTAATCATTCAAAATGTAATTATTTCATTAATATAAAATTTGATATGTTATAAATAAAAATAATAAAATTCATAAATGATAAAATATAATAGAAGAAATAAAATGGTAGTAGAAATTATTAAGATCGATATATAATATTTTAAAAAAGATAAAGAAAAAAATTAGTGTTGATCAATTCAGTGGAAAAAATTAAGAAAATATATAAAAAAAAAAATATATATATATATATATATATATATATATATATATATATATATATATATATATATATTCAACTAGTTGAAGAGATTAACATAGAGTAAGAGAAAAATAAATTGTGTAAAATAGAGAAAAAATTATTTTATAAAATATGGAAATAAAAAAAAAATAGTTGAAAGAATATTAATATTTTAAATTTTAAGTTTAAATATAAAATTAAAGATGGAGGTTATATTACTCTTTTTTACAATTATGTTAAAATAGGTTTAGTATAATGGATTGTCCCAAAAAACTAAAAAAATAGGTTATATTAAATTAAAAAACTTATGAGTTAAATAATTCAGACTTATTTTGGCTCACACAATTTAGGTCAAGTGAAACTAGTTTATAAATTTATGTGTTAATTCATAATTTTATGGAGTAACATATTTTATAAAATAATAATTAAAATTTTAAATAAAAAATATTATTTTATTAAAAAATAATATTATTTTATTAAAAAATACATATGTATTATAAATTAATTTGATAATAAAGTAAAGTAAATATAAGAAAAAACATTTAATATCCAATTATTTTATAATATGACAATTAAAATGAATTATTATTTTTAATTAATAAATAGTTAAAAAATAAAATAATAATAATAAAAAGTAAATTTTTAACTTTTATCTTAGGATTAACTGAATCTCATCTTTATATATATATATATATATATATATAATTATATTTTAAATAAAATATATTTTTTAATATAATTTAAAGTTTAAAAATATATTTTTATTTTTTTATTTAAATATATTTAAATTATTTATTTGTATATAGACATATTAATAATGGGTTTAAATTTTTAATAACCTATTGATATAACATAAAACTATACTAAACTAAAATTTATTAACCGATATTATCAAATTTTGTTACTTACAAACAACACCGGTTGGCAGCTCAACTTGTATCCCACACATATTTTGTAATCTCAATTAAAATATCACGAGGACCAATAGTTGTAAGAACTCAACCAACTAAAATTGATATTAAATTCAGCTGGTCAGAGAATCATACAAGTTATTTAATTTCGGGTACAATATATCACCCAAAAACTCAACACCATACCTTAGAATTAAAATTGTTTTTTTTTTTCACATCCCTTAGAATGTTGAATGAGAAAAAAATTATAAAATAGAAAAAATGCATACAGATATTAATTGTGAGCTCTCCTTGAACAAAAAAAAAAGAAAAATCATATTCAATGCATTCTTTTAAGTAAAACAATAATTTTAAAATATGGAGTACGAATGTTGATGTGAAATGAAAGCACATGCAGCTACTTCTTCTGGATATGGGGTTTTTTTTTTCCTCTTAAATTCATTGGGACATTCAAGGACTAGTAGGACCTATAGTAACAGTTAAAATAAGGGAAATAAAGAGAGTTTTTTAACATTATATTATTTCAATAGAAATCCACATTTTAAGATAAAAAAACTAAAATAGTGAATTAATTACATAATGATTCAAATAGAAAAAAAAATAGTGCCTAATTATTCAAATAGAAAAAAATTAGTGCGTAACTTTGTTTTATAAAATTGACTGATCAAATTATATTTTGGATTAATTAATAGACTTTAATTTAATTTTATTTCCATTATAAATTTAGGCATCGAGTCTTTGAAAGATTAAAAGAGTACATGATTGACTTTTGATTGCCACAATTTCAGTTACAATAAACTATTAAGTAGTTTTTAATTTATAGGTTAATAGATCATTATCAGGATTTATTTGTTTCCATTAAGTAGTTTTCAATTCTTAAATGAATTGATCATTATTAAGATTTATTTTCCTTTATTGAATCTTTGTAACTCTCAATTCTCTCTAGATTTATTTGGTTGTCATAATTTTCGTTCTACTCGTCCAAATTAAGTACTTTTTAGCTAAATTGAAATTCAAAACGAGAACTTTCACCTTGTTTTTGAATCATCTCAATTGAAGTTTTATAACTTGAGATATCGACGTTTCAAAAATACTATCAAACCCTGAAACTTTTATCACTTTCTAATCCATCTTCTCACTAATTTCCTAAATTTCCTATAAGATTCTAACTCTAAAGATCCTAAGTCAACTCTTGTGCAAATAAGGTTCATATCATTTGGTATTCAGAGCTCAGGTTTATGGATTTGAACGTCAAATTGGTAATATCTTTCCTTCATTCTCTTTTTACTAAATGATTACCTTATTTTGTTCATATTATTTGTGATTGTGTTGATTCATTGCAAAAAAACAAAAAAAAATTAAGCCCTTGTGAAATTTAAAAAAAATAAAAAATAAAGTTATAACATTTTATAGTTTGGTTGAAAGTGATAAAAAAAACTGGGCAGAATGATTCATGTTTTTCAACAAGTTATTATAAGGTAATATATTAGTGATATTGAAGGATTATTGCTAATTCTCTTGTTTACAAAATTTTTTTTTTTACTCCTTTATTTTTGTTATTTGTTAGCCTTTCTTGTCTACTTAGTCTTACCAGTCCACACATATTGAAGGATTGTTATTTGTTGTGAATTTGAGTAGTAAAAGACAAGAGTATTTTCATTAAAGGAAAAGTCATAATTGTGTGATACACTTGAGTGTGGTGAGGTTACAATATTTTTTTATTGTTGCTTTTGATCTATTTGTTGTGATAATAGAGGAGGAAAATTATAATCAACGAGCAAGAATTAGTTCATTCCAAATGAGGGCATTGATACAACATTTGGAGGATTAATGATACGACATAACAATGAGTTCCATGAAAGATTGAACCGGTTGGACAATAGAGATCCCGAAGATGAAAAAGAAAGGAGAAATAGGAAAATGAATGATGAAGTAGCAAGACCGAGTATGTTTGAAAGAGTCAAGTTTAACATTCCTCTGTTCAAAGGAAAACGTGTTCTAAAGGCATACTTGGAGTGAAAGACGAAAATAGAGCATGTTTTCTCATGCAACAATTATAAAGAGACCCAAAAGGTAGTGACGGATCTTGACCATTGATCTTGGGGGGGACAAATAATATATTATTAATAAATAATAAATAAATATAAAAGGAAGAAAGAATATGAAAGGGTGAAAAGATAAAATTGTAGATATATACTTAAATATATTAAATGATCATTAAGTTTGAGGGAAACAAAATCATAAATTATATGAGAGTTACAAAACTGAGGAGGGGTTGAGAGGATAAAATTGTAAATATACAAGTAAATATATTAAATATTCATTATGTTTTGGGGGACCAAAATCATAAATTACATGGGAGTTACAAAACTTTGGGAGGGTCACAACCCTCCTCAGCTCTCAAGAAGATCTGCCACTGCCAAAAGGCAAGACTTGCAGTCACAAAATTTTCTTACTATGCTCTTGTTTGGTGGAACAATTTACAAAATGAGAGATGTAGAAATGAAGAGTTAACGGTTGATACATGGACTGAGATGAAAAGGATCATGAGAAAACAATATATGTCAGCTAGTTACTCAAGGGACTTGAAATTTAAACTCCAAAAACTTACTCAAGGCAACAAGGGGGTTGAGGAGTATTTCAAGGAAATGGACATACTCATGATTCAAGCAAAGATGAAAGAAGATGAAGAGATAACTATGACCCAATTTATTGGTGGTTTGAATATTGATATGTGTGATATTGTTGAGTTGCAAGAGTTTGTTGATATGGATGATTTATTTTATAAAGCAATTTGACTGAAGCAACAACTCAAAAGAAAAGGAGTGACCAAGAAGAGTTCTACCAATTTTGAATCTTCAAGTTGGAAGGATAGAGACAAGAAAGATGTGGATGTTATTTCTAGTAATTCCATATCTATTTTTGCAAAGACTCATTCAAAGTCCCAAGAACAACTCTTTAAAAAAAGTAGAGTTGTGAAGTGTTTCAAGTGTCAAGGCCTAAGACATTATGCTTATGAGTGCCCTAACAAAAGGTCCATGGTTATTAGAGAGGAAGAATATATAAGTGAATCTGAGTTTGAAGAGGTAGAGGAGAGTGAGGACATTGAGGAGGAGGAGATTCCGAAGGGAGATTTATTGATGATTAAGCGATTTTTTGGTAGCCAATTGAAGCTTGCGGAAGAAAATCAAAGAAACAACATCTTTCACACTAGATGTTTAATCAATGGGCAGGTGTGCATGATGATTATAAATGGAGGTAGTTGCACCAATGTGGCTAGTGCTAGATTAATGTCAAAGTTATATTTAGCTATTAAACCACATTCTAGGCCTTATAAACTTCAATGACTTAGTAAGGATAAAGAGGTGCAAGTGAGACAGTAAGTTGAAGTGGACATTTTCATTGGAAAATATAATGATAAGGCCTTTTATGATGTTGTTCTTATAGAGGCTAGTCACTTACTTTTGAGAAGACCGTGACAATTTGATAAAAGAGTCAATCATAATGAGTTCATCAACAAGATCTCTTTCACACACCAAGACAAGAAGATTATGCTCAAACCTTTGAATTCACAAGAAACGTGTGAGGATAAAAAGAAAATGAGAGAAAAAACTTCTTCAAGAAAAGAGAGAAAAAGAAAGCGTAGTGAAACATTTGAGAGGAGAAAGAGTGAAACACTTGAAGTGAGAGAGAATTATTTAACCACAAAAAGTGAATATAATGTTAGTTCCATATTCACTGTGCCTGACTTATCTTTTTTTTTTATATAGATGATGAATCCGATTTGAGGACAAATCCTTCTCAAAAGGGAGAGAATGATAGAGATATGACCATGAGTAAGGGTAAGGATTCATTTGAAGGACTTGGAGAACCTATGACAACGGCTAGAGCAAGGAAAACAAAGAAAGTTCTTCAACAAGTGTTGTCCATATTATTTGAATACAAGCCCACATTTCAAGGTGAAAAGATTAAAGTTATGAATTGCATCATGACCCAAATAGAGGAAAATTAATGCATCACTTTGTTTCGGTCTTTAAATTTGTTTAAATAATTACCCAATCCTTTATAAAATTGGTTGACCAAATTATGTTTTGAGTTAATCAATTAATGAGTTTTAGTTTGGTTTTGTTTCAAGTTGTAATAAGGGCCCAATTGAAAACTTAGACATCAGTCTTTGGAAGACCAATATGGTGCATAGCTAATTGACTTTTGGTTGCCACAATTTCAATTACAATGAGTCATTAAGTAGTTTTTAATTTTTAGGTTAATATATCATTATTAATATTTATTTGCCTCCATTAAGTAATTTTTAATTCCTAGATTAATGAATCGTTATTAGGATTTATTTTTCTTTATTTAATCTTTGTAACTATGATGCCAAAAACTTCTATATAAGTTGAACTATTTTTATTAAAAATATAAGTTGATTTTTATTCGAAATATTAGAGTTTAGCTCTTTTATTTTAATGAGAGTGATTCTGCTAAGTACTTTCACATCTTTTGTGAATTGTCTCTCTTAAGAAGAGTGATTATTTGCTTCTACCTTTCACATTCATCTTTTGTCATTTCTTCACTATAACCCAAACATCTCAATTCTATACAAATTTAATTCTTAGTCATAATTTTTTTTCTACTCGTCTAAATTAAGTATTTTTTAACCTAAATTAAAATTTAGAACTAGAACTTTTACTTTATTTTTAAATCAACTCAATCCAAATTTTATAATTAGAAATATCTACGTTTCAAATATGCTGTCCAACACTAAATCTTTCATAATTTTCTAATCCATTTTCTTACTAATTTCCTAAGATTCTAATTGTAAAAATCTTAACTCAACTTTTATGTAGATGAGGTTGATGTCATATCATAAAATGCAGCTACGTACCCAGTTTGGTCTACTTTATGGTAAGCAATTGATTTTATTTTAATGGATATTAGACAATTCAATTCCAACGTGATTATCCAAACTCACTGAATTACACTTGAAGGTGTGTCTTAATTTTAAATCTTGCCATGCTACTGCAGGGTGAAACATTTAATCGTGAAGATGCTGTTTACTTTTGGGGGAAAAGTGACAAATTCACACAACTGTAGTAATTTGTCATAAGGAAAAGGCCTGAACACAGAGTATATATTCAACAATTTTTTGGTTCTCTTGATGATATCTTCTATGCAATCATAGAAACGATTTGCAACGATTCCATCTAATATCTAAACAAGGGAGGATAGAAAGATAGAAAGAAACGTGTTTTCTTGATGAGGAATCAGAAATTCCAATCACATGATAAGTGGCCTCTGCTGGCCTGGAATTGTTGCCTTTTTGGCCCACCCAAGATCCAATGCTCCCAAACTTTGATGTTGCTAACAAACCTTCTCCCATGTGCTCTAAACTTTTTAGCCTAACATCCCATTTTTATAGAGATTACAGTTAACTATCTCTATGCACCTAACCAATTATTAGAACCAAACCATTACACACGCTGTGTAATTGAAAATAATTCATAACAAGCTTTCTACCAAGAAAAACAATTGGGGAAACATGGAGCTAAGCCCTAAGGAGACAAGGTATTGGTTGATGGTTATAATTTTTTTTAGTGCATGAATCAAAGAATAGTGACCGACATATTGCCTACTATCTCTCTCAACGTTGAGGTCCATGTGGGTCCCCAACCCTGACCCTGTTTTGGAGGATTCCGATTCTCTACAATTGCTTTCACAACTCTATGGATCTTCACCCTTAAAATATTAAGTTTGTTTTATAAAAATAATATAAATAATTGTGTGGTGTTAATGAAGGCCACTAGATCCAAACTGCATAGGGTGCAATTCATTTTTGGATTGCAGAGGATTCACGCATATCCATTTGGGATGGGTTCCTTTCCTCTACATATGATGCCCCCCCTTTCTACCAAAAAATATTTTAATCAATTCAATTTTTTTTATTTATTCTATCTTTATTTCTTTTTATCTTATAATTTGTACACTTTGCAATAACCAATTAAATTTATATATAGAGAGAAGACAATCATCATTATGATGTTTCAACAGCAGTGGAATATATAATTCACGCTTCAGTCCTGTTGTTTTTACTTGAATGATTACAATTTGGAAAAGCCTTGGCACACTCGGACCGTCCTTAGGTTCTCGCGTTAAAGGCATAGATAATGGCAGAATCAAGCACATGGTTATGCAGTTTGTGTCCCCATTAATGGCCTGTCCATTTCCCACATAAAGCCTCTCTTCAATTTTTCCCTCTTCTTATGGAATTTCCAAGCTAACTTTCTTGGTGTCAGTAATTTTTCTAAGCTGCATGGGTTGGTATTTTTGCTATTTCACAATTTCACGTGCCTTCATCATTAGTCTCACTAACAGCATCAGCTCATCCAAACTGAACAGACAGATTGGCATAATTGGTATTATTTTTGTATTTCAAACTTGTATTCCAAGACTTCACATATGGTATAGCAGTTACAACTTGTAAGGGAGAAAGCTAGAAGTAATTACATGCAAATTCCATGATGTTACATATAAAAGCACCATTTTTCCTTGTCACCTTTGCGAGGAAAACATGATGCTAATACACATTGAATTTGACTCTCAAGTAGAGAACAAATAAACTATTATCTCGACCATTAAATTAAATATTACTAAGAGCATTAATAGTTACCAAACTTCCACTGAGTGTGTGAAGTTCAAAACTTAAGCTACCACCCCATGTGAGTAGACCGTAATATTTAGAAGCCAGTTTTTACTTCAATCAAAATCAATTATCCTCTTTGTTTAAATTCAAATATGTTTTGTTATGGCAAGAGGCACGCTTGCATCCCAACAAATCTTGCCTGGGTTGTGCCTGGCTATCATATTCACTCCATTCAATGTTGAGGAAATATATGTAGGCATTACCCGCTTCAGAATTCGTTCTTCATTAATCACTTCAATATTCTATTGATTTTTTAAAAACAGAATAACGCTATCTGCAGCACGTTATACGGCGTTTCTTGGTGTATAAATAACACTAGTATTATTAATATTAATGTAAAAGATTTGGATTATCTTAGGAAATAAATAGATTTTTTTTAGCAGTGTCCACTTAATGTATTCATAATATGAATTAAGTTCGAATGTTTACATCAGATTTATATTAAGGACATGCTAGTTTATTTAGGTGTTCATATTATAAACTAAAATGATTGATGTTTTAATTTTAAGAAATTTTAAAATTGATTGATATTTTCTATTTTTCAGTTGTTCACAAATAAACTACATCCATGATTATATTAATATAAATGAAACTAGCAAAAGCTACATTCATATTTAAATGACACAATTAACAAGGAAACTATTTTTATGAATAGGTTTCTAGGAAGAAAAAAAAAAAGCAGGAGCGGATAAGTTAATCGCTAAAATATTTACAATCCCGAAACTGCTACAGAAATTGAAAACAATGACATAAAAATGAAGAAAATCGTAAAAATTGCCAATCCAGACAGCTTTAACTAAAGACATATATTCTTTTGCTGGATTTCTTTTGGGGGTTTCTTTTCTTGGTTATGGTGGGAGGAGATGAGCGAGGAATTGCTAAGTTATTTCATGACATCAGACACTAGAGAGTGAAATATAGGAAAATAAAGCAAGAGAAAGAGAATGAGAAAGGGGAACAATTGTGCACTAAGCTGCAAAAACATGCCTACTCTACCAGAAGGGGATAGAGACAGATTGTACATGGCAATCAATCCAAATCACTCGAATCCTGTCAAATTTACCAGAGACAGCCAGTCAACTATAGATTACTCCTTACATGTTCCCTGCCTCAGGTCATCATTGATTTCTTCTCCTTTGATGTAAGGCATCAAATCAAAACTAATAGAGTACTTCAGGGTTGGGCCCAAATTGGATCTTTAACGTTGAGCATGTCATTTGTCTGCCAAATTGACAATCTCAAAATATCGTTGCGACAACGAACAGATTCAGGCTCTAATACAGGCGTCCCCTACATTTCAAGGATTCGCAAAGACAAGGATATCCTTCTCCAGGCCCAAGCTCGTACTGATAGTCATACGTTAGCTCTTCACCCAAAGCAATCTGCCAAGAAGAACAAAGCCAAATGTAATCCACATACAAGGAAGCTACCAAAAGTCTGTCCACTGTTCACTACATGACATGCGGGACTGAATGTTCTTCACAAACAAGGGATGAAACAGGAGATTGTTGTGCAATTTTCAACATATCCATGCATTCCATTTTACATCCATCAACCAGGATATGGAAAGCCAATTTCTTACAACATATTTGTCAATATGCTGTGGCTCTTTTTTCCTTTCCATCAGCATAGAACATTTAAAATAGAGATGTGACCGTCAATATTTTATAATACAGTCACTTCACATACCGTGTTTCTTTCTCAGGCTCGTGTCCCTCCCATACCAATAAGATACAGTATGTACCAAATCAAGAAAGAGTTTGCATGTAGAAATAGTCAAGCATCATACACGTTCGATTAGTTTAAAGAAAATATTACTACCGAGAAGAGTGCTTACATCTCGACATGCATAAAAACCAATGTGTGCACGTTCCGAATCCATGCTCTCTACTAGAACTTGGTGATTGACAAGATTTGGCGAGCAACTACAACAACAAATTGTGAGAGCAAGCCAACATAACATACATTTAGGATGTAAAATTCAGAATGTGTAGTGTAGTTGCTAATCACAAAACTTTATGTTTTTACCGATTTACACAATATCACTGTTGATAAAAAAATTAATAATAATTTGTTTATCACATTAATCTGTTTAATAGTTGCCAGAAAATAAGGTGGGTACAAATAGCACCGTGTTAATGGCCAATAGCCAAAAAAGAGCGCAATCCCCCCTACAATGCATCTATGGTGAAATAGGCAGCATGCCTTGCCAAAACTTATTCAAGACCTACAATTTCTGTGCATTAATGCAATTTTGGTTGAAGAAAAATACTTGGAAGAAAATCACAATTTTACCAACTGCTATTTTAAACTAGCTAGTATAGCAAAAAAGTCCATTAATGAACCATGTTGCTAGCAAAATTGTGCCAAACAATATGTTAAGCAAAAAAAATCTCACCTATGATTGATGAATCTCGAAACATTTCCAAATTTTGAAGCATCAATTACATATTGAGCCTGTCCTTCAATCAATCTGCTCATATCATTAACACGAGCATCAATGTTGTAGAAATAGCTGCAATGCTCTGTGCCATATCTGCTATTGATGTAGACCGAGTCAGTATAAAGGGGGGACCATCAATTAATTTGACAAAAAAAACTACATCTTGAAGAAATGTAAACCTCTTGCGCCTATCATGTGCCTCTTTCACATCTAAAACTTCTCCAATGTATTCACATACAAATGTGCCACGTAGAATAGCTTCACCAGCCCTCACTGCCCATCCCTACAAATCACAGCATAAAAGTCAATGTAGCAAGCCGTGTGATTTGAGAAGTATTCAAGTTAATAAAAAAAGGAGTAACCTTTTTCTCTGTTTTAAAAACTTCCACTTTGACCCGTACTCCATTCTGTAATACTCTATTTGGACAGGATTTATTGCATCTGCACATTCGATTACACTCATAGACAAGATAACCTTCCTGCAGTATTTTTTTGGACAATCCCCAAAGTGGAACAAAATGAAAATTTGTTAATAAATAAAGAAATAGAAAGGGAATAAAAGGAAGAAATCTTCTGTATATGTCACTGATTTATGAAGGGAACCTGGGGCAGAATCACGTAATAACGATGTTTAAAAATATCATATGGAAGTAATTATCAAAATTCATAACAGGGTCCTACATCATGGTATTACTAAGAGCTAAGTCAACACATTCAAAGCAGCTATAATACAATTAGAAAACAGAAACATTCATGTAAGTAATGAAAAAGATAAAATTATTCAGTACTTTAGCAAGTTTATATATATATATATATATATATATATATATATATATATATCATCACTAAGTAAAGCATAACAGACGCAAAAATTAATTCTTAGTTCAGATTCTGTATAGAACAGTTTGATCAATGAAAATAACTTACCTCCAGGATTATTCGACCATTCTCATCATATGGGAACCTGCCACGCATTGGTTTCCCAAATATGTCTTTTGCATCATCATAGTCATTGCCGAAAAGGTATACATGATCACAAGTCTCAGGACAGCAGGTAGTGTATGAGCAGGCACATCCCAGTTGCAGACTCTGCCAACAAACAGATAGGCTAAAGAATATTAAAATCAACTAAAAGTAATAGTGTATTGTACAAAATCTTTATTTCTTAAATTTTGAAAAAAGGGAAGGTATTTTGTAGAAAAGTAACATTGCTTGGGTTCCTAAGTAGTACTTAGCAGTCTAGACTCTAGATGGCTTTTACAAGTAAATGGATTTACAAAAACTTAGCAGAATATGATCTATTTTCGATTCATTATCTGGTTAGAATTTGATAAAAAAAAAAAAAAAAAAGTCTCAGTGAACTACCTCTGAATCAAGAATAAGGGATTGATCAAGCATTGGCTTTGTAACATACGTAAAGGTCTCCCAAGGCATTGAAGGATTTACATTCTGTCTATTACACCCATTGATATTAAGAGAATTCACAAGTTCTTGATCTACTACACAAGTCACTGGAACTGCTTCCTTCCCAAAGCTAATGTCATCACACAAGACAACGTCTTTTTGCAGTGAACCTAACTTTAAAGTATGTGAATTGATGATGCAGTGAAATTCATCCACTTCCCACCCATCAGTTGCAGGATCAGACAAATTTACAGATTTGGGCATTACAGAACTATTAGGAAGAGACGCTAAAGGAGGGAGCAAAGACTGATCCTTTGATACATTACAACCTCTAGGACAAATAAACCCTTCCTGGTGCCAATGTACCAAAATATTATGCTCACTACAAAGTTTTGCAGCCTTCAAATAGAGCTTTTCAGGAAGAATTCCATATTTCTCCTCCAGTGATGTTACAAGACTAACTTTGCAGCAAGCAGTACGAGCAATCGATACAATATCAAGATTGTTAGGTCGAGATTTTGTCTTCTGAATCTCTGAAAACAAAATCTTTGAAACAGCTGAGCATTGATGTTCTGCCAATCTACCAATATTTGTTGTTTCAGTAACATGAGGTTGTATGGTTATTCCTCCTGTGCCATGGGAGTTTGTTTCCTGAATGCATCGCTTTAAATTAGCATTAGCCTTATTTCTAAGTCTGTATGATGCTGCTGCCAAACTTTTTTTAAATCTAGGGCGGCTAAGTCTGCCAGACTTTAATCTGTATGCATAATATCGAACTCCCCTCTTTGCAGGGCGACTACTGGCCAGATTAGGCCCCATATGAGCAGCTTGGTGATGTCGACCGAGGTCAGGTAGTAAATCAAATTTCAACCCACAAAACCTGCAAACAAATTTCCGAAAACCACCTGTATTCTCAGAATTATTCTCCAAAGGGGCTGAATTTCCCTGATCATGTTTAACTGGAGAATCTTCGCCAGTGGAGAAAGTTTGCTGCTCAGGAGCTTTTGATGGTTTAAAATCAACAGGATGAACTGATAAAACATGCTGCCATAATTGTTCAGTATTTCCAAAATGACTCCCACAAGGAATGCACTGGAGAAGCATGCATTGTTCAACAAATTGCACATGGTGTCTCTCCTGAACATGAGTTTCCAACAGTTTCTTGTTAGTAAATGAATCCAAACAAATGGCACATGCATAGCCTCGAAACAGCCACTGTGCCTCCTTTTTATGACTGTCCATCCAATGGTTACCAAGTTCTTGGTCATCAGGAAAGTCTGCAGAGCATAGCTTACACTTAATGGCATTTTCGTTATCATTAATTATGGATGGCAAGAGAGGTGGTTCTTCCATGACAGAGGATATATCCATGTCATCATTGAATCCCCATATTGCCTTGATTCTGGTCTTCTCACTATGGACTAACTTCCGAAAAAACTCTCCTACACTAGAATCTTTAGAGGCTTCAGTCAGAGCCCACTGAAATTGGACATCCTTAGGAACAGGGTTTCTTAATGACAAAATGCTTTTAAAAAGCCTGTAAAAAAGTTCACATGCTTTATGCAGATGTACCTTTTGCTCCCATGAGCTGCAGTCCCTCAAAAGTTCTGTGAAAACTTCTTTTGATACTATTCTACTCTTCCCATTTCTTGCACGCTTAAGCCAGCTAGGCAGGTGTGTTTCACAGTACAAGCAATACCGTTTAGGAACTTCCCTACAAGCGTTCTTTCTATCATAGGGAGGGGAACCTATACAGTGCAGTGACTCCATTGCATTATGATCATTTTCAGAATGCATGGGCTTCTCGTTAAAGTTGTTTCCTCTATGTACGGAATCACCACCAATGGATGACACTGGATCCACTTGTATTGGACTTTCAACATTTACCATTACCAAGTCTTTGGAGAAAATGCCCTCTGAACCAGTATAATTTTCCTCATGTTTCCTCTTAAGTGTATTCTGCGGAATATTTGAAATCTGCTCTGTTTCAGCATGTGGCCGGTGTTTCTTGCAGAATAAAGAGCCAGGTAGGGCACGATGCTTACATCTAGTACCCAGAACAGTAGTGCCTTCGCACATTGGAGTATCAACTGGAACAGGCTTTTCAGATTTTGTTGAGCTTCCCAAAAATCGGGAGGATAAATGTACACAACAGTACACATCACCATCATTTGCCCATCTTACACACTGTCTTCCCTTTGCTTCAATAAAAGCTATGCATTGCCGATTCTTACTACCAGGTTCTATAGATTTTGCAACAGCCATTTGATTTGTAGGCGTTAAGTCCATTTCTTGGGGATGCAAGAAATCGGGGTCAGTATTCTCAACTACAATTTCATTCCATTTATCCGCCAAATTACCAGGTGAATCAGTAGCCACAGACACCTCCCTAACACCTTCCTGTTTGCAAGACTCAGCTGCTAATGTGCTCAGTGTGCCCTGATCCTTAAGGAAGCCAGGGTCAGCCTGTAGTGCAATAATTTGGGCCTTGATTTCCACATGTGAAGCATGTGTATCTGCACGACGAACTTCAAGTTTGGCCCTTTTTCTACAAACCTGAACGTTTGCTTGGTACAAATCATCAGTACTCTGTTGCTGGGTTTCTTTGCTGCTGGATAAGGAAGGCGGTGTCAAAAACCATTTCATTACATCATGCTTCCAGGTTTTCCATTCAGAACTTAATCTTGGTTGCACTGGTGCATCAGAGATAGTATCGATCCCATTCCACAAAATAGAATCAAACAATTCCTGAAAAAATATAAGGAATAAAACCAACCAAATATATTGGGCAGAAAAAATTTGACAATTGTTTAAACAGGGTATGAGAATTCATTGTTGCTAGTTATCTAAATGTGATGATTGATTCAATCTAAGCACAACATTAGTCGCATTATCTATATTAGCTAAGTAAATTATTCAGGAAAGAATTCACAAACTGAAATCCCCAGAAGACAGGGTATAGTCTCAGTCAATCTAACGAGCATACTCACAGATTTTATTTTTCACCGTAACTAACAGACAAACCATCTAGACTACGTATTTTATCAAGGAATAATCACAACGAGTTTTTATCTTCTTTAGAGAATTTAAGGGTACTGTTAGTGATAGGGCTCACCAAAGATAGGAAAGTAAAAATGCAAAACGAGATGGACCTATTTTTAGGGTAGTTATATATCCATATATATTTTGGTTACTACCAAGGTATAGAAGTAGGCAGTATTATGGTTCCAAAAATAAGAAATCTGAAACAGGATTAAATATTTAAAAAACAGGAAGTTCATATTATATGTTGAGATCCATCGTCTTTTGGGAGAGAATAAGAAATAAGCGATTTTTGGGATTGACCGGCAATATTAGGATCCACCGCTTGTAATGGTAATTGTTCACTTCATAAAAATAATGCTAGCAGAATTAATTAATTGTTCTATTTCTTTCTAAAACTGTGAGTGATGAAGCAACACTCTCCCCTTTTGTTTCTTAGGCCATGCTGCATGTGACTGTACTATGTGCTGACAAAGCATTTTATGATTATTTAAATGATCTTATTAATACAGATTAAAATCTATATAATCTGTTTTGGGTTTATTTTGATAAGCTACAATAGAAAGTGAAACTAGCGGAAACAAGCGTTGGCAATAGCTGAAAATACCAACACCTTGACTGGTATCTATGATGCAGAGGTAATCCTAAGTGGTTCTTACCTTTACTGGGCATACATATTGTTACCAATTCATACAGGAACATAGACAATATTCAATCACTTGATCAGTACCAAGGTTCTTAACAAGGGACCGGTCAATCAATATGGTTTCAAAGTTCAAAAGTTGATTCTCGTTCAATAAAATAATATTTTTTGGATTCTTTTAATAATATAATAATATACTAAGTAGTAATTATAAGTCTTTCAAAAAAAGAAAGCAACTATAGTTGTAGTGAAAATCGTGATCATCATCGTCAGAAATCATTATGATCATTATTGCAAAACATAGTGCAGAGTGAAGGATTGGAATTCGTGACATAAAGCGTAAAAGAAACAAATTCTGGTTAAGGCCAACAAGCAAAGAAGAAAAAAAATGTAAAAATGTTTTGACTTCTAAAAAAAATTTCAAAAAATAGGTTATACGCATTAAACCCTGTTGCACTGTTTATCCAGTTTTTCCTATTTTTATTCGGTTTAATGTCCTATCGGTTTATGAGAAATAATGAACCAATTTCCAGTTGATTCAATGGAACCAGCCCGGTCTGGTCCACTTTTGAACGGAATGCGTACCAGATATCACTAAATTATAAGTCACTCTATGCAATACACCAGGTTGTTTTGCTAATCATTTGTTTGCTACTAAATGAAACAAACTGCTACTTCACTTCCGTCAAATCCTATCCCTTCTTTACATATTTTTGCTAACATGATACTACCTCTATTTCACGATATCTATCATTCAAGGTTATCCATATTGAGAAAGTTAGTTAATAATCCCAACCAGAGGAAAATATATCTGTATCTGTCAAAAATTAACCTCTATTAAAGTACTCAATATAACATTATCACTTCATTAATGTTCTCTCATTCCAATTAGCAGAGACAAGAGAGTAGGATAAACTCGGAAAAAAATATCTATTATTTTTGGCCTTCTATATGAAGAGATAAAATCAAACAAAACTCTTTGTGTATAATGGCAGATAATTTGAAGGAGTGCAACTACATTTTATGGAGTTTTGTTGAAACCTAGAAGCAGAACATAACTAAAGTTGTATTTGTCATTATTTAATCACTTCTTTTATAGGGCATCAGTCTCTTGGTTTCATTGGGATGAAGAGATGAATTTTTTATTTTCTTTTTCTCTTACAAGCTAGAAGTTAGACAGTTAATGGTACATACAACCAATCATGATGGGTTCTTATTTGATAAAAAAATTGTTTCTCTCTTTAACACGATCATGTCGTATTACTGAACAATAGTAACGGATCCAAATTCCACTAAATTCACTTTGGTTTATAACAGCAGCTAAAGGCCGTCAAAATACTACTAAATTCAAGACGTCAAACAAAATTTCAGATGGGTTATGGACTGGGCAAGCACCTGAGCTTGAATGTCATTTCATCAGGTGCACTTAATGAAAAGGAAACAAAAGATCCGGAGACATCCTTTAGCTACTCAGAAATTAAATGCATTTCATTATTATATTCTTTTTTATTGGTATTATCTTTTACGAGCACAAATATCCTAGATGCAATAGTAATCATGCAGTATGAACATAATCCAATTTTCTGGATTATAATATATGAATTGGTAGTCAAAATCACAAGGTACCTCCTTCAATAGCTCCACTGAGTCAGCGCTATTTGCACTCTGACATCTTTCAGTCCAAGAGGGATAAGAATGCCGTGACCAGTCAGCATTTATATGGTGCTGCAATATGCTCTGTAAGGAAAAAAAATGTGTTGAACTACTTCAGTCACATGAAGAATGTTATAGACAAATTCCTGGAAAGTTGGATACAATCATTGTTGCATGTATATTAAGAAAATTAATAACTAGGACTAACAAAACTTTATAGCAATTATAGAGCTCAACCGACATAAGTTGCAGACACTATGCAAAGCATACTGAAGGTATTAGCATTCAACTTCAAAAGTATTGGTAATTCAGCCATCAGTCAAATCTAATATTGATTTACGTGATAAAATTATCAAAAACAGGTAAAATTTGCTCAGTCAAGTCCATGATATGAAATCTTAAAAGGGAAAAAGAAAATGGACAACGTACTTTATTGAGGAGATACCATGCCAAGTTCTCACTATCTCAATCAATGTATATATATATATATATATATATATATATATATATATATATATAGAGAGAGAGAGAGAGAGAGAGAGAGGGAAGAGGTAAAAGAAAAGGCAAATATCTAATATAAGAACAGGGGCAAAAAAAAATTAATTATTTTGTTGGTTGTGATATTGTGAAATTCATAATATACCATGCAAAGCAGAAATTAATTCATGACTGGTTGTCCGACATGATACTAAGGTGCTCGTACATCCATTCAGCACATTATACAAAGGAGAGGAGAGAAATGGTCTGATATCTTTAACATGCCATAATAAAAACCATTACTATCCGAGAAAAATAATCAGAAGCTTGCAGAAACAACATAGTCTGAAATTAAGAGCATGAGAGACCTATAAATCATGTATAAAAAGTTATTAACAAATACAGAATTAATAAAGCGAATATGAAGCCCAAACTTCACATGCCAAAGATAAGCAAAAGAATGATTAATGCTTACTTCCCATTCTTTCAATTTCCAACAAACATCCAAATCTTAACCAATAAATCATTTTTAAATTCAATGCAACCCTAACAATTAATGTTCAACACTAATTCTTTGTGCATAAAGTTGAAATATTACCAATTTTCACTTTTAATAGACTTAAAAATATATAACAATGGGCAAACATATAGCACATTAATAACAAGCATTTCATCTCTTGATTACATTAGTTGAAATCTCATACTCGATTTTTTGTTTGTTTCTGACACTCAGTGTATAAACCCAATAGAGAAAGATAGCTACAGGGAGTTCAAACATTATGACAACAAATTTTAGCAATTAAGTTTCCTAGTAATTTTACAATTCCTTATTTTTAGAAAAACACGCCAAGGGTCAGAAAACAGTATTGATTGCTAAATCATGTCAACATCTACTCATACAACTATATTCAACTATATACAAACGAGAATTGAGTAATCATCAGGAATTGGAATTTACGTTATGCAGCTTTAGAAGCATTCTTCCAAAATCAGAATAACCATTACAACGAGAAGCCTCCATGGCAAACTCCTTCCAGACCTTCATGTCGCGAGCAGTTTCTGTCAAAGCCTGTATGTATTGAAAAAAAAACTCAAGTTAAAAAGTAACATATATCTATCTATCTATCTATCTATCTATCTATATATATATATATATATATATATATATATATATATATATATATATATATATATATATATATATATATATATATATATATATATATATATATATATATATATATGAGAGAGAGACTCCAATAAAAGGAGCAGAGAAAAGGAGATAGTGTCACCAACATCACATACATTAAAAGGAAACTGATCGACCATGTTCAGCATGCCCACGACTAGCTTTTGCATTATAAACCGCCGAGCAACAGTTAAGTCGTTGACCATTTTCAGTCCCACTTGATGAGTCTTATATGCAATGGGATGGGGAAACTCATTAATTGATCTAACGAGTAGCATGTCCGCCCAAGAATAAATCCTTGTGTGTGGAAAGAATATAACAAAATATTTCTTTCTTTCATGAGTTGGTTTTGCCTTCAAAGTTGATAACGGCCAGTCAGCCCTTGCACACCGGATACCAGCCTGCCACTTCCCCCTCCACTAAAAAAGAGAGAGAAGTCACAAAGAAAAGAAATTAGCAAGGCCTTCATTTTCATTTTCCATATTTTAACAGAGTGTAAATATTTACAAGTTTCCAAAAGAATTATGAAACATACCTGAGGATGTTTCAGACAAAAAGATAATGTGATCCAACATATTCATGAATAATTTCTCATGATCAGGCATTCAATATTAGAGTAGTGAGTTTAGATTTTTTTTAGACAACATTAAACTTAAAGAAGCTAGGATAGATTCGTGATGTGAGCAACCACATTTCTCAATTTAGGAAGAATTGTGAACATTCATCAGAAAAAGAATTATGGTTACCTTGACCCACAATGCCACTGATCCATCCCCCTCTAGCCACTTGGGTTCAGAACATGACAAGTCTCCATCCCTACTATTGTTTGGTGATTCACTTTCAATTGTATCAATGACAGAGATAGAGTTGTCAGATGTCAATAAAGGTTCATTTATAATGTCTTCTTCAAAATCATGGAAACCACAATATTCATTTTGATCATCCACTTGACAGTCACAACACGAAGCTCCAATGCATCGGCAATCTGAATTAGTTGACAAATCACCTTGCGTTTCTATCTGAGGCCCTTGCATTTTATGTGATGATTCATTCAGTTGAGCAGCTACCAGTTTGATTTGTTCACCATTTTCAGCACAATTAGGTTCTTCCTGGTATACAAAAGCTGTCCCTGAACTCTGCTGAGTGCAATCAGATTCTCCAGCATATTGAACACCAGAACAAGGAAGCACTTCCATGAGAAAATTTCTGAAGTAGAGTTTGGTATATGATATTTCGCATGCTATGACAGATGACTCTGTATCTCACCACTCTGTTCAAGTTAATTGGATTCCGTGAAAAAGTCAGACAATGAAGTTTTAGCCATGGTAATTTGCAAAAAAAAAAAAAAAGTTAAAAAAAAAAGAAGATTAAATTATATGGAACCTTCATGGCACAAGAAGGACAAAATTACACTAAAAAAAAGCACAAAAGGTAGCTCATTAGGCTCCCACCACTTTGTAATCAAAGATTGAAAGAAGTACATAACCTTACCCCGCACCGCACACACAGAAAATGTTACTACTTTGTACAACTAGAATCTACTTCTGACATGACAGTAACCTTAGTTACACTAAGGAGCACCCTGAAACCTTAGAAAATATTACAGAAAATTTATGTATTCAGACAATATGTTGTAGAATTTATAACCAAATATGTCCTTTGACATGAAGAAAACCAAACTAAAACCCAAATTCCAAGAAACAGAAGGTAGTTAAAAAACAATAAGAGCTAATAAAAATCCATTTTTGGAATTTCAGTGATTTCAACAAATGATTGGATATATAAATGATAGAGCCACTAAAGGAATTAGCATATCAAGTTTCCCTCTTCAATTTTGATATTGATAAATTGGCAGCATTGAAGCATTGAATCTGTGTCATTATAACCATTTCAAGGAAAATGTTCATTGCAGACTAGAATGTTAATACTTATTTATTAGATTCATAATTATTAGTTTAACACACTGACAGGTTAATTTCTGTTTGGAATCTGAATGTTAATTTCTGTTTCTAAGGTCTAGTCAGGAGAACATAAATCAGAATGCTCATTTCCTTTAAATTCCACAAGATTTATATTAAATCCATAATTACTAGTTTCACCTATTGACAATTTCTAGAGGTTAATATTAAATGTCATTTTGCCACCATTATAACCTTGCTACTTCATTGTAATCCATACTAGAATCAGGGACCGTGAAGACCTTGCCCATAATGCAAATTTAAAACTATATTAATCTGCAATTATTAGTTTAATTATGGCCAAGTATTTCTACGTGTTAGTTTCTGTAGCTGATGCCTATTCAGGAATAATTAAATAAAAGTGCCTTGCTCTTTTATCAGGGTTCAGATAACCTTGCTACCACGTCCTAAATCAGGGGCCATCCCATAAATTTCTTAGGTTTGAAGGAGAATCAAATTTTGATAGGCCTAATAGTGCAATAGAGAATTGGATGTCCAGTGCTCATGTATGTGCATGTGTGTGAATTCATCACTATCCCTAATTCTACGGGCAGAGTAGCCCAATTATTTAAACTTCGACAGAAATTAAGGCATGTCATGGTGTGCCGGAATTAGCATCAACAACAGAACTTAACCTCTAGACATATCAGTCAGCAGATGAAGTAAATAACTATGCATCTAATATAATTGTAAACTATTCTCAGACAGGACTGAGGCAACAGCATTTATAGTGAACCATGACTAAATAAATATTAACTCTGTCAACGAAACATAGTTAAACTCGAGAAAAAAAAAAATCTGATAGTCACAATATTAATAATTAAGTTTTAAAAATTTCATTGATGTAAAAATATGAAGCACAACCACCTTAAAATTGAGCTTGATAAATGCATTTCAATTTGGTCAGATCTTAATTCAAATATTCAATTCAATATCATTCAAGATTATTTAAATTTCTTGACGTAGTTTCATGCAACTAGTGGTACGTACATTGTCAATAATTGTTTATGGATACTTTTTATGACTGCATAAGACAATGGCATTAACGAGTGCATAAAACAAAAAAATGAACAAGTTCAGATCAGTTAAACAGAAATATATGTAAGATGGTTCAAAAATAAGCTTTATAATCATCCAAAAATGTGAATGCAATGAATTATAATGAGAATAACAGCATAAATTCTGTATAGATAACATATTATGGTCCACTATCCTCCCCGACTCTCAGGGCGTAGGGGTGGCCAACTCAACTTTGTGAATTGGCTTATATATCCCCTGTTTCAATGTGTTCAATGTAAACTAGCAGGAGAATCCATATTTTCTTGATTAAGACCCCCAATAACAGAAATCGTTTAATAAATAACAGGCTTTAATAAGTTGAGCATCATATGAAAAAATAAGTATATTTATGAATAATTTTGAAAAGACAATTGTTCACGCCTAACTCCTTAAAGAATTAATTTTTTAAGGAAATCAGAATTAATACACGCCCTGCATAAATAATTCATGATTCCAAGTTATTATGTTGAGTTCAGGTAGATTCGTGCTATATTAGCATTAGAAAAATTAATTCTTTCGTTATGGAAATTCAAAGCAGAACGAAATAATTAATCTTGAAGCCCAAAATTAATTCGTTCAAAGTTAGATTCCCAAAACAAATCTAAGCAAAGAGAAACAGTGAATACGAGGATTTTGTGATGTCAATTGAGATAATCAAAACAGAGAGCTAGCCCTAGCATCATTTATATCTGACAACGTTAGTTCATCACGCCAATTTCAACCCTTAAACCCCAACCCCATTTTCTTTTCTTTTTTTTTTAATTTGTTTCCACCTGTTAGGGTAGGAATGAAATGATCTCAGGTGTAAATCCACACCAGCAAAAGGAAAATTGTTCAGACAAAGCTAATAAAGTTCTCATGTTTAACAGGCACAATTCCCAATTAAGGTCTAGATCTTTATCAAATCACATTCGCCACCAAAACCCTTAATGACGAAGACCCAATAGTGAAATTGGCCTAAATCCCTGCATTATTATTGTGGGCACGCTAGTAACACAATGATAAACCCTAATCAAATCCATGGTATATACTCTATTGAGATGATGAGCATGTAATGTAACTGCATGTCTGAAGAACGAAAAAAGATTTGCAGAATCGTAAAAGTAAAACCAGTTATCAATCAATTATAACCTCGACTTAAAAGAGGTGCTCCTTAAAACGTTGAACGAAAAGGGGTAAGATCTTCCCTCCTGCCATTACTAGTACGTCTTTTTCTGTTACCTATAGAGAAATTTTTTAATTTTTTTTGCTATGTAATATATAAGGTACACAAAATATATGCATATAAAAGATGATAAGCTAGGTCAGACACCATAACCAAATTGACTGCAAGATATGTGACATTAAAAAGAATAGAAATAACATTGGCTAAGCAAAAATTTAGAAAATAAAAATGAAGGTAGGAAAAGGGGTAGTGGTAATGTACCTTAAAAATAAGAGTGGGGGAAGTTTACGCACGAAGGTCAGGGTCAGTATTTTGCTGGGTCTATTAGAGAGGTGGTGGTGGGTGGGAGGGTGAAAATGATTTTGGTTTTTTATGTGAAAAATGTTGTGCCTCTTTTTCCCTAATCGATGCCTCGCACACTCACTGGCGCTACTGCTTAGTGATTGATAGATAGATAGATGGTATTCATAATTGATAATTATATATTTGTATATACCAAGTGCGGCTCTAGGTTTTAGACATTGAAGAAGGAGGGGATGGGTCCAGGTCAGATCAGGTCCCGTGCCCAAATTAATTCACACCTAAAACCCTTTTTAATATTAAATTTTTAAAATAGTGGAAAAGATTGGGTTAAAATCAAAAGAATTGGCAGAATAGGAAAGAAATTGGTAAATAGAGGAAGAAAAATTGAGAGAGAGGTAACAAAAAATGGGGTCCTATATGAATAGGGATAGGGGCTGGGGTGGTTGTTGTGTTGTGAGTATATGAGACCTCTTTCTTTGCCTTCTGCATCCAACGCTCCCGCGAGTATGTAGCAGTCACGTCTCTTCAGTTTCGTAGCCCCATTTTTCTTTTCCTATGATCTAAGGATATTTTTCTCTTTTTAGAATCTATTATCTTCTACCACTTTTTTTCTTTAATTTCCCGTATCTATCCTTTATTCTAAACACGATTAAATAATAATAAAGGGGAAACGAAAAATAAAAAAATTGGATGCGGAAGGGTAAGGTTTGGGCATGGTGGGCATCCAGATGCGAACGGTAATTGCCTGAATTTTCGGTTAAAGAGAAAGGTCACGCCAAAACAATGCACTTTGACTTTGTTTGTACCTATGGCCATCGCATACCAAACGATGTCGTATCTCTGCCTCTTCATTTATTTAGATTAGTTGAGGACGTGGACGCAACATGTGGGGACCACCTCTACACATTTTTTTACATATTCATAAAATATTTACATTTTCAATACAAACATAAATTATAGTATAAAAATATAAATTATTTTTTAAAAATAAATAAATAAATTTTCATATAATATGATACCGTTTTGTTATTTAATTAAGATTTTTAAAACTTTTTTATAGAAATATTTTCAAAAAGAACAATTCAAATGTGATATTTAAAAAGTATATATAATAATTTATCTTGACTTTTTTTATTTTAAAAGTATAACCTGATATTTAAATTTTTCCCTTTTATTTAAAAATTCCTTGCCTTTAATTATTTTTTTATAAAACATTTTTAAGTAACTTATTAAAATACATATTAAAACATTATTTGAATTTTTTATATGTTAATAATTAACGTGGTCTGAGTTAATATTTATTTATTACACACAATAAGTTTATACATTACGGAATTTATTGTATAGTTTATATATTAAGATGAATTGAGTTACATTTTTTATATTAAATAAAATAAAATAATAAATTTAAAACTTAATTTATACATCTCGCATTAATATTTAAAAATATAATAGATATACAAGTTTATTATTATCATTAAAAAAAGTATTTTATTTGAGAAAATATTAAAGTGAATATGTGTTTTTATTTTAAAATAATATTTTAAACATAAAAATAAATAATATATACAGTAATGATGTAAAGATTGTTTACACTATTATATAATCAAAACAGTTACATTACTAATTACAAATATTAATAATTATCAGCACTGTACAAAATATATAATTACCATAATAAATTAAAAATGTACTTTATAGAACAAGAATTTAAAATAAACTCATAAAGTATACAGCATTCATAAATATGTAAAGTAATAACATTAATTTATTTATTATGTTGTCATTAATTATTAATCTGAAATTTTTAAAATTTTCTATAAATTTAAAATCCACATATTGAAGAAAATAAGTTGAAAGCAACATTAATATATTTTAAAAATATTTTAAGTTTGTTAAAAGTCAATAAATAAATTCTATATTTTATTATTTATTGTATGTTTACTATACATATGATAATTGACTTTTATTTACTATAAACACGATTACAAAGATACAATGTTATGCATTTGATATGATATTTTATTTGCTAGATAAGTTAAATTAAATTATTTTATGTACAAAATATTTGAAGTTTTAATTTGAAAATTGTTCGTGTGATGATAAAAATATAATATATGTTATTAAAAAAAGGTATTTTTCAGTCAGGATTAATAATATTTAAAAATAAATATTATATAAATTTGCTTTTAACTAACATAATTATTTTCTTATTTTATTTGTGTTACATTGGTACGAGAGTCTTATAATATATTTAATTAAAAAAATTGAAAAATAAAATTGATTAGATAAATAAATTTGTGATTTAAATTAAACTAATTTTAAACTAACATATTTAATTAATAATCTAAATCAACGTACACCAAACTAATTAGTGTATACTTATATACGTAAATATATTTTATAAAATAATAATTATTTTATAAATAATAATATTATATATTATAAAATAATTTGAAAATAAATTTAGTTATTTAAAAAATAAGTTTTTAATATTCATTTATGAGATTTTTATATCCTACTTGTTGAATATAAAGAAAATATAGTTTGGAATTAATTTCCCTTATGTATAAATCACACATAGGGTGGTCTATTTATAGTAGAGAAATACAACTAAAAGAGTAACTGAAAGTAATGAGAATAAACAGAAGATATTGTTTGATATTGTGGTTACCAATATCTAACAATATCTTAACAATATCAAATAATATATAAACAATATCTAACACTCCCCCTCAAGCTGGAGCATACAAATCGTATGTGCCAAGCTTGTTACAAATATAATCAATTCTAGGACCCAGTAAAGATTTAGTAAAAATATCTGCTAGCTGATCACTTGAGTTAACAAACTCGGTCTTGATATCTCCAGACATAATCTTTTCTCGAATAAAATGACAGTCAATCTCAATGTGTTTGGTCCTCTCATGAAATACGAGGATTAGAACTAATATGAAGAAGCGACTGATTGTCACACACAAGTGTCATTTGAGTGACATCTCCAAATTGTAACTCTCTAAGCAATTGCTTGAGCCAAACAAGTTCACGGGAAGGCTGAGGCCATAGCTCTATATTCACGCTACGCACTGGATCTTGCCACAACACTTTGTTTCTTACTTTTCCATGAAATCAAGTTACCACCAATGGAGACACAATATCCGGATGTAGATCTTCTATCCGAAGGAGATCCTGCCTAATCGGCATCCGAGTAGCAAACAACTCTTGTATGGTTATTAGAAGCATATAACAATCCTTTTCCAGGAGATCCTTTAATATACTTCAAGATACGAATGATTGCATTCCAATGATCTTCACATGGTGAATTAAGAAATTGACTTACCACACCGACTGCAAAGGAAATGTCGGGACGAGTAACTCGTAAGATAATTCAATTTTCCAACCAATCTTCTATCTTGCTCAGGATCAGATATAGGCTCCCCCGATTTGGTAGAAGTTTAGTATTGGGATCCATGGGTGTATCAACAGACTTTGAACTCATCAACCCAATTTCTTCCAAAATATCTATGGCATACTTCCTCCGAGATATAACAATACCATCATTGGACTGTGCTACCTCAATACCCAAGAAATATCTAAGTTTGCCAAGATCTTTGGTCCGAAAATGGTGACAAAGATGTTGTTTCAAGCTGAGAGATGTCATGGTTGTCACTACCTGTAAGAACAATATCATCAACATATACTATCAAGTAAACACATCCAAGCACTCGAGTGTCGATAAAAGACAGAATGATCTGATTCACACCGAGTCATACCAAATTGTTGAACAACCTTGCTAAACTTTCCAAACCAAGCCCTAGGAGACTGTTTTAGGCCATATAAGGATTTGCGAAGACGACATACCATCCCGGAAGACTCCCCCGAGCAACAAACCCAGGAGGTTGCTCCATATATATTTCTTCTTGCAAATCACCATTGAGGAAAGCATTTTTAACATCCGAGTTGATAAAGAGGCCATTGTTGAAGAGCGGCCATGGCGATAAATAAACGAACGAAGCCATCTTTACCACAGGGGAAAAGGTATCTCCATAATCCAACCCAAAAATTTGAGTATAACCTTTGGCCACAAGACGAGCTTTGAGGCGATCAATAGTACCATCGGGTCCAACTTTGATAGCAAACACCCACCTGCAACCAACAACAGATTTCCCAGACGGTAACGGGACCAATTCCCAAGTTCCACTATTATGAAGAGCACTTAGTTCATCTAACATGGCCTGACGCCAACCAGGATGGGCTAAAGCTTCACGGACGGTTTTGGAATGGTCACGGAAGAAATAGAGGAAAGACATGTATAAAAAGGTAATGACAGTCGATGATAACTCAAAGCAATATAATGGGGAGAGGGATTACGTGTAGAACGAATACCTTTTCGGAGGGCAATGGGAAGGTCGGACTCATGTGTCGGATCCGGAGGAGACAGAGTAGTTGGCACTTGAGTAGAGTCACATGGTGGTGGTTGTGATTGGTTTCGAGAACTATAAATCGAAGAGGCGGTGGAGAAGAAGCTAACTGCGGAGCAGAAACTAATGGTGAAGAAGACACAATTAGAGGGTCACAAACAACGGGAACATTAAATGTATTAGGAGTGTTGACAAGATTGGATGGAGATAGATGTGAAGTTTGACTTTTAAAATAAAGAGACAACTCATCAAAGGTGACATCTTTTGACACAAAATAACGGTTAAGAGAAGGAGAAAAACATTTGTATCCTTTTTGTGATCTTGTAAACCCTAAGAAAACACATTTATGTGATCTAGGAGAAAGCTTGTCCGGACCAGAATTGAAATTATGAACAAAACATGTAGACCAGAAAACTTTCGAGAGGTAAAGGATGAAGTGGTTCATGAGGGAATAAAATGGAATGAGGTATTTTATTATCTAAAACCGAAGAAGGCATGCGATTAATGAGATAACATGCAGTAAGAAGAGCATCACCCCAAAAATGTTGAGGAACATCTCCATGAATTAAAAGTGTGCGGGTTGTTTCAATAAGATGTCTATTTTTACGTTCGACTACACCATTTTGTTGAGGTGTATAAGCACAAGAAGTTTGATGCAAAATACCGTGAGAAGCCATGAATTGTTTAAAAGAATGAGAAAGATATTCACGGCCATTATCACTACGCAAAACTCTAATAGAAACACCGAACCGAGTTTGAATTTCATTAAAAAAAGTTTGAAAGATATGAAATAATTCAGAACGATTTTTCATCAAAAATAACCAAGTGCATCCGGAATAATCATCAATGAAAGTAACAAAGTATTGAAAACCTAAAGTAGACTTAACGCGGCTAGGTCCCCAAATGTCGAGTGAACCACGGCAAAGGGGACGAAGCACCACGTGTGAAACTACGAGGAAAGGAAGTACGACTATGCTTGCCTAATTGACATGACTCACACGCCAAACTAGATAAGTTAGACAAGGCGGGGACAAGTTTCCGTAACTTGGCAAGGCTTGGATGACCTAACCGAGCATGAAGAAGAGAGGAGACTCCATAAGCTGTACTAACATGTGTAGAGGGACGGAGATAATAAAGACCATGAGACTCACATCCTGTGCCAATCACCTGTTTCGAACTCCGGTCCTGTAAACACACCGAATTGTTGGTAAAAGTAACAACACAATCAAGAGAACGAGTTAGACGACTGATGGACAACAGGTTAAAAGGAGACCCAGGGACATAAAGAACATTATCAATGGTTAAAGAAGGAAAGAGTTTAACCGTTCCAACACCATGAGATGATACTCTAGAGCCATCGACCGAGTGTAACAGAAGGTAAATGATTAGGAGAGGATAAAGAGGAGAACAAAGATTTGTTACCAGTAATATGATCAGTGGCTCCTGAATCAAAAACCCAAGGACCAGGAGAAAATGATTGGGTCAGACCAGCAAAATATGTATTTGTATGTGTGACAGATATAGTGGAACTAGAAGACTGTTGATCCTTATACCATTCGAGAAATTTGTTGAACATAGCAGACATGTCGGATGCAACAGAAGAAGGAAGATCCCCTACAGATAAAGGTGGGGAAAGATTGGTCTGAACAACTACAGCAGACTGAGGAGAACGACCATGTAATGTATAACACTTGTTAATCTTGTGACCTAGCTTGCCACAATGTTCACACTTAGGACGCCGTTTTTCCTGTTTGCGAGGGCGAGCCCGGTCATCACGATGGGATGTCAACACAAAAGAATCGTTAACAAAATTGGAAATAGTGGAAGAAGTCATGAAGAGCGGGAGAACAAACCCTGACCGAGACAAGCAAAATCATATGTCACCGGTAAAAAAAATGAAACTCCGGCGAATTCTCCGACAGCGGCGGACCCAGTGACTGCTCCAGCGGCAGCGGTGACAGTAACGTGAACTAGTACACTAGGTAAGTTCCCAGGAAAGAGAGGTGGGTCACTAATGGACACACTTAAATACCAAGTCTTTCCTTGCTAGAACTTTCCTAAACATGCACTTTCACACTACCAAATAAAATTCAATGACAAAGATAATTCTTTTCTGATGTGGAGGATCAGTTTACCAGCAGCGGTGGGGCGGCTCTAGCAGCGGTGGGGCGGCTCCAACAGTGGACAAAAGGCGGAAAAAAAATTCAAGATAACCTTAAGCTCTAGATACCATGTTAAGGTTCCAACATAAAACCAATTGGCAATATGTGGAGTAGCCTAACATGTATTTAAACCATACCAAATGACATGAGGTAGGCGATGTGGGACTTTCAACACACCCCCTCCAACGAAGCCCGCCGGACCAGGCAAAGGGTACTTTTGACCCAACTAAAGGGCAACTTTTGGCCCATGACAATAACCGGAAAGATGTTAGGCTTTGGCTCGATACCATGTTGAATATAAAGAAAATATAGTTTGGAATTAATTTCCCTTGTGTATAAATCACACATAGGGTGGTCATTTATAGTAGAGAAATACAACTAAAAGAGAATCGAAAGTAACAGAATAAACAGAAGATATTGTTTGATATTGTGGTTACCAATATCTAACAATATCTTAACAATATCAAATAATATATAAACAATATCTAACACTACTTATTAATTTAATTATATTATAAATGATGATTATTTTTAATTAAATTTTAACAAAAAAGTAAAATATAAAGATATATTTATATGTATAAATATATAAAATTTATAAATTGATACTATTTTTATATAGTCATAGTTTACAAACATTTTTATTTTAATTTATTAATGATATTTATTTTTTAATTTTATATATTTATTTGTTTAAATGATATTTTAATTATATCATGAATATAAAATACAGATGAAAAAATAAATATAATATAAAATAATATAATTTCAAAATAATATATAAAATTATTTTTTTAATTTTCATCAACATGTTTCATTTATTTAAAATTATGAATATTCAAGTTGATTTTTTTAATGAGTAATGAGAATAAATGAACTTAAAATTCAATATTCAATATTTAATCTTTAATTACACTATCAACTAATCTTTATAAAATAATATTAATCTAAAAAAATTTTAAAAAATCAAATAATATAAATATAAATAAATAAATAAAAGACTAATATATAACTAAAATTAAAATAAATAATATAAATATAAAGAATAATTATAAATAAGTAAATATAAAAGATAAAAAATACCATTACATATCTAAATATAAATCAAATCAAATAAAAAAATTGTGTAATTAAATATAAATATATAATAAAATCATTCGTAAATAAAATTTAATCTTAAAAATAAATAAAAAATATAATTAAATATAAAATAAATTAATTAAATATTAAATATTAAAAATAAAATAAAATAAATTTAAAAATATTTTCTTCAATCATCATAATTAAAAATAAAATAATAAACGTTGATTTTCCTTATTTTAATAAATATAAATGTGAGATTTCTTATATATTTTTTTCTCTATTTTTATTTTTTTTTCTTTCTTTCTCCATTCTCTTCTTTATTGATCAGTAACCTTTTTATAGTTAAGTTTTTAATTTATTTTTACATTTATTTTTAATTTCCTCTCTATTTTACAAGAGGCTTATAGATAAGGCTCTTATCTTTTCCTTTTAATTAATCAATTAATAATTATTTATTATAACTTTATTTTTTAATTAATTAATGATTTTTTTAATTTAAATAATAATATTATTATTTAAATATTTTTTTTAATAATAATATTTGTAATTAAAAATATATTTAAATTATTTAAAAATATTATAATTTAATATGTTATATTTAAAAAATTATACATAATAAAATTTGAGTATTATAAAATTTAATAATTAAGATAAATTATTATTTTAATCATTAAATTATTAAAAAATAAATTATAAAAATAAATTCTTAACTCACTGTATCAAATCGGACTATGTTGTTTTAATTTACTAGTAATGATTTATATCATTATATAAAAAAGGATTTTTTTTTATTATTTTTTACCCTCATAGTTTAATAAATATTTTTCTTATTATTATTAATTAATTTTAAAATTAAAAAATATAAACTTAAGTTTGTATCACCTTTATAACAATTAAAAAGCATTAAATTTTAAATTTAGATATACAAAATTAAATATATAATCTTTTTATTAATTATATTAATATAAATTATCATCATTAAATATTAAATTTAAGTATAGAAAATATTAAAATAACATATTTTCATTAGTTGGAGGATGAATTAATATTTTTCAAAATATAAATACTAAATTTAAATTTAATAAAAAATAAAAAAACATATTTAACCCTAAAAATTAAATATTATAACAAAATATATTTTTACAATTTATGAAGTATAAATAAAATTATTTTAATTTTAAATGTAATAATTTCATAAATAAATTATAATCTATAACTATATATATAATGATAATTTTTTTAATATTTTTTGCGGTCATCAGAAAAAAATTATAATAAAAAATAATTATTATAATTTATATATTTAAAACTGATAAATATATGGGAGAAAAAAGATATATAATTAATGAAAAAAAGTTAATTATATTTTAAAATTGAGAGGAAAAAATAAAATAAAATTTAAATACATTTTAAAAATTGATTATATAGGGAATATAAACATGCATTTTATTCTAACGCCTTTGATTTTATTGATATTATATATAATCTATAATTATATAAAAATAAATTTCTTTTGTTTTTTTTAATATAATTGGAGACAAAACAATAAAAAATTAGAATTGAGTAAAAAAAATAATTATTATAATTTATATATTTTAAAAAAAAGTAAATATATGTAAAATTATGAAAAAATTAAAATAATATTTTAAAAAAAATTAACTAAAAAATATGGATACAACCATTACTTTTGTTTCCATTGATATAATAATAAAAATAATATTTTTAAAATATAATTTTGTTTTTGAAATATAATTTTTTTATCATTGAGTCCAGTTTATGTTAACCGCATACTAATTTTATAATGATTTTTTTTTAAGAAAATGGTTTCTACAGCAACCAAACAGAGAGAAATTTAATCTCACAGTGTAAATTATTTTGACAATTTAATAATTTTATTTAATGATTTAAGATGTATTGTCAATTTATTTAAAAAGAAATATAAATATTTTATTTAAAGATTTAAGAAGGATAAATATTCTAATTAATTACTGCATTAATATTGAAAAAAATGCTCAAATATCCAAAAATATGATAAAGATATTCTTAACATATATCTTATTATTTGTTATCTCAACACAAGTAAATATCATAAGAAAATTGGTTGAGTTAATTGAATATCTATTTTTTTACAATAAAATTTAATAACAATATGGCTATTATCCGTGCTATAGATGAAGATTGGAGATTTTTTTAAAGATTTTTCTAAATTGAATGCTAATTTTATTTATGGTATTATAATTATAATTGATTCAATAATTTTTTTTTTATATAACATTTGCTATAAGAATCATATTGTAATATACAATAAAAATGTTAGAAAAAATAATTTTATTATTAACTTATTATCTTAATATATGGAATAAAAAAAATCATTTTTATATATTTAAGAATTCAGGTAAGTCATAATTAAGTGACAAACCAAATTATAAAAGAATAATACAGTAATTAATTGATTTGGGTCGGGCCTATATAACCCGCTGATGATTTGGGTCAGGGTTTGTGAACTAGCAAGTAAATTGAATAAATAACAACAAAAACAATTTTAATAGTCTTTAATATATATATATATATATATATATATATATATATATATATATATATATATATATATTAGTTCAGGGTAATATTGTGATGTTTTAAGTTTTAATCATGTTTTTAGTTCTTGAAATTAGGTTAAATAATTTTTATTTTTTAAATTAAAAATATTTAATAACTTAAATTTAGTAAAAATATTATTTTAGTCCCTAAACATTAAATTCAAATGAATAAAAATAATAATTTTTATTTTCCAAAATTACTTTTTAAAGATTAAAATTATATTTTATTTCAATTTTAAGGGATAAAAATAAATTATTTTAATTTATAGAATTAAAATAAAAAAAATCAAATTTTAAAGATTAAAACCATTATTAAGTTTTATATATATATATATATATATATATATATATATATATATATATATAGAGAGAGAGAGAGAGAGAGAGAGAGAGAGAGATTTAGAAAGTTTTATATCACCCCTAATCTAATAAAAGATTTTTCAGACATTTTGTAATAAATTATTTATGTGTTTTTCAATTTCAGAAGAAAAATCAGCTCCCACCACATTACATGATTTTTTTTTCCACTATATGTATCTCTTTTTTGTTTTTGTTTTTTACATATTAATAATAGGATGTTTGTGTGATAGCTTAGGATAAGTTAAATCTACTCTTTATCCAACTCAAATTTCGATTTGATGAATGCTAAGTTCATTTATTTTTCAACAAGCAAGGCCTTTCAAGTAAATTTCTGGGAAAAAAAATGAAACACAATTATTATTCTTTTATTTGATTAAGATATATACAAATTAATTAAATATTTGAGTACAGAGGGATTTCCTATTTCATATTTACTACATTTTTCTCAAGTTTATATGAAAATATAGTTTAAAACGTAAAAGGATTTAAAAATAAAAAGTTAGTATTTGTGTAAATAGGTGTAATTATTGGGTAATTGTTTAGTTTTCATCTTTGTTTTTCCTTAGACAAGACTTGTGTATCTTCCTTTGAAATATTAATTTCAAATATATTCAATATACCATTTTTCCTTTTTCTTGGTATGAAGATACTCAATAAACATTAACATGGTATGATTTTCAGTAGTTAAATATATTTAGATGATGAATTTTTTTTGTCTAACAACCATTGAATCAAGATTATTTGAATTACATGTAACAAGATTAAGTAATAGTGACATGACTCAGTCTTAAAGTTAATTATGATCTAAATCAAGATGGCTAATGTGAAAACCTCTCATCAATAAATTTGTTGGAAATTAAAAATGTTATTAATTCTCTTGCAGTTGTTGGTGTTGTAATATATAAGGAAAAATTACAAAGTGTTGAGATCCCTTTGATTCATGCTAACACAGCTTGTGGCTAATAGGGATTATTATAATATTCTATTTTAATCATATGATGAATATTTCTGATAAATTTTATTTTTGCTTGTTTAATGAGGACTAATATTAGTGAAATTCAGCGTAATAATTGAGAAGATGGTTCACTGATTGTTGTTTCCCCTATCTTGAGGGGATAAGATAAGAGCAATTACTTTTGGGTATGATTGGAGGTAAAAACTTGGAACATGGTGTGTTTCTATGTTTTAGTGTTACACCCGTACTTAATAATCTTGATGTGAAGGATGACCACTGCACGTAGTTAATGAATTCATCATCATAGGTTATAGGGAAGGTGCACTCATGCATGGTGTGAAGGTAAGAACCACAGTTGTGCCCGAAATTTTGGTGAAAAGTGTAAAAGGAAATTAAGAAAAGTAAAGAGGAAAAGGAAAAAGGACATGAAGACAATGAGGTGCTTCCTGGATGGTATATGTTAGACGCCATCTTATTCTATCACTAAGATTAGACTAAAGATAAAGCTTGTGGAACCAGAACGATGTCAGTCCCTTTTGTCAAAATCTTCATATGCAAAATCCCTTTCTGCCAATTTATTCTTGCTTCACATGTGATTTCATGCCCAAAAATTCGTTTGCCTATACCAACTCCATGTTGGAGCAGTTTCTTCATGCAGTGCTATGAAGATTCTTTAAACATGAAAAAAATATCTGTGTAAGCTTTAATACTACTGAAGATGTTGATCAATTAATGCTAGAATGTTTCAATTTAGTAGTCTACAACAGTCATATCTAGATGCTATAAAAGAGTGTTATCTGGATTGAAATTATTATTACAGAATATTGATATTGTTTTTGTTTTCTAGCTAGTTAGGGAGGGAGGGAGAGAGAATATGCTTTTTGGTGGATATACATGATTGGCATTGACTAGTTTGTCCAAACCTATTTGGAAAGTTCACTTGTTCTGTCCCACAAATTGGATTCTACTACACCTTCCCAAAACCATAACCAAAACCAGTATGTGTCCATGTTAGCCTCTTCTAGTTTCCCTCTAGGACATACACTAACAGTTATTCACTGTCTCTTTCACCCTTTTCTTTCCCACATCTTTTAACTAATGGACACAACTAATGGATGTAGGTTTTGCCAATCGAGGCATGATGCTGCATTAGCAAAGAAATGATTCACGTTTTGGAAACAACACCTGTGATATGTTTTGGTCACTTCGTGGCCTCAATTCGGCAATATATGCACACTTTGTTTGAGAAGTCACTTTCATTCATTTTTTTCTTTTTACAATTTCCTTTCTCCTATAGCAAGTTCATGGAGTGTTATCACTTGCCAAGTGAAAAACCTTGACAAAAATTGAAGACTATATACAAAATAATCACCAACATAATGACAGTGATTGTTCCACTCACTGTACGTACAATGGGACCTTCTGTCACAAGTTAACAAGTTCATATGAACTAACTTTAACTTGTTTTAAATTATGAGCGTTCAAAATTATTTTGGTTCTCATATGAAAACAAACAACACTAGTTAATATAATATTGCTGGCAACAAAGACAAAAGATCACAAATAACAAGCACCATTCTTCAGACCATAGCTTAGAAGCCCTCCGAGATGCTTTTGAATTTACTTGCATATCCAAAACCTTCTAACTTGTCTTCTTGTATGAGTTAACGCTAAAATAATCATCCTTCTTATGTTAAAATAATTATTTGACTGTCTACACATCAAACACAGCTAAATCATTAGAAAATTTTTCTGTAAAACAACAATTTTACTATTTAAGCTAGTTCACCTAACCTTATCTTGTGTTTATAAATGGGTTTTTCAAGGAGAATCTCAGTTCTATAGAACAATGAGAACTTATATCCATGCAATAGGGATGCTATGTAGTTTGTACTTGTGTAATCCTATTCCTTAATTAACGAAGCTGCTGTACTTGTTTTTCGATTATTACACGGATCAATGAAGCATGTCTGTCAGATTAATTTGAAAATTTACCCATCACTTTATCTAAAACCATATACTACACTACACATTTCTCTAGTTATATTGGTGTTTCCTGCCATTGAAAATAGTCCCTCTGACATATATCAATTTCGATAATAAGATAAAATAGAAGTTTCATTTGTTTATTTGTTGGGACATGAAATGAAATTTCCACTCTGCAGTGAAACTTAAAATATATGATGCTTCCAAAGAAGAACCCCCGCATTTTGTGTTGTTCCTCAGTCTATAGGGAGAATAACTCCACAAGGCATTTGTCAAATTTGTCACAGACTTATTTTTAAATAAAATGTCAAATTGAAGTTCAAATGTTAATATTCATTTTCCCTGTAATTAGTAATGCCATATGTTTACACATAATCTCCTTTATCAGGAAAATAGATAACGTTTTTTGAGAAAAAAGGTTTCTTCACTAGCCTATCAAAGAATTTTACTGGTCTTTTTCTGTAGCTTTCCTTGGCTCTGCTTTCCACCTACCCTCTATGCTAAAAAACATCAGAAGTCAGGTTAAGATATAATTCAGTGCGCTGAGTATCACTAGGTGAATCCTCTCCATTCCGCAATTTTCAACATATTAAATATGTTCATTTTGAGAATAATATAATAGCTTGTGAACAACGTTCCTTTGTCTCTTTTTTTTTTTTCATCTTTTCTCAGTTTCAGCTTCTTGTGAGTCTCCTAAGTTCCTTTTCTTTTCTTTCTTCTATATGTCTAAACAAGTGTGCAACGAAAAAGAAACTTTTTTGCCAATAGGTGTGTATGATTACAATAAGCAATAACTGGCCACCTTACGCACCCCAATCCTTTTCCTTTTTGTATTGGTTTTGGAACCAAAAAGGTCAAGCACCATTTGTAAATTAGTACATCTATTATTATATTTGTAGATTCTTTGACAAACGTTAGTCTATTTGATAGTGAAGGACAATATGGGTATCTCCCAAGTTATCCCTCAAAAAGCCATTTAGACAAAGAGAAACCCCACAACATATCCTCTATTCCTTTCAAGCATCCAATGTTCTTTATCCCTTACCTTTCATCCCTTTTGAGGTAAATCCATGCTTTTTCTTTCTTGCAAATTCAGAATCCATTTCGCTACGCTCACCTGTTTTCTCATCATTGATTATAATCGGTAAAACTTGATTAGTCTAAACTAGAAAAGTACATAAATAAAAATACAATGATTAAGCACTTAAGCAGGAGAAAAACAATTATTAAACAAAGTGCTTGATTCGTGATACACATGGAATTTACAGGTTATAGAATAATAGTAACCACTCTATGTATGCAGATTTTAACTTAGGCTTTCTAATACTGCACACAAATTGCTCCAATACACCTAAAAAATAAATAATATTCATTTACTTAGATCACAATTTATCTTTTCAACCAAAACTATATCAATATCTAATCTTGGTCCCAAAATTTGTTTGTCTTCACTTAATTCTATCAAATCAAGTGGCTTAATGTCTAAGGTATGATTAAATGAGGGGTGCAAAATGAGACAAAAGGATGGACAGACGGTCACCAACTCCCACTTGTTTTCCCAACAAGAGAAGAGAATGTTGAAAATAAATACGTTGCTATTCACATACATTTTCCACTCACGACCTTAACAGTTGACAGTGCCAGCACTATTTATTTTCTTCTTCTTGTTGGTCACACCTGGATCTGTAGCAAGACTTTAGAGCCAGATTTGTCCACTTTTTGAGGCTTTGACATTTTCCCCTCGTTCACCATTGTCAAAGTTATTCTATAAAGACATTGTTCTTGAGTTAAAGCACACTCCAATAACTCCTTTTCATGCAAATGCAAAAAGGTCATCCTTTCCAAAGGCCAGTAGTGGCTTAGCACTAGGAGTGAGAACTCAGGAGAGTCTTGATAGTGAAGGCTTGTTTGGTCACAAGACTTAATCTGTTCTCTACATTCGTGGTCATGTCATAGACACTTAACAGCCAATTATCACTTTGTGGGAACTTCCAGGAAAGAAGCTCTACTCTGCTGAAATGCAAATGGACATGTGATGTGATTTGAAGTGAAGTATTGGAATTTATTTAGCAGTCTCTGGGAACTAAATTTGGACTCTAGAGTCTTGACTAGTGTTTTTGGCTCATTTCTCAAGTGTGCTTCATCTGAGTTCTGATTTGTGAAGTTCCAAGGTAGGATGGTTCACGGTATCTTTGTTGCGTTTGTTTTAACACAGTTAAAGTTGTTGTTTAAGTGAATTGTCTGTTGTTTCTGCTTTACTCTGTGAAGAACTCTGATTTGGGTGGCTTTCAGGTATGGTGCTTGAAAGGGGTGGAGAAAATAAAATGCTGGGACTGAGATTTACTCCAAGGCATAAACGTTCAAAGAGGTTCCAATCTGTTTCTTATGTTTAGCCTTTAGATTCTTCTTTTTCTTAATAGTGTTCTTAAGAACACGTTATGAACTGTTGAACGACTAATAGTTGCTTTTACATTATCTTTGACGTGATTTTTCTTTAAACATGGATCCTGGATATGGAACCAAGTAGGCTCTCGATAAGGCTTCTTTGGTTACTTGTAATCATGCATATCTATAGCATATTTCATGATTCGGAACCATACGAGAAAGTTTTTTTCTTATATTCAGTGTGTTTACATGGCAGTCTTTCTGATAAGAAAAAAATCCAGGAGGACAATTCAGATCGCATTCAGGTCTCAGATCGCATGAAGCTGGTACACTCAAATAACTTCTTTCTATTTTTATTTTTTTTATCAATTATCTTGGAAATTTAAGGCACTACATGTAGATAGATAGATAGATACATTCTTTGCAGGCAAGAAGAGGCGTGTATGATGCTGAAAACAAATTTCATCATTCTTATTTTGACTTTTAGGACAAATCTTTAATCATGAATGATGTCAATGATGGCCCAAAATTTAATAATAACTAACTATGTTTCCAAAAGTTTAATGTAAGATGAACGAATGGAGAATTGGTTCAAAGCAAACAGTATTTTTTTTATTTCAATCTCATTAATTACATCCACTCTGTTCGGACTTTGATGACCTATTTTGATTTCATTCTCTGCAGTCCCCATGCACGACAAAATGTATTAACTTTCATGCCTAAGTATGGGTCTGGTTTGATTTGATTCCAGGACATGGGTTACCTCACGGAATGTGATAAAGCTGAGAAAAATCGAACCCCTACAAATGAAGTTCACAGTACTCTGAAGCAAGAGGTACAATATCAGAAATGCTGCTCATCATAATTCTTTTGATGCAGTTTCTGCTGCAATCGCATTTATTGCATCGTGGCCCTGTTTCCCATTTCTTTTTTTTTGTTTTTTTTTTTTTTTTTCCTTTTCGGCACACTGCATTCATTATTGAGTTTGCGCATCCCGCGAGTGTGACTTGGACCTTATTCTTTTAATCATGTCTATTTCATTCAAATTTATTTCTTTATTTATTGTGAAGTTACATTGTGACAGATTCTACAGCTGGAGAGAAGATTACAAGACCAATTTCAGGTCAGAGGCACGTTAGAAAAGGCACTTGGATACAGATCTTCATCCCTCGCTGACTCAAATGAGATGATAAAACCCAAGGTAGCAACAAGTTCAAGTAGTATCGGGTCCATAAAATATGCATATACAAACGCATTGTCATACATGTGTCTTGGATCATTAGATTATTGTGCAACCTATACATGATTATACATTGTTATGCATTTTTGCTAGTCTTAAATTTTTTAATAATTTTTTGTCTTCCAGCCAGCCACAGAATTAGTAAGGGAAATTGCAGTGTTAGAGTTGGAAGTTGTGTATTTGGAGCAACATCTTCTGTCCTTGTACCGTAAAGCTTTTGATCAACAATTATCTTCTGTATCTCCGACTTCAAAGGAGGAAAATATAAAGTTCCCTGTGACAACACATAGTGCACGATTCATCAATGTTTCTGTGCCTGAGGTCTTAACCAAGAGAGAATGTTCTACAACACCATCTAAAGACCATGAGTTTGAGACTCAGAGAAAGGAGAAAAACAGATATGAGCCTGAGGCTTTAGGGAAAGAATATAATGAAAATCTACTAGAAGAAAATCATTTAGATTCTGGGGTTTATCGTTGCCATTCCTCATTATCCCATTGTCCAGCGTTTACAAGAGAATCTCCTCTGGCAGAATCTTTAGCTAAATCTCTGCGTGCCTCTCATTCCCAGCCATTGTCCATGTTGGAGGTAAATCCAAGTCTTGTTTGAATAAAACTTTCAATAAACATTTATGAGATAAAAAATTAGGAAGATAAAATAAAATAAACTTATCTTCCTAATTAAAATCAGCATAGTTAAAATTAATTTATGAATTGAATTGTAGCATAACCATCATGAAATACTCGACTTTCATTGGATTTTGAATTTGGGTGCATGATTATATGTAGTATGCTCAAAGCTCTTCATCGAACATAATAAGTCTGGCAGAACATCTTGGTACCCGAATATCTGATCATGTTCCAGTAACACCTAATAAACTTTCCGAGGATATGGTGAAATGCATATCAGCTATATATTGCAAGCTTGCAGACCCTCCTGTGACTCATCCAGGCCTTTCATCTCCAAGTTCATCCTTGTCCTCAACAAGTGCCTTTTCCATTGGAGATCAAGGTGACATGTGGAGTCCAAGGTTCAGGAATAATTCCTCTTTTGATGTACGTTTAGATAATCCTTTCCACGTGGAAGGACTTAAGGAGTTTAGTGGGCCATACAGCACCATGATTGAAGTCTCATGGCTTTATAAAGAGAATCAGAAGTCTGGTGATACTGAGAAGTTGCTTCAGAATTTCAGGTGAGGCTTTTAGATTTGATTGAGATAATGAAGGGCTCACTTTTCAAGTATATATTAGAGTTGAATTCTTTGGTTTAAGGTGAAGTTTTTAATGAGCATGTCTTTTAATGTTGTTATAGGTCACTTATTTGTCGATTAGAACAAGTAGACCCCGGCAGGTTGAAACACGAGGAGAAGCTAGCTTTTTGGATCAACATACACAATGCTTTAGTGATGCATGTAATTATTACACTCTCAAGAATATATTTGCGTTATATTTTTCCCATTTGATTAGTTGGGTTATAATTTGTTCTTTTGTTTCTAATAGGCATTTCTGGCTTATGGGATTCCACAAAACAATGTGAGAAGAGCTTTTCTTCTGTTGAAGGTACACATTGAGAGAGTAGTTACTTAAAAATCATTAATTTAAGGATGAAACTCTTATGGCTACATGCTTGTTTGGTCGTTGCAGGCTGCATATAATGTTGGGGGTCATACAATTAGTGCAGACACAATACAAAGTACTATACTTAAGTGTCGGATGTCTCGTCCAGGACAGGTGAACCCTATGTTCTCAATTCCCTTCCCTATAGAAAACAAAAAACAGATAGAAAAATACTATTGAAGTGAAATTCAAATAATATGCTTTTAAATTTCCCCTCTACAACCAAAAGAATGTGTTGTTTTTATTCCAGACACTGGTGATTTACATGGTTCCTTCTTCAAACTTGCTTCCTCTTGTAGTGGTTGCGCTTGTTATTTTCTGCAAGGACAAAATTCAAAACCGGAGATAGACGACAAGCCTATGCACTGGAGCATCCTGAGCCTCTTTCACATTTTGCACTCTGTTCAGGAAACCATTCTGATCCAGCGGTATTCTCTTAATTCTTATTTTATGCAAGTCTTGACATTTATTTGGGGAATTCCTTATACATTGGCTAGTATTCAAGCAAAATCATTTTAGTAACATAAAAATTAAGTCAGTTGCAAATGTTGTTCACATGTTTTGGCAATGCCATAAACAATGCTTGGAACTTGAAAGTGTTTCTACATCTTTAAGAAAATTACTTTCAACTGTGTTTAACGGTTAACATGAAATGTACTGAGAAGTTGACTATCTCAGAGGATTCACACCTTATGTCCCCTCTTGCTATCCCCCAATTAAAATCTAACAACCAAACTCGCTTTCTGAATCTGCAATAACTTCCCTCTTTAGTTCGACTTTTTTGTTATAGATTGAGGGGTACAAATTGAAGGGCGAAAAAAGGACACAAGTTTTTATTTCAAACATGTTTTGCTTTCAATAAGATAAAGTGGATCATTCCATGTTAGTTGTAAAACCACGACACCATGTACTAGTCATTATCCTAACCAAACAAGTTGAAGGCAGGGGATTAAGAAATAAATATATGGACAAATAGATTAGGTGTACCACAAACATTTTAAAATTTTCATTTGGTTAACTGTGATAATGTTTGACAGGTACGTACATACACACCAAAGACAGTGTTACAAGAGCTAGAAGTTGCAAAGGACGAGTACATTCGAGCCAACTTCGGAGTACGCAAGGACCAAAAAATACTATTACCAAAGCTTGTTGAGTCATTCAGCAAGGACTCGGGTCTGTGCCCCAATGGTATCATGGATATGATCCTAGAATGTCTACCCGAATCCCTCAGCAAGAGTGTTAAGAAATGTCAGCTTGCAAAATCCAGCAAGTGTATAGAATGGAGTCCACACAACTTCACTTTTCGATACCTTATATTTAAGGATATGGTAAAATGATTGATTACTTAGCAGCATTACTTAGTGTGCCAATTGATGTGCATTGTTTGATCTGTGTAATTCTTTTGTACAAAGTAGAAAGGGTAAAATACAATGTGAAAGCATTGTACTACCTACTACAATTGAAGCGGTGTAAATATGTGTGTTGCTACAGCACATGTGTATGTTTGGTGATTGTCTAACATGATGCGACTGGGAGCTTAAAGACAAAACAAATGGTAGACGGCATGAACGTGACAGTGGGTGGTTTTAGACTTAAATGTAGTCAAATGACTTAGAAGGGGTAAATCCAAACCATGAGTGGTTTATTTTGTCAACGTGGTTAGTGTTCATCAGAAAAGTCTAAGCTCTGATTCTAGCTTGGAAAACAAGTGGAATTGAACATGTAGACCCTAACACGCTGAACAGAATAATTAAATGACAATTATCAAGAATCCAATGTATACGATGTCACTTGATCTACGAACCAAATAAATGACCAAAAATCAAATCACGCTGTTAGATTTGTGGGTTCACATGACAATCAAATGTCGGTCAATTATCTACTTGTCATTCCCTTGAGGTTTTCATAAAAAATAATAACATCAGAAATCAAGAATTAAATGCTATGATTTTTATTTTTATTTTTATTTTTGGTGAAAATGGTCCATGTTTAATACTAGGTGAATAGAGATTCTTTTTTAATTCACTTGCATGGCTTGAAATCCAAACAGATAATTAATTCCTCTGACTTTTTATTTGGGAAAAGGATGAAACTCCAACAGATCCAAATAATTTTTTAAAGGCCCACCACAAAATTTCTAAAGCAATGAAATCTATAAATCTTACTCAAGGTCAAATTCAAAGTTAATTTCTAATCAACATACAAAAGACAAAATAATTTTTAAATTCAATAAATAAAAAACTTAAAGCCAAATTACAATCATCCATACAAGTTGAATACAATGGCCCAGATTATATAAAAAAAACCCAATTAAAAGAGAGTAATCTCCGTATGAACGAATCTCTTGAAAGCTTTCAATATTCTCTCCAGTACGTGAGAGATCATATGAAAAAAGGTAAAAAAAATAAAAAAAAAACATATATTTTTATATCATAATCAAACGTGTACCTAGTTATTTGGCAACTACCATTGTTTTATTACATTTATAACTCATGCTCTTTTATGTGTTTTCATGGGTTGGCAAATACCCTTTTATGTCACTGACTTTTCGACCCAAAAATTTAGTGCTACACAAAGTCAAAATTTACATTAAAAAGAACGATGCCATGTGAAAACATAACTACCCGAAAACTATAAATTATGAGTAATCCTATATATATATATATATATATTATTTATTTTTTTTTTTTTTTTTACGATCTGAAGTTTTAAGAGTTGAAATTTAAATAGTTAATAATATTTAATTACATATATACGTAAAGATCGATGAGAATCATATGAGTGATGTTGCAAGATCATCTATAATTTCACAAAATTTGCCTCCTACTTAAAAGCATTAAAGTAGCAGAAAAATAACAAACACAAACTTGGTAAAAAAAACTAGAACTTGTAAACACGAAATGTCTTTACTTCATAATTGATCCATGACATTGCGCTGACTAGTAGAATTACTTGGCACACATGATGTGATAAAGTAAAAGGTAGAGTTAGGTTAAGTATGATTTGATTTGATGCATGGAAATGGAAATGGAAATGGAAATGGATGGTGGATGAATCAGTAAGGAGTCTCTCCAATGACGTTTCCCGGAGGGTCGTAGAAACAAATGGTCAAGCATGATTTCTCCTTCACACACGCGGCTTCAGCGCAACCCACTTCCGTCGAATTCCTCCACACCACCTGTGTGTAAACCCCGCACTCGTGCTTCCCCACGCACGTGTTGTTCGCCCGCACGTAGAACTCTTTCTCCTTCACCCACTCCTCAACCGCCACGCGCGGCGCCACCGCTGTCACTCCCGCCCATAGCTGGTTACCGCCGTAGTTGCTGCCGGTCAGGTTCGCGAACTCGCACCCCATTTTGTTCCGCTGGTAACGGACCATCAGACTGGAGGCGTTCCCCAGCTTCTCGCTCCACCTCAGAGGCTCCACACCCACTGCGGCTCGAGCCGCGTTGTGTGCCTCCAAGTACTCACTCGCGGCGGCCGTGAGAGGCGGCGGAGGAGGTGGATTGGGCGGCGCGGTGGCGGCGTGGGCGAGGATAACGAGTGTGAGTAGAGAAGCGAGTGAAAATGAAAGATGATAGAAGATATCCATTTGAGCTTGTGTTGTACTGCAATGGTTGGGTTGGAGATATTTATTGCGTTATGGTATGTATGACAAAGTTTGAGTCACGGACGTTGAAATTGTTGATGTGCAAGGAAGGAAGAAGACCAATAGGATTGAAGAGCCTAAACTAAATTTACCAACTTCTCCTTCTATGTCTGTTCCACTCGAACTCATACGTGTTGCTCATTGCTTCTGCATGTCACATTAAAAGAACAACCATTAATTGCTATAAAGTTGTCGATACTAGGAAATGTCAATGCAGTTGTCCCTAGAAAAAGGAAATATGGGCTTAAAGTTACGTTTGTTGAAGCCCATTTCAAAATTTTCCAACGTCGAAACAAAATTCTGCTCATGTGAATCTTTCTCACTGCATTTCTCCTTCACTAAAAAGAGAGCTATTCTTATTTTTCTTCCACGGAAATTACCATTTAACTTAATCTTCAAAATAACTAATAAATATATGTATATATAATTTAGGATGTGTTTGCATTGTTTTATTTTCACTTTCCAATACACGTTGAAAGGGATGGGATAGCAAATTTCATAGGAAATCGCGCTACCATTTGCAACCATTATACGGAAGCAACACCATCGTACGTGTAACAAACAATGGAGTTCAAAGTATCAATACAAAATTTAAGTATTAATCTTGTAAATTTAATTATGAAAGTTTTTTTTTTCTGCATATATTACTATTAGATTTTTCCAATCTTTCACATTTATCTATCCGTAAAATATCTTAGAAATGATGATTTGTCATAAAACAAGAAGAAATTTTTTTATCCTCCCCTATTTAAAATTAAAAGCAAAACTATGTTTAATAAATCCTAACCATGTTTTTGTTTTTTTGTTTTTAAATCTAACGTTAAAATAAAAACCAACTTAAACAATAAAATAATGAAAAACACAAGTCCCTAATCTGGTGGAATAATAAATCAGTATATTATATATATATAAAGAACAAAAAATATAATAAACAATTAAAAATTTATCAAACAGAATTCTTTAGAGGACCCAAATAAAAATAATAGTATCCTTCAAGCCTTGTGTTTATTTTCTTTTGATGGCATATCCTTGCTCCGATAAATTTTACCACATCCAGTAAAAAATTTAAAAAGTTCAAATATAAAATAAATAAATAAATAATCATATGAAATCAATTTTTCATGATAATAATGATAACATATGAAATTCTATAATATTTTTTTTTAAACGTACGTATTTTAGAATATTATTAGGTTAGATAATCATGACTTAGGTGCTCGATCCAACGAATATTTTTTTATCCAATCAACATAATAAAATTGAGTTTTAAATATTACTTTTGTGGGTCTAGAATTCTTTTTTAGAATATTTAATTTTAGGACTATATATTCTAGTATTTAACTTGGCTTGAGGTCAACGGGATTCAAATAATGATTTTGTTTGTCTTAAAGTTTATTCAGAGTGTTTTTTTAGGATTACAGATTCAATTGTTTATTTAAATTTAGGCGTTAATAGTAAAAATTATTTTCAATTAATAATTTTATGGGTCCAAAAGATTTTTTTAGGTTTCAAGTGTTTACTTTGTTAAATTTTAAATGCAAAATAGAAATTATGATCCAACTTTTTGATTTATTAGTGTGGTTAGATCTTCTAAAAAAATATAATAAATAATTAAATGATAATTAAAATTTATAATTAGTAGTCTCTGTTTTTAAATATTAAAATATTTTTATATAAATATAATATATTGAAAACATGATTCTTATTGTTTAAAAAAAATAAATGTATAACATATTTTATTAATTGAAATCACATCAAAATATTTTAGTTAATTATTACACCTCTAGTTTAATTATCATATAATTATAAAAATCTTAATGAACGCTTCAAATTTATTTTGATTTAATTAGGGTAGGATATTTATTTTAAAATATTTAAATCTTCATAGTGATAATATTGAATAATTTAAAATTTTAAAATATTGAATATTAATAATAATTATGTTAGATGCATTTCAATTTAACTATTAATTAAAATATAAGAAAAATAATTATAAGAAGCATTTTTTATTTGGATATTATATAATTATTAATTGTTTATTAAAAAAATATTTTTGATATATCTTTAACTTAGTTATAAGAAAAATCAAAATAATAAAAATAAATGTTAATACTTTTCATAGGTGTATTCGACTATCAAATTAAAATTTTGTTTGTAAATCACTTTTTTTTCTTTTAATGTTTATTTTTTTAATATTTTTATTAAAATAAATAAGGTGACAAATTATTGTTCTTTTTTCCTTTAAAACAGCATTCCATCACCATTTTGGTTACGACAATATATAAAATGAAAAATAAGATTAATGACGTACATTTTTTGTTATGATAATGTATAAAATGAAAAATAAGATGAATGAAGTAGATAATGAGATCCAAGGCTGATATATGTGTGAAAGCATCTAAAATTAAGTTAATTTTGAAGTTCAAGTCAAACCAATCATTATTATCTATTATTAGTTGAGATGTATATGTTGAGGTAAGATAAGTCACTTAAAGCATGTGATATAAAAATTACAAGGTATTAAAAATATATTATGTGACAACTATGTTAATATGAATCTAATAAGATCCTAAGTTTCATTAATAATCTTCCTCATGTAAATTAAAGTGTCAAATAATAAAAAATTGTTGATGTTCGATACAAGATTACAAATATATATGTCAAATGAAGAATATTTTTAGTAGTTATACTATAAGTGTAGGGTGTCAAAAATGATATAGGTACTTAAAAAATATCTAATAGAGTATCATAACAATATAACATACAAATATTATAACACATCATATTAACTTTTTTTTTTAAGATGTTTAATTAGGATAGACATAATATTATAAAAGTGACTGATGTATTAATAATTCCGTAAGTTATTATGTAAATATTTAACTTATCTTGTTTTTTTCTTTTTTACTCGCATGATTGTATTCTTTACATGGGAATTAATGATACTACAAGAAAAAAATAATATATCTTAACAATTATAATTATAAAAATGTAATATTATAATATATATATATATATATATATATATATATATATATATATATATATATATAATATTTTCAACGGTGACTAACGAGAATAATTTATAATATATTTTAAATTTAATAAATCTAGATCAAATAATTATATAATAAAAAAATTCTAAAATACAAAAAAAATGAATAAAAAAATATAAAAAATAATTTATTTATTAATTTTAAAAATAGTATTTAGTTTTAAAACTAAAAATAATTGGTTTGCTAATTGTTTTAAATTAGTTTTTACTTTTTTTACTAATGGATAAATATGTTTTTTATTTTAGTTTTATATTTTAATTAATAGTATATATCTTTACCAATAGTTTTATTATATTTTTCGTTGCCATCACATTATCCAAAGTCATATTCATTTTTGTTGCAACTTTTTATCATAATCATTAATATTTTCTTCTATTTAGAATATGATTTAAATTAAAATTATAAAAGAACTTTTTTTTAACTTATTATGAAAACAGTTTTGTAAAATTATTTTATAAAACTATTTTAAAAAATAGAAAATCCTAAATCACTACTTATTTACCAATTAAAAAGAACAATTAATATTTTAAAAAAATCATAATTTTATTTCTTTACATTAATTTTTAAACTTTAATTTCAAAATTTTCTTCACTCTTAGTTTTCGCAATTGTACAAGGCATTCCTATGGGACCTGTTTCTATTATATGTTTTGGGTATCCATTATACGTCTATGAGGAAGAAAAGAAATATGAGTATAAAGAAATTGTAAATCACTAATTCATGTACCTGAAGTATATTCTTATTTTTAATAATTTCTTCCACCAGATTTTAAAATTGTTTTTCCAAGAAAAGGAAAAAAATACTGTTTGACTCTCAAGTTCTCTTTATTAAATAATAATAATAATAATTATTATTATTATTATTATTATTAGAAATGTAAATGTTAAAGTGTTCTTCATTTTGATAATTATTTTCTTTTAAAATAATTTTTTTATCTTGTAATTTTATTATTTTAAAAATATATAAATCATAATATTTTTTTAATTATAACACTTTAATTTTTCTTTCTCGATACTATAAAAATACTTATAAAAAATATTATTATTATATTATTATTATTGATAAATTAATTTTAAATAAATCAATAGAAATATAAAACTAAATATAAATATTTTATTTTATTTTTATAAAAAAGAAAAATATTATGTAAAGATCTATTGGATATTAAAGAAAATATAAGAAAAAAAAACAGAAAAGAAAAAAAATGACATAGAGTTAAAAATATATTTCTTGATTTAAAAAAGGAGTTATATAAAAAGGAAATAATATATTTATTTTAAAAATAATAAGTTAATTAATTAAAATTGAATAATAAATATAAATATAAAATATAAATTAAAATAATAACTATAAAGTAAATGATAAAAAAAATAAAGTAAAATATACAATTTGTTACTATTTTTCTTATTACTGATACAAAAAATAAAAATATCTTGCACTAATTTTTTTACACTGATCATTCTTCACTTGGTCCCAACGAAATACTTGAAATCTCACATTCTTAACTCCATGAGAATGCAAATTGAATCCGATGAAATTTTCTACAACTTTTATTTGAGTCCATTGCTTGAATTAGTCAAGTACGTAATTCCATAAACTATTCTAAACGAATTGTTTTTATTATAGCAGTGGAATTTGAATTGAATTTAAATAAGTTTATTTCTATATGTAGTTCTCTATTGGCGAAACTATCATTGGAATTAAATAAAATATTATTAATAAATATAAAAGTGAAAAAAAAGATAAAATTATAAATATATAAATGAATATATTAAATAATAATTAAATTTAGGAGTTAAAAATTATAATAAGAGAGTAAACTTATTCCAATGATATGATTAAATGACTTTTTCAGCTAATAAAACACACTCTTGGCAATTGGTACCAACACATTCATGCCCTTTTTATGTTAATATCCATCAGAATGCAAACAATATAGAGATAATCAGTGCAGTTGTATATTCAGAAACATTATAAAAAATGTTTTAGAAAAAACAAACAAAAGATTCACCCAATTCCAAAACTTCGAACTCTAATTCAGGTAAATAATACATCTTTGAATATTAGACACCACTGTTTTCAATCGGATCGAGACAATTACAAACAAACACAGATGGAGATCTGTGAGAAAGGCAGGGGAATAACTTCAGATGCTGCATTTCAGTATCTCTGTGGGGGCACAACCACACCAATTCCCAGATTCTTCTTCTTTCACAACCAATTACTCTCACTTGGGCCCTTACTAGTACAAATCCAACCACCTATTATAGTTGTTATTCTCTTACAAGGTCCCACTCAAGTAAATCGATTGAATCGCAATCCAAATGTAAAAAACCCAAATAAAGTTAATAAAAGCAACTTACACGGTCACGGTTTAACGGCGTGTATCGGAGCCTCTGTTTGTGCGAGTAGGGTAATTATTGTTTGGGTTGGAAAGCGCTGAACCTGCTTTAACGGCGAGATCACACAGAAGATTGAGGGACAAGGGGGAGTGCGAATACGAGAGAGGGACAAGGAAGTAGATTCGCCCGGGAAGAAGTTCCTCCTCGTCGGGGACGCGTGGCATGCACGTGCCGATGTGCACAGATTCGGAGTTGCAGAGGTAGCAATGGGGGTTATCGGAGAGCACGGTTCTCGCCGGGATTGGTTTCTTGAACTCCTTGATTCGACCCGCCATGTCCATCACCATGATTGACGACGGTCTTCGGAAAGATTCCGACGCACGTGCACCGTCGCCACCTTCCTTCACCCATGCTGTTGTGATTGTGGTGGCGGAGGGAGATGATGCGCACGCGCCCATTGCGCTGAGTAGATGGTGCCGTTTCGAGATTTGTTCCTTCACTTCTTATTTTTTTTTTTTTTTTCTTTTTTTGGTATTTGGAACTTGGTTTGTCCTTGGACGAGGGATTAGAGTGACTTGATGCAAATGTCACATAATATAACATGGACCTTCAGCGTTTGACTTTTATCGTGTGCGCGTGCGCTAAAAAAATTGGAAGAGACTCTACATACACAATGAAAACAAAAATGTATTAAATGTTTGCGTTTAATGCATTCATTTTTAAAGTGTATAAAATTACTAATAAATGCTGAGAATATTTATCTTACCCTGTTATTTTTGTTGTGCTCAGTTATAAATAAAAATGTTTTGGGAATTTAAATATTAATATATTTTGACTACTTTTGTCCTATTTTATAATACATTATTGACAATATATCCTTCGTTTAATTGAATATAAATAAAGTTTAAATACTTTTATCTTCTCAATAATACATTATTGATATTAATAATTTCCAATTAATTAACATTTTTAAGGAATATTTGCTATTTTATATTAATTTTTATTTCCTTGTATTTTAATAAAAAAACTTTATGTTAAAGATACAATTAATAGAATTAAATTATATTAATAATTTAAAAGTTAGTTAGTTTTTTTAATTAATTTTAACTCAATAGGTTAAGAAAAATGTACAAATAAACTTTCTTAATTAATGTAAAAGTTACATATTTTTGTACAATTCAAATAATACTACTACTAATAAAAAATAATAAGTCATTGTCTTTTTGAAATTCAACTAGATCGACTAGGTTGATTGAAAATAGACTACTGACTATCTATTAAGTAAAAAGGAAGAATAGCTCTTTTAAAATTGATGTAAAAACTCAATTTGAATCAATATTTTTTCAAAAATCCCATTTTATATTTTAATATTAAACATATATTTAAATTATATCTTTAAAAACATATTGTTTAACTATGCATAGCAATTTCTAATTTTGAAATTTTAATTTCTAATAACGTTGAATTATTTTATTACTTAAAATATTACTACTTATCAGCAAGCAGTGACGAATTTTTTTTTCATAATCTATTTGTATATTTTTACGTTTGGTTATAATAATAGTTAAATGTATTTATTCATATATTTAGAATTGTGATTTTTTATTTAATTTATTCTTATAAACATTATAATAAATTATTAAATATATTAAAATAATTAAATATTTTATATTTTTTTATATTAATGTTTTATTATTATTTAAGAATAATATACTATTTGATTATCATCAACGTCAATCTTATGTCACAATAAATTTGTTTATTGTGAAATTAAATTTTAATTTACACGTTCAACATTTTTATTTATTATGAATTTTTATTCTACGAATAAAAATAATTTTGTATATAACACAATACTAAAATACAAACTTTTTTACTAAAAATACATTTTAAAAAGTGACAAACTATCAAACCATATTTTTTTTTTATGAAAATCCGACAATTTAGTTGGATTTTAACTTTATATTACATTAAGACTGAATATATATAATACCCACTATTAATCAATAATGTTCACTCGTTTTGGATTTGGATGAAAAAAGAAAAAACTATTTAAAAATGTTTACATAATTAAAATTAAGCTAATCTTAGTTATAAGTTTTATATCGGAACATAATTAAAATATTTTTAGGATGAATTTTAATTAGTTTGATGTAATTTTTAGAAGACTTTATATTTATCCCACTCATCTAACAACTTCATCTAAACTTTTATCGAGACTTTTTAACAATCTTGATATTTTTTTGGTTCTCAACCTTTTTATGCTATGATCACTGCAAACCTATTCCCTCTCTAGATAATATAAATAATGTTCTTATGTAGTGCTTCATAACCTTTGTTTTTTGAAGTCATTGTATAATTTTCAATAAAATACAAATATTCATCTTTAATATTACTAGCTACGTGATATAAACAATAACTTTTTAACATATTATTCAATTTGTAAGCAAGAATGAAAACATATAAACGTATGTTGTAAAGTTTTTTTCTTCTATTCAATCTTTATTACTTTTTCATTGAATCGTGTAATTTTTAATGTTATTTAAAAACTGAGTTTTTTATTTTATTTTATAAACATTTAAAGTTTTATTTGCTTCATATTTGTTAGATATTGAAAAATACATTCATGAAAATAAAAGAATTAAATATATTTTTATCCTATTGTAATTTTTTAAAATTAGTTTCCGTCTTCATATTTTAAAAGTTAATAAATTAGTCTTTAAAATTTTAACAAAGTATATTATTTTTAATTAATTTTAAAATAATAAAATTACATTTATTCTTTTTACCAACTTTTTAAAGTGAAAATTTATAGTTAAATTTTAAACTTATGTATTAAAAATAGTAAAATCACGTATTTTTAAGTTAGAGATTCAAATTAATCAATTTAAAATATAAAATAATAAATAATTTTGTGAATATATATATATATATATATATATATATAATATATATAATATTTTCGTAATAAAAATACAAAATCTTAATTGTGAAAATTTTTAAAATAGTCATAAGATAATCTTTAAAAGATTTAAAATTTTGTTTTATTGTCTAGATTAGTACATCCCTAGGTTTAGGTCTGACTCTAAATTCTCAACTGTTTGAAATTATTAGGTTGAGAAAGATTCCATGAACTTTTCTTTCCCGGCACTCAATGAAAAACAATGCTAAGAATTGTATTGTGTTTGACTATATGTAATTAAAGTCCAAGTGTGTTTCGAAATCTGTAGATAAAAAAAATAAAATCTGAAATATATTGTACTTTTCTTTGATCTAATATTTAGCATGAGAAAATTGAAGGAAAAGAAACAAATGTCAAATTTAAGTTAAAATAATAAGTTTTTTTAGTTACAATAAATTTTAATATTTATCGACGGATTTTCGACTGACTAAAAATTTATCGAAAATTACGTAAATTACTTGACAGATTGTCCGTCGGTAATATTTTTATTATTTATTAAATATTTTAATTATATAGATTTCAACTTAGTACTTTAGAGTTAGTAGACCGATACTCCAACCACTAAGCTTACTAGAATTTTTTGATAATAGTTTACAAATAAATTATATTTATATATTTATATATTTATATATTTACATATTTATATTTATATATTTATATATTTATATATTTATATATTTATATTTTTATATTTTTATATTTTTATATATTTATATATTTATATATTTATATATTTATATATTTATATATTTATATATTTATATATTTATATATTTATATATTTATATATTTATATATTTATATATTTATATTTATATATTTATATATTTTTATATATTTATATATTTATATATTTTTATTTTTATATATTTATATATTTATATATTTATATATTTATATTTTATATATTTATATATTTATATATTATATATATATATATATATATTTATATATAATTAAATATTTTTATATATTTATATATAATTAAATATTTATTTTTTTAAATTATTTAATTGAAGAAATTATTATAAATTAATTTAATTATGATTAAATTAAATTATTAAATAAAAAATATTTAATTTTTTAATTAGTTGAATATTTACTAATTGTTAATTTACCGATCGGAAATATTCGTCGATAATTTACAGATGAATTTACCGACGGATAATTAATTATTAATTTATCGATCTAATTTACTCGATGGATATATCCGTCTGTAATTAATTATTAATTTATTGACGAATTTACCGACAGATATATCCGTTGGTAAATTCATCTGTAAATTACTAACTAATTTATCGACGAATATATCCGTCGGTAACTAATTATTATTTTAGCGACAAATATATTCGTCGATAATACGCGATTTTCTTGTAGTAGATTAAAAATATATTTTATTTTTCTTGCCCCCAACCACACCTTTAAAAATGAGTAGTTACATTGAAGTTTGCTATTGATTTTCTTTACCTTGGGAAATTTTTTATGACAAAGTATTTGTTTAACTCTTATGAGGCAAAATTTGAACCATTCTTTTCTTTGTCATATAATGAATGTTTGTGGGAAATAAGAATGCATTTTTTGATGATATAAAGAGGGAAAGTGATAAAATGCAGCCACAAATAGTGATGTATAATATGTGGTGGTGAGTGAGTGAGTGAGTGGTAGATTAGAATAAGTTTAGCATAAGAAAAGATAGGTAGCCATTAGCCATTAGGCGATTCCACTAAGAAAAAAATGAAGACGAAAAGCGATGGAGTTGATTATGCATGTCATGTGCAAATTGATACAGGGATTGGCATACATACGTATCTAGGCCTTCCAAAAGGAACTTTATCAATCAATCTACAGTATATGTGTACACCTTTCTTTTCTTTCCCTTTTCCTTTCACAAAACAAGTTGCCAAACTTGGAAAATCATTTCTTAAGATCGAAGGATTTCTTTTAAATGGACATTGGAAAAAAAAAACTAAAACTAATGCCATTTCTGAAGGAAGAGATATCAATCATCAAGTGTGTTTAGAAAGTTATTTAAAACATTACGAGTAAATAGTATAGGCTACATAACATGGGAAAATATCAACCATGAATATTATGGTATCATCAAATATAAATACGTTACAAGGCGAATTTAGCTATCTTAAAAAAAAATCACAAGCAAAGTAAAAAATGATATAGTTTAAATTTTAAATTAAAAGCATTAAAATTATAAAAAATATAAAATTTAATTTATTATTTATTTTCACTATAATTTAAATAATTAAGAAAAAAGTCAAGATCTTGTGATTTGAAGAAAATATATTATTTACTTTAATACCTTTTAAATAGAAATGAAATGGATAAATTAAGTAATTAAAAATACTTTTTCATGTTATTAATACAAATTCAAATTATTACTATCAAACTTGTATCATGCAAAACCTAACTGAGAGACAAGAAGAAGAAATAATAAAGTAATTGGAGATAATAACAAGCCAAAAGTCTCTATCTTTAAATCGTGATTTATAGTTTAGAGAGATAGGGATTAAGTAAAAGTCTTTTACTTTTTCTTTAGATAAAAACATTTAATATTTGAAATTAGAAAATATTGAATCACCATTTGTCAACTTAAATATCGTGTACATGTACAACAATGTTTACTATTTGGACTAATTAAACGGGGTTTGAATTTTTTTAAACGTGGTGTTCTACAGATTCTACTTTTAAAGATATCTGTGTAGGTAAAAGATATTATAAGTGCGAATGATACACAAGAAAAAACTACAAACCATTAAAAAAATCTCTCTTTCTCTATATATAATCATGACTTTATCTATAGAAATTAGATGCATGCTAGAATAACTTATTAAACTGATTGAGTTAGACATCTTAAATTATTAAATTAAATAGAGAAAAGAAAACTTTATACACTTTACTTGTTGTACAAAGAAACTATTAAATTTTATTTTACATTTTATCAAATTAGTGAATTTTATTGGTTATTTAGATAAATATCTGTAATTTTAATTTTATTCTAATTTTTTGTATTTTTTATAATATTTTTTCTGACAGGGTGAATTAAATGATTTGTAAAAAATTTACTTAAAAATAGAACGTTGACTTGATAAATTTATCATTTAAAATTTAGTTTTTAAAAGCGAGGTTTATAGTTTGTTTGATTTAGTTTAATGGTTTTATTTTTTAAAAGTGGGTTTAGAGATAATTTTTTTAAAAAATTCTAAAAATAAGTTAGAAAAAAACATTTGACAAATCTATTTTTAAAGATAAAATAAATTACATAAAAGAAGAAGAAGTGAAGAAAAAAAATCGATTTTAATAACTTCGAATTAATTAAAATACTGGTGAGCCAAATAAAAAAAATGCATATATGTGACAAAGAAATAGAGTTTTCATAGGGGAAAAAATGATTTGATTAAAGTGATACGAAAATAGGGCCCGTGATGTAAACTCAGGTAAAAACTAGAAAGTAGTACCTTCCTCGATTATAACTGGTCAATTTAAGTAGGGATTATGTGGTGAAGGGTGCAACACTCATAGGTTTCATATAGTGTAGTAATTCTACTGTCACAATTTAAGAGAGATTTAAAAAATCATATATATTTTGTTATAATTTTAATATTTAACCTATTTGAGTGGTTTGGCATGTACCAACTCATAGAACAGATCAATTCAAATGGTTTAACAAAAACCCATAATATTAATTAACATCCTGCTCATTGACCAACATGAAATGTCATGCTTGACTCTCAACTTAGACTTTTCATTTTTTTTTAACAAAGTGTGGTCGTACTAATAGGGATGGAAAAACCTATGACACCTCAATTCAATCAAATTGCACTTTTGCCCCTATTTTCTTGCCCTATATACCTTCAAACTTTGACTTTCTAGAATCAACTTGGAAGACCACCAAATATTCGTGGAGTTTTTTTTTTATAATTTTTTTTCATTTATAATTAGTTCCAGGTTTGGTGATAAAATAATGAAATTTAATTTATTTTTTATAAATAAAATATAAATCTGTTGTATTTTAGATTTTACCACGTTATTATCAATTAAGAGATATTTATTTTAATTATATAAAATCGATTTAGTGTAACTATTTATATTTTTAATCTATTTAAATTTTTTTTTAGAAGATTTTTTCACCGACACGTTCTTATATTTCAAATAAACTTTGTTTATATTCTTGATTGATCATCTTCATTCAAATTAGATCTATTATTGTTGATAAGAAAGGCGACCCAAGAGATAGACAGGGACTATGGTTCCAAAAACAAAAATTCTTTTAAATTTTATTGAAAAAAAAAATGTTATGATCCAAAAAAAATTATATGTCCTAACCTCCTTGAACTAATTTTTTTAGTTTCGTGTCCATTAATAAGAATTAATTACATGTAACATATATCTTGAGATTCTTAAATATGATGTTTGTTTCAATTGGGAAAGTCAGGGTTTTGTATTCTTAACCTAAAAGAAAACAGATAGATGTCAGGAAGTTAACCTGATTTAGTTCTTAATTGTAATGTTTTCAGTTTACTTTAACTTTATAAAAAAAAAGTTATTTGTTTTAATTTAATAATAGTAAAAATTACAATGGTTAAGAATTAAAGTAATTTAAAAAATGAATTTACATAAAGCAAAAAGTGATTGCTAGGTGGTAATATGTGTTTTGTGGTTCATTATGGGCGAATCTGAGCACACAGGAAACAGGCACTTGCTTCTTCAAGTCACCCACTGCAACCCCACAAATTTAACGATATCCGTGTTTAATGATTTATCAAGATTTGGGGTTTCATTAGCTGGCTTTTCTTTGCAATCAGACGTTTTCTAACCTAAAAAACTATTCTAATTATCTATTCTTTCTTTGCTGCAACAGTGAAAGTCCAACCATACTCAACCCTAAAAAACCAACTAATAACATATGTAACATAACATTGCCAATTATGATATATATCTTGATGCCTTAACCAGGCGTGATCAAAATATGAATTTTGGTTTTATCAAATAGCAGCATTCAGCTAAAGTCAGGATTCCAAAGTTCAACATATCTATCTTCACTAGACCATTATCTTTCAACCCAAACATACACATCTTTCGAATTTCATATCATCCACTCATGTTTTTGAGTTTAATTTGAACACAAAAGTCAACTAGGTTATGAAGGAAATTAAAATGAGTATATGGAATCCACCAAAGTTTACAGTATTCACTTAAGTCACGAGGAAGGACCCTACAATTTAATAATTTGAAGGGAAACAACATCAAACATTCTACCTGCGTATTGTCAACATAATTAATCAAACTCCCACCCACAAGCTCACACCGTCACTAATTTACAAGCACAGTTGCCATTATAGCAGCTGCCTCCACACTCCAAGAGATTTCGCTGAGAATGTGAGTCCCATTTTCTATTTATTGACTTTTTCTCGTTACATAATAAGATGATAAATAAAATAATAATATAAGTAATAATTTATATATATAACAACTTAAAAAATATTTTATAATATAATTATTTTAACTTAAAAATATATATATTAAAAAGATCATACGTAAACCAGCTAATTCTGTCTCATCTTATAAACGTACAAGGTAGGAAGAACCTAAAATATCCAGTCAGAGCCACGCATTTTAATAACAAATTTTACTTGAATTTATAAATATGCAACAGATGCATTGTGCGGGTGAGATTATAACTGTATCGACGATTATTTCTTTTTGTTTTAGGTAATATCCTTTAACATTCTCGTACTTTTATCAAATACAATATTCATTTCTTTTCCTTTGGGAAGGACTTGGCTTTAATCCATTTTAATTTTACTTTTATATTTAATATTTTTATCACTTTTTTTCTAAAATCACGAACACCGTAAAGCTATTGCAAACAATAAAGCTCTCTTATATTTAATGCAACTGCATATCTAAAGAAAAATAAAATCAAAATTAGTCATTTCGGTACTGAATAGAAATACAATCCACTTAGAGACATTGACAGGCTTAAAAAATAAGTACGCGCTTAATCGATTTGGAGAGTTTATATAAGAGATTTTAATTGAAGACATATTTTTAGAATTATTAATTTATATTTGCTAAAGAAACGAAATGTTATTTGCAAACTGCAATCTTGAATTTAATTAAAAAAAAGTGTATATTTGATTTGTTTAGTTTTGAAAATATTGTTGGAAAATTAAATTGGATTTGGCGTTTGGGAGCGGAGTCATAAATCATGGTATGATGCCAGCTGTGGAACGCAGAGCATTCCATTCTCCATGCCCTAAACTTGTGAAATTAATTAGCGAGAACCTAATATGTAATTAATCTACCAAACTTTGGGACCTCGCTCTCACCATCACTCCACACTCCACACAGAGGCAACCATATTGAGGTTGAGGTTGGGTGAGTGTAGTAGAGAGTGCAGTGGTAGTACCTCCTCTCACTCCTCTCATTTCCCATTCTCACCACGCCAACTCATCCACGTCACCATATGTGACCACTCAGGATTGTATTTCATTTTTTGGTGGTAGGCAAAGGTTAATAATTACCGTACGACGACGAGCCTTTATTACAGCTGTAAACAATTCCACATCCCAACAAACAAACAGTACTCACCTAAACCCCAACCTGCTCACTCTGACTCATTTTATTGGGTCCAGCATGCCCTATCATTTGTACCACTCGGTTTACACTCCACACAAAAAATGGGGATATTTCATTGCCTCCACCTCAACCACAACCATGATTTCTTCTCCGTCTAATTATCGTCCATGTTCCTCCTCAATCAAATTATTGATATCTTTATCGAATTATATATAATGACCTCAACTGTCAACCTGCACCAATTGGATCCATATCAAAAGTCCAAAACCAGGAAAGAACATATTACATGCATAATTATATTTGTTTGTCCCATCTCTTTGGATTTTACCCTTTAACAAATGCCCCAGGATTGGATAAGGATAAGGCTAAGTTGGTTATGTTAGGATAGAGCCCTTACCAAAAGCTATAACTTTTAGTCATGCTCTTTTTACGTAAGAGTAGCCCATTCGGCCTTCGCCACATAACAATTAATGTTACTTGTAACAATCTCTCCCTCAGCAATTATTCTACGAGAAATCTCACTTGAATTGTGACTTGACCCACCTAGCCTGCGTCACGAGACAATTGTGCAACCCGCAACAATCTCCCCTTACAATTGTCCAACAGGAATCAAACTCGTAAGCTTGGTTCTGATACCAATTATTAGGATCGAACACTTATTACTATCCAAAAATTAGCAAATCTTTTTACTTACAAGTAATATCCTTCTGACTCGGCCCACGTCACACGATGCTACCTGCAACACGTGAACCCATTCAATCATAATTGCCTTTGCTTATTTAACCCTTTCTCACTTACCTATCCCAAATATATCTATTCCGTCGTTTTTCTCGTCTCACCTTCCTTCTCAAATTCCTTCTCTCATCCTATAATCTCAACTCATTCTTGCTTTTCTGTTTTTTATGCTGTCCACTACCACCTCCTACTTTTCTCACAACAACGCCCAATCCTTATCTTGGTTGCATAGTATTTAAATGAAAATATATGCAATTGTGTATAAGGCTATTTATTAATCCACTAATGTCCCACTGTTCACACCCATGTCATATATACCAATTTCTGAAATAATGGCTTAGATCTAAGTTTGTCAACACAAAGTATAATTCAAACCAATTACTCAAATTTTCTATTAGGGTTTCAGACCATGTCAATAAATAAATATCTTTCATGACCCAGATAATTTGATGTCGTAAGAATGAAAATGTCTAAGAACTCATATTTTCATGCTGAAAGTTACGATTTTGTGGTCAAAACTTAAAAAAAGGGAACTCGTGTCAATAATAGAACGGAATATGAATGGATATTTAATATCCATTACGACTTCTCTCCAAGAATGTAATAGTTTCCATTGATCCCTAAACCATCTCTACGATATCCAAAATTTTATATTACTTTTTTTCTCCTTTTTGATAAAGGTATTATGTACAAAGGAACAAAATCACCGGCGTATATATTTTCTACCGAAACTACCCCTACTCCGGAATGGAAGTCAACAACGCTGCAAACCTCCCCTTTCCGGCTCCGGCGATGGCCCTTCCTCTCCTATGTACAGTACCGGCGCCGACAGCGAGTGCGGGAGACACGCGCTTAGGGTTAGAGTCATGTTCGTTAGAGAACAAAGTCTGTTTGCGGCGAGAGCCGCATTTATCGGCGGTTTTCATTAGCGCGGAGCTGGCCTTGACGGCCAATGCAGCCATCTCGTGAGGCTGCAAGCGGTGATTCAAGCGACTCAAGGGAAGGGCAAAATAGAGCTGACCGGGTTGCAGCACTTGGTCCTCGTCGATGGCCGAAACGACGTCGTCGAAGTCCATTTCGTCGGAGTTGCATATGAAGCACGCGGGATACTTCTGCAACAGGAACGATACCTTAACCGGGTATGAGAACTCCTGCAACTTGCCGTCGTGCAGAATAAGCTTGGCCGTGGCAACCTGGGTTGAATCGGAGGAGTTGCAGTTTCCCATTGGTTTGACCGAGTGAGCCCGGTGGGTGTGAGTGGGTGAAAGCGGGATCGGAACGAGGAGGAATCGTTGTAATTAGTATTTTGGAGAATGAAGAAAAAGGGGAAAGAATATATATAGGAAGCGAAATGGAGTACTTTGCCACGTCGGATTTTGTTTTAATTTAAAAATGATGTAATTCTTGAACAGTGGGAATGGCTTTCCAGGCTGTAAGTTGGTGTTGACAGGTTGTAGTACTTGCTCGCATTAGTGTGCCAAACTGACCCTATTCACCGGATCGTATACATATTTACCACCCATGCCACTGCGTTTCTTTTGCCTTAGTTTTGATTGCAGCAAGTAGAATAAAACTTGTTCAATGAACCACAATACGAAATCTAACACGTGAAAATAAATCTCTGGCTCTCTCGCTATAGTCGCTATGTGCATTATGAGCACTTTATTTCATAATGACGATGTTGAGATATTTGCCAGACCGACTTTAGTGTTCTTTCTGTTTTTCTTTTTTATTAAATCGTGAAATGTGAGAGATCCCGGTTTTGGCGATTTCACGTTGAAAATTAGACAAGAGTTAGGGCAATATTAATGCTACCATATGAAAGACCAGTTCTGCTTCTCCTCTCCTCTCCTCTGCTGTTGATTCCAGACCCATCATCGCTGATCAAGTTACATACTATCAACTGTTGTGTCATTTATTTGTGCAACAAGAGACGAAAGTGGCACTGTGCTGCATGATGAAGTTGGAGTATAATTGGGGAGGGGCAATAACACAAATACCCAAGTGTGAGGAGATTGGCTTCAGAAGAAGACGTGGCAGGTGGAGAAGTGTCTGGTGCCTCGGTGCAAGGCAGCTAGGAAGCCACGTGGAGAAAAACACATTGGGAGTCGTAAATCAGACAAATAAAACGATACTAACAATAATTGATAAAGTGTAACATAAACAAAATAAAAATAAAAATTTATGATGAATAATAAAATAAGATTGTAGGAGCAGAAACACTCCGACAGAAGCTGGCGTAAGGTGATCTGGGTTGAACCCCCAGGCCCCAACCCCCTGCAAACCAGAACCCATTCCTGCTGCTACTTTGCTTCTTTCTCAGCATCTAATATATTTTTTTATGTGTCAAAACAAATTCTCTCACTATTCTTTCGTTATTATTAATTTATTATTTTTCTATTCTCCAATACTGACACCAAACATGCTACAGGGAGTAAGAACCACACCAACCTTCATTCATTTTCTTCACTATTTCTTCAATGTTATGCTTAATCTAATCAAGAAATTCTTCACAATGAAGTAAAGGGAAAGTACAGTGGTGCCCCCTTTTATGTGGTTCTCGGTGGGGATCTAAAGTGAAGTGATCTTTTTTCAATGTATGTAAGTAAATTGGAGGTCCATGATGTTGTTCAAAAGGACTTGTCTTTCTCTTCCTTATAATATTTGGTTGTTATGTTAATAATAATGGTCGTGACATGACCCACCCTTCAAACAAAACCATTGCATGAAGCTTCTTCACTAATTCCCTTCCCCACTCAATCATACCCTGTATTGCGAAACAAGGTCCACCTCGATATACTTTTCTTTTTAGTTTTTCCAAGTCATATTCCTTTTACACCTTTTTCACAACGCGTCACTACAGGCCAAATGCAAAACTGTGATCCCATGTTAAATTCATTCATTTATTAGGTTTGTAGATTTTGTTTCAATATTTTAAGATGTGTGCTCATAATTACAATACTTTTTAAAATATATTTTTCACTCTCTTTATTAAAAATATTCTTTCTTTTATCAAAAGGTAGTGAGATATTCGTTTCAATATTTTACTCTTAAAAAAATCTCATTATTAATGCATTTAGGTATATTTTTAATAAAAAAATACCTTTGGATAAGCAACAATTTTATAGATTTTTAATTTTGTATTAACTTTTGTCAAAATTTATTTATATGATAAGCTTTGTATGGATTAATTAATAAAAAACTGATTGATGGTTGGAATTTCATTTATTATAATAAATATTTGATTTAGTAGTAATAATTATTTATTATTAATAAATATTTTGTTGAATGATAATCCACCAATTCTTAGTTTTATCACGATTTTATAATTATTTAAGAGGTTGAAGTGGTGATTTGATGAAATTATTATGCTTAATTTAAATACGAAACACAGTAAAGATTTACAGAAAAATGTATTCTAACATTCAAGAACTACACTACTATTGAGAGAGTATGAATATATGAACATTTTGCTTATTGCGTGTTGGTAAAATTGTTAATTGACTCACGTAATTTCTAAATTTGACATTTCTAATGTTTTAATGCATTGAATGTAACCTTTTATTTAAGGGGAGGATTAAAATACACCAAGAATTAGACATTGATGCTAAACTTTTAATGGAATTTCCTCTTATCTATTGTATTTTCTTTTATCTTCCAAAATGTTTAATGAGTTCATTACGTTATGGAGTGATGAATTCTGATATGAATATCTTTTGCAATTTGAATTCTCTTACAATCTTAAGTTTCAGACTATCCATAGTAAAATTTGTCAGAGAAGGTTATCAAAACTTTCTTGTGTGAGAAATTATTACATGATTGACTATATATGCGAGTAATCAATATATATATTTATAAAATTTATAACTATAATTTCGGACAGTTTATAAAATTTGACTATGTAGAAACTAATTAAAATTATATTGAGAAATATTTAATTTCGCTTTATAAAATTGATTTGTAAGATAAAATTTTCACCTAAATTATATATTATTTCTCTTCAACTAATATTGTTTAAAAGTAGAAAACAATCAATGAGATTTTTTTGTTTGGATAAATTTTTACTGATAATAAATAACGTCTTCCACAAAAAATGTATTGTATTATTCATATGTTTCGAGCTTGTTTCTATTTTTATGTTTCAATGATTTGATAAGGAAGATTGATGTTGTGTTATTTTTCACAATTGAAAAGTTGGTGTATATTAGATATTAAACAACTTATTAAATTAAATTAAATTATTTATTATTATTCAAAATATCACAATTTGAATTTAAAGAGACTTTGTTTTTGTTTCCTCTAAAAGTGGATTGCTCCAATGTCTATGAATTAGAAATAATAGATTTAATTTTTCTTTTCAGTTTAATTGAATACTTAGCATTAAGGTAGTCAATTATGAAAAAAAAATATACAAGTGAAAATTTGAATTTCACATAATGAATTATCATATAATCATAATAAATTTAGATTGATGTTGAACACTTGTGAAACTGATTATTTCAAAGTTAATAAACTTTATAAAAAAGTTATAACCAATTATTGAAAAGACATAATTAGTTTTGTTTGGAACACAATTGATTATGTTGGAATTTACAGTACTTATAGTTTTGTTAAATTATAACAATTTATTTTTATAAAAAATTAACAATTAATGATATTTTTTTATAATCATTTACTATTAAATTTTTGTGTGAATATTTTTTTAAATTGAAAAAAAAAACAGTTATATAAATATTTTTTCTAATTTTAAATAATATGTGTGTGTGTGTGATTACTAAAAAGTAGACATTGGAGGAAAATCTATCTGCAGTGTTCCTTAAGTTTTCCTTAAGTTTGAAGGTTTAATTGTGGCACGTTTCAGGCATGAATTAATAATGGTGGGGGAGGGAGAAGGAGAATCAATAGCCACTCAAATTATAAAAGGACAAATGGTAGAGCCCCATATTTATAGATACTACCTACCTCAATTATTTATTAAAATTATTATTTTCTAAAAAATATATCATTAAAAAAAAAAATTTGACAGCGTAATTATTGCTTTTGAAAATGGGAACTGTTATATTTAGATTTTATAGGCACCAAATTTCAAAATTTATATAGATTATTTGAATTTTATCCTTATATTGGTGGCGGTGGATGCATTCTAAAAACAACAGCATTGTCTTGGTCCATTTTTATGACTTTCCTTTTGAATGTTTTAAACCCAAAGTTGAATGCAACTAAGTAATATATTGAAAACTGGGTCACATACACACAATTTAGGTTTCTTATGTTAGGGTTTGATAAATGTCCCCTTTTAGAAATCCTTGTAATATGATTAATGTTGAATTTAACTCATGCTTTCCATCAAGGGTTCACTTCTTTATCTAACGGGTTCATGATTCAACTATAAATTTGGAAAACTTGGTGGTTTGATTAGAGATGGAATCCCTCACAATGTATGCTATAAATTTAGGAAATGTTTCCCATAAATAAGAAAATGTGTTTTTCTTTATATCTATATAAATTCAGCAATTAAGGAACTGAGATGTTGAGTTGGTTCAACAGATTAACCTGTCAATGACTAAACTTTAATTAATTAGTAGATTGATTGTTAATGAAGGTTGAGTTATGTGCTATTAGTAAAGACGGAATTTATAGTGAATGATGTTTTCATTTTTTCTAGAAAATATGTAAAAACAATATATTTTAAATCCTTCAATTGTTTTTGTTGGTTCAAATCATCATAAATTCAACTTAAAAAAATAAATAAATCTAATATTACTTATAATAACATAACATGTATTTAAACATCTCAATCCAATGACTAATATATTTTTCGTTACCTATAATTGAAAAAAAAGCATAAAACTATAAATGTGTGGCTTTGAAATTTTAATTAGTGAAGCATTTTAACAGTGATTTGATTAATATCATCAGCTAAATTATGATTCATCGAAATAAAACTTTTTCTACTTTATGAGAATATTTTTACACATTTTTATAAACATTTATCAAAAACAACTTTTTACAAGAAATTTTATAAAAAACAACTAAAATTAATAGTAAGTAAAATTACGAGAGGACAAATAACGTAATATTTCCAGCAAGGGTTTTTATTTTTTAGGAAATGTTATTTTTGTTGAGAATACAAGGGATGCCTGACGAGTTAAAAATTAGTTAAGAAAAAAAGATTTAAAATAGTTTAATCACTGTTTTTTAAATAGTTTCCAATTTTTAAAATTTTAAGATTTTAAAAAAATCATGACATTTTCTGTTTTTATTAATTATGTAGGTATATTACCTCGTTTGTATGAAATTGCTAAAATTGTGCTTTGACTTCTCATAAATTATTATTTTTTGTTTAAAATAGTTTTTTAAATGAAATTATCAATTATTTTTTTAAATTGATTATTAAAACTGTTTTTTTAATCAATAAAAAATTTCCTTTTTTTATTTTTTTCTTGAAAATGTTTACTTTTGAGGAAATGATAAATTTTTGTTCTTTTTCGAAAAATACAAGGAATGAGTAAAGAGATAAAACATTAGTTAAGAAAACAATAAACGTGTATTAATAGTCTCGAATTTAATCTTTTAAAATGATATCTACGAACAAACAAAAATATGTGTTAAAACATCATAAAATGGAGGTCAACGTAATTTTCTTTTATTGCTCTGTCGAAATATATTTGATAACAGCATCGAATAATCTGGTTTTGTTTTGTGCTTTCGTTTATGTTGCGACGGTGTTGTTTTCAAAGGGGATGAGTAGAAATATTTAACATTATTAGTTAATGATGGATGGATACAAGTACTTTTGTATGGATTGGTCATGTGCGCACGATGCATTGAATGCAGGAATATAATGCATGGATTCGCAGACATCATATCGATGGGATGTTGGGGCAATTGTACTCATCTTGTACTCTCCAATTGACCATTCTAAAAAGTCTCCTATATTTTGAGAGGCCAAAAAGTGTTGAATATGAGGAAGTTTCTTGGCCACGACCATGCTCAATTTTATAATCAAATATCAGATTCGACCAAAAGAAACAAAAAAGGCATATCAAAATTGTCATTATGTCATGGGACTTGAAATTCTAATAGACTGACACAACAAAGATTAGTGTTGCTGTTAAGGGTATGCTTTTAAGTCTAAATACAAAACACTCCATATTATATAATGCTTTAGTGTGCTGTTGCCGACATTTGGAGTTGATTATATGCTTTGCCAACACTTGTGTGCTTCCAAATCCAATTAATTTGGTCATGGTACATGAATATACTGCAATATTATTATATGCACTTTGGTAGTGTGGAATCGAGAAGTATGCTAGAGAAACAAATATATAGGGAACTTTTTCGATGTCTAAATTATAAAAGGGATGATACATATAATCGAAAGGCAGAATCTGAAGAGTAGGAATAATAGTTCAAAAATTTAACATAGAGCAAACCAAGAAATTTGAAGTGCATAACGTTAAGGTTAAAATAAATCGATGTCAGGTATGCAAAGTGCTCAATAAAATCGAGATCAAAGGGAAGGCTCATTTACGTAGATATCGAAACCCTTACTAAACCTTGAAGGGAATTAGTCAAACGCACGCAGGGTAAGCAGTTTCTCAATCATGGAAGAGACGAGGATCGTGAGAACGTGGGAAAACTGTAAAAAGGAACTGTCATGTGCACGTAAAACGTGGTATCAGTCTTGGTAACCGCTCCTGGAAGGCTTGAGCTACACCCTATAAATAGAAGAAAGAAGGAAGAAACAGGGGAGCAAAAATTGGCAGAGCACAGAATCAGTAGTGAAAAGTCTACCGGAGAAACGACGAACACCATGAAGTTTCTGGCAATCTGGATTTCCCTGCTCAAGGAGTACATTTATCGCTTTCTTTATTTCCCTTGGTAATTTATTTTCAAGCCATTCCAATTCAGCAATTTCATATTCTTATATATTTCATTCAATGTCATTTCGATTTCCGTATATTTCGACTTCCTGTTATTTAATTTTGGGCAATCTTAATGGGTTTTAGCAATTTACATTTCTCGCGCATTTCGATTTCTTGTCCTTTATTTCTCTCGCAAACTTAATTTCTTGTCCTTTATTTTTCTTGCAAACTTAATTTCTTGTCATTTACGTTTTCGCTGTTTCCGATTCTTGGTCTTTTAAAGTTAATGCATATTTGGGGTTTTCGCACTTTCTTGCAATTTAATATTCTCTTTTCTCGATTCGGTACTTTACTGCTTTGTTGGAGTCGAGCATTTTAAACATAAAATACCAAAAATAGGATTTCTTGATACTTATAGTTTTCGATTCTCATACACGTTTTCGATTGAAAATCAAATTGCTAGCCTAAAGTAAAAAGAACTTACGTGGTAGAAATTTGATCAGGACCAAAACACCCTTAGGATCGAAATCGATCGAAATTCCACCAGAAACAAATTGGCGCACCAGATAGGGGACTTGTGTTGAAAAAACACAAACGAGGTTAGTTCGAGAGTGTATGAGATTAAGAAGTGGGAGAGTTATAAGAATGAGTCAGAATTCCTCAAGTAGTCAGAATAACAATGAGGGTCTAAGTGGTGTGCTCCCACCAAATACTGGGGGGCAAGGGCATAATGGGAGTATGCCTGTAGTGTCGACAACTGTGAGCACGTCGATACCAGCAAGTAATGAACAAAATCTAGGTCCATTGGCAAACACCCATGTAGGGTCTAGTATAGCAATATCAAATAATATGCAAACTATGGGAAACCCCATAACCACATATGCAGGGCCATATACTAGTGTAAGACCGCCTGGTTTTTTATCCAATAACATGAATGAAACTGGCACTTCATCGATACATAGAAATTCACGATTCAGCTTAGGAATGCCCCCAAACGTAGGTACATTTCAAACCCTAGGCATGCCACAAAACTTTGGAGTATCTACACATTTAGGGGTATCTCAAAATTTAGTGACATCACAAAATTCAGGGAATGGACCAAACTTAGGGATACAACAGACACCTCCAAATTTAGATCCTAGGGGGAATCTCGATCATGGGAGATATGCATTTGATAGGGACTATCATCGATCTAATTTTGAGAATATCGAAAATACTAATACTGGGATTTCCAGTAACTCCCTAGGAATACTTAGACAACAAATGGATGAGAGTAATTTTGAAATGGTGAATATGTTATCACAGCAGTTGACTACGGTCTTAAACCCATTAGTTCAAAATACTACTGCTAGTTTCGAGATATTAGCGGATCAAATGTCTCGAATTGGAGACGCATTGGCTGTACCTCGACAAACGAAGGTTGAGAATCATGCCAATCAGAATATTAATCCCCCTTATTTATTAAGAAGGAATCGGAACAATGATCAATATCAACAAATGGGGAACGAATATCAACATGTGAGGAATGATATTTACGGAAATCTGAATGAGGGATTTCAAAATATTCATAATCAGAATAATACGCAATATAATCACATGTTAGGACAAAGGATGAATTTCCAAGGGACGGATGTAAGACCACCCAATCAGACATATTTTGTGTCTCCTTTTCCAAATGCGATTCTCGAGACAGAATTGCCTCGAGGATACAAAGTACCCAAATTCACTAAATTTGCTGGAGAGGTTGGTGAATCAACTATCGAGCATGTAGCTCGATATCAGATAGAGTGTGGGGACTTAGCAATGAGTGAAGAGTTAAAAATGAAGTATTTCCCTAGTTCCTTGACTAAGAATGCTTTCACTTGGTTTACTTCATTACCACCTAATTCGATATATAATTGGTTGCAGTTAGAAAGAAATTTCCATGAACAATTCTTTAGAGGAGAAACTCAAGTAAGCCTCATTGATTTGATGAACATAAAACGATATAATCATGAAAACATAGATGATTATCTGAATCGATTTAGACAAATGAAATCAAGATGTTTTACTCAAATTCCTGAATACGAATTAGTCAGGATGGCTTCTGCAGGTTTAGAATTCTCGATTAGGAAAAAGTTGGTAAATTTGCCATTAAATGACATGGCTCAGTTAGCTGATAAAGTGAGGAGAGTGGAACAAATCGAGTATGAGAAACAAAGGCATAAGAAATTTGAGAAACCTGTGAAAAAAGAAAGAATAGCCTATATAAATGATGTGTATGAAGTAGATCCCTCGACAGAAACTGATATCGAGGAAAATGTTGATATAGCAGAGCTCAAAGTAGGAGCTCCATATACTTGTAAATTGTTGCAAAAGAATGAAGTGAAAGATAAAATGGCAAACCGAACTTATACTTTCGATGTGACAAAAGCAGATAAGATCTTCGACATTCTACTAAAAGATAGACAGATTAAGTTAAGCGAAGATCACAAACTACCTTCTGCAGAACAAAGGGGTGGTCGAAAATATTGTAAATTTCATAATATTTATGGACACTGGACTAACAATTGTATACATTTCAGGAACACGATTCAAGATGCAATCGACCAAGGAAGACTGAAGTTTGGAGAGACAGCGATGAAAGTGGACACGAGTCCGTTCGAAGTCCAAGTGGGATATATTGAATCCCAAACTGAGATGAAGGATGACGTTAGACTGATGAATGCCACCTTCATAGGCATGGTCGATGTTACTGAAGACATCGATCCCAAGCATATCAGAATGGACGTATCGGAGGAAGATATGGAGTTCGACTTGAGCGAATTCGAAAAAGAATTTGAGAAAGAGATATATCCCCGAGCAGGAGACTCTCTCGTTGAATTTTTGAATAGGAAGAAAGAGAAAGACGAAGACGTGTCACTATGCCCACGGTGCAGTGCGGTTTTCGATAAATCAGCTGCCAAAGCTTTCAAAATTGAACAAACAAAGAAGATCGAGAGTCTAAACAACAGGAAAAATGATAAAGTGGAGCAAACGGCCCGACCAACTATCGAAGAAAGTCAACAGAAATCTGTTGGTTCTGGTGTTAGTGGGAATCAAAGGCAATGGGTTAGAAGAGAGATGTATCCCTCTCGAGGAGGAAGAGGAAGACTTCAAAGTAGTGATGTCTTCGAGAGACTATCATATGATGAAAGATCAAACACTGGATTCCCAACATTCCCAAGAAGATTCCGAGGAAGGCCTTGGAGAAGAGGAGGAAGGATCCCTTACTGGAGTAATTATAGAAACTTTGAAGAGAATATTGTACCTATGGAAAGCCAATATTCAAGGGAATTCTTCGATGATAAGAATGAAGGCAACTGGAACGAACATCAAATCGGAGTGATATCGATATTACCCGCGGAATATGTCAACGAATACAAGGAATATCAAGAACAGAGAGATGTTAATCGAGAAGATGACTTCTACTCAGAAAACATAAGGCCAAAGGTGACATGGGTAACTCAGGCATCGTGCGAAATACCTCATAGAGATGCTGCCTTCATCGACCCTCCATCTGAAGAAATGAGGTTCCACTTGAAGCCTTTACTATTAAACATCGAGATCCAAGGACAAATGGTGAACAAGGTCCTTATCGATGGTGGCGCAGCAGTAAACATATTGCCAATCTCCATGCTGAAGAGGTTTGGCATCGAGCTTAAAGATCTAGTCAAACACAACATTATGATTTCCGATTTCAGCGGAAAAACATCAGGATCAGAGGGTATGATCGCTTTAGACGTGAAGGTAGGTACTTACTCAAGGCCTACTGTATTTGTTGTGGTCCAATCGCACGCCAACTTTAATGCACTACTTGGTAGAGAATGGATCCATGGAGTGGGAGCTGTACCTTCGACAGCTCATCAGAAACTATTTATGTGGAATCGAGATGGACATCTCGAAATCATCCCAGGGGACCAGCACGAGTTTGTAACTTTCCTATCCCAGGCTGGTCGCGCTACACAGAACTTAGCACTCGTTCGACCATTCACCTTCGAAACTGTCGAAGATTTCAACTCAAAGTTACATGAAGATCGTTTCCTTAAGATGAATGAGGAAAAGGGTTTTGTTATGATCAAGGAGGGGGCCAACCTCGAAGTGGCCGGTGAAGATGAATAGAAATTATGAAGAATTCTTGGCTCGATTGGGAAAATATGAAGATGGGAAGAAGAGCCAAGAAAGTAGTAAGTCGATTTATTCGACCGTAGTTGCAAATAATAGCGATCAAGTTATACTTGATTGTATTTACGATTATTCGCCTTTAGGTTTCGAAAAATCTATTACATCAAATTATAAAAAAGTCGAGGCTCAGGATCCGTTAGAGGAAGTTAACTTAGGAAGTGAAGAAGAACAAAAGCCTACGTATATCAGCAAATATCTCGAGGAAGATTTAAAGAAAGAAATGATCTCCTTGTTAAGAGAATATAAAGACTGCTTCGCTTGGGAATATGAAGAAATGCCTGGATTGGATCGAAATCTTGTCGAGCATAGATTACCCATCATCGAAGGAAGAAAACCAAGTAAAACAAGCACCAAGGAGATTTGCACCTGAGGTGATGAACAAGATCAAGGAAGAAATCGAGAGACTCCCGAAGGCAAAATTCATCGAACTGCCAGGTATGTCGATTGGATTTCTAATATTGTACCTGTGATTAAAAAGAATGGTAAAATAAGAGTGTGTATCGATTATCGAGACTTGAATTTAGCCACTCCTAAAGATGAATATCCTATGCCAATAGCTGACATGCTAATAGATGCAGTAGCTGGTAATGAAATGCTAAGTCTTTTAGATGGGTATTCAGGATATAATCAAATATTTGTGTCTGAAAATGATATAGCTAAAACAGCTTTTCGATGCCCGGGGCATTAGGTACTTACGAATGGGTAGTGATGCCATTTGGATTAAAAAATGCTTGGAGCTACATATCGAAGAGCAATGAATTTAATTTTTCATGACTTGATCAATGATTATATGCAAGTTTACATAGATGATATTGTAGTCGTATCGAAAGAGAAACATCAACACTTAAGCAATTTGAGAAAATCCTTCGAGAGAATGAGAAAATATGGATTAAAAATGAATCCCTTGAAATGTGCCTTTGGTGTATCTGCTGGTGAATTTTTAGGATTTATAGTACATGGAAAGGGTATCGAGATCGATAACAATAAAGCAAAAGCAATAATAAATACCTCTGCTCCAAAAACCAAGAAAGAGTTACAATCTTTTTTGGGAAAAATAAATTATTTGAGACGATTTATTTCTAATCCGCTAGGCAAAACTTATGTTTTTTCGTCTTTGTTAAAGTTGAAAAAAGAAGCAGAGTTTAAGTGGAGAGAGGAACATCAAGAAACCTTCGAGCAAATCAAAAGATGCTGACAAATCCTCCGATTATGATTCCGAGTAAAGAGAAACAAGGCACTCGAAGTTATATGTATCAAGCATCGGATCAAACGATAGCGAGTTTATTAGCACAAGAAGATGAGAATGGTGTGGAATGTGCTCGTGTATTATCTAAGTAGAATTTTAAATGATGCTGAAACTCGATATAGTGATATCGAGAAATTAGGGTTATGCTTGTATTTCTCTTGCACAAAACTCAAGTATGTAATGAAGCCTCATGATGTAGTGGTCTATTCTAGAAATAATATTTTGAAGTTTCTTTTATCAAAACCAATTATGCATAATAGAATAGGAAAATGGGTGTTAGCCTTGACAGAGTTCTCATTGTCCTTCGAATATTTAAAATCGATAAAAGGTCAAGTAATTGCCGATTTTATGGCTGAGCATACAATTGACTCCACTGAGAATTTGTTTATCGAAATAAGTAAATGGATAATGTATTTCGATGGTTCAAGTACATCGAATAAATCTGGAATAGGAGTTCTGATTATTTCGCCAAACAATATTCCGACTAAGTTATTATTTGAGGTTCAACCTATGTGTTCGAACAACGAAGCCGAATATGAAGCTTTGATAACGGGTCTCGAGACTTTAATCAAATTAAAAGCTCGACATGTGGTTATAAGAGGTGATTCGCAATTAGTGATCAAACAAGTGCGAAAAGAATATAAATGCATTAATATCAACTTGATCAGATATTTGGAAAGAGTGATGACTTTAAGTAGAATGTTCGATGACATAATCTTCGAATATATTCCTCGAGAATTCAATCAAGAAGCAAATGACTTAGCACAAATTGCATCAAAGTACAAGATATCCCCGGAAAGGTTGCAAGAAATAATTCAGATCAAAGGAAAATTACCTCAAGAAAATGAGATGCTGTACATTAATGATCTAGATGATCAAGATTGGAGAAAATCGATTATAAATTATTTGCAAAATCCCAATGGGAAAATTGACAAGAAAATTAAATATCGAGCAGTGAAATATGTTTTGCTAAATGATGAGTTATATAAAAGGGGAATCGATGGAGTATTACTTAGATGTTTAGGAAATGATGATGCTTACTTAGCAATGGCCGAAGTCCATAATGGAATATGTGGGGCCCATACGGTAGGCCAGAAAATGAAATGGACGTTAACTCGACAAGGTTATTACTGGCCTTCGATTTTAAAAGACTGTATCGAGTATGCTAAATCCTGTGAAGAATGTCAAAAGTTTAGTCCAATACAACAGATGCCCGCGAGTGAATTACACTCGATCATTAAACCTTGGCCTTTTAGAGGTTGGACCATAGATTTAATCGGACAGATTTTTCCATAATCATCGAAAGGACATAGATATATAATCGTGGCGTCGATTACTTTTCGAAATGGGTAGAAGCAATACCATTAAAAGACGTTGATCAGCCAGGATGTAATTGATTTTATTGAAGAATTCATCATTTATCGATTCGAATCCCACAATCTATTACCACAGATAGAGGAACAATGTTTACTTGGTAAAAAGATAGCCAAATATGCTGAATCGAGAAATATTCAACTATTAACATCAACTCCATATTATGCTCAAGCTAATGGGCAGGTCGAAGCAATTAACAAGGTGATTATCGGATTAATCAAGAAACATGTTGGTAATAAACCAAAAACATGGCACGAAACATTGTTGCAAATCTTGTGGGCTTATCGAAATTCACCTAAAGATTCTTTACGTAATACCCCATATAAGTTGGTATACGGACATGATGCGGTTTTGCCTATCGAAATAAATATCGAATCGAATCGAATACAAAGGCAGAATGATTTACCCAAGTTGTGATTATTGGAGTTTGATGTTTGATGAATTAAACGAGCTCGATGAAATAAGAGTACAGGCGTTGAATAGTATGATGTTGCGAGAAAAATCAAATTGCTCGAATTTATAATAAAAGAGTTCGAAAGAAAAAGTTTAACGAAGGTGACTTAGTGTGGAAAACAATTTTACCAATGGACAAGAAATGTAAGAGTTATGGGAAATGGTCACCGAATTGGGAAGGTCCATTCGAGGTTATTAAAGTATTATCGAGTAATGCTTATTCGATTGTCGATTGGTATAACAAAGATAAAGTGTTATCGATAAACGGAAAATACTTAAAGACATATAAACCTCGAATAAGAGAAATAAACATTTAACATTAATTAAAAGAATAATGTTTATAAGTATTGAGTTTTCAGACTCTCAAAGTCGATTAACAATTGGGCCCAAGAGGATGAAATCGATGCTTCTTCGAGGACCAGCTTGTGTTGTTGCTCCATGCTTTGGCCTAAGGCTAGCGCCACCTCTTTCGCAGAAGAGTTAATCTTGTCCAACTCTGATGTAAGGAACTCTTTCTGCGAATCCAGTTGTTGCAGTTTCTTCTTCAACGTTTCGATTTCAGTTTCGACCGAAGACAACGCATCCAGAACTTCTCCCCGACTAAGTCTCTGAGTCTTCAACAAGTCGGACTTCTCAGCCTGGAACGCGAGATCTCAGCTCGACTTAGACGTTATTGATCGTCTCCTCTTCCTTGCGACATAAGCCCGGTTGAACAGATCCGTGGCCGCTGCAACCTCCGCATCGAAACCCTTAGGAAGCATTCCCTCGGGGAAAGACTCTATGGAGGTCAGGATCTCCTTGAAGAGTCGTTTTCGTTCAAGAGACTCCACGAGGACCTCCAAAGGTGAAGAGTAGAAGAAGGCCCGGAAGCGATGCTTGAGCTGATAAGCTCCTTCAATCGAAGCAGCAGGTGGTTGAGAAGACTGGCTTGAGGAGGTGGTGCCTCTCGATACCAGAATATCGAGGATCGCGAATGGATCTTCCTCGATAGCAGCTCGATACTCTGGCACGTCGCTTGAAGTGGGCCCAGTCAGCATAGGCAACGTGGGCGAGACCGGTTCGATCACTGGCATCGAAAATGGGTGAGAACCCATTTGCTCCGTGGTAGTAGGAGAGGAGGAGTCAGGGATTTGGACCGTAGGAATAATTACTGAAAAAGAAAACAAGTAGGAAAATAAGTCAGATTTAAATGAATGAGATGTGAATCAAATAGTGAAAACAAAGCGAATAATGAAATGGAATAGTGAAAGAAAAAAGGAAATACCAGGTGGAGGAAGAGCAAGCGGCGTCGAGGCATGGGGAGGACTCTGTACGACCTCGGATTGCTATAAATCGAAACAGAAAATCGAAAAGGAAACATAAGCAAGTCAAAAGCGATACCCAAGTAAAATAGAATTATACCTCGGGGATTGGAGTTGAAGGCTGAAGCTGAGTTTCGACAGTAGTCGAAACGGTCACTGATGAATTATCCTAAAAAATTTTTTATCAAAGACGTAAGTCACGATACGAGTCTCATTAAAAGATAAGACAAAAGTCAGAAAGAAAAAGGAAACTCACGTGACTGGAATGGGTGACGGGTGTTGTTTGACCCGTAGAGGGAATGGTGTTCGAACCCATCGACAATGGATCTACCGTAGGTGGTTGGATCGGTCTGGGGCTCTTTCGATTTTTTCTGTGGGATAGAAATCGAAAAAGGGTATAAGTATCCATAAAGAAACATGTTATAAACAGAAAAATGATAAGACAAAAGAGATCAAAAAGTACCTTCGATTTTTCGAAGATGAAGTAGTGGTGGTGGCCGATTGTTTTCGTTTCCGAGTAAAGGCCGAGGGTCCGACTCGTCCGGGGACTCCCAGCTTGTTTCCTTCTCCTTCTCTTGCGCCTTTTCGAAGGCAACTCGCTTTGGTAGATTTTGCAACTATCGAGGAATGAAGATAGTTAATTTTCAAAACATAGAATCGAAAATTAAGGAAAAACAAGTAAAACCTCACCAAAAGGTGATGGAGTCAAGATTTTGACTCGATCAATATGCACTAGCCAAGGAGGCAATAGAGCTTCAGGGAGGTGAAGGTAAGGGAAGTAAAATAGTCTCGATACAGTGATATCTTTATTTTTTGGTTTGGGACGTAAGGTTTCTTTCGAGGTTCTCAGTTCTCGAACCCATTTAGGGTGTGTTAAAGGTTTGGCAACTCCAAAGGGAGCATTGGGAAAAGTAGGAAGGCGATTGGGACAATATACTTCAAAAGGGGTCTTCCCTAAGGGATTGATTATTTTACGATCGGTTCGATTAGCGGTGGTTTTGTGAGACAGGGAAATAACGAGCGTCATAAAAGGTCGATTCTAATCTCGATGGGTTGTAACATATTTGATAAAAATGTTCGAATCGAGTTATTTGGAGATAGTGGGAATGTTTACCTTTCTTCACCTTCGATTTGTCCCGCAACACAAGAGAAGGGTGAGCGATCGATCTCGTTGAACTTCATCGAAAGCAACGTGACTACTCGAGAACCAACTGGTCCACCATTGAGAAAAACCCATAGTAGACAAATAATTTGACTCGAAAGCATAGGGGTAAAAATGTATCGGGGTTTTTGGTAAAAGTTTGATAAGCTCCCGATTAAGTGAAGATTCAGCTTAACTTGGACTTGAGGGATGAATCGAGGGGAAAAAAGGTAGGGATTGGCTTAGACCAAACCGCCTCGAGAGAAACTGCGGGTAATAGGTAATAAACCCGAAATCCTTAGGCCGAAAACCCGATAATAATATATCATGGGTCAAATAACTACTCCATATGTCGATCGGCTCCAATTGCAACCCGGGAGACGAAGCAGGGAACTTTGATTTAAACCAAACTGGTCCCCTAAGTTGACCATTTATTTGTCCAAGATTTACAGTGAACGGGGCCAAGGTCGAATCAAAGGAAGATTTAGTCAACAAAAAGTGGAGGTATTTACAATAGGTAGTCTCATCAGTCTTATGGCGAGGATGGCGGGAGGATAATCGGGCCCCTTCTATATTTACACTTGGGGGAACGGTAGAAATCCGGGGAAGGATACTTTCGAATATCGAAATTAACCACAATTGAATAAACCAAACAGGGCCAGAAAAATTCCCCGATGCCTTAGGGGTACTCAAAATATCGACAGCTTCGTCGAAAGCAGTATATACATGTGCTAATAAAGTTTTGGCTAAACAAAGTCTAGGATGGCCTAGGTGAAGGAGATATGCAAGATTGAACAAATGGGGGGAAATTTGGATTGAACGGGGGCAAAAAACATGGGTGCATAACCAATACACCAAAAATGCTACGTGCTCTTCGTCAGTAACTGCTATCGAAGGGTCATCAACAAAGTGCTTCTCGAGAAAATGCCCATAGGCCTTCGACTCCCAATCTATTTTTGACCTCAATGAATTATCTGAAGGATATGTACCCGGAAAATACCTCTCCCCTATGGGTTTCAACCCAGTAATAGCAGCAACCTCGAAAAGGGTTGGCGACACAGGGCCACAAGGCAATTCCAAAACATGTAAGTCTTTATTCCATAAATGCACCGCAGATAAGAACATCGCCATGTCCAAATGAGACAAATCACATCGGGACAGGTGCAGAAAATCAAAAATACCAGTACTCCTCCAGTGATCCCCAAACTTAGCCTTAACCCTATCAAACCATCGAATATACAGAGGTTTTTTGGAAGGAGGGCCTGTCCGATATACCCTAGAAACAATACTCAAGAAATCGATTCTAATTTCAGGTTGGTGAACAAGAGCTGGGCTTTTTGAGAGGTTGAGGGGGGAAGTAGCTCTACTACCAAACAGTATAGGACCCCCAAAAGCAAAATTAACCCCTTCGACAGTGTAAGGGATGAGTACCTGCGTTTCGGCAATTTTTTGAGAAGCCTCTTCCATCAGAGGCAATGGAGCAAACTTCTGATTATTAATCTCCAGTAAAGTAGCAGCGGATGAAGTAAGAGGGGGAGCTGAGAAATCGGATGATTTGGATGAAGTGGCCATTGGAGAGAGCTTAGAAAAGTAGAAAGGAAGGAGTTGATAGATAAGATAACAGGAACGAAGGCAAGAGCTCAGGGAAGAAGACGAGGTTGCAAAAAAGATAATGGTTCGCGTAAAAACCAGAGTAGAGACTAAGGGAAAGGTTAAGGGGAAATCACCTAGGGAACTGAAGCGACGGAAAGGACAGGTAATTAATGTAGCTTATACTGAAAGGTAACAGACTGACGAGACAAAGACGTAAAGTAGAAAAGAAACCTAGAACCCCAGAAACCCTAAACCCTAAAGCTCTATGAGCCTCCGAATATTTAGGCGGGAATGTTGAAAGAATATAAACAGATTATTCATATTCTTCCAAGGGGGCATTTTGTTAGTGTGGAATCGAGAAGTATGCTAGAGAAACAAATATATAGGGAACTTTTTCGATGTCTAAATTATAAAAGGGATGATACATATAATCGAAAGGCAGAATCTGAAGAGTAGGAATAATAGTTCAAAAATTTAACATAGAGCAAACCAAGAAATTTGAAGTGCATAACGTTAAGGTTAAAATAAATCGATGTCAGGTATGCAAAGTGCTCAATAAAATCGAGATCAAAGGGAAGGCTCATTTACGTAGATATCGAAACCCTTACTAAACCTTGAAGGGAATTAGTCAAACGCACGCAGGGTAAGCAGTTTCTCAATCATGGAAGAGACGAGGATCGTGAGAACGTGGGAAAACTGTAAAAAAGGAACTGTCATGTGCACGTAAAACGTGGTATCGGTCTTGGTAACCGCTCCTGGAAGGCTTGAGCTACACCCTATAAATAGAAGAAAGAAGGAAGAAACAGGGGAGCAAAAATTGGCAGAGCACGTAATCGAGTAGTGAAAAGTCTACCGGAGAAACGACGAACACCATGAAGTTTCGGCAATCTGGATTTCCCTGCTCAAGGAGTACATTTATCGCTTTCTTTATTTCCCTTGGTAATTTATTTTCAAGCCATTCCAATTCAGCAATTTCATATTCTTATATATTTCATTCAATGTCATTTCGATTTCCGTATATTTCGACTTCTGTTATTTAATTTTGGGCAATCTTAATGGGTTTTAGCAATTTACATTTCTCGCGCATTTCGATTTCTTGTCCTTTATTTCTCTCGCAAACTTAATTTCTTGTCCTTTATTTTTCTTGCAAACTTAATTTCTTGTCACTTACATTTTCGCTGTTTCCGATTCTTGGTCTTTTAAAGTTAATGCATATTTGGGGTTTTCGCACTTTCTTGCAATTTAATATTCTCTTTCTCGATTCGATACTTTATCGCTTTGTTGGAGTCGAGCATTTTAAACATAAAATACCAAAAATAGGATTTCTTGATACTTATAGTTTTCGATTCTCATACACGTTTTCGATTGAAAATCAAATTGCTAGCCTAAAGTAAAAAGAACTTACGTGGTAGAAATTTGATCAGGACCAAAACACCCTTAGGATCGAAATCGATCGAAATTCCACCAGAAACACACTTATTATTGGACAGGAGGATTTTTTGTTGGGTTCCTTTTAATTTGTAAGTATATGAATGTTTGAAATAATGATTGGGTTGTTACCAGTAAATTATGCAACATAATGTCTGAAGTGTAAGAAGTTTGAACCCTGAGTTGGTCGAAGTTTCTACCTTTATGAAGAGGTAGAAACTTTTGTTCAAATTGATTTCAACAAATTACGCAGTACCAACACATGCCAACGGAAATACGCATTTGAGTCAGAAAAACTTCACAATGTATATTCTCTTTTGGATAATTTTTTAATAATTAGATTTTGTGCACAATATGAGTTACTGTGGGCAGTGCATTTCGGCTTTCGTTACAATGTGAAATCAACAATTCTAAAATGTTGGATAATGAATCTAAGCTCCTGCTTATTTTTAACTTGAAAAATCGAATATCACACTTTCTAATGATAAAACACAAATTTCAATATAAATGTGTCATTTAAATTAATTTCCGTACACGTCCACATTTAACAACTTAAAATTTTACCAAATTTTAAAACTGAAAGATACTAACAGAACCATACCATGGTTTACAATATATATATATGAAAAAATTAACCTTTTGTTTGTTCTTTCAACAGAAGATGACATTTGTGTCATTTAAAATAATTTTTGATTCCATGCACTAAACAACATAAGACTCCACAAACATTAGAGTTTGAAAGGAATAATCATTTCTGTTGAAAGTTTCATCTCGTCTATCTCATATTATTTGATATGATTTAAATACATGTTAGGTTACTCCACGTATTGTCAATTGATTTTATGTTGAAACCTTAACATGGTATTAGAGTCAAAGCCTAACATCTTTCTGGTTATTGTTATGGACCAAAAATTGTCCTTTAATTAGGTCAAAAGTACCTTTTGTCTGGTCCGACAGACTTTGTTAGAAAGAGCGTGTTGAAAGTCTCGTATAGTCTATCTCATGTCATTTGATATATATTTAAATACACCTTAGACTATTTCACATATTACTAATTGATTTTATGTTGGAACCTTATCAATTTCATTTATATGTCGTCCACATCAAAAGATTTACAAGGAAATCCTACATACTTTAGATGATCCATTAATTGATCCAGCATGGAGTATATAGTGGTTGAAGTACCATGTCTTTTGTCATCCACCATGAATTGATGGCAACAGCCACCGATTTCAATGCAGCTAATTGCTTTACATTTTTGTATCCCGCCGTCATCCATTATTTTTCTAATCTTTTTCATGTCATCCCATCTTTGAGACTCTGAATACATGTTTGAGAGAAGCACATAGAGCCCTGAATCATATCGTCCCAACTCCAGCAACTGCTTCATGATTTGCTTTGCAATCTCCAGATTCCCATAGGTCCTGCAAGCACCAAGCAAAGCACCCCAAACGACAACATCTGGTTTAACAGGCATCTTTGGTATCAGGGTCATTGCTTCTTCAATGAATCCCCCACGTCCTAAAAGATCAACCATGCATGCATAATGAGCAAGATTAGGAGAAATCCCGAACGTAGAACTCATTATGTCGAAGTAATATCGCCCCATGTCCACAAGACCGCTGTGACTACAAGCAGAAAGTAACCCTGTGAAGGTAATCTCATCAGGACAGAGCCCACCAGCTTGCATCCTCCTGAACATCTCAATTGCCTCTTCCCCTAAACCATGCAGAGCAAGTGCCCCAATAATAACGTTCCATGACACCACATTCTTCTCAGGCATCCCAAAGAAGATGTCCATAGCAGTCTGAAGAGCACCACATTTTGCATACATGTCTATTAGGGAGTTAAAAAGAGTCACACTCACTGTAATATTATTATCACAAATGTAATTATGGGCTTGTCTTCCCAATGCCAGATCACCCATGTGACTGCAGCATGAAAGAATGTTAACAAGTGTACCATCGTCAGGCATCACACCCGAAGTACACATCCTGTAGAAAAGTTCCATAGCTTCCATGTACAGCCCTTCTTGAACATGGCACCAAATTATTGAATTCCAAGAAACCACATTCTTCACTGGCATCTGATTAAAAATTTGCACAGAAGTATCAATAAGCCCATGATTAGCGTAAGCATTAACCATACATGTCCAAGAAACAACATTTTTATCAAGCATTCGATCAAAAACACGTTTAGCACATTGCAAATGCCCGCACTTGGCATACATATCTATGAGGGCATTGGTCACAATTGAATCAATTTCAACACCAGCAATAATGATATAAAGATGCACAGATCTTCCCAAATCCAAATTACCATTCTTTGACGAAACAGCAAGCAAGCTAACAAACGTGAACACGTCAGGCTCCACTTCCAACCGTCGCATTTCTTCAAACAACAAAACAGCATCACGACAATGGCCAATTTTAGAATACCCAGCAATCATAGAATTCCACGAAACCAAAGTCCTCTCAGAAATATCATCAAACACTTGCCGTGCACTTGGTATCAGACGGCAAGCAACGTAGACAGTCAAAATTGAGTTTTGCACACAGGCATGGTATCCCATTCCCAGCTTAATGGCCTGGGCATGAATGATAACAGCTTCCCAGTACAAGGGTTTGGCAGCACAAGCCTTGAAAACAAAGGGGAATGTGAATTGGTTTGGCATAAGGCCCGCCCTCACCATTTGGCGGTAGAGCAACAAAGAGTTTATTGGGTCTTCAATATTCGAATAGCCCTTTATTAAATGATTGTGCATGAATTTATTGGGTTGGGGAATTTGATCGAACAGAAAGTGTGCGTAACGGAGATCTCCCTCTTGAACGCAAAGAGAGACTAGCTTGCCTAAGGTGACAACTTGGGCAGCAAGTCCATGGAGAATGATCTGGGCATGTACAAGCTTGAGTTGTCTCAAGGAGAAACATTGATCCAAGAGATGGTGAAGGGTTTGGTGAGTGGGTGACTTCAACTTGTGCCATATCTGTGTTTGTGTTTGTACAGAGCCAACGCCAAAAAGGCGGGAACAAACAGACGCGGGTTTCAGTTTCAGAGTGGAGGACATCAAACAAAAGTATCAAACCAAGCACTACTGAGGTACCACTCTCATGACCTTATAGTGACAATATGTATTTCAATTACACTTCAAATAATTCAGATTGCGTTTAACTGCAAATTATACGAAAGAAAAAACGATGACGACATTAATGATGGTTTGGGTGTCTGTCTATTTCTTGTCGCATGATTGTCGTTCAAAGTTGAATAATGCATCTAAGTTATTAATTTTTTGCATAAAAATCTTATACTTTCTCTATTATTTCATTCAAGTTCTATGTAGCTATCATGCAGACAAGAAGATTCAATATTAATTTTGGGCAAGCCAATATTATCAATACCATATATTTATTTGAGAGTTAATAAATAGTAAAAACCCAAATTTGATCCTCCCTTCCCCTTCATAAAAATAAACAAATCTGGCGGTTTAGTACTTCAAGGGAGTAGTAAATCTCCATGGACAAAATTTTAAGCCGTCTTTGTGTGTGGAATAGGTTATAGTTTGAATAAGCTTTTGTACTCAAATTCTTATAATCATTTTTCAGATCACTCAAAATACGAAACTCACACCAGCAAAGTGCTCCATTTAGATCTACTAGATATAGTTAGACTCTAGGATGACAAATTCAAAATAGATCAAAATCAAACGTCCATCTTTTCCAAGAATATATTGTGAATATGTAATCCCAATCTAGTAAGATTTTTAGTTTCACATCTATAACATTCTCAAAAGTCATGCTTCAGTATAGTGTCTTGATCATCTCCAGTCTCATCCGTTATCAACTTAGCATTATGTGTCAAAACTGGCAAGGAATTCATATTTCCGTTCAATGTCTTGGTTTAAGATTGTGAAAATCGTCCACATGAAATATGAGGTCGTATTTTATATTAATCAGAAAAGGAAAGCAGGAAGGAAGCACTTGAGAGCCAAGAAATAAAACTAACCTTGAATTGAAAGAGCAACTATTTCTATTACATTGGAGAGTGCTTACTATAATCACGTAAGTCATCAAAATTATATTCACAGGGAACAAAAAATATATACGCCTAAGAGCAAATGACTTAGTCATTTGCACCCTTTTCATTCATCTATATATCAACGGCAAGCTAGATATATTACAGGGAAGAGAAAAGCCAAAAATTGAAAAGAAAAGAAACAGATGAAAGAAACCAAGACAAGAATGCCATAGCAGCAGATAATTGATATCTATCACATAACTTTGGTGGGCAATTTGATTCACCAGCTTCAAGCAGAAGATCTACGATACTGGAGGTGGAACATGCTGCAGCTAGTGATAGATATGACATAATCTGAGTATAGAAAAAAATAAAAATAAAAATAAAATCCTCAGCGCAGTATAGGAACAGTTAGGTCTCCCTTCAAGTCTTAGAAATATAAGCGGCACGTACCATATCACCAAAAAAGATTATCACTATGAGCCTTCGTTGAATCGGTAAAGACTGTATGAAGACAGAGTAAGCATCTACCACCAACAATGTTATGCTCCATAGAATTACCAAACCCATGACTGTTACAAAATAGCTGTGGAATAGCATGTATAAAGACAAAGGTTAAAAATCCCCAGGTTCGGTAACAACCTGGGCGGAATAAACTGAGACATGCCAATATTACTTCTGAAACTATACTGGCATGCACATTTTCCTGAATATTTTTCCTTATGTATTGATTTAGGAAATTGCTACGTGGACAAACATGCTCTTCTATGACAGCTAAATGACAGAATAAGATTTTAGTGGTACAGATAATATTGAAATTTTGAAATCTCTCTCTCCTCTTATGCCACAACATCAGCAGCTCCACTCTGATTCTGAAGTGGGAAATGTAAAAGATTTTGGCAGGTCCAACTTTGTATTAACCTCAACTAAAAAGGTTAAATATAAGCTAAATAAAATTAGAACCAATTCGTTCTATCTTGTTTCCTAAATCCTCCTATTTTCCAAAATAACCATCTACTACAAATTTAATAATACGCTACTTCAATAGTTCAATGTAATTTCTCCTAACCATTCACCAATTATTGACATATGTAGATTATCTTTGACCAAATATCAGAAACGTAATAATTACATGATGTTTCTAAGAAGCCTCCTCATGGTGGCACTAAATCAATTTCAAGACTCCTATCTGGACTTGGGAATATACTGCTGCTCATGTTCTCAAGAAAGCATATACAATGGATCTGAAACATGGCTACATTTTTTCACTTCTCCCAATTGTAATTTTCAGTAGCATAACAAGAGAAACACACCAGGGGACACGCGCATATCTGTGATCCTCACCCCCGAGCTCCACTTAAGTTTTTGGATACACTAGGAGGTACAAGTCCCTTGATAAGGAGAGAGACATAGGTGGTTTAATGGATAATCAAATCTTTAAGTTGGGCCACTTTTCCTTGATCTAATACCAATATGTTGTGCATGACTGGTAGATAACTATGTTCCATAAGTTTGTGGTTAGAATTTTTATCTCAGTTAGTTTATATGCTCCGATGGAAGAGGGTCTTCCGAGTGAAATCAGCCCTTTAAAGGAATCTCCATATCTTAGAAGATTAATCTTTGATTTATGGCCTGAGGGCACCTAAAAGAAAGTACCACTTTCTCTGACGCCCACATTAGTATTACACAGGAATTCCTGATGATTATTCGAGGCATCAGTTAATAATATGTTTTGAAAACAACACATCAATATGTAAACTTTATATCCCTTACCACTCATTGAAAGATGGGAACGATCATTGGCTTTAGCATGTAGTACAAAATCTAGGGGGAGGGTAAGTGTTAATAGAAATTAGAAGAAGCGAGAAATGGGCAGAAGATATAGAATAGAAGTGAAGTACCAGAAAGCCGTGTAAGAGTAGAATCCGAGTTCCAAGCACATGAAGAAGAGGGAAGAAGAAGAGAAAACGGTCTGACCCAAACGAAGTGCCAAGCTGGCACTGCTGCCAAAAGCTCCTGCCAATTCCTCCATCACTCACCAAACATGCCCAGATTTCCTCATAATATCAAAAGCAATTAGAGAATATAAATTGGGTAATAAAACCAAGGTGGAAATAAATAAATGAAAGCGAGCACATGTAGAGAAAATAATGGGAAAGCTCAGAATATGAATGTGAAAAGAATATAAATATGGAAAGATATAAAGAAGGAAAAGTGTGACAGAGAAATAGTAAAGAAAATGAAGTGTTATGTTCAGATACACAAAGCACAGAGACTGGTATGGAGATGATAAGTACAGGGATGAGTGTCGAGCATGTAGAACGTGTTCCGTCGGCGCCAACACGGACTGTATCCGAATACCCTGGTCCTAATCATTCATTCTATTACCGCCAATTATTTGTTCTAAAAATGAACGTATAACTGGTATATTATACAAATCCTCCAAAATATAACAATAATTCTAGTATATTATACAAATCCTTCAAAATATAACAATAATTCTATATATTTTTAACATAACTCAAACTATAAAGAAACTCTTTAAAAAAAAAAAAAAAAAGAATAGGAAGAAAAATAAAGAAGAAAAGATGAGTAAGATATCTTTTGAGAAAGGTAAAGTAATTTATTTATAGATATAGTATGATCAATAAACCCATTTCGTATTCAACATCATCAGTGGTTGTGAACTAGAAATATGGGATAGTGAAACACTTTTTAGGTTAGAGAAACACATTTTAGGTTAGTGAAAAACATTTTAGATTAGTGAGATACGTTTTATGTTTTGCAATATCTCTGTTTTACAATAATCTCCGACATATTACACAACAAAAAATATATAAAAGAATAAAAGAAGAAAATTAAGGGTCTTATATAAGATGTAATGCATCAAAGCTAGTATAACAAGCTATATGAACCAGTCATATACTCAAAAACTTAATACATAGTATACTTGGTACAATAACTTATATGAACAAAAACACTTAGTGTTTGTTAGCGGTTTAACAATCATAATGCACCCCCATAATTATTGATATTATCGTTGTGTTGCCTTACTAGGTCATGCACGTACCTGGTATTCATAAGTGTTCTAAAAATCTTGCAAAATATCTCATACAAGTGGCCCCACTCGACACTCATATAGGTGATTTCATCAAGTTATGTTGTAAATCATACATCACCCATAAGGGATATAAAATAATTAAAAACTTGGTTTAGACTAAAATTCGTACACCACATAAATTTTTAATTGCAAAGTTTAAACTCGCAATGATACGGTATCTAACATGTTCACACACCATAGGAATGACATAATTGATTTTAATCCATTTTTTGTGCTAGCATAACTACCAAGTGAGTTGTTTTTACCCATATAAACCTTATTCATGGGAGCTCCAATTACAAAGGTTAGGTTAATATTATTTGTTTGTTTGCAAATGGTTTAAGTCTCATTCTCCTCGATTTTCTAAAATCATGTTTCTTGCTAAGGATTTTGTCAGAGGATCTGCTAGATTCTATTCTGATTTCACATAATCAATGAAAATTGTTTCACTCTTTAACAACTGTTTCACCAAATTATGTCTCAATTGTATGTGTCTATTTTTTTCATTGTAATTCTTATTTTTAGCTATAGCTATTGTCAATTTGCGATTACAGTGTATTAACACATACGAGGTAAGTTCCATTCCTAATGGAATATTTGTTAAGAAGTTTTTCAACCACTCAACTTCACTACCAACCATTTTGAGAGCAACAAACTCAGATTCCATTGTTGATCTTGTAATAATTGTTTCTGGCTTATCTCCATGTAATCGCACCATCTCTGAGTGTGAATACATGACTATTAGTGAATTTTATATCTCATCTGAATTAAAGATCCAGTTAGCATCATTGTAATCTTCTAGTACAATGGAAAATCCACTGTATTTAATGGTATAATTCATTGAACCTTTTAAATATCTCATAAATCTTGCAAGTGTATCCCAATATTCCTTATTAAGACATTGAGTGTACCTACTCAGTCTACTATAAACAATGATAGGTATAGAAAAACTCATTAAATATAACAAGCTCAATTATCTGGACATAATAAGGTTGAGAAATATAATCTTTTCTATTTTTCTTTAATTTAGAGTTGACATCATAAGGGGTACTCACTAGTTTGAAGTCATAATACCCAAACTTCCTAAGAAGTTTCTCAATGTATTGTTTTTGGGATAATAAGATATTATCTCCCTTCCTTATGATTTTAACTCCAAAAATCACATTGGTTTCACCCATATCTTTCATTTCAAATTTAGATCCCAGAAACAACTTGGTTCTAGAGACTATGTCAATGCAAATAGTACCATGTCATCTACATATAAACATATAATGACACATTGACCACTTTCAAATTAGATTACACACATTTATCAATATCATTAGTTGAAAAATCATCACAAAGTACAATACTATCAAGTTTTTCATGCCACTGTTTTGATGTCTGTTTTAATCCATGTAAAGATTTTAAAAGTTTGCACACTTTGTTCTCTTGACTGAGAATAACACATCCTTCAGGTTAAGTCATATAAATTTCATTCTCTAATTCATCATTCAAAAATTGTCTTAACATCTATTTGGTATATAACCAACTTATGGATAGTTGTTAGAAAACTCGAATAGAAGAAATCCTAGTCACAAAGCAAAAACATCAAAATCATCAATGTTGGATTTTGAGTAAAAATCATTTGCTATTAATCTTGTCTTCTACTTGTCTATCTATTTATGTCTTTTACTGAGAGAAGGAAATTAAACAAATAAATAATCAAAAGCAAAATTCAAGAATGCATAGATAACTTTATCTCACACTATAACACTCAAATTCAATTGCAAACATGCATCGCAGTTTTGGGATATTTTGAACATGAGAATTCAATGGATTTTTTTTTTATCAACCATACTTTATATTCGTGTATCTATACATAATAACCATCGCTTTAATCTATCATCACGACTTCTAGTATAGAGATAATCAGACCCATCATATGTTGCGAGGATGAGTTGAATTGTTTCCATTGCTTGTACTACTCATGTGGTGCATTGCACGAACGTTATGAGAGAGGAATTGAGAGCACCTTGAGGGCTTACATGTAGAGTTGTTGTTGGTATTCATATTGTCAGTGATAAGTCTTTAAGATTGTTGTAAAAACTAACAAAGACATGGACAAAACTTGATTCCTGAGATGTGTATAATCATTGTCCTTAAAGACTTATCCGAATTTTTTAAGTAACTCAGAAACTAACAAGAAACTCTTAAAAGAGTAAATAAACTCAGGATAAGAATAGAACAAGAAGAAAAATAGAGAAGAAGAAGATGAGGGAGGTATCTTTAGGAAAGTGTGAAATGATCTATTTAAACGTGTTGTATAAGCAACAAATCTATTTTCGCATTTAACATCATGAGTGATTGTGGACTGAAAACATGAGATAATGAAACACTTCTATATTACTGAAACATGCTCTAAGTTAGTGGGACACGTTTTATATTTTGCAATATCTCTATTTTACAACAATTCCTATCATTTTCTTTCATAACAAAGATAAAACTTTCGATAAGGTAACTTTCTTTATATAATTTTTGTAAGTAATTTTTACAGTAAACTCATTCATATATATTACGAATCAATCGTTCATAAGTATATTATATATATATATATATATATATATATATATATATATATATATATAATTTAAAATAAATTAATCAAGTATGAGAAGTAGTTTATCATTTATAACATCTTCAACATTATAATAATACATGATAAATTAATATACTTTAAACATATTTAAATTACATTACTTAGTTTCACATCACAACATACATCTCATATCACATCATATTAATAAAATTTATTGTCTTGACATAATTATTACGTTATATCAAATGTTAATTAAATTTTATAACTTCATGTTTAATCTTTTCAGCCACATATTATATATATATATATATATATATATATATATATATATATATATATATATATATATAATATTTGATAATTTCTAAAAAAATATGTTTTAATAAATTTTGAATTTGTAATTATGATACATCTTTTATTGTGAATGTTCTTCATATTATCACAAAATACTAATAAATAAATATGGTAGATTCTCTTATAAAAAGATAAATTTTTATTAAATTGATAAAAATAATATATTTTAAAAAGTCTCTTATCATATTGAATAAACAATAGAATTGATGATAGTAATTATATAATGAACTTAAAGTTTATGATATTTTGAAACTCCAATAAAAAATATTTTAAGAATGTATTTGATTTTTCTTATATTCTTATAATAGAGTGTTGTGATATTTGATTTAAATTTTTGCTTTGGATAATACAAGTGTATTTGGGATTAAAGGACTTGGAAGAATAATCTATATGATGTAAAAAAATTTAAATAGTATTATTTTCTAGTTATCATATAGTGTTATTTTCTAGTTATAGATAGATAATAATCATGATTTTTTTCTAGTTTTAGAGTTTTTGTTTGTGTTGTAAAAATTTATATATAATATTATTTTCTGATTATTATTATAAAACTATTGTGATTTTTCTCTAATTTTTCTTTGATTTTAAAATTTTTATTGTATTGATTGTTTTTATTTTATTTCTCTATTAATAAAATAATTATAAGGAGTGACATTTTTTATAAAGTTTTTTTTATCAATTATTAACATACTTAATAAGCTTATATTCAAACTAATTTTCAATTCAAAACTATATCACCCTTTAAACTTATTTTTCACAATCACTAATATCAAAACATAACTACTCAATTTCAATTTCAATGCTATATTTCACTCAACTCAATTCAATTAATCATTAAATTCACATATTTGAAGCTAACAATTCTAACACACCGTGCATGATCACTTTTAGCAATAATATGTTTTTGCCTTCTTAATAAACTTTAATGATTCTTCGTTCTTTGGTTTGGAGGCAACTCCTTATGATGGTTCCTTTACCTAATATTACCAATGTTTTTTCTTTTATCCCAAAATAAAAGGCATTGGTGTCTCTCATTCCTCTGATTCTCGGTAGCTTTTGTTGTCAAGACTTATCCTATCAACATACATAATTCAAAAGGTAAATCTTTCAAAACATACATAATTAGAAAATATTAAAATTATATTTAACTTTTTTATTAATTTTATTAAAATAAATATTCATAAATAAATATTACATTTTTAAAATATAAAAAAATAAAATTTCTTCTTTCTAAAATTTGATTATGAATTTAAAATATTATATTTATCAAAATTGATAAATTAAAAAATCAAAAAATAATTTTAAAATTAATATAATAATCACTCAAATTAAAATTCATCGTATCTAATTTTAAAAATAAATGTAATTTTTTTAATAATTACACCTTTAATTTTTTAATTAATTAATTTATTTTATTTTAGTTATTATATTAAAAATATTATTATTCAATTATTCTATATCCAATTATATCAATCACATTCCTTACAATAAATTCACTCAAACCACTTCAAATTCATTATCTTTCTCTCAATCCAAACAATCTTATAAATCCACTCAAATCACCACAAATTCACTCCTTCAAATTTCATCTAATCCAAACACAAACTTAGAAATTATACCATTATAAAAAAAATGATATTCTTTTTATGGTAGTAAAATCATAATAGATTCACCTAAGTCTCCTCAGGAAGAATAAATTTGAGATTGCCTGTTGTTAAAATAAATTTAATATCTGATGGACCACTTAACAAACCTAAAAAAAAATCAGATAAAAAAATATCTGTAATGTGTTTAGGTTAAGTCGACCTGTAGCTTGTGATATATATATATATATATATATATATATATATATATATATATATATATATATATATATATCACCAAATCTTATATTATATATAAATATATAATAATTTTTTATTTAACACCCCGTAAAACAATTTTGTTTAGATAATACCAAAGAATTTCTCCTCACTAATTTGATCATAACACTTTGCACAAATTTAGTTTTATTAAGCGGTCTCAACAGAATGTTGATAGGAAACATCAACATGTGTTGAATGTTGATCGAGATTTATATTTTTGATATAGAATTCTTATCTCCTCTTTTGGGAGTGTGTGTATAATACATTATTCTTCATTAACAAAATACCAAGTAAATTATTGGTAACAGAAACTCCTTACAAACTCTCATTTGGTCAAATAATCCTAGTTACACTGATTTTAAAGTCTTCCACTGTTAGCTTATGTTTTTAATATTCTTTTCCCTAATAACAAATTTAATCCACATGCTACTCGTATTTTTCTTGGTTATCCCGTAGACTATACAATATGAGCTATTGTTAATTTCAATGCCATCTTTTTTTCTCAACAATATTTTTTAGACGGGAATATGTTTGAGGAAGTTTATTAGATCTTTCCCAAAGAAACAAAGTTAAGGGTGACAATTTTAGCATGCAAACTACATAAATCTATACATAATAAATAGACTTAAAAGTAGTGACTTATAAGTTCTCTTCCATAATCATGGTTCATGGTTTCAACCAATTCAAAGTTAATTATTCTCTCTTCATTATAGATTTAAATACTTCTGTTGTTGTTTTATTAGTTGATGAGTATCACATCATCTTGATTAATCTTAATTCTATAATGATAATTATTATACAGTTAGAATTTTAGTTTCTCTTCAAACTCAAGATCCTTTGAAACTTAAATTTTGAAATGAAAATACATCATTTTTTTTTTTTAAAACCTATATCTATGGGACCCGTTATCATAATATTAATTTAAAAGATAAAGAAGAAAAGAAAGAAGTATTCAAATAAAACATATGAGAATAAAATAATGTTCAACTCTCTAATACCTCCTTAATAATGTATTAAAAATCTTTAAAAAAATGAGAAACCAACTCAAAAATTTGAAGAAAGATCTAAAATTATGGAAGGAAATTAAAAAAAAAATTATAACTAAATAATAAAATTATATAAATAAGTTTTTTTTCTTCTATTTATAACATTTTAAAACTTAATAAAAGACAATTCTTCCTTTAAATAAAATAAATCACTTAAAACTTTTAATAACCCCATTCTCATTTTCATAAGTATAGATTATTTCACTTAACTTATGATTAATTACCAGTACTTATACTTATTATAAGGGAGTAATTATCTTAATCATCATGAATAATGTTTATAAGATCAACCGAATCTTATTATTATATGTTATAATTTACTAAATTTTAAATCAGAACTATAGAAATATTTAATATGAAAGTACCTTATTTTGGTTTTGAATAGGTAAATGCTAATTGATTAATTGCTATAAATATTTGAATTTCTGGTTTAAATTCATTTTACTTTCTTCATCCATTAATATGATAACACATTTCTATCTTAATTTATATAATTACTAATGTGGATCCTGCTTAAAAAAAATAGATTCAATTTGAACTTCCAAAATAATCTTAAAAACTCATGGCTCTTTTCTTTTTTTCTCTCTCTCTCTCAGCTTTTTATTATTCTTGAACTGACTCATGTTTATAAACCAAATTCAATTGCTCTAACCCCAAATTACTCATTTAAGATTCAATAGTTAAATCGTATTAATAAAATAATAATGATAACAGTTATATAATTTTCTCTTGTCATGAATCGACCATCCTTCCAAGTAGGAAAGTAATAACACCATATTCAAGTATCGAGGTTGAAGAAACTGATCTAACTTTGAGTTTCATGACAGATTCTGCAACATGTCAAATAATCGCTTATTTTGCTAGAGCTTTACAGAATAGGCGATTCTTTCCCACAATCAAACTAGTTTCCAACAACAAGCATTCATGGCCAATCAGGAACACTCAAACTTAGAGTTGATTTCTGACAATCAGAAACACCCAAAATCGTAACTAGAGAGATATTGTAATTTTAAGCATTATTATAATCGAAGTCATTATAATATACACACATGGTAATGCTCTGAGTGCTTCGCAACAAGTTAAAAGAAAAGACAATTACAGCATTAAAAAACATGTCTATGACTCAAGCTGAGCATACCAGATACCTTGGATCTTGACATCCTTAGGAGCTTTAGCCCCCAAATCAGTATCAGAAGGCTGAATACTCTCGAACACCCCAATAACCTCTCCAGTCTCAGGCTTGCTCTTGGTCACACTCAACGTGATTTTCCCTTTGGAAGATGAAGCACTTTTGTTGTTTTCCTTTGCAAGTTCCTCCTCATCTCCTCTGCCACCAGCAGGCAAAGCAACTGCATTGTCATAACCGGTTGAGGCACCCCTTCCCTTGGGGTCCAAGAAAGAGGAACCACGGTAAGAGGGAACAAGGAAGTCCCCACTGAAGCTATCTGGTTTCCCAGTGGCCACCAACTGCTTGATGGTGAAGAGGAACGGCACACGCTCTCCCCCGGGAAGCTGAACAGTCACAGCAGCATAGTCGATTCCGTCTTTCTCCTCGAATTTGACCGTTCCGTCGGGTGAAACCTCGAAGGGACCCTCGATCTCGTCGAGGGTGTAGGTGAGACGGGTCATGAGCTTGGTGTTCTGGAACTCAAGAGGGGCATTCTTGGCCACACCCTCTGCCTTCACAGTAAAGGAAGTGGGTTCCAGACAGAGCTTCTTGGCGTTGTATTTGCCTGGCTTGAAGGCGAATGAGTCCACCCCACCATCGATGGTTGGGCACTGGTTTGCAGTTCCAGTTCCCTTCACTTCCAGGTATGTCTTGCTCTGGATTTCGTCGAAGGTTAGCCTCTTCGGAACACCTTCTGCACTTGCTCCCTGAATATTCACAATCACTTCTGTTATTCATACTTTCATTCATTACATCTCATACTTCTTTCTCTACTTGTATAATTTCAAAACATTCTAACTTGACTATGCATGACACTCAATCACAAAACAAGTAGAAGAACTAGTGAATAAGACATCTCAGTGAGAAAATTAGCCTTTTGCATAATTAGAAAGGGCAAAATTAAAGTACCCATGTACAAGACAAGATCATGTGTTACATGTAGTTGTGTCCCAATTTCTAAATGAGAAATTGTTACGTTGGTTTTACTTGTTTGAATAAAAGTCCAGTAATTGAAGATGTTAAGGGAGAAAGGGGAAGCAAAACATACAGAAACAACGAGAGCTGAGGTGGCAAGGGCGAATCCTGCAAGTTTGGTGGCCTCGACGCATTTCTGAGCCAAGTCTTTGAGATCAGCCTGAAGAGAGCAGGTGAGTTTTGCTCCAGCTGGTTCCAAGCCAAAAGCTTTAGAGATGCATTGTGTAGATTTGAGGTTGCGGGAGGTTAAGCCCACCTTGGTGGGTTGCATGAAGGTAGCTGCAGCTTGTAGTGAGGCTGCCATTGATGCTTGTGGAAGGTGTAGCCAGCAAAGTGTTTTTGTTGAGATTGAAAGGAAGTACTTTGTAAGTGGTTTTTGTGAGTGATGGATGGCGGAGAATGGAGAGAATACAAGTATTTGGTGGGTGTGGTGCGAGTAAGATTTCCGATAGGGTAAGGCCATCTCTTATTGGATGACTCGAGCTAACGTCGTTGGTTTTCTTGTTGCCACGTCGGAACTTTCTCAACTGGGATTAAATATATTTCCGTCACAAATCAACTTACTAACAACAACTCCAATCCAACCTACAACTATTTTCCTTTCTTTTTTTACACGTTTCTATCTTCATTACAATTTTTGTGTTATTTTAATACTGTTTTATCTGAGTAACTTTAATTGATACTATATCTCAATATCGTTATCAATTTGTTAATTCACTAAATATTCTAATTCAAATAAAGTTTGTTGAGATAAAAAGGTCAATATTTTATGGAAAAAGATTGGTTAAAGAAGAAACAAAAGAAAAAAAATAGATGAGGAAAAAAAAGGAGAAGAAAACAAATATTATTGCTAAAAATTAAAACTTTTTAATTGGAAAATATTAACTATTTTAATATATTAGATGTCGTCAGTGAAGTATTCAAATTCACGACTTATTTCTCATTCACCTTCACATTAAACTTTTAAACTAAAAGTTAAATTTTTAAAATTATTTTATTTAAGAAAAAATTACTATTATTATTTTGAAACAGGAATAAGGCATGAAAATTAATATATATATATATATATATAATAGAAAGTGAGAGTAGTCACACATATATAGAAAAACAAACAAAACCACATCTTTCACTAGTACTATATATATTAAGTCAATTATAATTTTTATCTATCTAATTATATTTATCATAGAAAAAATAATAAATTATTATGAGTGTTTTATATAACAAAAATATTAAAATGATAATGATATGTTAGAAAAAAAAGTAATAAACATATTAAAAATAATTAAAAATAATATTTTTTATTAATGTAATCAAATTTTAAAAACATAGATATTAAAAAACAAAGTATGCAATCAAACCTTAATTATATTCATTTTCTTTAATTTATAATATGGATATTTTGATAATTCATTAAATTATTTAATTAATATATTTTCTTTACTCTTTTAAATCTATTTCAATTTTTTCTATTTATTTCTCTTTAATTGTTTCAACTAATTTAAACAATTAAACTTTTTACTCTCAATTTTTAATTAAAAAATCAAATGATTTAATTGTTTTTCATATGTACGAATTTTTAAAAGTATTTTTTTACAAGGACAGGAAGAAGTATTGGATATAATGTCTCATCAAAATTTTAGAATTAGGTTTGTTAGAATTATGTGAATCAGAATTTTGTTTGGTGCATAAGCAGCAATGCACATGGTGGTAGTAGTAGCAGGTTTGCGTCATCATGTTGCTATAGAAAAGGAAAAGAGAATTAAAACTCTAAAATCCTAAAACAATTTATATTATTTTCTCTACTATTCTCAAAATAGTGTTCTGACTTCCAATCAGTGATTCACCTTGCGTAACATTGGTGCTTTTGTTGATAGATCTTAAGGTATCAGATTCTCAGGTTGAGGAGCTTGAAGAGATGGTGTCAAAGTTAGCCCAGTTCCAAACCAACATCATCGTCCTCGAAAGTTGTTCATAGTTCTCGGTCTATCATGAAACCAGAAGCAAGTTTTACCTCAAACTTGACATACCTCGCTTTTAAGGGCTCTGATATTCTCTGCTGGATCAAGGTCTCCTAATCACGGGGAGTTTGAAAGGTAAGTGGATCAAACAGTCTTACTCTTCCGTATTCTTTCGTATGGAGTCCTTTTATTTGGATTGTATTGTATCAGACAAATTCATCCATGATCTCAATTTCTTCAAGCTGTGGAGAACCTATTTCCTTTTATTGTGTTTAGTTACCTGATGGTAAATTGTTCAGACTTTCCCAGACTTAATCTTTTAATGATTACCTCTCCACCGTTGAATCTATTTTTAATCAAATTAAGTGGTTATCATCCCCAATTTTATGTTGAGTTGTTTCATATTGGTCTAAAGCCAGAAATCAAATGGGTGGGTGCTTGCTCACCGAGCTCCCGCAATCTCCTATGCCTTAATTGCCCCATGCTAGAGCCTCATTGGCTTCCTCCACCCATGTTTTCCACGTTCAAATGGCAAGAAAAGGGGCATGGCGTCATCTGTGACCAAATGTACTGGCTACAACGCGAAGACTTTTTTCTATTTGAAGTGGACAAGTATGATTGTGTTTCAAACCCTTGTGACTCATCATCACTTGGTTTTGAGCCTACTATAGTGAAGTATAAATTCATCCACTAATCCACCGTGCACCACCATGTTTGGCTACACCCTTTGGTTACTGACTGACTCTTAGACCCTTCATCTTGAGGATAATAGGTCAAGAAGAGAGAAACTTGAAAAATGGAAGTTGAAAACATGTAAATAGGATCTTAGTCGTGAACATTAGATTATCAAGATGCAAGTTGCCACTATAATAAGTCATATTTTCATTAATTCAGAAATAAAAATGATTTTTATACCATATTAATATTATAGTAGAATTATATATTTAATTATATATCAGATCATGCGGTTCAGCTACATGGATATGATATAGGAATTAAGTCTATTTTATATCCCTTTTCTAGCTATTTTCTTAGGCTACTCTAACCTCGAACCAAAAACTATCCTTACACAACATCTAATAATATGGATCAGTGTCCAAGATTAGAATATTTTGATCAAACTACAGTTTAAGATATAGTAACATCAGAAGCGAAAAGAAGATTTTAATCGTGCATAATGAATAGAATTATTAATAATATCAGTGGCAACTAATAATGAAAAGACGATATTATATTAAAGAAATAAATGTAATAACTTAATGAGAACCTATTATCCAGCTCTAATCATCCATAGAATATAATTTTAGATATATCAGTAGCAGCCAAAGCCCATGAGTAAGAGATCATTAGTGATACTGTACAAACAACTTGCACTTATCAAAGAGAAAGACAGTAGCTCAAAAGTGCTTGAAATGCAATCATCGATAAACTCAACACAAATAAAATGTCATTCTCATCACAGCTACTTTTATCGTCTTTCTCTCCATGTAAAACTGAGCTAAGAAAAGAAAAATGAAAACAAACCCTAACAACGAAAACACACTAGGCATTCAGCATGAGTAGGAGGATTGTATTCATCATATGAATCATCATATGAAAATATTCGTAAATATCATCACCATGCCAATATTAAAAAAGCCCCAAATTTTTTTTTCTAAAACATTCAGCATGCATAAAATTAAACACCACACACCCCAAAACAAAGATATAACGAAGGGTGGAAGCCTCTCAGACAAATGCCTCGATTGTCGTCAGAATTGTAAAGAATGGAAAATGGTCAGACTCGTCATCGTTTTCATCATCACAGAGAAAACCACACCTCACATCCTGTTCCTCGATCAAATCTTAACCCCCAGGCAAGAATAATCAAATCGAATACACTATCATAACATAAAAGCAACAAAGACAAAATCATATCTAGCTACAAAAAACACAAAAAGAAAGGCTGGTTTCAGTAGGAAGAAACGGTGGCTATGGTTCCTTCATACTTCAGAATATGCTTCAATTTTATAGGCCAACAGGTTCCGTTCTGAGGTATTAGGGTTTCGTGTTAACGTTAGAGTTTAATGGGCGTTGAACTGGATGCATTGGGCCTAGCATCATTACCCATTGATGGTGTAAGGAAATTGTCGAGTATAATTTTAGAGTTTAATGGGCCTTGAGCGGGATGCATTGGGCCTAGCATTAACCATAAATTAAATTGCGTCATAAATTGCAACAAAAAGTATACATGAGAGAAATTTTACTGATGAACTCTTTAATAATATTATTTATATATATTAGTAATTTTTATTTTTAGGTGGAAAAAATCCATTAGAAAAAATACATTATTATTTATTAATGACTACTTTCCCAAATGAATCTAACACGAACCCACGACCATAAATTTCATATGAGACGCAATCCAATTTTTAAGTATCCACGTATTTCCATATCAATATTTAAAAATTAATTTTATTTTAAGATGGTCTTATTTATATGGTGTTTGTTTAAGTGTCTTAATTAGAAGCAAAGTAACAGTGAAGTAAAAGTAAGAAAATAATAATAATAATAATAATAATGATAATAATAATAATAATAATAATAATAATAATATTATTATTATTATTATTATTATTATTATTATTATTATTAAAGAGCACCATAAGTAAAATATAATTGAATGCATGTCCATTTAAATTGATTTTTCTATACATATAAATTTATAAGATATGATTATGTAGAATGGTTAATAATGTTAATGAATTTGAGAAGTTAAAAATAATATAAAACCTACTAATTTTTATAAATTATTTTCTCATTTAACTTCTATTTTTATCTTTAATTGATTCGAAAAATTTTGGGCGATATTAATAAAAAAATAAAAGACAATATTATTTTTATAGAACATGTTAAAATAATAATGTTAACTAACAAGTTAGTTAAAAGGAATTTATTAGCATAACAACAAACATTATCAGTAATTGTAATCTCATCTATATTTATTTATTTATTTATTCATCTATGACCAATGTTAGTGTGAAAAGGTAACTAACCAACATCGGTTTACAATTTAGGGTTAGAAATTGACGAATGCCGGAAAACAAAATTGGTTTGGTTAACCTTACATTGCTTCGTTTGATCTTATTTTCACATGACTTTTCAAATTAATAAAAATATATGGAAGTAATTTATTAATAAAATTAAACAATTTAAAACTAATAAAACGCGTGTATTATTATATTAGTAGTTTGAAGATAGTGGATATAGGAATAAGTTAGAGAGAAAGTGACAAGCAAAAGATATGAAATTATGGGCTCTAAATTTTCATTGCTGAATGTCAAGACAGCTCTGGCAACGAATGAAGCAACAATAAGGTGGTTATCACATCATATCACCTGTTAATTTGACAGCTACTACAGGCAATTAATGAAGCAAAATATTATGTTTCTAACTTTTGACACTTGAATACAGTGAGTTTTACTTGTTCATAAAGGTGTATTAATTTGTTACAAACAAAACAAATAGCGTGTTTAAAGGACAACAAATATACGTATTTGCTTCTTTGAAAAGGAAGCCTTTGCAGCTTCTTTTATTTAGTGGACCACTAGTGCTACTGGTTTTTGGGTTCTGGGTACCACTCTAGCATGGGAAAGCTTTCTTTAGAAGAATTAAAATCACTCATTTTCCATCTTTCACTCGATAACACATATGAAGGGTGGTGATGGGATGCAATTCCATTGTATTAGATAAGATTAGATTTTGTTCTGTTCATTACAGAGGAAACACAGAGAGTCAACAATTCAACTGAATTATATTATGACACTATAAAAACCAAACACAGGCGACAAATGCCACTGGACAATTCCAATTCAGCCGTAGTGGGACCCAATGTCAAGTACTCCAAAAGTCCAATCATATTCTCACGTGCCACGAGGGAGCTACTCTATTTATTCACGATGAGGACGACGGTGGGGCCTACCCTCGCGTGTGTCAACCACCGTTGTAGGCTCATGCGAATCACAAACCTGCGTTTTGAACTTGCAACCGAACTTCCTTCCAAGAGAGAGCGAGGCCCACCACGGCCCGCCACCTTCTAGGCCCGTCTTATCCATTTTCGCAATCGCCCGTTTCATCGAAGAACACTCTCGTTCAAGCTGATGCACCCGCGACCTCATGCTATCCATGTCCAAGCGAAGCACCTGATTCTCCCTCACCGTCACCTGCCACGTATTGCTATCGCCGCCATCGTGCGTGCATCCTTCTCCGGCTCCACTACCTTCCGCATCCACGGACGCCACCGAGGTCCTCGCCGGCTCCTCCGCTGCCACCAGCGTTCCAGCGATGGCGTGTCGCAGTTGAAGTTGCTCGAAGAAGAGCACGCGAACCACCGCTCGCAGCGGGAGTCTTTCATTCTGTGCGGCGTGGGTGCACGCCTCCAGCGTAAGTTTCTGGCAGTCCAACACTTCACAAATCTTCTCCCTATCCGATTTTGAAACCCATGGATGCGCCTGCAATTAACGATCCGAAATTATCATTTTCAATGACTAATTATGTTTCCTATGGAAGCTCGTCATGTCGGAATAGATTGTAGGTACCTTCAGGTAAACATCTACGGCGCGATAGAGACCGTCGTGGAACAGTCTCGCTCGATCAGGAACTGAGATAGCGAGATCGTTGAATTTCTTTGGCTTGAGATTCGCATCGGAAGCAATCTCTGAAAGATAACAGTCGATGAGTTTTCCGACGAGCATCAGCGCTGGCGACGTTGGAACGCGGCCGTCGATTGCTGCCACGTTTCGTTCTTCTTCCAAAAAGTGACCTAAAATCCTTGCCACGCAATCGATATCAAACAGAGTTTCGTTTAGGTAGGAATAGCTAGGTATGAGAAGGTCATCCAGGGTAGCTTCATCGAGCTGCGATCCTATTTTTTTTTTCAACACGTCTCTGCATGCTTCGGAAGCGCTCAACATGGTGGCGGTTCGCAACAGTCCGAAGAGAAACCTCACCGGCGTGGAGTGCTTGGACGAGAGGTTTGAGATCACAAGCTCTAGTAACTCTTTCTGTTCTGCTTCTGAAGAACATGATGCCAAGGCCTTCCGATTGGACCTCGACAAACCTGGAATGTGTTTCTTAGCGTATTGCATAAGGCAGGTTTCTATTATCTCTGGCTTCAATTCTGATCCTTTCATGGCGAGAATTAATTGCTTGAACATAGGTGAACCTAGAAGCGTGATCTCGTCAAACCAAGAGTCCTCTTCACCAACGACTACGCATTTTCTTCTTCCGCTTCTTCTCCTCGGCGTGAAAGTGGAATCTCTCACCGGCCACATGAACAGCGCTTCGGAGACGATGGAATCGATGCACCTCTGCATGATGCCTATAGTCTCCGCGAGAGGCCTTAAGCGCTCGCAGGATTTCAAAGCTATGATGGAGTCCTTGACGCTGTTGAGAACGGACTGAGAGAGAAAGGTCTCCGCCTTGGAGATGAGGTTTTCTTCGGAGTGTTCTTCCGTCATCTCTAGAAACTCCCCGGCGCAGCGCAGAGGAGCCACATTGGAAGAACATAATTCAATTTTGGCGCCGAAACAGAATTCCGCGGCTAATTCAAAGGTCTCGGATCCTCCAGGAAAATCTACGAGAACCAAATGGCAGTGTTTCCCTCCCTCTTCTGCTTCTGGTGTGGAAGCAGAGGAATTATTTGCTTCTTGGTTAGTTATTAGCTGCTGAAGCTTTCGACTCTTTGACATGAGAGGGGACTAAAATGAAACATAACACGACACAGGACAAATTTTAGAGAAACAAAGTAGAGAGTATTGTTGGGTGTGCATGATACATAACCTAAGATAAGAATATTGGTTTTAGTGTGGTATTGGAAGCTCACCTTGTGAAGATGGAAGTTCATGTTATCCACTTCAATCACAATGTTACTTGGCAATTCCGTTGAGCAAAACCTGCATAAAGGAACTGCTGTGAATATGGACAGTTTTGGGTTAAGAAAAGAGTGGTTCAGAGGTAGTGAGGGAGAAAAGAGTTACTCATCTAACCATGCTTTCCCTCTGGAACTCAGTTGTACCCTGGCCATTTTCTATGATTCGAAATAATACAAATAGATTTCAGTTGAACTGAATTCTAAAGACACTACAAAGCGTATATCAGAGATTGGACATAAATAGAATGAGAAGGAGGGGGGGAGGGGTTACACAGATTTTATCATCATCTTGAATTGTAGAAAAGTAGACTTGACTAGCACAACCAATTGCAAAATGTAGAAGATGAGAATGAAAAAACAATTGTCTTTTTGTGGTTGCTTTTGAGGTTTTAGGTAGAAAAGAGCTTATAAAAGTTTAATATAAGAAGAAAAAAGAAGAAAGGACTGGGTGAAACAGTATGGAATCCACAAACTCGAAAAGGACAAATAGACCTAGACCAAATTCCTAAAAAGGGGATCCATAGGATCCCTTTCCTTTCTTTATCAGAACTTCCTTTTCTTTTTCTTCTACTCTGACTTTGATCAGAATCTCACTATCTCCTGCTGTTCATCTCTCACTGAGTCACTCATGAATTAAGAAGGCAAATAGACTCAACAAAAAGAGGTGCCATTGATTAGTTGTCTTTTTGGAAAGACAGCAGTCACTCATTACTCATACAGCATTGCTTGCCAACCAGTTTATTACTTTTGCGCAAATGATAGAGTAATTTAGTTTAAGAATGAGAATTCTCGTTTTCTCGCATTCTGAGTTGATTTGCTTAGTTTAATATATCATATTAGCGCGAAAAGAAGAAACATCAAAGATTATTCTCTTAGGTAGAAAGCCCCTGCGACATTAGATAACAGGGGGACGTGCAGAGGTGGAGGACAAGAGCACACGGCACAAGAGCAGAGGAATTTATTCTTTATTAATAGATCCATTAGCATAGAAAAGAATGCAGGTTCATGTTGGTCAATTTCACATGACCAACCCTACATTACATTATTAATATGAACCTCCTTAAACACTTGTAACAAACATACTGTATTACCCTAACAATATCGATCACTATCCCTCTGTATTTGTCGTATAACTCCAAAAGAACTGGCACGGATCAGAATCCAACGCAGCTTCATTACCTTTGAGGATTTCCATTTCCTGCAGAAACCAATGTTTACAAGATAGGTAAACTCCATCACCATAATGACTTAGTATTTACATAATAAGAAAGGCAATTTTTCATAGTCATAAACCACTTTGGTACGTCGTGTGTTTGTTAGTCAAATGTAATTATGTTTGTTATACACTTTTTTGTGTTTCAATCATTATTGCCTCTTAAATGAGCTGTTTCTTGGGCTCGAAATGTATGAAAATTTGAGGAGAGAAGATAAAAAACGAGATACTTCTAATCTCTAGTGTCGCGAGTGAATTAGACGTATATGGTGTATTTTAAACTACGTTTTGGCTGGGGAAAGGGAAGTAAAAGAGAAAATTTAAAATTTTATTTGAAGGAAAAAAACAATCTTTTCTAGAAATCATTTTCTTTTCAATTTAACAATACATAATATATTATTATTCTCTTTTATTCTCTTGTTCTATGCGTTTCAAAAGCATACATGATGTGCTTATAGACTCTAAAAGAAGAAACTTCTGGAAAGAAGTATTGCATGCCCATGTCATTTACTCCGAACTCAAGTGAAAAAAATATTTGTAGACATCCCAAAAGCTATTCAACCTTGTAAAAGAAAAAATAGATGTAAGCATGATAGGCAATATGAAATAAGAAGAGAAATGTTGATGAGGTGTTGAAGAGGAGTGTGTGAACACGTGTAGAGAATATACCTAATCATTTAGCTTTATTCAATAACTAAAGATGGTGAAGAACAACGTTTATCTGGTTTATTTGCCGGTGCAGTTATGTAATCATACTGTAAACTAAGCTGTGTTTTGAAGCTCTAACGAAGAGCAAGTTGAAAAGGTTAACCTTGGGAGGAGTTATTGGACTGAGTTGGTTGCTGAGTGGCAGTGTTTGTGCCTCTGGCGGGCATGACAACGCCGGGCCATGAGCGGCAGGTGCAACGCATTGCCTCGTCAATGCTGGCGTAGAGGGTGCGCAAGTGGCTCCCACATCCTCCCCACGTGTACCTCCCGCAGGTCCTACACTCCACCCTATAACACATGATTTTGGCTTTGAAAGTTGAAACTCTTCAAGACTTGGGAAATTCCGACGTTGCCTTGCTTCAGGGTATCGTACTATGACACGACCAGCCCATTTATAAGGGATGTATTGAGAACATTGTTAATGCTATCATCTCGTTATCATCAACGTTTTCTCGGTTCAGTTTGTTTCTTGTGTCGCACACTAATGGGGCCACCTTGTTACTGAAGATAACGCCTCGCATAGTTAGTTATTCGGTGATTCCGTTGCAGAGATTCGGTTTAGATCCCACTCTTCCTGTTCCTCCTACTTTGCCTTTCAAAACCTCTATGGACCAGATATTGCATTCAACGACTACCATGATGCCATGTACTTCGGATTAACCGCTTCAAAAAGTACATCATATTCACTTGTTTCCCAAGGTCTCTTTTTGTTGGTAGTTATTATTAATTGCTCTTACAACTTATAGTAGAGGTGGTCATTATATACAGCTATTTTTAAGTTTACGATGCAAAATTACTCCTCTCACTCGCCGCATCCTTATGTCTCTTTGTTTCTCAATCTTAAAATATATTTTCTTATCCAAGGTGAAAGAAATAGCAGAGAAATCAAAACTAGAATACTTCATACGAAAAAAAAGAACAGAAATCAATGGTAAATTAATTAGTCAGAATATCACCAAAACAATTCGGCATAAAACATACAAACCAATCAATTAGCATTTTAAACTTGCAGATTTTAACTCCTAAGTTACATTTTATATGCGTGAGCTAACTCCAAATTAACTGTGTAAAAAAGCAAAATATACAAGGGTAGACGAGTCTTTTAGCAATTTAACAAATCAAGTGGATTAACAGTGACGAAAAGTATGCGTAAAAACATGACAAACATGCGGTTGAAGGATTATCATTGGGTTGGGTGCCAAAGATATATACGAAACTGTTCGGAGAGTGAAAGGGGACTAAGTTATAATTGAAATAGGTGGATTTTTAAAGTTTTGTCATGTAATTTATAATTTTTTATTCTAAACTTATAATCATTTAATATGTTTATTTATATATTTATAATTTTATTTTTTTTAATTTTTTTTAGTTTTATAACTCTTTTTATAATTTATAATTTTATTCTCCAAAACTTAATAATTATTTAATATATTTATTTATATATTTATATATTTATAATTTTATTCTTTTATTTTTTATATTTTTTTATTATTTATTAATTTTCTAGTCTCTAAAAATTAATGTTCAAAATCTGTCATTGAGTAAACATTCTCTCTTGATTTTCTTTTTCATTCTCTGCAAATTTCCTATACTGTCTAAGAGTATTTGTCTTCTCTTAATGATAGAATTATTCATGGTAATAAAAACTACATCCATTATCCACTGTTAGTCTTATTTCTAATTTTACTGTTTCATTACTTTCGAAAGCAAACTTTGTACATAACACTTTGCTAAACACTAAGAATCCAAGAAACAACATTAACTAAAAGCATCCATTATATCACAACGGTGGAAAGAGCCATGCAAGCATGATATACTTTCATCCAGTTTTTTCAGTTGGGAAGAAACCCAGCTAATGGCATCAAAACCTCAATGTCGAAAATTTAAAATACACCCATAGAATTATACAGACCATATTTTTCCTTTAGTTTCCCAACATTTTGAAAGGAATTAAGGTTTTGTGGATATATAAATGATAAGAAAATTTAATATTAAATACTCCATATATTTGCCAAAGATAAAACATCCTTACATTTTGATCTTGGGTACAAATTCATCTTTTATACCGCTTCTCCCCCTTATGTTTTGGCTAAGCAAATATTGTAGCATGTTTCAATAATTACCAAGCCTCCAAATCATAATTATTTTATATTCAACCAAATCCAGTGCAATACCTTGAGGGATTTTAATTGATAAAGATTTTCATGGTTTTTGAACGGGCACCATTTTAAGTATTTTAAAATTTGTGACTGACATTAATTAGCTGAACACAGCCAGTGAGGAGAATAGAGCATAACACTTTCCCTGAAACATTCAATCCCCTTAAAATATTCTCTTATCAATAGTTCACAAGTATCACCAAACTGTATGGTTGCATTCAAAGTACAAATTAAACACACCATACAAATGAACAAACAACTACATCAGCAGCAAGCGTTACCATCGCCTTTTTCTTCAGTTGATTCTACTGCTTGTTTCTTTGGAGTGCTTCCTTCTGCCAAACTAGCATTTGATGCTCGCTTAACTCCTCTTCCTACCACACCAAGGTGTGTGATTCCACCAGATCCATTGGTGTGGGCTGTTGAAATGGATGGAGAGTCAAAACCACCATTTTTTTTGTCAGTACCCAACTGTGAGGAACTCATCATTCCCAGAGATGATTCCTTCCCATTGCCTGCCTTGGCAGCTGCTATTCCTAGGATCTCAGCTAGAATTGACTTAGGGTTCGAGACTAACTGTTGCAGATCTTCAAGCTGCAATTCCATAAATTCCCATTTACATAAAAAATAACAACATAGGGTAGATAGTTATCTTAACAAAGTTTACCAAGCCTACCTTCTTTTCCAGCTCAGTTGATAGACTTTTGAGAGTTTCGATCTCTGATTGTTTATCCATAATTGAATTCTTAGAGTCAGAAGTGGGGCATCTTGGCACATCCTGTGCCAACTCAGAAGTAGATGTCAAATCTGAACAACTCTTTACTTCATTTGTAAGACGATGCAATAGTGCCTTACAAACAGATGTAGCCTTTTGGCAGTAAGCAATTGCTTCTTCAGGCTTAGAACCAACCTCCAAACACAAGCATATGCGAAAGTTTCTATGTTCAGGAGTTAAGGTGGTTTGGCGGCAGGGCAGCACATATTTGATTATCTACTTCGCTTAAATTGCAGATTTAGTAAGTCAATGCAGTAATTTATTGGAACTACCTAAGTTCTTAAATTTATGACATTCTGAAGCCAGCAAAGTTTACAGACACCACAGAAACCACACATTTAGATAAGAATTAAACCAAGGATACAAGTCAGCAATTTTTCTATCATCTGGTTCAACCAGCTGTTCTAAGATGGACAGTGCCTTCTGATAATCCGAGAGAGAAGTTTCAAAATCCTCTGTATATACAAGAACCAAGAAATAATTCATCCAGCTATTAATATAATCATATGCTAATTTTTTTGTTTTTGTATTTGGGGAAAAAATAATTAGTTCAATTTAAAATGAGTATATGAATATGTAAATACCTCTCTCCAATGCAACATCTGCCAATGTTGATAATATGTCCACTTGTTCTACTGTATTGACAGATTGCTTTTCCACAATGGCTCGAGCAATATCAAGCATTTTCCATGCCAGATCCAGGTCACTCTCATCTTCATCAGCTTCTGCCAAGTCTTCAGCATCACTATCATCATCACCTTCTTCCTGGTCGTTCTTAGTGGACCCTGTTTCATATTTGAAAACAGAACATTAAGAAACTGATTTACCTGCAGCACTGCCTATACAAAAAATGATTGTATGCCAGCTTCACTAAATTTTGGCAACTATGGTTTATATTTTGATACACAGTGTCCACTTCTAACAATTTTAGGAGGCATTTATACATATTTCTATTCAGAAAGATCCTGTATAATATAATTTGCATCAGCCACGAGTTTTATCTAATTCCACTGGCTTAGTAGAAGCAGGAGAGAGAATTCATTTTTAATGTCAACACCATTACCATGCGTCAATATCTGATTAGGACATATGAACTACTTACAACAATTTTTTCTTTTAGTTTGTCATTAAGCACTTTATTAGTCAAGCTAATTACACTTACCGACATAAAGCATGTTCAAGTATAGTAACTGTAAATAAAAGGCACATCTCATATATTCTCCATCATAAAATCAATGCCATGAAACACTTCCCTTGTCTGCAATGACTGGTAAGAAGGGCGGGATAATGCCGACGCAACAAAACATTAAAGGGAAATCATGCTTTCTAAGGCAATCTAGGTAAAACGTAACAATTTTTTGTGAGACAAGTTCAAAATTTCAGATCATTTTACATATATATCCAATTAATCATTTAAAGAGCCATGGTCTGAAACGCTTTGGCCAAATAGAACAATAAATTATAAACAAAACTCAAAACCACTAAGCAGTAAGCCCTAAAGGCAACACACTGACCATCATCCACTGCTTCACCCTGCTCAGTTGATGTCACATCCTGCCCAACATTGCTCGAAAAAGAAGCAGTGGAAGATTCAGCGTTCACAGAACTCTTCACAGATCCTTCTTTGGTGGAGCCATGTTGAGATCCTTCCTCCTTCTTGGGCACATCAGCCAAAGGATCAGCTTCCTCCTGAGCCTTGTACAAAAGAGCACACCCATATTTGTAGTATGTGTGCACACACTCAGGAGCAAGTTCACCATAATGAGCCACTCTGTTTCGTTTCAAATCTTCTTTCAGAGCATTGTTTATAGATAAATGAAGGTACAAAACATCAAATAACTATCATTTTCTATTAGCCCATCATACAAACAAACTTATTCATCAACGATATAGTCGTACATGAGAATTTATACAAACCGTTCAGCAGAAATATTAAACTCCACGCACGTGTGAACCGTTAAAACAAGAAATCGGAGAATGTATTCTACGGTGAAATAAACGGAACCTGATTTCAAGAGCGCGGCTAAAGTTATCAGCTGCTTCTCCAAAATCGTTCTCTTTAATTGCCTTGTTCCCTTTCTCCATCAGCTCGTTCGCCAACTCCAGAGACTTCTGAGGATCTCTAACGGAAGCTTCAGCGTTGGACACCGACTCTGCAACGCCCTGCGCTGTAGCGGTATCCACGGTGATTCCACTCTTCTCGTTCTTGCACGGGTTTAGGGTTCCGTCGACCGCAGCAGCTTCCGCCGGCGGAGGCATTGTAACGGAGGTTTCAGACGCAGGAGCTTCTTCCGCCATTCTCGAAATTCGCTTCTAGGATGAAAGAGAAATAGAAGAGGGCAAGTGAAACGACCTCAATTCGCGAGGGTTTGGGTTTTGAGATTTTCGTTTCTGGCGCAAAAAAACGCGAAAATGAAATAAAGAAACCCGAATACGAAATGGGCTTATACCCGCACCGTTTCATTACCCAATTTTGCCGTATGACACGTGTCGTGGGAATAACGTGTTACAGCAGGGGTATTGTAGTAATTAAATAAAGTAGTTAAAGTTGAGAAGAACCCGTGGCCACACGTAGAAGATCAGTGAGGTAGTGGCCATGGTTTGTGCAATCTCATCGTCATCGTTCTCAACGCTCTCGTTCCGCGGTCTCGTCGTGCGCAATGCGACGTCGTCTTCGTGCAAGCCGCGTCTTGAGAAACCTTTGACCGCACTCCCGAGCGCGGGGCGAAGGCAGTTACTGTTTTTTCTGACGGCATCGACGGCGTTGACGGCGAGGGAATCCGTGGCGCAGGACATTCCCTTATTTGGGATACGGAAGAGTCTAAAGAAAGTGGAGGAGGAAGCGGAGGAGATTGTGAAGGAAGGGTTTGAGGCTGCAGACAAGGGGTTGGTGGCGGCGGAGCAGGGGTTGGTGGCGGTGGAGCAGGGGTTGGAGACGGCGGAAAGGGGGCTGGAAACGGCGGAGAGGGAAATAGAGGGGACGGTTAGTTTTGGGGGGTTGGCGCAGGCGGGAGCAGTGGCGGGAGCGGAGGTGTTTGGGATTTTGGTTGCAACGGCGGTGGTGAACGGTATTTTGGGATCGGAAGCTCAAAAGTCGTGACTCGTGAGTTGGTCATAAGTAATGAATGTGCATTACATTGTTGTTGTCCATCGATATCATAGTATTCAGTTGGATATGTTTTAGTGGAAAGTTGAATCCTTTTACTCTGTAAGACTGTGCCAGCTTCATTTGTTCATCTCTGTAGCTTTTTGATGTTGTATTATGTGAATGAATGCATATTAAACAAATGTTCATCCAGAAGAATCATATTAAAAGTTAAAAAGTTGAAGAATAACTACATCTCTATAAAACAACAGAAATAAAAAACACACACACAATTAATGCATTTGTGGTTGATGAAGATAATGGAAGAAACCGAGTATTGATAATTTGAGGTCATTCAACTCTTTATAAAACAAAAATAACCTAAGCAACATTAAATAAATAACTCAAAATAACATTACATAATATTATCAAGTATTATTTTAAGTTGTTTATTATTATTTCAACTAATCATCCCCTCCCTTTGTAAGATGATATATTTATTTTTTAACATCTTCAATTACACTGTAGTCATCTACAACCACACTTACAAAAAAAAATATAACAAAAATCCTCTAACATGATGTATATGTTGAATAGTATTGATTCAATATGTAAAGAGAAAGTTCTAAAAAAATTCATTTAAACTTCTTTATTTATTATAATTTGTTTTATTTTATTTTAAAGATGTATTTTTAAATAACATGAAAATGTATATATTTAAAATGAATGTTAAGAGTAAGTCGAAATAATAAAACTAACATATATATATATATATATATATATATATATATATATCATTTAAAGTTAAAATATTTTATTTTATTATTATCTTCTATTTTAATTTAAATAACTAGTACAATTCTTTTTTTTTTCACTGAAAGTATCCATTTCTGCAACAGGTCTTTATATATATATATATATATATATATATATATATATATATATATATATATATATATATATATATATATATATATATATTTATTTATTTATTTTTTAAAGAGTTGAATTTATCTTTTTTTCTTTTCCATACCACGGGAGAGGAGAGAAAAATCTTCCATTGCTCACGGTGCGGGTTGAATCTGAAATTCAGCAACTACAAGATTTTGGCTCGGTTGATGGCGCGTCTCATATCTCCAAACCCCATCACGCTCCACAGATTCCAGCCATGTCTTCCAATTCCTCGCTTCACTGCACATCTTCGACACCGTCCCATCAACGCCCGCAAATTGCAGACCTTAGCTTGCCAAACAAATCCTAAGCTCGATCGAAAGGATACCCCTCCAAAGGTTTGTTTCCGTGTCTTTGCAAAATCAGAACAGCCAACAAGGTTCTTTATTTCGTACTTTAACGTCGTTTAACATTTGTTCAGGAACAAGAAAAACTGGTGCTTGAGCCTACCACGGACAATACTCAAGCCACCAAGACAACAGCCACAAGTTCGCTTCCTCAGTTGCCGACCAAAGATGTCAACAAAAAAATCGCACTTGTTTCTACCTTAGCGGCTTTGGGGCTTTTCCTGTCTGCCAGGTTGGATTTCGGCGTTTCTCTCAAGGATCTCTCTGCCATTGCAATGCCTTACGAAGAGGTTTGGTTATCCGCTTCACTGTTTCTCTTCTCCTAATTAATTCATTAGCTCGTGTTGATTATGTGAAGATATCTGATACATGGTATCTAGCACCATATTTTTATAATACTTATGCTGTGATGTTGAATGGTCCAGGCTCTCTCCAATGGGAAACCCACTGTGGTGGAGTTTTATGCAGATTGGTGTGAGGTATGTCGGGAATTAGCTCCTGACGTATACAAAGTAGAGCAGCAATACAAGTAATCACCTTTTTTTCTTTTTGAGGAAAATACAAGTAATCACCTTTATGAACACACATGCTTCTCTTTCGAAGTAATCATGTTAGGTCCTACTTTGAATACAAAACTCTCGTCTTATCTTTAATTTGTTTTCTATTTCTAAAGATTTGCGCTGGGTAAAAATACGTTTTATTTTTCTTTCTATGTTTACTGCATATATTTTTTTTTTAGAAATAAAAAACAGACTGAAAACCAGACTATAGTTTAGTAATTAAGGGTGAAAATAAGAAACGAAAACAAAACTAAACAGAGGCCCATAATTTTGTTAGTGCTAATTCGTAGTCTTGACACCATTTAATTTTCAATATAGGGATCAAGTTAATTTTGTAATGTTGAATGTTGATAACACAAAGTGGGAGCAAGAGCTTGACGAGTTTGGCGTGGAGGGTATTCCGCACTTTGCATTCCTTGATAAAGAAGGGAATGAGGAGGGTAATGTTGTGGGTAGGCTTCCAAGACAGTACCTGCTTGAGAATGTGGATGCCCTTGCTCGTGGACAAGCATCCGTTCCTCATGCTCGTGTTGTCGGCCAATATTCAAGTGCTGAAGCAAGGAAGGTGCATCAAGTTGCTGATCCAAGAAGTCATGGTTAGATGATCACATATGCAGTACCTTTTTTGCTGTTTCACAGTAACTGGTTTCATCAGTCAGTGAGCAAAAAGTTCGTTGCTCCTGTTTACACTTTTTTCATATCCACATCACAATCTTATTATGAACATTGTGCAAGTCTGTCATAGATTAGGATCTAAAAATCTAGATATCAACCACACAAATGTTAGCTCAAATGTGTCTATATTCTCGCAGTCTTGTTATAGTTAGGATGCACTTGAATGCTGACAAGCCTGCTACTCTATTCATTATCTGTTTTATAACCATTTATATTTGTACACCCTCAACCCCCTCAAAATTCTAAATGCATGGAATTCTTAGTGTATCAGAAAGTGATGGTTTAGTTGAAACAATAGGACTGTTCTGCTCCCATCATGGTTCACTACATCCACGACTAAGAGATTTAAATGACATCTGCTGACACATGTTGTTTGCAATTGTTACATGACGCAAGTATGGATCTTACAGTGTGGTTCATCTTTTGCTGTCTTCTAAAATGTAAGTGTCTTCCTTTTGCTTGGACTCTCTTCGAGTTCTAGTGGCCAATGCCTTAAGATTCAACTATTTTATGACCATTCAGAACACATCTGAAACCTCTGATCTATTTGGTATTTCAAAGCATCACCGGCCTAATAGAAATAATCTTTTTTTTTTCTTTTACAAAATGAAAAACAACAAAACAAGCAGCAAAATAGGGCATGTGACAAGCATTCCTGTCGTCAATACCTGTCATAGCCATAGAATTCTCTGACAACAAATTTACCGAAGCAGGGTTAAGACAAAGACATGGATCGTGTGGCATCAGCGGTGCCTATAGGGCAGTGCAAAAACTCTAATTAACCCAAATCAAATTTTAATCCAAACATTTTTTTTAATTAAGCTGGTTTATTTCTTAGTAGTTCAGTTAATCGATTTTAAAAAATAGTTTTTCATCCATGAAAGAGTGTAGATCATCTAATTGTTTTTGTCTGTTAACAATCAGTTGATTCTGTTATTTTTTTCAGTTTCTTCTGCTTTGTCACAAATCTTATTAAATCCCATCCTAAGAGGTCCCTTGTCATCGTATTCCAGCTATTTTTAGTTTAAAACTGGCTTTGGCTCAAAAGGTGGTTCTGAATCGATTTAAAACTCTCTTCTATTTTGAACAAAATAAAAAGTTGTTTTATTTTAAAATTTAATTTAAATAATTAGTTCTTCAAATATTGAAATCATGCATGTTTCTAATCTTATATATATATATATATATATATAATAAATTAATATATTTAAAAATATTTAAATTACATCATTTAGCTTAACATCACGATATAAATCATACATGTTTGAATAATTAGTTTTATTTTAAAATTTAATTTAAAGAATTAGTTCTTCAAATATTATAATCATATGTTTTTAGTTTATATATATATATATATATATATATATATATATATATATATATATATATATGTTAAAATAAATTAATGTAAAATATTTAAATTACATCACTAATAAATCTCATATGAGGTCACATAACAGAATTCAAATGTTTATTGAAATTTATAACTTCGTAACATGTATTAATTATCTAACACTCTCAACCATATTATATATAAAAAAGTTGGACTAGTCAGAGATACCCAAACATAATGTTGAGTGTTTTCATTTTGAGTTGTGATTAGTACTAAATAGGCGGCTTTTCAATCATAATTATACATGGTAATTATTCATAGTATAATATTCATGCTGTCTGAGGAGTGAATCCTGTATATTAATTACGGATTATTTATGCATATAATTTTTTGGAAGTTGTTAGGAAAATAGAATCCTAATGACAATCTTATACAAAAAAAACTACAGCAACAACCTCGAAGGAGAAAACTAAGGGTTATAAGCCTTCATTATCTACCCAAGTATATCAAGGGATGACGTTTACCAACAAGCTGTTTGATGAAGGTGAGCTGTGTCCACTTGACCAATGAATAGGATCATGAACTGATACAGGGGAGCTGTCCTTCACCTCCACAGAATGAAAAAATCTCTCAATCTTTTGTGGAACTATCAATCTCTCACTCCCATGGCCAGCCTTTTTAATACCACTCAGTGACTTCTCACTTCCATTGCGAGGTGATGAACAAGTGGACCCAATCGATGAAGCCATGACAGTTTCCTCCGTAGTTGCCCATCCACTTCGTTTAATGTGTTCTAGCTCCTCTGCCACTTCCATCATAGTAGGCCTCATGTCACTATGAAAAGCAAGGCATCTAAATGCAAGCTCAGCTACCTTATGAATGGAATATAATGTCCAAGCATCTCTATGTGGTTCAAGGAAGGGATCTATGATATCATCTACAGCACCCCTCCTAATCCTATCTACGGCAAGTGCAGCTAAGTTAACCTCACTCCGAGGTCGAGAAAAATCAACCACTTTCATGGCAGTTATTATCTCTACCAAGACCACTCCAAAACTGTACACATCACTTTTATCAGAAAGATGGAAGTTCTGGTGGTATTGGGGATCGACATAACCGGGAGTTCCTTGTGGGGCGGTTGAGATATGAGAAGTTTCTGTCATGCCAAGCCTAGAAAGCCCAAAATCAGCTATCTTAGATTTGAAGTGATAATCCAAAAGTATATTACTAGATTTTATGTCTCTGTGGTAAATTGGGGGATGAATTGCGGAATGGAGATATGCTATAGCATTAGCAGTTTCAGTAGCAATGGTAAGTCTTATTGTCCATGGTAGTCCCTCACTCCTCTCTCTTTGCAAGTGCTGAGAAAGCGTTCCATTTTGCATATATTCATAAACAAGGATCTGCTCTCCCTTCTCTATGCAGCAGCCTAAGAGGCGAACTAAATTTGGGTGACTCACTGAAGAAAGGAGCTTGATCTCATTCATGACTTGGTCAGCACTGTTGGTGTCTCTTTGCCTTAACTTCTTTATAGCAACCCATTCATCATTGTGCAATTTTCCTGCATAAACTGTACCAAATGCCCCTGTTCCCAGCATGTGTTTCTCAGAGAAAGAGTTTGTGGCTTTTTCTACTTCTTTGTAGGGATAGAAAGGTATACTAGAGTTGCCTGCAGCTTCACGTAATTGGCGCTTCACTCTGGTATGCTTTCCCAACCAAATAGAACGGCGCCTGGCACAGTAGCATAGAAGAAACAGACCAGCCACCACCAATGCTCCAGCTACGATCGCTGTCAGTGTCAAGTGTAGACAATCATGCAGCATTAATCCAAATATGAAATTTCAGGACTTCTTTTTTCTATTCATGTTTGTATCAGGAGATGGAAAGAGAACGTAAAAAAACATGCACTCAGTAGTTGACAGCTTAACAAAGATTCTCGTGTAAACAAATATGCAAAATATGATTATATATAGTGAAAAGAGTAGGACATTAAGATGTTAAGGTTCTATAATACCTCCAACAGCAACACCGATTTTGGTTGCTTTTCCACATGAAGTTAGTGTTGAAGCACTGCAACTTGAAGTCGAAGCTGAGGACAAGGCAACCGTAGGAACAGACTTAAAATCAATGACAGTATTTTCTAAAGGAACTAATATATCACCATTAGATGGTAAAAAAAATCATTTCTCTAGATATGCAGTATGGTTGATTGAATAAAATAAAAACTTAATTTCTTTTTAGCTTTTGAAGACATGATTGTTATTGATCAGAAATTGCTTGTTTAGTTTTGATTAATGTTTAAAGATTTTTTTAACTCTTCGGTAAAGTTTTAATTATACACCATTTTGAATTAAAAAACTAAATCAAACACGTGCAATAGGCAAGATTGTCAAGATGTGGCACAGAAAATGCTCCACCTATTATGGCTCTTATGTCTATGACATATTTATATTAAAAAATGTGTGTAAGATATCTAGTAGAAGGGGTACTTCGTATCACATTCAATTTGCGTTGTCAACGATAAGCAAATTGTCGGTGATGTACATATATGCATACTGTTACAAGTAATATTTTCTACCTTAAATTTCGTAATTTCCTAATATTAATTGCTTACGTTGAGCGAAATCTCTCGTTTGACCACGTCTAATACCAAATCCATTCAATTCAACCAGGCATATGCGGCCAGAACATGTTGACTTTTGAATTTTTAGGATTCTGTTTGGTTAAGTTATCATCAAAACAAATAACGTATTTGGTATTCCCCCGAACCCAACTCAAAAAAGAAAAACTTAAAGCCAAGAACCTATCCAATTGTCATATTCCCTATTTTCCATGAAATTTGATTAAGGAAGACGAAAATTAGAATGAGTGAAAATAAACAGGTTTAAAAAGAAAGCTATCAATAGTTTCTTTACTTCCATATCTATCTACGCAAAAATGGCGGACCTGTAATGCCTTATGATCTATACGACCTCTAGAATAGGCCAGTTGTTTATTAGATAGAAAAAGTCAACGTGGTTTACTAGGTAGGGTTTAGGTGTGCTATATAATAATGCGTGTCTTCATACTCTGATTTTAAAAAAACTCTTACTCTATTAGAAGAATAACCTTTGAGAATACCCTTCTTCAAGATAATTCTTCTATTAAGGAGGAAATAACATGTAAAAGCAAAACCTGTTTACTCCAGGTAATAAGGCATTCGGATCCGTGTCTCAGTTACGTTTTATGCATAACGACTAGGCCATTCTCAAGCTAAAAAGGAAAAAAAATGTTTTTATATCATAACCCAGCAAATTAAGAAGAAAATGTTCAAGTTTTCTGCAAATTTAACGTGAAAAAATTAAAAAGCAATCCCGATAATTGTGTTCTATGATATACACTAAGCTCCTAACAAGTTAAAGAAGATGAGTATTTGTTTCATACGGGTCAAAATTGGGGTCTTGCCACATGGTTGTCCAGCGCATAAAGCCACAACCAGGTGTTAAATTCCCAGTCAAACGACACAATTTTTCCACGAGCTAGAACCAAACCAAACCATATAATAATAAAAATAATAAAACAATAAAAAAATGATTTTATATTATATGAACTCACCTTTCAGGCAACCGGTGCCGCTCCTGAAGCCGTCGCCGGTGAAACCCTGAATACACTGGCATCGAAACCCTTCTTGGTGAGGGACCTGTGTGCAGGTAGCGTTATCAGAACATTCATCACAGTGTCCATGAAGCCACCACCCCAACTCAACCACCTGAAACTGCAGCGCAATCTCCTCCTCCCTCTGTCCAAAAGAAACCGCAGAGAACAAATATTTACACTTAGTTTCTTCCAAATCTTGGTATGTCACAACATCCCCCGCATCTTGTTTCGAAAAGCAACTGATGTTACCACTTTGCTTATCGCAGCTCTCCACAAAATTCGAAGCAGGAATAACACACCCACCAAACACCTCGCTGCAACCTTGCACCAGAAAGCTGTTGTTAACCGAGGGGGCAAAATTCCTACTGAAAAGTGGCTCAATGGATTGCATGCTGCGTTTGCATTTTGCAGGGAGATTGACGAATATGCTGCTGTTGGTAACGTTTTGGACCAGAAATTCGTCAAGTTGGACTTGGTTGTCGGAACAGTTTAGTCTGATTTTACAACCATCGGAGAACCCAAAAGGGAACTGAAGAGTTAGCTTCCCGCAATGGCTATTACAGGTGAGGTTTTGCGCTTTTGTTGTGCAGGCTATCAAGATCGCGAGGACTATAACGAGATTTGTACGGTGCAGAAGAAACATCTTTAGATGCTTATTGAAATTGAACTAGCTTGAAATGGGTGATCACTATCACACTTCATCACACTTCCCTTGCCACAGAATTTCAAAAACAAAAATTCAACTTGAATTCTCCCGAAATTGTGGTGTTTTAAGAAATCAGAAGAACCATGATAACAGATATGGGTTAAATGAAAATTAAAGGTTGTGATGAGTGCCGTTGGGTAGCCATCTATCTCAATAAATGCTTGAGAACAAATTTGTCAAAAAAACTGAATTAATTGTCCTGAGACATAAATACACATACCTTGAAAGGCTCTGCAAAGGTTGAAATTATCTAGTTTAGCTGTTGAAGAAGTAATTCAGCACACAAAACCCCTCATCGGTTTTGAAGTTGATAATAAATTGAAGTTGCAGGGAGAACAAATGTTTTGTGAATTGAAGGGTAAGTCTAATGACAAAGTTGGCCACATTCATACTTTGTTTATGGGTCAATGTCCTGAAAATAAAATACATGTGACGGTCGACATCTTTTTTGGACATGAAATGACGAATATAACCCTCTCTGAATTTTCTTCTACACAAAATACCCTTCTTCCCTTCGCCAAATTACCCGCATTGTACCTAAAGTTCTGGTTAGTCAAAACAAGACAAATCATACTACGTTTGACTTATACCACACACCTTATCTAGTTTTCCAATGGTACTTATAATATAAGTAAAAATGTTGTGATGAGATTTCACATTGTTTGGTGTAAAATCGTTTATGCAATGGTACTTATAAATATAACTTGTCTATAAATATATGCATAAAAAACATAACAAAGTCGAAGAAAATTAATGAAATCAACGTATTACTTATATCCCAATATTTTTCTTTTCTTCCTTGTGCACATAGAAAAAATATTCTATGAACAATCATTGAAGATATGCTTAATGTAAATATGCAAATCATAGTAAGTTTCATTGTATCTTGAAAGAGGTCCACCAATATACCTTTTTGCATATGATTTTATAAAGATTATTGGAGTGAATCGAACTTAAACATAACGTTTTGCATAAACTTTGGATCATCATTGTCAACATACTTCTCTTATATTTGTTCATTATTCTGGAATCATCTTATAAGAAGCTTGATTGGTTTACTTAATATCATAAAGAAAAATATATAAAATGAAAACGTAGAAGTAACAATTGGTAAATATATAAAAGGATTGTATATATTATTTGAACAATATTACTCCTCATTTTCCTCCTATATGTATTATTTATTACAGCATGCTTTAAACAAAATGAACAAAAATATATTATTTTAGCTTCTTTTACTAATTTTTCATTTGTTATATTTTATTAATCATTATTAAATTAAGTAATAACAACGTACCCTCATGTTTTTAATAAAAATATATAAGAATATAAAAGGATAATTTTATTAAAATTATAAAATATACATATGATTTTATTTTATTTAAAAAATTCAGAGATTGAGGTTCCTTAATTTGTATGGAAAATGTAGAGTGAAAAAATGTTGAGTGGAAAGTGACTAGTGAAAAAAAATGGTAACAATTTTACTTGTTCAAATGACAAGAAGAATCGCAAAAAAAAAAAATGCCACTAACGGATATATTTACTTTTCTTTTAAATATAAAAAAAACGTGATTTTACAAAATTATTTCACCATTAATAAATGCTATAATAATCTAAAAAAATAATATAGATAATTTTGTAACTGTATAAATATTAAATTTTAATTAAATAATAATTTTCATTTACTCGTGTAAAAATTTTCTCAAATGCAAAAATAGTTTAATATTGTTTTTAGGTTTTTCAAACCTGGTTAAATTAATGCTCTCAACTAAATTGGATTAATAAAAAATTAAACTATTTTAGAAAACTGAATTAAATTGTCATTTTAACTTGATTTTTTAATATTGAATTAAATTTAATTATAATTGTAAAATTAAACATACTTATTTATAAATATATAACTAAAATAATTCAATTTATTGAAATTATATTAAATTTTAGTTCATCTAAATAAATTTAAATTTTAATAAAACTTTTTAAATTTTAATTTATTTTTTTAAAATTAAGTTCAATTTTTACAATTTTTTTTTGGACTTTGTTGCTTACGTTCAAATAATAGGGTTATCCGATCATACAAAATTGTAGATAATTTTACAAAATTGTCAGGTCAAATCTAACAAAAAATTATTTGATTTTTACCATTTTTATTCTTTTTGTTTTATTTTTTAAATCTAAAAGATGTAATAAGAAAATAACATTATTATAAAAGCACGTCAAGTGGTAGTTAAAAGCACACACATATTTCTCAAAGCTAACATCCACTCAGATCAACCAGGACGCGGTATTATTTGACTGTCTTAACGAAGCATGTGAAATGACAATAATAACATCAAATTCAATCATAAAAACTGTCGTACTGTACAATCGTCTTAATATTATTGAACATAAACTTTTTTATTAGGTTAATTTTCTTCATTTTTTACCCAAATTCAAAGCTTCAGCCACCAAGTCAAAAACAGGAGCTTTTTAATTTGTTTTTCCAGAAGAAAGTTTTTTTTTTTTTTTTTAAGTTGAAAAAAAAACGTTTATTCAATTATGTTTCAATCAGAAGGGCAAATAATTCAATGATAAGTACAAATATATATATATATATATATATATATATATATATATATATATTCACTAAACATCAATATTAATATTTAAATTTATGTATATATTTATATTTGATCAATTTAAAATAATTTTATCAAATAAACTGAAATAACATACATTTTGGGATGTTTATCCGTCTTTCATCATAATTGAAAATTATTTCTTAATCCTTCAAAATATAGTTTAAGGAATTTTTTGAATTTTAAGAAAAATTTGAATTAAAATTTTAAAATATACAATATTTTATACATATTAATTGATTTTAATTATATTATTAGAGATTGAGATACTTATTGACATATAACGTACAACAAAAAATTATTATTAGTCAAGATAAAAATTATTACAAGTGAAGATATTAGAGAAATAATAGAATCTCATTCTATTCATATTGAAAATATTATATTCTAATATGCTATTGAATATCGTATAACTTACAAATTTGATAATTTATATACATATTATTTTTTTACCTCAATTAAAAATATAATTAAGTTTTAAAATAAATAATAATTGACTTTCATAATATCACGTAAAACTGAATAGATACTTGTCACATTTGATAAATATATTTAAAATATAAAAATACTAGAAGAGTCATTTGGATAACATCCTAATAATAAAAGGTAAATATTTTAATGATCAACCATTAAGCATTTTACCCTTCTATCATCTTGCTGGTGAGAGACCGTTAAACATATTATTGTTATTAATTACCACTCTTAAATGTTTCCGGTCAATTACAGTTGCACTTCTTTTCATTTTATTTATTTTGAATTTTCCATCAAGTTTGGTCAAATACTAATTGAATTTTCTTATATGATAACTTCTAAGTGATAAAAAAGGAACCTATATCAATTTAATACAAAATTTTATTCTACTTGAACAAAGTTTAATTAAAAATAAATAAAAATAGTTAAAGAATACCTGAACTTTAAACATTTATTTAAATTACATAATTGAAATTTAGTTTAATTTTCATTGATTAATTAACAAAACCAAATATAAAAAAAATCAAACTAATTTAACTTAATTTTGATTTATATAAAATTTAAATCAAATGCAGTATTTTGTATACGTAAAAGGTGTTTATAGGTAAGTTTAATTCAATATTTACGTTAAATAATAACTTAATTTAGATACATTCAAATGGATTCGATTTTAGTTTAGTGTAAAATTTAAATCAAATGTTTTATAATTTAATTTGGATATTTTTATATTTTATATTGTCATTTTTTAACAATATTAAACATTTCAAAACAAATAATATTATATTTTTTGTAAGAATTTTAAAAACTTCATTTAAGAAACAATTATATAAAAAATATTACAAATTATTGTATTATTACTATTTTATTTAAAATTCATTTTTTTCTCATAAAGTATGTAATTTATAATTAAAAACATAATACAAATTTGTTATTGTATTTTGATAAATATAAATATATTATAAATAAATTAAGTTAAATCACAACACTATATATATTAATAAATTTTAATTAAAAATTCACTTTAAATGTATAATATTATATTATATATAAAAACAAATTGATTCCATAAATTTAGGAAAGATAGGTCTACAATATATTTAAATAAAATTAATTTTAATTTTTGTAATTTTGTAAATTAAATTTTTTATATAATTTTACTGCTAGTTGAGACCATACAACAACGATATCTAGAGAAACTAGTGAAGACTTAGATTCAGTAAAGAAACCATTGATTTGCATTTGTGTTTTTGTTTTAACATGACTTATTATTGATTAATACATCACTTGTGTATTTATTTTAGAAACAAAAGTTAACAAATTAAACTTTTTTATATTTTAGATATGTTTGTGTTGGTGACTTAACAACTTCGAAAAAGATAACTAAATTAAACTTTACATTTATATGTCACTATTACACCATATGTGATCTTTACATAATCTTATGAAACTAATATATTTATATAATCTCATGTAAAATGTGTGATATGTAATTTATAAAATTTTAGCATGTTTTATAATAGTGTTTTTATTTTGGTTTTTACAATAATGTGTTTGCGAGGAATGAAAGAATAGTGGATCATTGAAAAATTTATTTGATATTAATTGATAAATAGAAATACTGAAAGAAAATAACAAAATTAGAACGCATAATATTTGTATAAAAGTTATTTTTAGAATAATTCGATGATGTTAATACATAATTATAACATTACCTTATTAAGCATTGTATTTTTTTTTATCTATTGGATGTAAAATTAATTTGGCGATCATTACTCTCATGACTAATAATTAGGTGATCAATTGTTAATTGTGATCTGAAAAATTAGTTTTTAGGATTCGTTTATTTATTATTATTATTTTTTAAAATTGTAGTTTTTAAGAATTAAAATATTTGTTTAATAATTATTAATATACATTAAAGTTTTTGCCAATAATAATTTATTATCGGTAAATTATCAAAATTATTTTTAAATTTTCACTTGATAATTTGTTGAAGTTAGGTATATTATTCCTTTTCATTTAAAATATTTTATAAAAATAAAATTATAGAATATTTTTAAATATACAAAATAAAAAAATCAAATAACCAGTTTTACACTGGGATATATACATATATATATATATATATATATATATATATATATATATATATATATATATATATATATATATATTTTAAATATACAAAGTATTTTTAGTGTAAAATAAGGTCAAATCCTTTAACTGATTACCAATTCATTATTGGGCTTTTTCTATCACCTGAACTAGCCCATTAGTCCAATAAAGTCATTTCATTATCTGTCTAACATATCCTGTAGAAAAGATAAAAACTGCACTGCTTAAACCCTAGAAGAGTTTCTGATTCGATTCCAAAGGAGAGAGATTCTCAGAAGAGGGAGCATCAATGTCAGACAGAGAAGACAATGATTCCGACGCCCCTGAGGAATTCACAACCGAACAGGTATCTATTTTAGTCTTTTTGGGTCAATTAATCGAATAATTTTTATTTCTGGTTGGGACATGATCAATACTTAACACAAGCATGCGCGTCGCAGGGTCTACTACAAGACGAAGAGATTCAAAAGATTAAAAGAGAAAATATATCCAGGTATTGCTTTAATCTGTGTTATGAGGTTCTGATTGATCTATGTAGTATAGAGTAAAATTGGAAAAATAAGTTTTTTACTCAGGGTTAAAATAATTCATCATTTTTTCTAACCCTAACTTCCTCGAGCATCTTCCATAATTTGTTATTGAAAGATGGTTCAGCAGAGTGGAATAAAAACTCACCAATATAGATAGATAATTCCAAGTGTGGTCTAAATACCATCGAGGGGATGGTTGGGGATAGAGGGAGTAGGGCAAAGAATGTTCCGTAGTAGATTCACAAGCCCTCTTTTATTGAAAGACAAGACTTTGCGAGCTTCTCATTCTGATGTTAGTATTTGTTCATCGATTAGCATTTAGGTGTTTAATGGTTTCGATTTTTTGTTTCAATAAATATGAACAGACTTGGGTCTGCTCAATTTATATATAAGGGCTATTCAGCTCAACATTTGTGAAATGAGAGTCTACAAATTCATGTAAGGAAATCATATTATCATTGGTTTTTTAAAATTATGAATTGATATATGCTTAAAATTTATAGGTTAAGAAATACTTATTTGTGCTCTTAAGCTTTGTTGAAGTCACTTGTAGGATATAATTTTGGTCTCCCGCAGAACAACCGAATTCAGTGAGTGCCTAATTAAATGACTCTGCGTTTTTTACTAGGGTTCTACGTGAAGGAAAAGAGCGCCGGAGAAAATGGGCCCAAAACATAACTCCTCGACCATCTAAAGCTGTTGAAAAATCTCAAAAAGTAAAAGACTCTGAACCTCACGAAGAACCAAATACGGCTGACGGATTTCTTCCTCAGAACATTGTCCAAATGCTTGCAGCGCGTGAGAAGTGTGTAGATCTATCATTCTATTTCTCTTGTGTCTAAATGTGCATTTTGATTTGAGCAAAATCTCTTAAGAGGTTATAATTTATTTGCAGACATGTTTTATTTTCTGAAACTAACGAGGAGAAAGATGATGAAACAAAGCCTGCCACTTCAAGGAAGAGAAAATCGAGGAAGTTAGGGTATAAATTCCATTCTTTTTAACTCCATTCAACATTTTAATGTCTATGCATTCATATTGCTTTTTGTCCTGTATTAATTGAATATCCCTACTGTGATTTGCAGTTTGAAACCAGTTATTTTGAGCGAAATAGGTCCTCCTCAATGCTCAAACAGTGCCTTGGAATTCTTGAAGGAAAGAAAAATGTCAGTTCCAAGATCGTCTTCAGTTCTGAACAATTCCAACCAAGCACTTCGTCTTCTTTCTACTTCAGGGGTGCTTGGCAGGAAATAAGAATGTTCATTTATTTTAAACATTTTTTTGCCAGTGAGGTTAGTGTTACAATATTTACTTTTAAGTTGTCATCATTGGGGCTGCGTTTGGTCCACTGTACTGAATTGTAATCTAGAGATATTCTAATATTTGGATTAGAAGTGAAACACAAAAAAATCCAAGCAAAGATTAAATGAAAGTGAAATTAGGGATGAAAAACTTTCGCACTGGTTCATCATCAAGTTCCCCAAGTTGGGCCATCCCGCGGGACGGGTCAGTCCGATATCTGTTTAATTAATAAAAAATTAGTTTTTATTGTAAATTTTTTAGATATAAAGATAATATATAAAATGAAAATTTGGAAAACTAGAATTTGAAAAGTTGTCTTATTTTTTTTTTCTTATTCTTCATCATCTTTTCTTACAAATTTTTTGAGATAATATACTGATGTATATTAATTTAATATATATATATATATATATATATATATATATATATATATATATGAATGATTGAAATGTACTAATTTATATTATTAATTTAAAATATATACGTGGAATTATTATAATTTTATTATTAAATTTATTGAAAATTTTGATTTAAAAATAAATAAGTTAAATTTTGAAAAATTTATGATGCGGGGGTTGGGATTTATTGTTGGGTCATTCTTATTTTTATTGGGCAAAAATAAGAAGAAAAAAAGAGATAACATCTTTTTTTTAATTGTGTGGATGAGTAGAATAGAGGTAGAAAGTTAGAACTTATAAGGAAATTATTTAATGTTAAATGTTTTCATTTTTATTTCGTTTGAGGTCTCCATTGGTTTGAGTTTGGGTTTCTTTCAATTTAAAAGTTGGGCTGAGAAATGGAAACTTTAGCTTTATTGTTTGATTTTATATTTAAATTTTAAATATTAAGTTTTTAAAGTATTTTTTTTATTATGTATAAAGTAATATTTTCAATATTTTAGATTTTTTACTTTTTAATCCTTTGTTTTTTTTTTCAATTTCTTACATTAATTTGTAATATAAAATTAATTTTTATCTTATTTTAGATATTTTATATTTATTTTAGTAGCATCAACTATTATTTTATTTATAATTTACATTTATTAATTTTATTATATTTTCTGCATTTTTATTATTTTTATTTATTATATATCAAAACTTATCTTAATAAAATAATAATATCTTAAAAAAATTAAAAATAATTATTAATTAAAATGTTTATTATTTTATATTAATTAAATAAGAATTAATTTATTAATTTTTGTTATAAATTATATATTTCATATTTATCAATATTTTAAAATAATAATTTAAAAAATAATAAATTTATACATATAATAAATTTTTTGAATATAACATTATAATAATAATATTATAAATATTTATATTTATATAAAAATAATTGAATATTATATATATATATATATTAATATAAATATAATAAGTTAAAATATATATTTAATTAATAATAATTAAAAATTATAAATATTTATTTATATAAAAATAAATTTATTATAAATATAACTATTTTTTTAAAATAAAACGAAATGACAGAAATTCGAAATCATAAAAATGGAAATGGAGAAATAAATTATTTTTTCAATGAAAATTGAGGGTGAGGAAAAATACTCTTAAAAGCAGAAAAGAGGATTGAGAATAATATTTCTATTCTGGTTTTTTTATTAAATCTTACTGAGGACATGCCTGATTTTATTATAATCTATTAAATCTTAATTTTTAAATAAATGTTACGAGACCATTTTTTAATTTTTTGAAGTGTTAAAAAGTTTAAAACTATTTTTAAAAATAGTAAACATGAATACTTTCCCATCTACATTTTGCTTTTACACTTTTCATCATGGTTCAATTCAATACTTTTCTTCCTAATAATTTGCAGGGATAGAAACAAATATTCAACATTTAAAAATAATTAACTTGCAGTGTTTTCATCCTCATTACTCTAATAGAAAATAACAGACAATCATTATGCGAATAGAACGTAACAGGAACAGGAATAAAGTTACAAGTGAACTGTATTTTAAGGAGCAGAGAAAACATCGTATTGTTGGAGCCAAATATGGTCTGGAGATGTGGCTGAATTGCCTTCAGAGCTGCTCAAGAGACTCTCCAAAGCGCCTTTGATTCTGTTTAGAGACTTGCGGTGTCGAATGCGATGAAGAACTTCTTGTTTGTTAAGGGTTTGTGATGACTTCAACCGGAGCTGGCTTGAGACACTATGAATTGGGTCAGAGTCCTTGTCCTTCAGGTGTTTGAGGCCAGACTTGTCATCCTCTGATCCAGCTCTTGAAACTACGGAAGCCATCTTGATTTTGTTTCAGTAGAATGCTTCTGAATCCAGGAAATGAGTGTTGAAATGGTGAAAGAAGTTGAAATATATAAGGATATATCACTTTGAGGTTTCTCTTCAAACCAAAGCCTGTTGTTTTACTCAAACAGGATACAACAAATACGTGTTCATTGATAAAAGGACTTACCTGCATAAACCGCATTTTCGTGAAACCACCAAATATATTCTGCTGGCGGTATTGTGTGATGTCAAACAATAGTTATAAATAATTTATACTGAATACTAATTTATAAGAAATCTTTAATGTAATTTCTTTAAATTTTTTAATAATTTAATTTTAATTTAAAAATAAAATCATTTTATTTTTTTATCCATCTTTGTCTGAATGATACATTGAGAGATTGAAAATTACAGTTCTGTGCAGTGAATTCATTGTACATGTAGTGAGTGATGTAACAAAAAGAAATATAAAAGTCATGCAACTTTTACTAAGAATGACTAAAATAAAAATATAAAAAGTCATGTAACCTTTAAGAGTAATTGTCAAGTTATGCAACTTCTATATATGATGTGAGAATAGTTTGATAAGATATAGGTTGTTGTATATCATTTGGTATGTTCTATTTTGGTTATATGATAATCTACCAATTTGAATTGCCTTTATTCTTAAGATGGAGGCGATGATCATATAGAAGTTTAATCTTGATTAGATCGAAATTAAAAGTTTGGTACTGAACGACCGAAATCACAGCCCCTCTTTAAAAACCGGGGGAGAAAATAGAGACAACGCACAGTGCACGTGCTGTAATTTTTGGAGATATGTGTTTGATAGCGATCTATCTCATTTGATGTAAACGTATCGGCGGAGAAACAATGGGCTATGCTAGTAGTTTTCCTTTTCTTTTCAAGTAAACTAACGGCGTCTCTTGAGGATACCTCCTCATGCAATCCAACTTATTATGATTTTTAATCAGTGATTTTTAATTTTTTTTTATGAAATTGATAATCAAATATTTATTTTTATTTATAAGTATCTCCCTTTAAATATCTTTTCACCCACAAATTTAAATGATATATTTTTGAATAATTTTTTCAAGTTTTGCCTATTAAAATTTATGGTTTTCCACCTAATTGAAGTATATTTGGGAGGTAGACAAATTTTAAATATCAAGTCAGTGTCTAACATTATATTTCAATTATAATTTATATATTCATACAATATTTAACACATCAAGTTCAAGACAAAAAAAATTGTCACTTAAAATTTTTGTGAATGTAAACAATTTGATTTATGATAAAATATTTTTTGTTCTCTTCATTTATTTATATTTATTAACAATTTTGCAAAATTCTTTGAATTTATAAGATTTATCAACCAATAGAAGACATTTCTCTTCTTATATTGTAAATATGAAAATTTAACTTTAATTTATTTTAAAATTTGTAAAGAATATGATTGTTCTACTCTTGAAATTATTAGAGTAAAAATTTATATACATGGAAGAGTATTGATTAGTTGACACTCAAAAGTCTTGTTTTACATTTTTTCTATTATATTATCAATTAATTATTTTTTAAAAAATAAGCAATTTTTTAATCATCTAAGAAATTATTATATAATAAAGGGTTATTATGGTTTCAACTATCATATCTATATATCATACAATTACATATTTTTTAAAAGTAATAAAAAATGTCACTTATATATGAGATGAAAATTGGTTGTGTGTAACTTTGGTGGAGAGATAAAATCATTTATCCTCTCTTATTACTTATGTGTTAAATTTTTGGGTTAAAAACTGTCAATTACTTTGTTTTATTACAATGCTATCAAAAACCATATAATTGAGAGATAGAAAAAATTGTTATATAAGAGGTGAGCCTAGAAAATAATAATAATCATATATATATAATAGAAAAAAATGTGTTAATTAACATGATGATAACTTGTTGAAAAACATGAAATAACAACCTCTAATGTAAATTTTGTTATTTTACAATGATTTTTAGACAAAACATGAAAACGAGTTAAAAATAAGATTAAAAAGAAACACTTTTTTATTTTTATTTTCTTCTAACCACATACCAAAAAGAAATATATTTATTTAATTTAATATTTTATTGTTTCAATAATATCTGTATTCATTTTTTTAATCTTTTGTCTCTATTATATGTCATCATAAATTCAAAATATTCTCCAACATTATATTCTCTAATAATTAAGTGTTCACTTAACTAAAATTTCATTAAATATTTATAAATGTGTAGGTCCTATGGTAAATTTTCTTATTTTTTTCTTCTAAAATGTGGGAAATTAAACCAGATTTTTGTTATAGGAAAAAACAACAGACCACCAATTTTAGTCTTTTTTTAATAGATAAAATTTACAATTTTAATGTATTGACTATATCAAACTTAGTTTAACAAGTCAAATAATTTGGTTCACTTGTTCCATACATCTAAAATTTGCAATCCCTTATATTAGCAATGTAGATATCATCTAACCATAACATGATCTTCTCCCTCTCTTGCCTAATTATACACCCTTCTTTCTAAATAAAGGTTTTCATGAGTTTGACATGGAAGTTATCCCACGTAGTCATATACAAAGAAAAAGTGGGACGACAAAATTAGACAACAAAACCATGGAGACAAGGTCACCAACAACAACAACTTGCGTGCCAAACAAAGTTGGTTTTCAACCTCAATACAAACCTCCAAACGTTTATCCAATGAAGTCTGAAGAGATCATTAACGTTTCCTCGTTTATTCAGTTAGATCTCAATACCAATCATTAATACTGCAAGAATCAAGAATCAAGAATCATCAATCCTAATATCTCTTTCAAATGAATAAAAGCTTAAGTTGGCTTTGATCCTTTAGACTTGTGTAACATTCCCTCCAACGCCTGTTATTGTTTCTTTTCTACTTTGCATGGGTGCAAGTAAGGAATAAATAACAATGATAGGGCCATCGAGAAAAGGATATGGATTCTTAGAGGAAGGAAGTTCCCATGGACAAAAGTTTGGAAAGTTAAAGAAAGACGAATTCGATGGTTATAACTCTGATAACCATCCAAGAAAAAATAGCCCCGTTACTTTGGATGCACCTCATATAGATCCTCTAATGGTAATAGAAAATGCTCCTTATGACCCTTCCCTCTCTCCCTTATCAAAATCCCCATGGTCCTCTCACGTGAACGAAGATGCTTCCATGTCCAACAGCATCGATGCTCTAGTAGGGTCCCTAGTCCGAGAAGAGGGTCACATTTACTCCCTCGCTGCAACCAAGGACTTGTTATACACAGGTTCAGAAAGTAAAAATATTCGCGTGTGGAAGAACCAAAGGGAGTTCGCAGGGTTCAGATCCAACAGCGGGTTAGTGAAAGCAATTGTGATCGCGGGGGAAAAAATCCTCACGGGACACCAAGATGGAAGGATAAGAGTGTGGAAAGTGTCGGGGAAAAATCAGCAACAACACAAACGTGTGGCGACATTGCCGACGTTAAGAAACTACGTCAAATGTTCGATGAACCCAAGTAATTACGTGGAAGTGAAGCGACACCGTAACGTGTTGTGGATCAAACACTATGACGCCATTTCATGTCTCGGCTTAACGGAGGATCATGCTTATATATACTCTGCCTCGTGGGATAAAACTTTCAAAGTGTGGCGAGCGTCGAACTTCAAGTGTTTAGAGTCTGTGGCAGCGCATGACGATGCTGTTAACGCGCTTGTTGTGGGGATGGAAGAGTTGATTTTCACAGGTTCAGCTGATGGCACTGTTAAGATTTGGCGACGGGAGATTCACGGAAAAGGGACGAAACATTTTTTCTCGCATACATTGTTGAAGCAAGAGTGTGCGGTGACAGCGTTAGCGATGGGTGGTGAGGGAAATTTTCTGTACGCTGGGTCTTCCGATGGGTTGGTGAATTATTGGGTGCGGGAGACAAATTTGGAGCACAGGGGCATATTAAGGGGGCACAAGTTGGCAGTGTTGTGCTTGGTTGTGGCAGGAAATTTAGTGTTCAGTGGCTCTGCTGACATGGGCATATGTGTATGGAAGAGGTCAATGAATGAAGAGCATGCACGCATAAATGTTTTGTCCGGCCACACTGGCCCAGTTAAGTGTCTGGCCGTGGAGAGGGATCTTGACGCCATGTGCAATGAGCGACGATGGATTTTGTACAGTGGGAGTTTGGACAAGTCTGTGAAGGTGTGGAAGGTCTCCGAGAATGCAACTACTCCAACCACCACCCACCCACCCAGAGGTAGTGTTGATCACTTCCCCCCAGTTTCATCGTTAAGGAAATCGGGGTCCAAGAGATACTAGTTGCACATGTGCCAACAACACTATTCCCTTAGTGCACTATACACCCAAAACTTTCATACTACTTTACTCACTAGGTTAATTTCCCCTAGTTTATGATGCACCCTGTTCAAACAAGTTGTATGTAATATAGATTGATTAGTTAGTATTTATGCGCACAAAAATCACTAATATTTTATCTCCTAAACATTTGTTTATAAATGCTCTGCGTGGACACATGATTGTTAATCGTGACTTCATTTTCTTCTTTACTATTTTTACTTTTTTAATTAAACTATTGTTGGGTTATGACAAAGGAATCATACTCTGAAAGTTTTAAAATAGTTTGGCACGTAGGATTGCAAACCTTTTTGTATTATTAAAGACAACAAATTAACCTCATTTACTCCCCTAAAAATCACCTTGAAATTAAACAAACTAAAAATAAATAAATAAATAAATAAAAAATCCTATGCATCTACTACTGGGAGATTGGTATATATGTTGAGGCCATGCATGTCCAGGTATTTGGTTGAGGTTATGTTAGGGATATACTTGAGTAATATTCCATTAATGGATCTGGAGGAACAGCTTGCTAAAGTTATGCACTATTTGAAATGAATAGAATACTACATGCTCACCCATCATAGATCAAATCCAGTGGAACTCATAGTTATGTTGATTCTAATAATGTTGCATGCCAATATGGTAAGCGATCTAATCAGACTACACTTTTTTTATTGATATAGCTGGAATCATTTCATAATTTACACCATGGAACCATAGTTTGTAGTCCAAGGCATGGTCACAATTTTTTGCAATCAAGTTGTACATGTTAAGAAATATAGAAAGACCACTAAAGTTGGCTTGTTGCAATAGATCAACCATTATTAAGTCAATTTATTAGTCTTTAAATAAATGAAGTTGAATTAATGTCAAAAACAAGATAATCACATTAAGTTTCATGGAACATTAAATTATAATTAATAATTGAGAAACTAAAATGGTGAGATAGAAGGAAACGTAAGTGTAAAAGGAATAAAACAGTGAATGTAACTTGTAAGTAAAGGATCGCGCAGAGGTGTGAGAATGGAGTGGCTATAAGATTCGGTGGGAACAAACAACACAAAACGCATTTTCTTCCCACAAAACTAACGTAATTTAGATTGGTAATGATGACTCTAGCATAATCCTATTGCAGGAGTTACGAATAAAAGAAAATAAATGCACGCAATTTGTGTGTTAAACGAAGATTATATTGGTTGGATAGGGTGGGAAGTGGGAAGCATAAAAGGACAAGTGGTTCACCAGCTGAGACCCCACGTGCCCCTCCCTATCGCAAAAAAAGAAGAAAGATTCCCCCAATTCCGGTCCCGTTACTGTTTTCATTTCCTTTTCCTTCCATCACTCTCCAATCACACTACTCAGACATAAACAGAAATGCAAAACCTCTCACCTACACCATTATTCTATTATTATATTCTGTTATAATATTATTGTTATTCTCTTTCTCTACCTTCCTCACCTAAAATTACCTTTTGCTTTCTTCACACTCACACACATTCATTCATTCATTCCCTAATCTAATCACCACACAGTGCACATTGCATTATTCTTATTATCCTGTTTCGCTTAGCTCTTCGCTCGATCATCATTTACTGATACTTCCGCTCTTCTTTCATGTTTTTTTTCTATTGCTTTTCGGTTTCCGATTAGATTAGGGTTCCGCTGCACCTACTTTCCCATCATGTCGCCGGCGGCGCCTCGAGCTGCCGAATATTCATTCGCCGTCGAGTACGACGGTCCGCCGCTAACCTACGACCTTCCTCGGGCCGTGCCGATCAGTGTCGACAACATTCCGGTCGCTGCAGTCGTTTCCCAAGTTCCTAGCTCCGGTGCTCTCTCATTACCGGTTGTGCAGCCGCTCTTACCGCCGCAACAGCACCACCCTCTCAGAACCCTCGGCTCCGAACCTAGGGTTTCCAAGTTAGCGTCGGAAACGACGGTCTCTCCCACCTCCGTGATCGCGTTCGAACACCGCGCTTCGCAGAGCAACGTCGGCGAGCTTTCCGGTGAGCTGAGCAGCTCCGGCGCGTTTGAGTTCTCCACCGGAAACGACGGCTCCGGCGACTTGTCCGATTTGGGGGAGAGCTCGAGAGTGCTTGAAGAGACTAGAAGCTCTAGTACCGTTGAGTTTTGGGATAAGTCAGGGAGAAGTTCTGGCGTGCTAAGGGCTTTGGATGGAAAAGAGAGTTTGGATTTCAACGAGTTGAATCAGCAAGATTGGGCATCCACTGAGTCAGTGCTAAGTTTGGAGTATCCGTCAACTCGGGTTTCGTCACTGAAGGCTGAGGATATTGATTCTAAACGCGCCCCATTTGTTAAGTTCTTTGTGGACTCTGATGATGATGCGTTGGATGAGTTTAATGTGGAGGACACTGTGAGTAAACCTGTTAAAAGGGCACCTCTCACGAAGGGAAAGAAGGGGTCTTGTTATAGGTGCTTCAAGGGGAATAGGTTTACTGAGAAAGAGGTTTGTCTTGTTTGTGATGCCAAATATTGTGGTAATTGTGTGCTCAGAGCTATGGGGTCTATGCCCGAGGGTAGGAAATGTTTGAGTTGCATTGGATTCCCGATTGATGAGGCCAAACGAGGGAGTTTGGGGAAGTGTTCTCGAATGCTCAAACGTTTGCTTAACGAATTGGAGGTACGGCAGATAATGAAGGCGGAGAGGTTTTGTGAAGCAAATCAGCTTCCACCTGAGTATGTTTGTGTCAATGGCCAGCCACTTTCTTACGAGGAACTGGTTACGTTGCAGAACTGCTCGAACCCTCCAAAGAAGCTGAAGCCGGGAAACTATTGGTATGATAAAGTATCTGGTCTTTGGGGGAAGGTATTTGTTATTTATTATCTATTTGAATTTTCTACATGCATTTGTGTTTCCATGGTGGTCTAGTTTTGAAGTGTCATCTAGGATACTGACTGGTTTATGATTTCACAGGAGGGACAGAAGCCTTCCAGAATTATAAGTCCACATCTGAATGTTGGAGGCCCCATCCAACCGGATGCTAGTAACGGAAACACTCAGGTTTTCATCAATGGTCGGGAGATAACAAAAGTTGAGCTTCGAATGTTGCAGGTCAAAGATTTATATTGAAAGGCTCTCTCTCAATAATCATACTTGTTTGTTGTTCAACAAAATCTTTGAAAGGATCCTGTTTTGGTTGTGCAGTTGGCAGGAGTTCAGTGTGCTGGCAACCCACATTTTTGGGTCAATGAGGATGGTTCCTACCAAGAAGAGGGGCAGAGGAATACCAGAGGTTATATATGGGGAAAGGTAACCTCTATTACTATTTAGGGGTGGGGGAGGTATTTTCTCTTGTGTCCTTCCTGCAAAATGTTGTTTACAATGTACTTTTTCATTTCTGCCTGTTAGGCTGGAACGAAGCTTGTATGTGCTTTCTTGTCCTTGCCAGTTCCTTCCAAATCTTCAAATTCTTTGGGAGAACAACCCTCCAGTCTAGCTAGCAGAACAATTCCTGACTACCTGGAGCATGGGATAGTTCAGAAGCTTCTCTTGGTTGGTTGCAGTGGATCTGGAACGAGCACTATTTTTAAGCAGGTGACGTTTTACTTGATGATTAAGTCTGTGAATAAAGCCATGTTTAATATTTTATTTGAATTGATAGTTACATTAAATTGGACAAAATATGGTCTATAGGCACCTGCTATACTAATAATTGTTTCTTCATTCACTTACCAAACTGCAGGTAAAGAAATTTCTGTGCGTTTTCTAAACAATAAACATTAGTATTAACCTATAATCACAATATATTGTGGACAGTAATCGTGTCAATCTTGCAAAGGTTGCTATAAGTGTTAATTGGATGCACAATTATGTTACTCTCTTCTGTGTCATCTAGTATTTCCTTGTTCAGAAAGGCCTATTTTGGTAGTAATGGACAACTGACTTAATAGTTGGATGGAGTATGCCTGTGATTATTCATGGGTACCTGAGGGATTGTTTAAATGGGATTTTGACTGGCCCCCTCAATGTAAAAGACAAAGTCACCAATAGAGATGCTGGAAATAGTCAATGTATTCACAGAATTCCAATTTTCTGTGGCAGGCAAAGATTCTTTACAAAAATGTCCCATTCTCAGAAGATGAGCATGAAAATATAAAGTTGACCATTCAGAGCAATGTTTATGCCTACCTTGGCATATTGCTTGAGGGACGTGAGCGTTTTGAAGATGATTGTTTGGGGGATTTGAAAAAAAGGCAGTCATCTGTACTTGACAGTGCAGGTAGGATGCATTCTCTCTCTCTCTCTCTCTCACACACACACACACACACACACACTTTTCCTTTATAAATATGTGTTTTTTATTTGGTTTGCTGGCTATATTTCTTTTGAAGCAACTATTGTGCATCATTTAGTTGTCATGAGTTAGTTCAAAATGGCTTGCGGCATATTTGTGCTTGTTTGAGGTGGAGTTATAGTTCATAATTATGTTCATATGTCCTGCTCTATTTTATACCTTAAGATTGAGTGTTACCATTATGGTTTTCTACAGGAAATAGTCCAAAACTTGATGATAAGACTGTATATTCCATTGGCCCAAGATTGAAATCTTTCTCTGATTGGTTACTGAGAACTATGGTATCTGGCAAACTTGATGCTATCTTTCCAGCTGCTACTCGTGAGTATGCACCACTGATTGAGGAATTATGGAATGATGCTGCCATTAAGGCCACATATAAAAGAAGAAGCGAATTAGAAATGCTGCCTAGTGTTGCCAGTTATTTCTTAGAGCGGGTAAGATAATTCTTTAATTGAATTAATGCTTGTGTCAAATCAATAGTGTAAAACCCTTTTGTGCTTAAACCATTAATTGTTAAAAGTAGGTAGTTGAGTTCTTGATGGAATAACGGCTTTTTCATTTTTAGAATGGGATTTGTATCTATAATCAATTAATTTCTTCTGCAAATATGGGGAAAACAATGGAGGGGTAAATATAATTATTGTATACGCGGTTTGGCAAGTTTTAATGAGAGTAGTAGGTGTTGGACTGGTGGATAAACTTGGTTGTAAAAAATATTCTCAGGAAGAGGTTGTGACTATTGTACACTGGATGTTGGACAGAGGCGTTAAACTTGAAGAGTAACAAATAAATTTCAGTCTAGCAAATTCAGCTGTTTAATGAGAACAAGTTAAAACTGCTTTTCCCCTGTTAAGGATTATTAAATGCTTCATCAAACTATTTTATTGTTGCACCATCGTACTTCCTTGTGTTCTTGTAGGTTTCCATTTCTATATTCTCTCCTAGGAAAAGATTGTTGGGTCAGTATCTCCACTAATTGTGCTGTTCATGGACACTGTTGTTTCTGACTCTTACAATTTTCTGTTTTAGGCTGTTAAAATATTAAGGACGGATTATGAACCCTCAGATTTGGATATCCTTTATGCCGAGGGTGTTACTTCATCCAACGGGGTGGCTTGTGCGGAGTTTTCATTTCCCCAATCAGATTCTGAGGAAACCGCTGACTCTACTGATCTCCATGATTCTTTTGTTAGGTAGGTTCTTATGCACCAGAAATGTGTTGTGGCTCCGACTAAACCCAATTGATGGTATAATTGTTTTCTCTCGGAAAATAATAGCATTAATGAAAATATACCAAAATAAACAAAATATAGGATAAATTGTTAGGAATTCCCTTACTTCCACAACGAAAGTAATCTGAAATCTCAACACACCTACATACACCTTTAACAGCAATGACAGATAGACTGAAAATACATCAATATTATTTCACTATTCTCACAAACACACACCATGGTAAACAAAATAACACTCTCCTTTTCACGCTAACAATATTCATTTACTATTTGTGCGGATTATGATTGTTGCCTCAAGCATATCTATTTATGCCCGAAATATCCTATGATGTTACTGATTTTCATATTTGCGAATTAGAATCATAAGGATATTTGTATGTTCACTACTATGTACCTTTATTTCTGATTCATACACTTTTTCTGGTTAACAGGTATCAGCTAATCAGAGTGCATGCAAGGGGACTAGGAGAAAATTGCAAGTGGCTAGAGATGCTTGAGGATGTTGAAATGGTTATCTTCTGTGTTTCCTTGAGTGACTACGATCAGTTTTCTGTCGATGGGAGTGGTTGTCTCTCTAACAAGATGGTATTGAGCAGGAAGTTTTTTGAAACCATTGTCACTCATCCAACCTTCGAGCAAATGGACTTCTTGTTGATATTAAACAAATTTGATCTGTTTGAGGAGAAAATTGAACAAGTTCCTCTGTCTAAGTGTGAATGGTTTTCTGATTTCCATCCAATAATCAGCCGCAATCGTCCTAACAGCAATACCAACAGCATTAATAATAATCCCTCCCTTGGTCAACTGGCTTCCCATTACATAGCGGTTAAATTTAAAAGGCTTTTTTCATCTCTTACCGGTGGGAAGTTGTATGTGTCCCTGGTGAAGGGGTTGGAGCCTGGTAGTGTTGATGCAGCACTTAAATACGCCAAGGAGATTTTGAAGTGGAACGAAGAGATACCAAACTTAAACTTTAGCTTGAGTGAGTACTCTATGTATAGCACTGAGGCGAGTTCATTCTCTTATTGATTGCTATCTCAGGCAAGAGTTGTAAGTCATACTCGTGTATGGCTTGACATCTGTTTGTGTACATATACTGCTAACTAGGTATTAAAGGGACCGGTTCCTCGTACGTACTTGCTATGTCCATTTGTAAGATCAGTAGACGGTAGACACATGTAGGTAAGGTTTCCAGCAATTAGAGTATGCTGGTTAGTCAGTCAGCATATACCACAGATCAATGTGTAATGTTCAAATTAATTTTTTATTTTTCATGTGGTTAGGTAACATCTTCATGTTAGAATTTGTATATCACGTTTTGTTAGTCCGTCGACTTATTTGAGTTGCAAACCAGCTTTTGTGTGCAATACATGTACCATGGTGGTATATCATTCAAGCCCAAGATTTTAACTTGGCTCTATGGCGTTATCCTGTTTGTAGATGGCATAAAAAAGAAATAATATTCGCGAATGTTTTGCATTACTTTTCGTTTGTTTTTTTTTACCAGTTCAGAATTATCTTTATACTACAAATTGCACCAGCTATCATAAAACAGTGTACCTCATTAAACATGCTATTGTTATTACAAGATGGAAATCCCAGATTTCAGAACGTCGAGGCTTTCTGCACACCTAGCTTAATATAATCTAGTTCTCATACAGTTTGGTGTCTAGACGTGGAGTTAGGAGAACTTCAAGTGGGGTTGCTTTTAAATTTGTGAGTCCGAAGCTCTCTGTCATGTCAACAACTTGATTTGAAGGAGAAGCAACATTGAAAGAGTGCAAGAGTCTAGACAAGGTCAAGTGCACCACACGCAAAGCTAGTGAGGCCCCAGGGCATGCTCGCCTTCCAGAACTAAAAGGGACGAGCTCATAGTTTTGACCCTTTACATCAACATCTTTGTGGCTTGTCAAGAACCTTTCAGGCTTGAAATCGTGAGGGTCACTCCAAACACGACCATCCCGATGGATCTTCCAAGCATTTACCATTAATTGTGTGCCCGCAGGAATATGATAACCGCATGAAAAGGTACAGTCTTCCATGGCTGCTCGAAGGGTGATAATGGGACTTGGTGGATACAGGCGCATAGTTTCCTTCACAACGGCTTGGAGGTACACTAACTTCTTTATGTCAGATTCTTCAACTGTTCTGTCCTTCCCAATAAGAGTGTCCAGTTCATATTGGGCTCGTTTAAGTTCCGTTGGATGGTTAAGCAGCAGAGATAGCGCCCATGTTAGCGTGACCATGGTGGGGTCAGTTCCTGCTAAAATCAAATTCTGCCAAGATATACAAGCCCATGGTTGTAATTCGAAGTTGGATGTCAAACAAAAAGGTGATATGCACCAAAAGCTGAGATTTTCTTGTGAACAGAACAAGTGTTGTGATAGTATAGGTTGTAAGACAGAACGTCAAATTTGGAGAAGTGGACTTTGGTTAGGTGGCGTTAATAGGTTTTGCTATTTGTAAGACAGAAGGATGTTAAAAGAAGAGAGAAATTTTCTTCTAAGGAAGTGGACCCTAGTGGCCTTGCAAAACTAGTAGCTTTTGATACGTTGTTTGCTCCCTGTGAAAAGACTTGAATAGACGAGCCGAAATATGAATAGTTTGTTTTATCGTACGAAATAATAAGAACAGGGTTGAACAATATATATAAAAAAAAAAACGGGAATTTTGACCGAAATCACCGTGATGATGGTTTCGTCAACACAAATTTGTCTCTCTCTGGCAAATTTTTAACCACTGTTCAAACTTAAACTATGTATCAATCTTTTCCAAATTTATGTCTTGGACTGTAGAGCTTCTGTCGGCATAAATTCTTTTTAATTTGTTCGTTGGCAAGGCAGACAAAAGACTTCCGTGGTTTGAATATTGATTTGTAAAAATGGTTTGCCAGATACGGTAATATTTATTTATTTTCTTTTACCACCAATGGAATCTGATTAGCTAGTCCTAAATTATATGGTTTATAGCACAAAGTTCTAAATTTCCTTCGGACTCCAATTGTATGTTTATCAGATAATACTCCATGCAGGTCTTTATAGTAGCAAACAAGATAGCTAAACATTTACTTACCAGGCAAGTGGCCTTGATGATGGTATCTGAATCATAACCAGAAATCTCTGTACCCTGTAGAACATTCAGCATGATATCCATGAAATCATCCCGTTCTTCCTTTCCATTCATACTCAACGCTCTTTTCCTTTTGTGTTCCTCTAGCCACCCTTCAACTAGAGTGTCCAATTCACTAGCAGTTCTCTTCATATCCTTTTCATATCCATTGATATCTAACCACCCCAGTAATGGAAATGCATCCGACAACACAAACACCCCAAACAAACATACCCAGTCTCTCATAGCTCTCCTATACCTTCTTGCTTCACCATCTGCAAATTCATCGCCAACCCTACAATACGGCTTCCCTCCCACCATTCTGAGAGATATATTATGTGTCAAATCTCCAAACCACTGCTTCATTTCCACCAAAACGCCTTCCTCTGGACATCCTTCTCTTGACCATAACCTGTAGAGCCCCCTTATTGAAGCATCTAACTCACACGTTCTTGTGTTTTTGAGGGGCTCAAGCTGGTTGTTAGACAGAAGCTCAATGGTTGTTAACTTACGTACCTGACGCCAGTAAGGACCATAAGGAGTGAAGCCAAACATGGCATAGTTGTATCCCATTAGCTTTGAGGCTGCAACACAGGGCCTGGTGGAGAATGCTTTGTCATGGACAGTAAAACACTCCTTGGCCATCTCCCAGCTACTCAATACCAGAACTTTGTATGAACCAAGTTTTATTGTGAAAATTGGTCCATGTTTCTCAGCCATCATCCCAAGTGTTTTGTGCGTAAGTTGATGACCCCCGAAGAGGTGCAAGTGGCCAATAATAGGCCATGCACCTGCTGCTTGAGGTGCAGTACAGATCTTTGTATTGCCACCAAGTGTTTTCTTAAATTGATAAAACAAGGCACACACTAACAGAGCAAGAATTCCTGAAATCAGAATTTTAAGCTCAAAAGCATCCATGACCCTGACGCTCTTGAATACCAAATTAAGCTTAAGAATTTATAAACAACATATATGTCGGTTATGTAGTTGCTTAGCCTAGCTTGCATCCACCGTCTATATATAATATAGGAGTGTCACTTCATGTTGTCTGTTCTTTTTCAATTTTTTCACAGTTAACAGTGTAGTTTAAGTGCTCAACTAATGATATATCAAAACCCTTATTATATATGCATCAAACACTTTAATCACTAATATTACTTCTTTTTATTTTTTTCCTTTCTATTATGCTAACATATTATTATTATTATATATTTATATACACTTGAAATGGAAAGAGAGAAAGGGAATAGAGAAGAGTATATATATTTTTGGATCATGACTAAGAAGTATTATTATTTCATTAAATACGAGGATTAATCTTCTTGAGAGTTTTAACTTGTGTAATAGTTTTAATAAAGATTCGTTTTTTTTTTCTTTTCATAAAATTCTTTATACGTCCAAACAAATTATATGGAGGCATTCAGTTCTAGGCTGTGTGTGAACGTTAGGGTGGTGAGTGGGAGTCTGAGGTCAATTTTGGTTCACAATGACAATAATTGATTCAAACCTAACATAGCCCTCCACAACAATTTCATCCAAATAACTTCGCTCTCAATCACTTTTTTTTTTTCTTTTCTCTAATGCTGTGGAAAACCGAACTTTGCACTCTATTTTACTTTTCCAAACCACTACACCTTTCTACTTTTGTGTTGTATTCTTGTCTTTATATAATAAATGGAAGTTTATTTTCTTGGCAATTTTTTTTTTCTTGATATTCTCCGTTTAAAGAATCATATTGTGTATTTCTTTATTCTTTAAAACCATTTTTTTTTATAATTTAAACATTTTACAAATGAGATTTCCTAGCAAGTTATAATTAGAAATTCTCTTATAATATTCTTATGACATATATAATTTATTAACATAATAAATGTACGTGACATTGGCTAAATAAATATGTTTTTAGTTGTGATATGTATTCACTAGTTATAACTAATAAATTAATCTCTCTCACTCTCACGCACACATATTGCAAACGACCAATACTTATAGTACCTCTACTTATATATAATATTCTTTTTTTTTCTTAAATATTTGGTCAATCTTTATTATTATATTTTGTAACAATTTTAAAATGGTAGTATAATGTCCCATTGTATTAATAAACATTTTTTAATTTCTTTCCAATTAGCATACTCGTAATCTTGGAGAAAAAAAAGTAATATAGAGAATATGTAATAGTATATTGTGATATAAACACCACATATCTTTGCCTGAAAGTAGAGTGTTTGTTTCCTTGGCTCCTTTACTGGTCCAAACTTAAAATGAAATCCAACTTGAGATAATATGTGGCTTTGTGAGGTGGGAATTTATTGCTTTTCTATTTGTTTGTTTTTGCTTTGCTTGAAGTGGACATAGATAAGTAGAGGTAATAAATGCTAAAGAAAACAAAATACGAATGATATTTTAGATAGCTATAAAAACTATAATTACTAAAATTCATGCAAATGTATTATAAATAATAATAATAGAAGACTTAATTCAATTTGATTGAGCCTATAAAAGACCAGATCAAGTTTTTTGAATTTTAATAACGGTTTAAAAAACCTTTTTATTAGTGTATTTTCAATTTTAGGCCTCTTATCAAAATATTAGTGAAAATAAAAAAGGTGAACAACTTTAGAAAAAATATTAATAAAGTCAATATCACAAGGTTTAATAAAGTCAATATCACAAGATTTTTAATTGAGTTAGAAAATTGTATCAATTCTTTATCTAGATTAGGTTCATGATTTATTAATGTGGTCTCTCTTTAATCAATTCCTCTTTAAAATTGATTTTAATAACTATCTTAAAAATAGTAAAATGCTTAACTCACATTTACAAAATAATAAAAAAATTGTAACGTTAATTATTATTTTGAATAAGATTATCTTCTAGATCTTTTGTCTTTCCATTACTGTCAGAGAAATTTAAACAATATTAATAATATGAGCAAATTGTCATGACAAGTAAACTCCTTCGGGTTCATACTTGTAAAAATTTTCATGACTCAATATTGATAGAATTTTAATTCATAAGAAAAGAGTTCATGAGTTTCTCAACCCTACAGTTTGTGACGACAGATATCTCATCATTGTTGAATTGTGATTTGTAAGTGACCACTACTGTGAGATTTGGAATTCTACTAATTCATAATTGGAATTAGGTTTTAATCCAAGCCTTACTTTTGCATCCACGTATATATATATTTCACTGTTATTTCTCTTGAGTCTCAAATCTCCATTGTCTTCTCATTTAAGAATAGGGTGAATGTGCTTATGTAAAAAAATTATCTAATACTTAACTCAATAATATGATTATTATAATTTATAAAAGATACCATATATAACTATTCATTTAAAGTTTTAAATATAATTACGATAAAATAACACATACGAGTTATATTTATTTCTAAATTAGAAAAAAAATCTTTTGAAATTCAAACCCCAATTTTTTTTTATAAAGAACACTATTTATTATTATTTAGCATATTCATGATACATGTAAAAGTAGTGTATACATTAATAATATTAGTATGGAGTAAATTTATGTCTTGTTTCTCTGTTTTAGGAAAACTCAATATATGTCTAAAGAAGCTGGTTAAAGAATGTTATTCTTTCAACCAAATTTTTTTGTCAAGTGTTTGGCATTTTACGTGATTATTGATAACTTGTTTTTCATTACTTGCAAATTTTTAATTTGGACATTTAGAAAGCAAACTAGAAATACAACATGTATAATGATGGGCTTAATGATTTATAAGGAACAACAGTGATAAAGACTAAATCAATAACATATGATTAACCAAAAATTTGAAATCACTAATTAAACTATATATGATTAACCTAAATATAGTTGAATAAAACATTTATTGTGGCTTGGTTTATGTTGGTAGACGGTGCAAGAGGTTTGAAGTGTACCACTGCATCAACGCCCGAATCTTAGAACTATGCACTCCTTTATTAATTCAGTACAAAAAGCAATTATTATATGAGAAGAATTAATTTCAGCCTCTGCCTCTGTTAATTTTATCATCATAACCATCTAATAAGGACGAGCAAATGAATTAAGCTTTGATTAAGACCAGTGTTTTTGTTTTAGGGACATTATGTTCCCTTATTGGTTTTAAATCTGCAACAACAAACAACTTGGTGTCTCTGATATCTGTGTGTGGCTGATGTAAGCCATGTCTCTACCACTTTCTGACGTCAATTTCTCCATCTTAATCTCCATTTTTTGGTCAAAATTTCTATGCTTCAATCTCTCACCATTCTCTTCAGACACAGGCACACGACTATTTTTGGAGACTTGAAAAATCAATCAGATATTGAGTAGTCATCAAGTGAGCACAAGAAAACTAAAAAAGTTCATGTTGGTAACTAGAAACAGGTTCAAGAAGCTTCACAGTTCCATTCATAAATTGTACTGTAAAACCATGTAAGGAAAGGAAGAATATTCCAATTCAAGAATCCCAGTAGAAGCTCCGAGAAACTTATTAATGAGATAATTGAAACATTGAAACTGAACTGAGATAACATGTGTCCTCTGGGGTAGGGCAAGAGGTGAACTCTATATATCACACTGTCTAGTCACTCCACTTTATCAATAACTGTAGTTGATGAGAGTCGATTTTGGTTTAATCTTTTCAACAAAGTGAGTTGAATCACTCAAAATTTCAGACAAACATTGCTTATAAACATAAAATTACCTGGTGTAAGTTGATTGTGAGAATGGAGTTTACACTTTAACTCAATCTAATCAACTTTTAAGATAAGATTGACATTTATATATTAAAAATTTATCATATATCTAATAGTTCTGAGATTCTCAACATGTTGTAACTTTTATGGAAATGAAAAGTTGAGTGAAAGTCATGTATCTTTAGCTTAGGGGGGGTCCATGTTTGCGTGGAAGGACATAAATAAGGTTGGCATAAGGGGAGGGGCCAAAAGGGGTGTCAAAGTGTAGGATGCTAAATGTCAGCTTCCCATAAATCCAAGGACAGGGTCCCCACTTTCTCACACCTCCCAACCAGATTACAATAATGCATACATGTCTTGAGTTACTTTCGCCAACTTTATTTTTACGTCAACCTCCACTTTTTCTTTGATACTTATCTTCTATACATATTTTCTATCACACCATCCACTACAATTGAAAAATACTAAACTTGTACTCCACTTTGATATGGAAGAAAGAAAAAGAGATAACATATAAAGAGAAACGATACATATATTGTTTATAAACTAACAAACTATTGTGAATAATCATTTTTTTTAATAATTTGAAAACATCACTATTTACGTGATTTGTGAATGATTGCTCACGTAAATGCTTTTTTTAAATGGGTTATATAAAAGATATAATAATTTTATGTCTGATTTGATTTAAATTTGTTCCTTCTTCTTTTCCGATAACTATAAGAGGTGCATATAAGAGACATATATATAAAATAATTGTAAACATTAGAAAATATAAAAAATAAGAAAGGTTTTCACATATTTATCATGTTCACTATCGGTGACCTTATCTTTATGATAAAATGAAAAAAAAATATAGAAGAAAAAATAAATAAAAACTCAATTATATATATATATATATATATATATATATATATAAATATAATTTTGATTCTTTATTTTTTTTTATCTGAAATATTTTCCTCTTATTTCAAAATAGAGACATTTAGTTTCTTAATTTTTTTAAATTATTTATTTATTTAAATTAATAAATTAAATAATACTTCAATTGATAATTGGCATTTAACGAAGAGTTTTATATATACTGACATTGGAAAGGTAAGTTGAACGGTGTAAGATAGTCCACCGGATCCATTGGAAAAACTCGAAAAATGAGTTTGATTTGAAACAATATAATTTAAATTAAATTAAAAAGTAATTTTCACTCCATTTATTTAATTCATGATGTATATCAGTTTAGGTTAAATTAGTTTAAAGAGTCTATTTAATTTTAAAAACACCAATTAATAAAAAAAATTAATATTATTTTATCAATATTATATATCTACTAAAAGTTTTTTATTTATTTCTACGAGTTAAAATAAAATATAAATTTATTTTATTATATTACTAAAAAATTAAAATAAAGTTTAAAAAATATGGGAGGTTAACTTATAATTTTATTTTATTCTTTCTAAATCCTCAATATCAGATGAATCCTTTTGTTAATCTTAGATATAACTAATTATTTTATTTTTATCATTAATACTATTGGTTGTAAGAGGAAAGAAGAGAGAATCGACAAGGTCACAATTTTTTTTTAAGATTTCATTAAAAAATATATTATGACTTTTTTTTAATATTTTTATCTCATTTACATAGTTTTTTTTATTAATAATAAAAAAATAATAATAAAATTTCCATATTTTTCTAGCTAGTGTAAAATTTTGAAATATTAATTATAATATTTAATTCAAATGGTGAGAAACCTATGAAGTTCAGGAATTGTGGGGAGACACACACTAGTAATGGGTCTAATGGCCATGACATGCACTGAATTAGGTTGACAAATATCGCAGTTGACCTTTCCTTTTCTGGTTTCAGATATTTTATAATTTTATGTGGGTAAAATGGTTATATTTAATTTCCCTCCTCTTTTTTTTTTTTTTTTTTTTTTAAGAACAAGTTCTTGTAACATTTTTTTCTCCTTTAAAAAAGACCAGTCATGTAATGAGTAATTAAATGTTTTTTTTCCTCTTGCAAAATAAATTTTTTTCTTATAAATTTATAATTTTATGTGGGTAAAATGGTTATATTTAATTTCCCTCCTCTTTTTTTTTTTTTTTTTTTTAAGAACAAGTTCTTGTAACATTTTTTTCTCCTTTAAAAAAGACCAGTCATGTAATGAGTAATTAAATGTTTTTTTCCTCTTGCAAAATAAATTTTTTTCTTATAAATTTATTTTGTAATCGTGTATTTGTTGGATATAATCAAGTTTTATAAACTAAAAAAAATCACATTTAGTATTTTATTCTCTAAAATTAAGAAAGATAATTTTGAGTAAGATGACGAGAGACCAAATTTTGGTACAAATGAGTAATTTATGCACACACTAGCCAAGTTCATTTTGTTACTGATTGCTAATTCAGATTGTAAGTCATAGTAGTTTGAAAGGAAACCCTTAGTTGTGTGTGAAAATTGAAAAGTCATGAATTAGAAGAGAGAAAGACAATGGACCAAAATCCATAAACATTATTTTGAATCAAACGATGTTATACTACACTTCAAACTTTGCCTTTGTTGTAAAATAAACAAAGTAGTATAAAACCAAAAACAAAAAAGAATAGAGTTAGATATAGAGTTCAACATTAAAATAAAAGGAGAAAGTTCAGTTGTGCATTGATACCATAAATATTTTTTTTAATACAAAAAAAAATGTATATCTCCTCAAAATAAGGACTATCACTCCTTTCTACCTAATCTTTTGACCATACAACCTACTCTTCCATAAAATAGAGATTTTCATCAAACAAAAAAACAATCAAAAGTTACTTAAAGTATTTTAGAAAAAACTCAATTTCTAACACTCCTCCTTGAGATTTTTCTTGAATACTCCAAGCTTTGATCTTAGAAATTCAAACTTGTTATTGGAAAGTGCTTTAGTCATAATATCAGCAATCTGATTCTCTGAACTACAATGCTCTACGTTGATTTCCTTTGATTTCTCTGCCTCTCTAATGGCATGATATTTCACCTTGATGTGCTTTGTTCTATCATGCTGGACAGGATTCTTTGCAATTGCAATGATTGACTTGTTATCAACCCATATGACAGTAGCTTCATCATTCAGTTCCCTCAAATCATGCAAAAATTTTCTGAGCCAAATGACTTTATTTGGAGCCACTGCAGCTGAAATATATTCAGCTTCAGCTGTGGATTGAGCCACCACATCTTGTTTTTTTTAATTCCAAGAGAAAACTCCACTACCAAATGAGAAAACATAACTTGATGTACTTTTAGCATCATCTAAACTTTCTGCCCAGTCACATATCCTTGAAGATCACCACTTTCATCCTTTGAAAACTTAGAACATAATCAATTGTCCCTTTTATATATCTCAATACTCGTTTTGCTGCACAATAATGAGCTTGACTAGGAGAATGCATAAATTTGGACAGCAAACTTGCAGCAAACATTAAGTCTGGTCTAGTGGTTGTAAGATACAATAAACTTCCAATTAAGCTTCTATAAGTAGTAGTATCTACATTGCTGCAAGCATCATCAAGTGACAACTTTTCATTTACAACAAGGGGTGTGTTTACGGGTTTACAATTCTGCATAGAAAACTTCTTCAATATTTCCAAAGCAAATTTTCTTTGTGTAATTAAGATTCCAACATCACATTGGTGAATCTCCATTCTAAGAAAATAATTCATTTCTCCCAAGTCAGTCATTTCAAATTCAGTTTCCATGTCATGCTTAAAGCTGCTCAAGGAATCTGAATTTTTGCCAATAACTAGCAAATCATCAACATATAAGGAAACAATGAGCTGCACTTCATTGCTTGACCTTTTCACATACAAAGTAGCTTCATTTTTACTCCGTTTAAACCCCTTATACAGTAGATAACTATCAATTTTGCTATACCAGGCCCTAGGAGCCTGCTTTAATCCATAAAGAGCCTTTTGAAGTTTGTAGACTTTGTTTTCACTCCCTAGAACAACAAAGCCTTTAGGTTGTTCAACAAAGATATCATTTTCAAGTAAACCATTTAAAAAGGCTGATTTCACATCAAAGTGATAAATTTTCCAACCCATTTTTGATGCCAATGCAACTAGCAACCTGATTGTATCATGTCTTGCCACCGGAGCAAATGTATCTAAGAAATCAACATCATGTTGTTGATGATAGCCTTTAACAACTAGTCTAGCCTTTAGTTTGTTTATAGAATCATTCAATTTGGTTCTATAAACCCACTTAAGGCCAATAACTTTGTGTTTAGTAGGCTTGTCTACAAGTTGCTAAGTTTTATTTTTTTTTAATCATATTCATCTTCTCCTGCATAGCACATCTCCACTCATCTATTTCAGCTGCTTCATCATATTCTTTAGGTTCTAGTGCAGCAATGTTACACCTTTCATAAATTTCAGCAAGATTTTTAATGCCTCTAATTGGAAAATTATCATCATCATCATCATCTAAATCTTCTTCTTCAATCTCTGAATATTGTTCTTGGAGAGTGTTTACTCCAAGCTGTTTTTTACTTAAGGCTTCTACCTTGCATTTCTCTCAATTCCATCTAGAAAATTCATCAAATTTCACACTTCTACAAATGAGAATCTTCTTTGTTAAAGGATTGTATATCCTATAACCTTTGGAGTTACTGGAGTATCCGAAGAAAACACCAACTTCTGACTTGTGATCCAGTTTATCTCTCTTTATCTCTGGAATATGAGTATAACATATGCAACCAAATATTTTGAGATATTCCACTGAGGGTTTCCTTCCATATCATGTTTCATAAGGTGTTTTGCCTTTCAAGGCTTTAGTAGGCAACATATTCAGAAAGTATGTAGAGGTGTTAACCTCTCTGCCCAAGAGGTTTTAGGAAGATCTTTTTCAAAGAGCAAACACCTTGTCATCTCCATAATGGTCCTATTTTTTCTTTCACTCACCCTATTTTGTTGAGGGTTGTAAGAAATAGTTAATTGCTGTTGAATTCCTGCTTGTGCATAAAATTTTTGAAACTCCCCTGCTGTATACTCAATTCCATTATCATATCTGAGTTTTTTTATTTTGCTTCCAGCCTCAATTTCAACTACCAGCTTGAACTTTTGAAAAACAGCAAACACTTCTGATTTCTGTTTTAGAAAAAACACTCAGCTCATCCTTATAAAGTCATTTACAAACAGCATAAAATATCTACTGCTATTTAAGGATGTTGAGCTCATTAGGCCACATACATCAATGTGTATAAGTTGCAGTTTTTCAGTAACTCTCCAACTTGCTTCATTAGGAAATGGTAGTTTGCTTTGCTTTCGATATTGACATACATTACACACATCATCATGTTCTTGAATAGAAGGCATATTCTGAACTAAATTATTAGACTTCATTAGCCTTAAGGTTGAGTAACTAAAGTGACCAAACCTCTCCACAAGGAAGATTCATCTTCTATGCTAGGAAAAGTTTGCTCAATAGTTTGCTTCCTTTCTAAAGGAAAACTTTTCTCTCTCATTTTGACAGACATTAGCTCACATCCATAAGGATCAAATATGGTACATCTTATATTTTCAAAATGCAAAGCATAATTCTTTTCAAGCATTTGCTCCACACTCAAGCACAAATAAAATATTTGAAATATATTTGGTACCTGTAAGAGTTTCAACTGCAACCACTCTTTTTCTTTTGACATCAACATTTTCTCCATTGCCAATAGTGACTTTGGACAAGTAGGACTGATCAAGTTCCTTAAAAAAACTAGCATCATGAGTCATATGATTAGTACACCCGTTATCTATGAGCAAAACTTCTTTGCTGCTACTTGCAGAATAACAAGAAGCAATAAACAATTGTTCCTCACTCTGTTCTTGGTACTCAGCAACATGAGCTTGTTGTCCTTGCTGTTTTGCCTTGTTTTTGCAAATTTTTTCTACATAACCAAGCTGGTTACAGGCCCTACACTTGACTCCAAGTCTAAACCAACATAGTTTTCTGTATGGTTTGTCTTTTTACAGTGAGGACAAGGTGAAAACTTCTCTTTTCTACCTCCTCTTTTGTTGTTGTTATCTTCTTCTTTTTTTCTTTACCTTTCTTCCCACCAAAAGGCTCTTTTTCATAGCTACTTCTACCTTGAGGTTTGTCTTTGGTGTTAACCACAAAAACACCTTCAACATTTTCTTTCACCATTGCTAGTAAAGCATTAACCAGTTCTGCAACTGAAATCTGAGAAAAATATTTATTCTCTTCAAGAGAGGAGATCTTTTACTCAAACCTCTTTGGAAGACACACCAATATTTTTTTCCACAACTCTTTGATCTTTAAGCTCTTCACCTAGCAATCTAATCTGAGTAACAACTTTAGAATGTCAGAAAACTCCTTCATTGTTTCAGACTCCTTTATTTTAATTGCTTCAAATTCTCTTCTCAGATTCAGCACCTTCATCCTCCTTGTTCTTTTGTTGCCTTGGAACTCCTCATTTATAGAGTCGTATTTAAGCCACAGTTGGGTCATTGGATAAAGGGGCTGGATTACTTCCATTTTCTACCACATCTCACAAAGTTTGTGCTCTCAAATAAGTTCTCATTTTCGCAGTCCACAAATTATAATTTTCTCCCACAAAAGCTGGAGATGGAGGTAAATAACTGTTACTGGATGTCATTCTCTGTTATTGATATTTTTTTCTGGTTTGTATATAACTTTCTAACTGATTTTCACTCCCCCACAGGCCCTTAAAATCAATGAGTTCTTGATACCATGTTGTAAAATCAGCAAAACAGTAAAGTAGTATAAAACCAGAAACAAAGAAGAACAGAGCGTGATACAAAGTTAAGCAGTAAAACAAAGGGAGAAAACTTAGTTGTGCATTGATAACGTAAAGGTTTTCTTTTTTAATACAAAAAGAGATATGTAAATCTCCACAAAATAAGCACTACCACTCCTTTCTTCCTAACATTTTGACTATATAACCTATTCTTTCCTAAAATAGGGATTTTCACCTAATCAAAAAACAATAAGAAGTTAGTTAAAGTATTTAAAAAAAAAAAAACTCAATTCCTAAATGTCTTTATTCATACACTCCTAAAGGCCCATAAATCCTTCAAATGTCAATCCTATTTTATGACTTAAATTCTGTCATTAGTACGTATATATATACACATATTGCTGGGTAGGAGTAACAGGAAAACATGCAGATTGCAGGTTGTAATGCAACGCAGATCAAGGTATTAAGTTCAAATTCATTTTCCACATAGCATTTCTATATCAATGTTACTTGGCCGGTCCCTCACCTTGCAATTACAATTTAATACTTCATTGCAAATCAGCATATGCACGTTTAAATAGCTGATACAGTTCAATGATGGATGAAGCTACGTTGATGCTGTAAGGTACATGACAAAAACAGAATTGGTAATGTGAACCACTAAGTATAGACAATAGAGTTATTATAACGCAGTGCAGTTTTATCAGTACATGATTATTATACTACATTGCAACTCCGTTAAACATGTTATTGCTATTTTGAGAAAACTAGCTTCATATAATCTAGTCTTCATAAAGTTTGGTGTCTAGACGTGGAGTTAGGAGAACTTCAAGTGGGGTTGCTTTTAAATTTGTGAGTCCTACGCTCTCTGTCATGTCCACAACTTTATTTGAAGGTAAAGCAACGGTGAAAGAGTGTAACAATCTAGCCAAGGTCAAGTGCACCACACGCAGAGCAAGCGAATCCCCAGGGCATGCTCTCCTTCCAGAACCAAAAGGGACAAACTCATAGTTTTTACCCTTCACATCAACATCATTGTGGCTTGTCAAAAACCTTTCAGGCTTGAAATCATGAGGATCACTCCAAACACGACCATCCCGGTGGATCTTCCAGGCATTCACCATCAAATGTGTGCCAGCAGGAACGTGAGAACCGCATGAAAAGGTGCAGTCTTCCATGGCTGCACGAAGGGTGATAAGGGGACTTGGTGGATACATGCGCATAGTTTCCTTGACAATGGCTTGGAGGTAGACCAACTTCGTTATGTCAGATTCTTCCACGTTCCTATCCTTCCCAATATACGTGTCTAATTCATCTTGGGCCTTTTCCAGTTCAATTTGATGGTTGAGTAGCAGAGACAGCACCCATATCAGAGTAATCATGGTGGTGTCGCTTCCTGCTAATATCAGATTCTGCCAACATAATTCATGAGACGTACCACCTCGGAATTCAAAAATATATGTCAAACAGAAAAGGTCATACTAAGACTGGTATTTTCTTCTAAATAAATTTGGAGAAGTCGAATCCATTACAAATGCTCATAAACGACTGGTTTAATATATCATTCGAATTCGTTCCTTGTAAGAAGATTTCCTTAAATGCATTAGCAAAATTATGGATTTTAATATATTATAAAATATTCTCCATTTTGGAATAATTAATTATGAAGTGTGTGGTTTTTGTATTATATTTTATTTAAATTAGATACTAACAGATTTTCTTATTATTGTTTATAATAAAAGTAAATTTATTTTAATTCAGGTAAGATTAATATACCGTTAATATTTGATATTTTATCATATTTATATTTTTACTTTATATATATAATATATAAGTATATGAATATAAAAAAATTGATATATATATATATACATATAAATAAGTATATGAATATAAAAAAATTGATATATATATATATATATATATATATATATAATAGATTTATTTCATATATAAAAAAATACGTATATACATAGATCTGTGAACATTTTTATTGATGACATTAGAGTTTTGGTTCTCACAACAAAAATCCAGAAGTTGTTATTTTAATTTGCGATGACGAATGTTACATTCTATAATACAACTTATCTTATAAGATTAGATTCATGGGAAGTTGTGGAAGAAAATTACATTATTGATTTACTACCAAAAATTCCACTTTAGCTCAAATCAAAATTAACAAGAAAAAAAAAATGAGGAAGACAATAACAAAATTATGTTTATACAAAGATATTTCACACATCTCATTATAATCATAATCCTAAAGTTACTAAAAAAAATTGGGAATTATTTGAAAGAAGAATATGAAATACTCACAAGAGTTCTAAAAGAGAAAACTCCAACAATAAACCATGTCAACATTATTATTAGAAAATAAGACTCCGATAAACAATAATGGCTCAAGAAAGAATAGTTAGAGATGTAGAAAATATTATAATAGATGTGCCTTAAGAAGTAAAAGATCTTAAATATAAAAGATGAAACTCTCAAATAAAAGAAAGAATATCTTAAAGAAATGGCTGTGAAATAAAAAAAACTTAAGACCAAGTTGACAAAAATTAGAGAAGTTTAAGATTTTTGAACTTAAAACTTACTATGAATTTGTTTGTATTGAAAAACAATAAAACAACAAAAAACAAGAAAAAAGAGTATTTTGAGAAAAAAAATGACAATAAGACAATGAAATTAAATAAAGAGATAATGCCATAAAAAAAATAACAACAATTATAAGTAAAAGAGGAAGAAAGAAATAAAAATATAAAAAATATTAAATTTAAATAAATAAATATTAAAAAAATGAGTTGAAAATATTAATTTATTATTTTTTATTTAAATTAAATATTAATTTATTATTATTATTATTATTTAAAATAAGAACAAAAAATATTAAATTTATTTTTATTTAAATAATTATTATTATTATTTGATATTTTATTATATTTTTACTCTTTGTATATATAATTGAGAAATACTAAATAATATATATATATATATATATATATATATATATATATATATATATATATATATGTGTGTGTGTATGTGTCTTCATGTATCAAAAAATAACCCCACACGACGACTGTAAAATTTCTATCATTTTTCCCAGGTGAATATCAAAATATATTAAATCTTTTACTATCAAAGGTAACTTCTGCATAAGCTAAAAAATTATTAGATGGTACCAAACCCCACATAGTTCATGTTAAGTAATTTGTATGTTAGTTTTTACATTTAAGATAGAATAGTTAATTATGTGACACAAATATTAATGGAGAACATGGTCGTCCAGGATTGTGTAATATTTTCTGACAACCTGCTCAGTTGTGACTTTTACATATCAAAGTAATAAATTGCTTATAGTCCATCCATTATGTATTTTATGTCAATCAGATATGAAGTTTTTTATAGTGTAGCAGCGATGAAAACAAGATAGCTGAAGTGCTGACACGTACTTACCAGGCAAGTAGCCTTGATAACGGTATCTGAATCATAACCAGAAATCTCTTTATCCTGCAGAACATTCAGCATGACGTCCATGAAATCCTGTTCTTCCTTTCCGTTCACACTAAAACCTCTTTCCCTTTTGTGTTCCTCTAGCCATCCTTCCACCAGAGGGTCCAATTCACTTGCAGTTCTCTTCATTGCCTTTTCATATCCGTTAATGTCCAACCACCTTAGAAACGGAATAGCATCAGATAACACGAACACCCCAAACAAACTCATGCAGTCTCTCATAGTTTTCTTGTACCTTTTTGCTTCTGCATAATCATCACTGGCCCCATAGTATGGCTTCCCTTTCACCATTCTCAGAACAATATTATGAGCTAAATCCCCAAACCACTGCTTCATATCTACCAAAATCCCTCCATTTGGACAACCTTCTCTTGCCCATAACTTGTAAAGATCTTTTGTTGCTGCTTCTAACTCAGATGTTCTTGTGCTCTTCAGCAGTTCAAGTCGGTGGTTAGACAGAAGCTCAATAGTGGCTAATTTCCTCATCTCACGCCAGTAAGGACCATAAGGAGTGAAGCCAAACATGGCATAGTTGTAGCCCATTAGCTTTGAGGCTGCAACACAGGGCCTGGTGGAGAAGGCTCTGTCATGGACAGTGAAACACTCCTTGGCCATCTCCCAGCTACTCAGTACCAGAACTTTGTATGAACCAAGTTTTATTGTGAAAATTGGTCCATGTTTCTCAGCCATCATCCCAAGTGTTTTGTGTGTATGTTGATGACTCCCAAAGAGGTGTAAATGGCCAATAATAGGCCATGCTCCTCCTGCTTGAGGTGCACTGCAGATCTTTTCATGACCACTATGTGTTCTCTTCAAACGATAAATCAAGACACCTACTGAGAGAGCAAGAATGATGGAAATGAGAGTTTGGAATTGGAAAATATCCATCATGGTCATGGCCCTCTTGAGTACCAAATTAACCTAAATAAAAGAAATTATTGAACCCTGGTATACTTTTCCTTCTTCTTTTTTTATGGAATGGCCTCTTTTTCGTGCTTGGAAGTTGATTGTTTTGTGGGTATTAAAATAAAATCCAAAAAAAAAAATGCAGCTATTGGAAATTGTTACTTTTTAAAAAATTAAATTAATTTAACCAATAGAATATAATTCTAATAAGGTATTGATTTAATTAAATATAAACTTAGTGAAGAAAATCTGTTACTGAGCACGAAATAAGTGATTACAATAAATATATGGAACATTATTGCAACAGTGTAGTAGCGTAATGGAACTTTTCATTACAAGATGGAAAGCCTCAAGTTGAGGCTTATTGCCCTTATTTAGAGAAAAGTAGCATGATAAAATCTAGTCCTCGTAAAGATTTGTATCTAAACGTGGAGTTAGAAGAACTTCAAGTGGGGTTGCTTTTAAATTTGTGAGTCCAATGCTTTCTGTCATGTCTACACCTTGATTTGAAGGCGAAGCAACATTGAAAGAGTGTAAGAGTCTAGCCAAGACCAAGTGCACAACACGCAGAGCCAGTGAGACCCCAGGGCATGCTCTTCTTCCGGAACCAAAAGGGACGAGCTCATGGTTCTGACCCTTTACATCAACATCTTTGTGGCTTGTCAAGAACCTTTCAGGCTTGAAATCATCAGGATCAGGCCAAACACGACCATCTCTATGGAGCTTCCAAGTATTCACAATTAAACGTGTGCCAGCAGGAATATGATAGCCGCATGAAAATGTGCACTCTTCCATTGCTGCACGAAGGGTGATAATAGGACTTGGTGGATACAGCCGCATACTTTCCTTTACAATGGCTTGGATGTAGACTAGCTTCTTTATGTCAGATTCTTCAACCTTCTTGTCCTTCCCAATATGAGTGTCCAATTCATCTTGGGCCTTTTTAAGCTCCATTTTATTGTTTAGTAGCAGAGATAGGGCCCATGTTAGAGCCACCATGATACTGTCCCCTCCTGCCAAAATCAGATTCTGCAAAAGTATACCAGCTCATGGTTGGAATTCAAAGTTAGATATCAATATGTCCCAAAAGTTGTTGTGTTTTACCTTTCCAATTTTTTTCTTCTGGTCTAAACCAAAGATGGATGTTGTGTGGAATCCGACTTGTGAGAAGATTTAAGTAGACGAATCAATTTACTATCTGACTATTCTATAATTGTACATCAATTTTATCTATCTTTATGTCATGTATTTGTATTGGATTAATTCTTTTTGAATTTATTCTTTTTGAATTTATTATATATAATAACATGGACACACTTACCAGGGAAGTAGCCTTGATGATGGTGTCAGAATCATAACCGGAAACCTTAAGATCCTGCAGAACATTCAGCATGACATCCATGACATCTTGTTCATCCTTTCCATTAGTACTCGAAACTCTTTTTCTTTTGTGTTCCTCCAGCCACCCTCCAACCAAAGTGTCTATTTCACTAGCTGTTCTCTTCATAGCCTTTTTGTATCCATTGTTATCTAGCCACCCCAGAAATGGAATAGCATCGGATAACACAGACACCCCAAACAAACTCATGAAGTCCCTCATAGCTTTCTTATACCTTCTTGCTTCACCTTCTGCACAATCATCAGTACTATCCCCATAATATGGCTTCCCTCCCACCATTCTCAGAATAATATTATGCGTCAAATCCCCAAACCACTGTTTCATGTCTACTAAAACCCCTCCCTTTGGACAGCCTTCTGTTGACCATAACTTGTAAACCTTCCTTGTTGAAGCCTCTAACTCAGACGTTCTTGTATCCTTGAGCAGTTCAAGCCTTTGGTTAGAGAGAAGCTCAACAGTGGTAAATTTCCTCATCTCACGCCAGTAGGGTCCATGAGGAGCGAAGCCAAACATTGCCGAGTTGTAGGTCATGAGCTTTGAGGCTGCAACAGAGGGCCTGGTGGAGAATGCTTTATCATGGACAGTGAAACACTCTTTTACCATCTCCCAACTACTCAACACGAGAACTTTGTATGAACCAAGTTTAATTGTGAAAATTGGTCCATGTTTGTCAGCCATCATCCCAAGTGTCTTGTGTGTAAGTTGATGAGCCCCAAAGTGGTGCAAATGACCAACAATAGGCCATGCTCCTGCTGCTTGAGGCACAGTGCAGATCTTTGCATTAGGACCATGTGTCTTCTTTAACTGATAAAGCAAGACACCTACCAACAAGGCAATAATGCCTGAAATTAGTTGGAGCTGGAAAACATCCATGACCATGTTGAAACGGCCACCTCAAATTTGTTGTGTCCTTTTTCCTTATGCTTAGCAAACAATGCACCGCATTTGTCTTTTGACTAAACAGATGGATCAGGTTCATGAAAATCAAATGTTTCAGATTTATTATTTGTGCATGATTCATGTAAAGTCTGCAGCACTGAATAAACTTCAATTAAAAATTGGCTGGTCCTGAAGTCTGCTTAGTTGCAGTGCTGGAAATTTTCACAATATCTAGTTGATCTTAGTAGATTTACCATAAAATAAATTCATGACAGATATAATTTTTGTCTCTAGTGACATTTTTATTCTTCAATTAGTAATATTAGCTCTGAAAATATGCAAGCCACTAAACTTCTGATAGATCCCCTTGGCAAAAGTTGACCCGGCATCTTGAAATGTTCTAATCGTCTAACCGATTCAGACAGAAACAGGATATGAATAAACATTTGATTGGATATTTTCTGGCTTAAGTATTATATTTTTTTTTTCCACTTATTTTCTTCATTGAAATATTATATCTTGTATTAAAAGTGGCGGTAAGCGTGGGCCACACTTAAGTAATATTAGAATATTCATTGCAGATGAAGATGATTCTTGTCGAAATATTAGTATTTTTTAGCTAAATCGACAGGCACTATGTGTAACAGTATTTCTACCATTTTTAACAAAGGCTGAATAGACTCTAAAAGGTAAGGTTATTTAGTGACCTGATTAAAATTATATTCCCAACTGTATTTAACATAAGTTACTTCTAACAAAATCATATAATTGTATATAATAATAAAATAAAGTGATTTCATTATATTTTCAAAATAATGTTTCTAATCCTAAATTTATTCTTATTATAAATGACTAGTAAAGAAACCATTTGAATATTTAACATTATTGGTGGTTAATTTAATATATCCTTGAATCAATTAATTAATTTATTATATCCATCAATCAATTAATTTATGTCACCCTTTCTCTACAAGGGATGATTGAACTTCTGGTATAACCTAGAAATTAGAATGAAGTCATGAAAAATAGAAGCTTCAATATTCTATATCATACTCTATGAATATCTTTTAAATGTAAAATTGAGACAACAAGAATTAGATCATGACTATCTTTTTCTTCAGCAGACGAGGCGAATGAGATAAAAAGTATTTGGGACATAATTTAACTATCATGTTAGAAATTCAAATTATAATAATGGATCTCTGCTGGACTATGACAACAGAGCACATATTACCTATAACTAAAAAAAGTTATGCCAAAATACCAACTCCAGTAACCTCAATGGTAATGCTTTTTCATGGAAAGTAAACACATATATATCCGAGGTTAGTTCGAGAAAAAGAAAAAATAAAAGCCCTCATGATTTTTTGACCCTGTACCTAAGTCTTCCAGCAATGCAGTCTGAGCTTTGTTTGGAAGAAGAACCAAGAGGCTTTATGGTATCACAACACTCATTTTTTTTTTCAAGATGAAGAGGTTTCGGGGTATCTGAACACTCAATTTTTTCTAGTTGATCTTACTCTTCAGAAAAAAGCAATCTCTTTGTTGAAACATCAGCACCATCACCTTCAGTTTCAGCAAGAGGCTTCAATGATCCCAGATGATTCTCATTGACCTTAAGAGACTTGTTGTCCACATCAGAGAAGGGCAGTGACCTTCTTGCTGAAACTGAGTTGGAAGCATCTGCATTTCTGCACGCCGGGTTTGAATAAGGTAGTGTGCAAATGATTTGTAACCCAAAGCCGGTATCTAAAATAAGGAGATTTGAGCTTAGCTTCAAATCAATCTTCGGATAAACAACATTATGATGGTAATAAAACAAATTTTGGTATAACCTTTTTATATAAAGGGCCAGTTGGGGGTCATCCTTTTGCTTGGCGGCATAAGCTACAGTTGCAAATTCCGCTACAAAGGGGGCATAGCCAAGTTGGATTCTGTATGACTTCAAGGACATGCTCCCCGTATCTACAAAAGAAGAATAATGTTAATGAAGCACTGGGTCAAAGCATCATCCCAAATCATAAATCTAGGTATTTCTTGGATATAATTTTGGGCTTTGGCCATCTGAAGGTTTCAGCTGTGTATGGATGTATGCGCCTGTCTAGCAGGCTTGTAACTTAACCCCACTTATATATTTCAATTTATATCTCTAACTTTTCAACAGGTTCTCGATTTTCAAGACACTACTATGTTCAGAATATAGGTGGGATACAATGCTACAATATTTTATGTGAATATAAGTTTAATTTATTCTTCAAAATCCATTTATAAATGAGGTTCAAACTTCACTTACATATTATATAATCTATATGGGATTTCAACATATTTAAATGAAAACAATTTATCTGTCAATGGGTGTTATAAAGGCTTGATCAACCATAAACATCTGAAGTTCAAACTAGAAGATAATATAAATTGAAGATAACAAATTGAACAAGGATAGGAATAATATGATTTATAGACAGTTATTAAAATTCCACATTACAAAGGGTGTAGGAAGTTACTGGTTGTGACTTGTGTGTAGGGAATTAATGTGATCGTTTGTCTATCACTGTCATTACCAGGAACCAGATTCCAATAACTTGATCTCGCGTGCATCATTATTATAACTATTACTTCATTATAAAAACTGAAACAATTTGAACTAATTAATAAAAAAAGTAAAGTCCTCTTAAATTTGGTTATTATAACTTAACCAAATTAAATTTAGTGATTTGGTTATTATGTCTTAATCAAATTAAATTTAGTGATTCTAACTTAACTATAATAAATTTGTTCATCAAAGTACTTGATAACTGCGTCTAAAATGGTTAAGTCATATCATTTAATTTTTTTATAAAATATAATTTAAATAGCACAAAATTATGTATAGTAAAAAATAGATATAGCTGAGAATAGTCACACTGAATTAACTCATTCTTTCCCGTACAATTTTAAAAATGATGATTCCTCATTCCTCATTATATGTGATGCACTAAAAATTAATTATCATATCGATTTTCAAGTACAACAATGTGATTATTTTCATTTGAATGTCTTGTTTCACTTCACTGTAAAAATTCATGAATAATTTGGACTAATATAAGAAAATAATAAAGTCCACTTAGATAGAATTAAATTTAATTATTATAACTTAATTATATTAAATTTAGAGATTTTAATTTAACTACATGATCATCACCTAAATTTTGTAGTTGAGGACCAAATTTAATAGTTGATAACTAAATTTAGAAAGATCAAGTCATATCAACTAATTTAATACTGTAAAAAAAACTTTATTTTGTATAAATTAACTTAAATCATATATATATATATATATATATATATATAAAATAAGAAATAAGAATAGTCACAATAAAAAAATTAAATTAATTTATTCTTATCACATAATTTTAAAAAATGATAGTCCCTCGTTATATAAAATGCTCTAAATATCAATTATATTGATCAGGATTTTCAAATTCATCAATGTAATAATGTGATAATTCTTATTGTATTCGTAAATCACTTCATAAAATAAAAAATCAAAAGTCTCTTAGATAAAATTAAATTTAATTGTTATTACTTAATTTATTAAACTTGGTGACTTTAGCTTAACTATATTAAATTTGATCATCAACTTCATAATTCTATAAATTGGGAAACACAGAGTAGTTGATGATCAAATTTAATATTATTTAATAACCAAAATTAAAGAAATATAGTAATACCAACCAATTTAATACCATCAAAAATACTTATAAGACATAAGTAAGAATAATCACAATAAAAGTATTAAGTTACCTAATTGTTAAAAATTAATTATCTGATATAATTCTTTCAAATACATCAATGTGATTATTCTCATTAAAATGTCAATTCATTAATAATTTTAACTAAAATAACAAAAAAATAAAGTTTCTTAACTAGAACTAAATTTGATTGTTATGACTTAACCTTATTAAATGTGATGATTATAATTTATCTATAGAAAAATTGATCATAAATTTGATTGTTATGACTTAACCTTATTAAATTTGATGATTATAATTTATTTATAGAAAATTTGATCATCACATACTTAATCCTATAAAATCCTCCATATAGAATAGTTGATGACCAAATTTAAAAAGATTAAGTCATACCAACCAATTTAATACCGTAAAAGAAACTTAAATTTTTATAAATTGACTTAAATAGGAACAATCACAAGAGTCAAATTAATTAACTCAATCTAATTTTTTCAAATACATCAATGTGATAATTCTTACTTGTATTCTAGATTTACTTCACTATAAAAATTCATGAACTACTTGGACTATAATAAAAAAATTAAATGAAAGCCTCTTAGACCGAATTAAATTTAAAAATTTAATTGTTAAGACGTAATCATATTAAACTTGGTAATGAAAGCTTAACTACATTAAACTTGGTAAACAACTCCTTAATCTTATAAATTAAGAATCATAGAATAATTGATTATCAAATTTAATATTTAATGACCAAATTTAAAAAGATAGAGTCGTTCCAACCAATTTAACTGAGATTTTTTAAAATTGACTTAAACTACTCATAGCAAATAAGTGAGAATAAGAAAAGAATTAAGTTAACTCATTCTTACCCATATAATTTTGAAGATAGTCATTCCTTATTATATATGATGCATTAAAATTTAATTATCTTGATCTCGTTCATTCAAACACATCAATGTTATTATTTTCAATTGTATATCTTATTTCACTTCACTGACTAATGATATTAAAAAATAAAACCTCTTCCAGCGAATTAAATTTGATTGTTATGACTTAACTATATTAAATTTGGTAATAATAACTTAATTACATAAAATTTGATTATAAACTGGTCAATCCTATAAATTATTAAATATAGAGAAGTCATATCAAATTTATAAGATAAAGTCATTCCAACTAATTTAATACAGTGAAAGAGATTTTTATTTTTATTTTTCTAAATTGACTTAAATTGCACAGGAATATGTATAATGAAATAAGACATAAGTAAAAATAATCAAAATAAAAAATTATGATAATTCATTCTTACCACGTATAATTTTAAGAATGGTCATTCTCATGATATATAATGCACTAGAAATTGCACAGGAATATGTATAAGGAAATAAGACATAAGTAAAAATAATTAAAATAAAAAAAATTAAGATAATTCATTCTTTCCACGTATAATGTTAAAAATGGTCATTCTCATGATATATAATATAAAATGCACTAGAAATTATTCATCTTGTTCTAGTTCTTTTAAGAAGATCAATATGATTATTCTCATTTGTACGTATTATTTCACCTCATTATAAAATTCATGAACAATTTAGACTACTGTTAAAAACAAAGCCTCTTAGACTGAATTAAATTTAGTTGTTATGACTTAACTAGATTAAATCTTGTAGTCTCAATCCTATAAATTTTTAAATTTATTTATAACATGGAATGGAATTGCTAATGTTCAAATTTAATAGTTAATGATCACATTTAAAAAGGTCAAGTCATACCCATCAAAAAGACTTTATTTTTTTTTTTCTAAATTGACTTAAATTGTCATAAGTGAGAATAGTCAGAGTGAAAAATTAAGGTTTATATACAAGTGAAAAATTAAAAAATGAATAATAAATCATCCAATATTGGTCTTCTTGACAAAAGATATTGCTAAAAATATACAATGTTGCAGCTTCCACCATTTAACATTATCCTGCTAATTCAGCACAATTGAGAGACTGCAGCATCTCTCACCATGCAATCCTTACAAAACTGTCCTGGACCATGTTGAGTTGACTACAAAATGTGCCGTAACCAAGTGTTTTTTTTTTCCTAAAAAACATTTTCAATGAGAAAGTTTATCAAATTAGTTCATGGCATGAATAAAATTAGTTCACATTATTTTAAAACAAAGATCTAGCAAAAAAGAAATAAAGACAGTTTTTATTAACTTTTACAGTAAGTTAACAAATGCAATCTTACCCAAAATGTCACCCTCATACACAAGTGCACAATCTAAATAGCTAAAAGTAGAAATGAACAACTGGAAACAACAGAAGATATATCTTCTTAGAATAGAACAAGACTATTAATAGGTTTCTAAACAATGTGAACTAATAATAAAGAGTGAATTAGAGGGTGTGATGGTAGCACTCCTCTCAACAATTTTGATTTCAAACAGTTCAGTAACAATTTAATTTAGTGTGTTAAGGAGGGTAACCTGCACTGATGGCATGTTTTAACACTTTCCATCTTTTCCACAACCATCAACGAAGAGTGTCCAGGGTTTCGGGGCTTAGCACCTTCTTCTAACATCACTCTTCCTCGATTTACAAGTTCAGTTTTCTTGTCCGGAACTCCAGAGTAACAAGCAGGAGTCACATTCTGCAATCTAGAAACAATATTATATTTCTAGGGCAAAAGTAAATGAATAAATAAAATTATGCATTGCATGGCAGAGTGGTTGAGATAAGTAGGAGGAATTTTGGGTTTGTGAGAGGAATAGGATCTAGAAGGTGTGCAGCAGGATTTTATGTTGTTGATGAGAGAAAGGTCAAAAAGATGCCTAACTTTCCCATTCTCTACTCTCTGAAAAAACTCGTAGTCAAAGATTTTGGGTGTGATGTCGTTGGCCATGACTGAAAGCTTGTATTTAAAATGGGAGAAGGTTAATCCAAAATGTAACCGTTGTTATCTCGAGAGTCACAGCCACTTAATTTTTCTTTCACCCGTGAGTCTTGAAATTCACGACCATTTAATTTCTACTATCATGTCGCTTCCCAATGCCGATTGAAATTTACGATCACCATTTAATTTCTCATCTTCCCATACCTAACCATTATTAACGTACAACAATGTACAGTTATATTTTTATATATTTATTTAAAATATAATAATTTTAAAAAATTATTTATATTTTTTAAGATTATTATTTTAATTAATTTTTATAAATAATATATATATATATATATATATATCCATTAATTTATTTTAAACAATAACATAATTTAGATAAAATATATATTTTAAACAAAATAAATTCTTAAATATATTTCAAATTATTTAAATTTAATAAATAATTTAATTAATTAATTAGATAATTTTTATAATAATTTATTTTTTAATAGATAATTAATTTTTTATTTTAAAGTTGGTTTTATATTTTTTACCTGATATAATATGTGATCTTCACCTAATCCATATCCTTATATTAATTAAAATTATTTTTTAATATTTAATAATATAACTTTAAATATATTATAATATTATCATATTTTTTAAAATTTATAAAAGTTTATTAAATCATTAATATATTAAATAATATTACAATTTTAATCATTAAATTTACATTGTTTAATGTAAAAAATATTCTCTAATTAAATGAATAAATTATTTATAATTTTAAAAATATTTATCTTTATAATTTAAAGTATATTTTTTTTATATAGTTTAATACTTTACATTAATGCACACTTATGAAACAATATTTTCTTTTTTCGTATTATAAAATAAAAATGTTTAGATATGATTGCGTAATTCTGGATCAAATTAGAGTAGTGAACAGGGAGTTACTTACCAAGGAAAAAGAATAGTTAAAGGTACAATAAAAAAGTTAATAAGCTTAACAGTATGTTTGTTTCCATAGACTGTTCACGAAGACGAGGATGATACACGTTTGGTTGAACAGAAACATGACGAAATGAGAGCGAGAAAAAGCGGGAGATGGGAGAAAGAGGATCTTCGCTGATCCACAAAGAAAAGCGACGAAAGCCTCCTGGACAAATTGAAATGTCCAACTTACCTTCACTTTGGAAGATTCACTGGTGCAAGCATGCAGAGAGATTACTGGAATATAATTTATGCAGAGAGATTCACTGGAAGAACTGGAATATAATTTATGCGAGAGATATAGATAAAATGTAGACTTTAGATAGCGGTTCCAGGTTAACCGCTATCTAAAGTCTCGAGTATTTAAAAATCTGATCGATCATTTTGGCAAAGTAATCGATTAGATTTTCAAATACTCGAGACTTTAGATAGCGGTTAACCTGGAACCGCTATCATATGTTCACCTCTGATAGCGGTTCCAGGTTAACCGCTATCTAAAGTCGATTATTTGAAAAATTATATCTTCTAAAATATAATTTACTTTCATTTCATAATTATTTGTTATTATCAATCAATATTAATTATTATTTTATATTTTATAATTATTTAATTATTAATCAAATAATTTATTTAATATGTCAAAATTAGTTTTTTATGGATATGCAATGTACATAATTTTGTAATTGTTTATTTATATAATTTTTAATAACTATTTAAAAAAAGTTAATTTTTTAAATTTGTTTCCAATTACAAACACTTTTAAATTTGTTTTTTCTTTTAAATATATAATCAATGTTAAAATATGGATAATTAATTAAAAAATTATATTTATAATCATTTGAACCTTATTTTATACAAAGGGTAAAATGGTAATTTTCTTAAATAATCAATTAAAATTATAATTTTTATATCTCATATCAATCAAATCATTCACAATTTCCCATAAACTTTCCTTTCACTTTCCATTCATCCAAACAACTTTAATTTCATCTTCATTTCTCTTCAAATCCCTCCTTTTCCACTCTCTCATTTCCACTCTCTCAAATCACTCCATCCAAACAAAGCATAAATGAGAAAGTTGAGTTTAAAAACAAATAATTAAGTTTAAAAATTAGAATCACAGAGTGGTGATTGTCTTTTATAAAATAATAAACTCAGTTTCATGCTTTTTTAATTTTTTAAAACTATATAATTAAGTCTTAATATTTTATTATTATTATTTTATGATGTCAATTAAAATATAATTTTTTTAATAAAAATTCTTTCCGTTACACTTCTCTTACATATCTTAACCACCCATATATAATTAAATTAAGTTAAAATAATGAACTCACTTAAATAAAATAATTAATATAATTTTAAACACATAATCAAATTTAATTAAATACAAATTTATTATAATATTATAAATAAATATTTTAAAATATATAATATTTATTAAATACGTATTTATTATACTATTGATGTCCCATTTAATTTAAATGTATTTTTAAGATGAGAATATGTAAGTATGGTAAGAAAACATATATATATATATATATATATATATATATATATATATATATATATATATATTAATTCAATAATTAATAAAGTCAAATAATTTTTTATTAAAATTATAAATTTTTTCAATGGATGAAACTTTGATAAAACTTTATAAATTTTATTTTAGTTTTATAATATTAAAAAATGAGTTTTGATTCTTGTTAACTGCTAAAAAAAATTAATAAGTTAAATATTTATTCATAATAAAATTAATCATGTCTTGGATTATAACATAAAAAACAAATGATATCTCCCATTATATATATTACCAAATTATAATAAAAATATCATTTAGGTATTTCTTCATTAAAAGAAAAATAAAATTATTTAATGGCTAAAATTACTTAATGGCCAAGGCTTCTATTGGCCAAATGGATCTTATTAAAGCATAATCTTGTAGTGATGGGATACTCCAAAAAAACTAATTCAATAACTATTTGTGAGAGTTCATGTCTTGTGAGAACAATAGGATATCATCCATGTAAATGATCGTTCCGTCTAGTATAGACTCAAAGATTTTTGTCAAGGTTTTTTTTGGAACAGTGATGGGGTTATTTTAAGTCCAAAAGGTATTACTTTTCATATACAGATTAGCACTAGATATACAGAAAACAGTCTTGTATTAGTCAGATGGGTCAATGTCTAATTGTCAGAATACGGATTTAAGGTCAAACTTAGAAAAGATATAGGCTTATTTTATCAGAGTGAGTAAGGACGAGGCTTTGAGAATTGGGTCATTTTTAAAAAAATAATTAAGAGGCTTATAATCGATGACTAACCACTTTTTTCCTCTTATTTTTTCAGACTTCTTTTCCATATAAAAGGCTTGACAGACCCAATTGGATTAGGTTGATTCGATCAGGCCTTGCTTCAATAGTTCTTGACATTCTTGTATGGTTAACTATAGGTCCAATGAGACATTCCTAGATATGTGACCTTCGTAGGATTAACATCAAGTTTGAAAGGTAACTGTACAAAAAACTTAGGATTCTTCCATAAAGTCTTTGGATGAGAAAAGTCTTCATGATTGCTAACACAAAGAAGCTAACTTCTTCTTTATTTCTTCCAAGTCTAGAGGGGTTTTAGAGAGAGAAAATAATCTGGGTATGTCTGTGAAAGATTTGAATTCCCTCTTGAACTTGATTTCTATAGGATGGATCTGAAGTTTGTTAGTCATGGAGAAAATGTTCATACCTACTAGCATATCCTTATTGGGAAGCTTGCTCCCAATCACTTTAGACAAGATTGTACACTCTGGGAAGAATTTGATTCCAATTGGAGCTTTGGTGATCATATCAATTTTGAAATTTTTCTGTCAGCTGCAACGAAGTAAGAGACTTCCTTCATCCAAAATTGTTTTGAAAGTATGTTTGGATCCATCATAGACTTCTGGGCTCTTGTGTCAAGATAAACTATGACTTTAATGTCCTTCTCATACTTCAGAGGAGGAAGCTGAACTTCTAAGCATGGTTGAGGAGGAGAGATATTGACAGGGTTGATCTCTTGGAAAGAAAATACTAGAACAGTATCAATTTCTGATTCATCGGAATAATCGAATTTTGTCTCATCAGAGGAGATGGTAAGGACAAAGATGGTCTCTTCATCTGCAGAACTTTGTTCTTAATAGAGAGACTCTATATCGTTATTGTCATCAAGCTTGAGGGTGGAGATGAGTTTTATGGTTTTTTCAGCTATATGAGGATAGTTACTAAAGAAATGTCCTTTCTTTTTGCAGATAAAGCATCTATAATTTTGTGATTTTCTTCTGAACTTCTTCTTCTTCTTTCGAGTAGGCAGTTTCTCTCGCTTTTTCTTCTTGCAGTTGTCTGAACAAGGCTTCTTGCATTTAATCTCAACATAGGGTTTTTGACATTTGTTGAACTTATTTTTTTGAGTCATGATGTCAGAAAAGAACTCGTGTTGTCTGCAAAGTTTGTCAATGGCTTTTAGGGTCATTTGGTGGATTTGACCCATGGTCAGGGTGGTGAATTTCTTCTGGATAACCATTGTCATCTTGTTCAGTTCTTCAAGATAGGATTATTGAGTCCATTAAGATGGTAGAACCTCTTTGATTTTGACTGATCAACATCTCATTTCGAATAAAATCTTGCCTGAGTTTCTTGTTGGTTATCTTGTTGGTTATCGAGTCATCCCCTATGAATTCTTCATGTAAGGCTCTGAGTACTGCTGAGGTTTGTCCTAATTCATGGAACTGGTTCTATCGGACAACTCCGAGATTGTGATACCATTTTTTGAGAGTTCCAGTCATTTTGCAACAAAATTCTTTAATGACCTTATAGGAGTCATAATCTTTGTCTAGCTTGGTGTCTAACCAAGTTCTAAATTTGATCAGCCTCGCTCTCTATTTGGCTTTGAAGAAACATTTGTCCTAATAGGACCAGAGTTGACTTCTTCATCAGGAGAGTCATAGATGGGTTCATGTCTGACTTTTGATCGAGAGGTATTGGTCATTAGAATTTGGGTTAGGTCTTCATAACTGAGAACTTTTGTTTCTGACTCTTCGAAGGAATACCCTTCAACAATTATAGGAGTATCCGTAAGAGTTGGAGTCGTAGGAGTATCCGTAAAAGATGGAGTGATAGGACTATTCGTAAAAGATTAAGTGATAGGACTATCCGTAAGAGTTGGGGTCATAGGAGTATTCGTAAAAGATGGAGTGATAAGAGTATCCATAAGAGATGGAGTGGTAAGAGTATCTGTAAAAGGTGGAGTGGTAGCCATCTGAGAGTATGGATCTTAAGAGTCGTGGAAAATTGGGTCAAACAAGTTTTGTTTTTTAGGTGAAGGTTGATCTTCAAAAGAAGATTCTGGAGAATGTGTGACGACCTTCTTGTCTTTGTCTGGTCTTAGTGTTGCTGGTCTAGGTCATGGCTTGTAAGCAATGGTTATGGGTAATGACCAGGAAGTTTGTGGTGATGGTCAGAAATATGAAGACGGGTTCTGGAAAGAGGAGTAGACTGGAGAAGAAGTAAACAATGAAGAATATGGGTCTTTCTCTGTTTTTTGGTGTTTGACTTTCGTCTTAACGTAATTGTCCATCTCTTGGATTTAGGCCTTGAGCCTTCTAATATCTTTTTCTTTAGCGTGAATAGCTCTCCAAAAATTGTGTTTTTCCAATCTTCTTCTAGGCTTGAGAATTATGAGGAAAGTTGTTTGTAGTACTTTCTCAAGTTGAAGTTGAAATGTTGGAACTCATCAATCTTTTCAATGTGTAGAGATCTTATCTATCTTTTGGTTTATCCATTGCAAGATAAAGTTTTGGACTCTGGCATTTTCTATTTGCCAATTGAGTACTTCCTCAGCCGCCTAGCTTAAGGGTTTCGTCTTTCCATCATGATCCACTTCTTATCCGACAACGTGTGGTTTAGTTGTCATCTTGGACACGAGATCAACATTCCTCTCAAGAAGAGGAAATTCTTCTTCGTAAGCAGTCGGGTTGATAATCATGTATGGGATAGAAGGAGCAACAGGAGGTGACATGACAAAGGTTTTGCATCTTCCATGTTTTGGGAAGAGAAAACCTTCCTCATTAAGAATCTCAGCACATCGCTGGTATTTTCAAGAGGGATCTGGTTTCTCTTGCTGATGGAGTCTTATCCAAGGACTTTTTCCTAGTTCAAATATTCTATTAGGAGAGAAAGGAGGTTTGTATGATCCTCCTCTGTAGTCATCATCTTCATCGTCTAAGTCATCGTTATCCTCATCACTGGTGTCTCCTATCTTATCAGTAAAGATAGGTTTACCATCAGGGTACGCTGGCAATGGAGATCTTGCCTTCTTTGGTGACCGACGTTATCATCATAGACTGGAAGATAGACATGCTCGAACTGGGAACATCTTCAAGATTTTTTAAGATGGTCTTAACTGTATCGTCTATTGATCTTCTGAAAGTTACCTCAGTGAACTGGATAGGTTTTTGGTTAACGTGGAGCTTCTCATAGTTGGTCACCCACTGGATTGGAATCAACTTCTACAACTCTTATTGAGAGATATATCTGGAGATCTAAACTATGAAGGGTTTTTTATCTTGGTTGTTAGCCAAGACAAATAGTGCATCAACTACTTGTAGATAATCTGATGATGATGGAGGGTAGCTGATAGTGCATCAGCTACTTGTTCAGCTCCAGTGATTTGGATCTAAATTTTTAATCTCTGAGAGATGGTGGAATCTTTTAAGCTGACGTTAAAGTTGGGAAAGATGATCAGGATTATACTTCCAGCATGGAGGAGAGTAGTCATAATAGTGTCAATGACAACATATTCGTAATGGAGGTAGTTAGAGTCCAAGAGAGAGACTCTTACTAAGAAGAGTAGTCCCCGTCTTCCATGGAGAAAAAAGACTAATCATACAGTCCGTAGTGGAGATAAGTGTATCATTTGTTTTGTCAGTTCCTTATGAGATCCTTGGGGATCTCGATGTTGACGTATTGTTTTTCTGTGGTGAAGGCAAGGACACACTGGTCCATCTTGGAGGATTTGACATACTCTTTGACTTGAAGTCTTTTGATAAAGATGAGTCGGAAGATAGATCTAATGATAGATTTTTGTCTCTTGAAAATGTTATAAGGACTCAAGAGATGACTGTATGTTTCGGAGATTTAGGCATCTTCCGGGACATAGAAATATTCTATAAAGTTTTTTATCTTAGATGAAAGGATTTTTGAGATATTTTTGAAAGAAAAAATAGTGGAATTTAGCAAAACAGGACCGGAGTTGGTTGGTGGTGTTTAGTTATCCATTTAAAGTTTCTCTTACTCGCCTTCTGCGTTTTTTTTTTCATAATTCAATTATAATTTTATATTTAAAATTTAATTAATTAATCTTTAAATTAAAAAAAAATAATATATAAATTTGGTCATTTATAAACAGTATGATAAAAAATGTTATTAAATATTAAATTTTAATATAAAAAATAAATCATATTTTAATTTATTATTTTTTAAAATAAAATTATAAATATTAAATTTAAATATAAAAACTAGTTAAAATATCAAATTTTTATAAGCTGAAAAATAATTAATCAATTTAAAATATAATAGTTAACATAAAAGTTAGAAAAAAAAATCAAAAATATATTTAACTCAAACAAAAAATTTCGACCTTTAATATTACATACATTCAGAAATTAACTATAAATTTTATGCAATAAATTGCACACCCTAGTTATTTTTATTTTTGTTAGGATGGATTAATAAGGGATAACTAAAAATATCTTCAAAGATTTTTCATTTATAACTCATTAGTGTATTTTTTTTCGTAAATGTACCTTTATTATTCATTTTGCTAACATGTTATAAATTTCTTTTTCTTAGAGACAGTTTTAGTATTTTATGGTGAAGAGAATAACAATTGACTAGATAACTTTACAAATTAACTATTACAAAGAATTATATTTTTCAATTAAACCTGATGCAATTTAAATCAAAATAACAATGTTTTCAACACAATATATAAAAAATATAGTTTTCATTACATTTTTTTCTCTAATTATTATCTACCAAAAAAACTCACACATGAATATACATTCTTGGAGTAAAAGGGAAAATATTCACATAATCTATATAATATATATTTTAAATAATATTGTATACATTTTAATCATTTAAAATATATTTTAATTTAAAATCAATTAATATTAAATAAAATAGTTATATATATATATATATATATATATATATATATATAAATAAAAATTGTACATATGATAAAGTGAAGGGGTTCAAGTAGATATATAATAATGTGTGTCTCTTTCTATCTTCTCCTATCCAATAATTGATGTATGGAAATGAGTCTCTTTCACAAACTTTAAATTAAAATCGATTGAGGTTAAACTTATTGTTGATACACACAGTTTAATAATGAAAAATAAATACATACGAGATAATATAATAATTTTCTTTTTTTTTCACTTATATTTTTATTTTTCTCTCTATTTATTTACTATTATTCATTTTTCTCTTATTTAGTGTTGGTTTTTTTTCTCTCACACTCTTTTGTTTTCTCTCACTCTTATTATTCTAATTAAAAATACTAGATTGAAATATGATAGAACGAGTGTTTTAATATTTTAAAAATAAAACTATTTAAATCATTTAAAAATATTATATGATAAAATTTAGATGTTAGGAATATTATTATGTTATAATTATTAAAAAAAATATTTTTTTCAAAAAAACTTGTTTAGTAAATATATTTTTTTAGTTACCTAATATGACTATTAAATAAATATTTTGAAGTAAATTTTTTTAACCAATATTTTTTTTTAAATTATCTAATATGACTAATCATTGTTATTCAACCTAATTATAATTAGATTAAATTATTAAATAAAAAATATATTTAATTAATTAAATTTTATATTTTTTTAATTAGATAAGTAATTAATTTATTATGATGAAATAACTTTAAATTAATTATTTATATTATCATAAATAATTTTTGCTGTTATCATAATTTTAAATAATTAGTTGTTATCTTTTTAGTTTTAATTCTAATTTAAAAATATTTACTCTAACATATTTTTATTAAATTTCAATATAATAATTTTAATTAGAAAAATAAGTTAGAAAGGAGAGGCAAAAGCAAAAGACATAGATAAAAAAAGACATAAACATGGAGTAGATGGAAAAAAAAAACTTAAGTAAATAAATTAATATTGTATTTAACTATTTTTATTTTTTAGATTTTTTATCGATAGAATTGATTATAAGAGTATTAAGAAATATTTATTTTTATTAAAAATATATTTTTTATATACTTTTGCTAAAATAATATTTCATGTTCTTAATATTATTGAATTATTTGTTTAAGATTATTTGAATTCAAAATATTTTAAATTTATTTGTAATCAAATTTAATTGTGATAATTAAATACATTAAAATGTATTAATTATTTTTCGTTTTGTTTTGTTTTACTTTAAATAAAATATGATATATTATTTGAACATATTTTTATCTTTAAAATTATTTTTTTACTACATATATAATTTTATTCAATAAATATGTTAGATTAAGTAAAAATTATTTTGTTATTTCAAAAATATTTTATCATAATATATATATATATATATATATATATATATATATATATATATATATATTGTAAAAGAATAATTATATTTTAAATATATATTTTCTTCCTTTAGAATAACTAATATAAAAATAGCACACTAATATTACAATCATTATTACATGATTCTTAATTTTTTTTAATAATACAAAAAGTTAATATTACAATTACGATTATCAAATGAAACAAAATTTAAAATATATATTGTTATTAAATGGTGTAAAATTTAAACTTAAAATTATATTTTATTCTGCCAAATCTAATAAAATTTATCTTTTTAAATTATTTATTGATATCGATATTATTACATTATTATAAATTAATTTTATAATTATTGATAAACAATTTAATTAACTTAACTTAGGATACGAAAATAATATATATTTCAAATTTATATGAATTTAGTTTAATATTCTTTAAAAATTGCTTAAATGATTATATTATATATATATTTATCTCATAATTTTAAAAAATTATTTTAAGACTAATTCATATGTTGATATAATCAATGAAAAAAATAAATTGAAATTATTAAATTTTTATAGTTTATATTATACATATATTAACACCATTAAAATACATGTTATCATCACATTTATAAATCAAAATAATTTTTGCTGTTTCACATGATTAATCAATACAATCATTGGACTTCTTGAATAACCTTAAAACTTGAATAAGTCATTAAAAATAGAAGCTTCAATATTCTATGTCATACTCTATCAATATCTGTTAAATGTAAAATTGTGACGACAAGAATTAGATCAGGACTATCTTTTTGTTCAGCAGACGAGGCGAATGGCATAAAAAGTATTTGGGACAACGTTTAACTAACATGTTAGAAATTCAAATTATAATAATGGATCAACGTTTAACTAACATGTTAGAAATTCAAATTATAATAATGGATCGGAGCACATATTACCATTACTATAACAAAAAAAGTTATGCCAAATTACCAACACCAGTGATCTCAATGGTAATGCTTTTTCTTGGAAAGTAAGCACATATACCCTAGGTTAGTTTGAGAAAACTAAAAGTCCTCATGATTTTTTGACCCTAGACCTAAGTCTTCCAGCAATGCAGTCTGAGCTTGGTTGGGAGGAAGAAGAAAGAGGCTTTATGGTATCTGAACACTCATCTTTTTCAAGCTGAAGCGGTTTCGGGGTATCTGAACACTCATCTTTTTCAAGCTGAAGCGGTTTCGGGGTATCTGAACACTCAATCTTTTCAAGTTGATCTTGCTCATCAGAAAAAAGCAATCTCTTTGTTGAAACCTCAGCACCATCAGCTTCAGTTTCAGCAAGAGGCTTCAATGATCCCAGATGATTCTCATTGAACTCAAGAGACTTGTTGTCCACATCAGAGAAGGGCAGTGACCTTTTTGCAGAAACTGAGTTGGAAGCATCTGCATTTTTCTCCACATCCATTTCTGCACGCCGGGTTTGAATAAGGTAGTGTGCAACTGATTTGTAACCCAAAGCCGATATCTAAAATAAGGAGACTTGAACTTAGCTTCAATTCAATATTCGGATAAACAACATTATGGTAAAACAAATTTTGGTATAACCTTTTTATATAAAGGGCCAGTTGGGGCCCATCCTTTGGCTTGGCGGCACAAGCTACAGTTGCAAATTCCGCGACAAACGGGGCATAGCCAAGTTGGATTCTGTATGGCTTCAAGTACATGCTCCCCATATCTACAAAAGAAGAATAATGGAAATGAAGCACTGGGTCGGAGCATCATGAGAAATCATAAATTCCAAGGGTGGGTTCTTTTTCAAACTAAACAAGCAATAACAATATTTTCAAATATATATGAAGTATAATAATTTACTGAAATATTAAGGATAAAAGATTCCAAACAGAATATTCAAAGCATAATCTAGGTATTTCTTGGATATAATTCTGGGCTTTAGCAGTACTGAAAGTTTCAGCTGTGTATGGATGTATACAAATTTAAGATTAGCCTCCGATAATCATCATTAACATATAAAGTAACCCCACTTGTATATTTCAACTTATATCTCTAACTTTTCAACACATCTCTCATTAAGGAAATAAGCAATTTTCAATTTCCAACACACTATCTTGTGTTCAGAATATAAGTGGGATACAATGCTACAATAAGTTTTGATATTTGATATTATCTTAGAATGTGAATATAAGTTTAATTTAAACTTCGAAATCCATTTATAAATGAGGTTCAAACATCACTTATATATTACAATTTAATTGTATATCTAATCTATATGGGATTTCAATTAAAACAATTTATCAATTATTTTTATCAAACTAGAAGATGATATTGAAGATAACATAAATTGAGCAAAGATAGGAATAATATGATTTAGACAGTCCTTAAAATTCCACATTACAAAGTTACTGGCTAGTCCTCTTTATACTAATTTTGGAATAGGAAGTTACTGGTTGTGATGTGAGTAGTGTAACAGACTTGTAAAAGGGAATTAATGAGATCTTTTGTCATTCCTGTTGAAAATATAAGGATATAATGCCTGAAGATTTTGATGATGCTTTAGAGGCAAAGAACTTCAAGATTTGAAGACTCATATATAGTTATATCTACTTGTAATAACCCTGTTTTATCATTTTGAGTATGTATAAATAGAGTTCAAGATAGCCAGCACGCAGTCTATTCATTAAAAGTTCGTTTTTATCTAAAATCCAATGTGATAAGTGGATAATCAATTATCACTCGTGATAATCGATTATCTTAGCTCTTCTGGGTGTCTGAAAGTCTCTAGAATAATCGATTATCACTGTTGATAATCGATTATCCTGGCTAAAATGTGTATTCTGCGAAATTGACTCTGGAATAATCGATTATCCCTTATGATAATCGATTATTTGTGTCAGTTATGATTTTGAATTTCAAACTACTGACCTAATTTTGAAAAACTCTAATTTTCTAAACCCTAAAATCTCTATTTAAGGAACCCTCTGACACTTTGTAAATAACAACATTTTTCGTACTAAAGTTAAGAGTTGTGATTGCTAGAGAACTTTGAATAGGGAAGAAAAAGAGTTTTTGTAACCTAGTGTGGGTTAGAACCGATAAGAATCGCTAAGTGGATTTCTTGGTAAATTGTGTGTTATGTCGTCTCTAGGAAAAGTTATCTTCATCCAAGGAGGTGTTCATCTCTTGTGTGACTCAAGAGAGGTGTTTTCTTATTCTTATTTTTTGTAATCTGTTAATTGTTTGAAACAATATTTTAGTGACTGTGTTAATCCTCTTTTAGAGTGATTAACAACTGGACGTAGGATCTTTTGATCCAAACCAGTATAAGTCAACTGTGTAATCTTCTTTCCCTTATCTCTTTACTTTTCAGTTATCTTTTAATCAGTAAAACTTGCGAAATTTTTTAAAAGGGCAAAGTTCTTATAAGAAATCAATTTACCCTTTCCTCTTGGTTTTTGTCCCTATCGCAAACATTCCGCTGCACGATTCTAACAATTCCGTGTAATTACAAGGAACCATATTCCATAGCTTGATTTGGTTGTTTCATGTGCATCATTGTGATTATTCTCATTTGTATGTTTTATTCCACCTCACAATCAAATTATGAACAATTTGGACTAGGATAAAAAAAATAAAGCCTATTAGACCAAATTAAATTTGATTGCTATGACTTAACCATATTAAATTTGGAGTTTGTAACTTAAATACGTTAAATTTGATCATCAAGTTCAATCCTATATCTTGATGACCAAATTTAAAGAAGTCAAGTCATACCAACCAATTTAACACGGTCAAAGAGATTTTGTTGTTTTATAAATTGACTTAAATCACACCAGAATATGTATAGTGAAATAAGACATAAATGAGAATAGTCACAACGAAAGAATTAAGTTAATTCTTTCTTACCACATATAATTTTGAGAATAGTCAATGTGATTATTCTCATTTGTACATCTTATTTCAGTTCACTATAAAAATTCATGAACATACTTGTTACATGACACATCATTATTTTACAAACTACATCAATCTTGTAATTGCTACGGTCACGTTGTAGAATTAAGACATAGAGATTATGGTCACACCTTACATTTGACACACCAATTTTGTGTTCAAACCTAAAGAAAACTTCAAAGGATTGTACAAAGTCATGTCATATACTATCAAAAATAGATATTAGAGAACACTAAAATCATCCAAACATTGTTTATACTATCACAAATTTGAAAAAAAAAAGACTTAGAATTACTTGTCCATTAACTTGAATAATTACATGAATTATGTTCACAATATTTTAAGAAATAAAATTTAAAATTATATGTTCTTTGTTGTTGTTATTGTTATGTACGTTCTAATATTTATATGAATCAAATTAATATCAATGTACTAATATTAATTTTTAAAAATATTAAACAAATCTAAATAGTTTTAAAATATTATTTTCTTTCTTATATTAATACTTTTGTAATATAATTCTTTATTTTTTTTAAATAACTAATAAAAATTTTAACTGCATAAATTATATATATATATATATATATATATATATATATATATATATATATATATATATATATACTTATAAGCTGGAATTCTGAGTGCATTTTCTGCTACACACAGTAAGCTCGAATTCGATTCTCCGAAAAGAAACAGCAAATAAAAATAGTTAAATTTATCAGCATAAAATAGTAAAAATCTATTTGAGTAATTTTTTTATTAAAAAAATTATTTATAAAAAAATTAATAACATATCATCCCATATTGGTCTATTTTGGCAAAAGATACTGCTAAAAATATAAGGTTACAGCATCTATCGGTCAACATTATCCTGCCATATCAGCACAATTGAGAGACTGCAACATCTCTCACCATGGTATTAGAGAAAATAAACTGGAGTTCGAAGGCATACCTGATATATAAGCAATCTCCACAAAACTGCCCCTGGACCATGTTGCATTGACTACAAAATGTGCGGTGACCAAGTGTTTTTTGCCTAATATTTCCAATGAAAAAGTGTATCAAGAAAATAAAATGAACAAAATTAGTAAGACCGATGGACCATCAAATTAAATTCATGGCATGAATGAAATCCCGGTAAAAATATGTTTTTTTGAAACTAAGATCTGACAAAAAGAAATAAAGACAGTTTTTATAAACTTTTACAGTAAGTAAACAAACACAATCTTACAGTTCAAAGTGTCACTGTCATATACTCATACACAAGTGCACAGTAAAAATAGTGATAGTAGTGATCATACATTTAAACAAATACTATTCATAAGTTCATGGAAGACAGTCAATACACCTCTTAACCAACCACTGATGAACAACTGAAAATGCATCCATAGACTCTCCTTCTTTCTTCCTTTGGTAAAAAAGCAGATATCTTTCTTTGAATACAATACAACAATGAATAGATTTCTAAAAAATGTGAACTAATAATAAAGAGTAAATTAGAGAGTGTGATGATAGCACTCCTCTTAACAATTTTGATTTCACACAGTTCAGTAACAAATCAATGTATGTGTGAGAGAGGGTAACCTGCACTGATGGCATGTTTTACCACGGACGGAGTCGTATATTCGCTTTCCATCTTTTCCACAACCATCAACGAAGAGTGTCCAGGGTTTCTGGGTGTTCCCTAAGAGCTTCTGGTGTTCGTCAGTGTACACTTCGGGCTTTGCACCTTCTTCTATCACCACCCTTCCTCGATCTACAAGCTCAGCTTTCTTGACAGGAACTTCAGAGTAACTAACAGGAGTCACATTCTTCAATCTGAAAACAAGGTTTGATTTTTAGGGCAAAAATAAATGAATAAATAAAATTATGCATTGCACAGTGGATCGTTAGGATTAGAACCTAGAAGAGCGGCGAACAGGGGCGGAGGGGTTGAGAGAAGTAGGAGGGGTTTTGGGTTTGTGAGAGGAATAGGATCTAGAAGGTGGGCAGGATTTGGTGTTGTTGTGGAGCTTGAGGGCGAGAGAAAGGTCAAAGATGCCTAACTTTCCCATTCTCTCACGGTTCTCGCGGATTCTCTGCTCTCTGGAGAGCTCGTAGGCAGAGATTTGGGGTTGGTGAAGTGTGACGTCGTTGGCCATGACAGGGGACTCCACAGTTCGGGTTCGCTTTCTGAGAGCAGACATGGCCGGAATTTTAAAATTGAAGAGAGGGAATCCCTAATTCCAAATATAACCGTTGTTACCTTCACCCCATGAGTCTTGAAACTCACAACCACTTTAATTCCTCCATCCCATGTCCTTTCCTGTGTCCAGTCATTATTATTGTACAGTAATATACAGTGATATTTTTTATATAATAATTTATACAAAAACTATCTATTTTTTTATTTTTCTTTTATATTATTCTTATTTTAATTATTTTTTATAAATATAAAAAATCAAAATAAATTAAAACATATTCATAAATTTATTTTAAATAATAATATAATTTAGATAAAATATATTATTTAAATTAAAATAAATCATTTTAAATGATAAATAAATTTTTATAAATTTTTTAATAAATAAGTAAATAAATTAATATAATATTAAATATATCATAATATTATCATAGTTTTAGAAAATAAATATTATAAATAAATAAATTTATAAAAAATTATTAAAATCATTAATATAATTAAATAATAAAAAAATATTTTAATTAAATAAATTATTTATAATTTTTAAAATATTTATCTTAATAATTTAAAATATATTTTTTAAATATATACTTTTGTTAAATTTAGACTAAATTATATTGTTATTTAAACACTGAACGAGTATGGAAAATCGTTTTGTTTTTTTATTATAAAATAAAAATGTTTATATATGATTGCATGATTCTCAACCAAATTAGAATAGGGAATTACTCACCAGAAAAAGAAAAAAACAAATATATATATATATATATATATATATAATTAAAAGGTAAAATAAAAAAGTTGATATACTTAAAAAGAAAATTATAATTAAATATTATTATAGGTAATAAAATATATAATTAAGTTTTAAAGAATTAAAATCAAGTAATGATTGTCTTTTCTAAAAGAATAACATCAGTTTTATATTTTGCTATTTTTTTAAAAATATATAATTGAGTCTTAATATTTATAATAATTATTATTATTTAAATAATATGTAAAAATATGTCAACTACTGTACCAGAATTTTCTTTTAATTACTTTTTTTCTTACATTCCTCTCATATTAGTATCCTAGTCACACATATATATAATAATGAAATAAAACTTATGTTTGGATTTAATAATGAAACAAAGCTTATGTTTGGATGTTCTGTAGAATAGATGAGAAAATGGATTTGCAGACAAATAAATATGTAGTTTAAATTTGATATGACATTATTTGTTTGAAAAGTTGGTTGGAGGTTTAAATCATTAAGATACAAGAGATTTGAAGAGAAAGTTAAATGTAATAATGTAAATGTCTTTATTACCCCCTAATTATCAATTAATATAAAAAATAAATAATAAGTTATTATATATAAATAAATAAATAAAATTGATTATGAAAGAGAAAATAATCTATTACATTTTATATAATCATGTAATGATTATGTTTCTAACATAACTAATATAGTTTAAATTATATAAAATAAAAATTAATTATGATTTAATTACAAACATCAATTTTATTACTAAAAATATGCAACTCTTTTATTTGCATTAAAAATAATATTAGAGGATACATCAAAAAGACTATTAAAATATGATTTAATTAAATATAATGGTGACATTAATTATTTTTTATAATTTTTTAAATTTTATAATATAAAACATATATTAATAATTAAACTCTTATAATTATAATTATTGAAATTTTAATTTTTAAATTGGAATAAAATTATTTTAATTAATTATGTTTTTTAAATTAAATGAAATTAGTTTTATTATTTGCTTCTATTAATATTTTTAGTTAGTTTTATATTCAAATAATTGGTTGAAAAAAATGTAACAAGAAATCATTTTGTAAGAAATATATATATATATATATATATATATATATATATATATATATATATATATTAGTGTTGCAATAATAACTTAGTCAATTGGATTAATTAAGTTTTCAATAATCAATTAAGTTTTCATAATCAATTATATGATTTAACATATTCGATTATGATTAAATTTTTTTTCACTTTTGCATTATTCTTTACTCCTTAATATTATATTCCTATGTTTTAAATTTTAAATATTTTTATACTTTATTTTATAATGTGTCCAATCCACTTAGTAATGTTTTGGATTTTATTTTAAATGAAAATATTTTTTAAATTTATGTACATGACAAAAATAAATTTTATAAAATTAGAAAAATAATAAAATATTATATTTTATCAAATCGATAAATTTATAAAATAGTAAATAATTTTAAAATTAATATAATATTCACTTAAATTAAATTTTAAGATATCTAATTTTAAAAATTTATTTCAATGTAATTTAATTATTATAGATAATATGAAATAAAAATTAAAATAATTACGCTAATTTATAAATTATTATCAAGGTAATACAATTTTATTTTTATTAAATATTTATTTAAAATAAAAAAATTTAAATATATAATTTAAATTACAACAAAAATATTTTACGTTTAATATATAAAATAAGTTTAATTATACTTATATATATAAAATATTAATATATTTAAATATTATGTATAATAAAACTAATTAATATTTTTATATTCAATTATATTATAATTATTATTTTTACTTAACTTATCAGTTTGATATTTTGGTTATTAAACTAAAAAAATTATTATTAATTTTTTTATATTCAATTTCATCAAAGATATAATTAATTTATTCAATTCTCTTCAACTCTATTATTTATTTTTTTTCAATTCAAATAATGTCATAATTCATTTTAAATCATCACAAATTTATTTCCTCAAATCACTACTCAACAATCCACTTAAATAAAATAATTAATATAATTTTTTACATAATCAATCTGAACTAAATATAAATTTATTACAACATTATAAATAAATACAAAAATTAAAATATATAATATTCATTATAATTATCATCGATATAAGTAATGTGTTTAAATCATTCATATATTTGGGAAAAAAATTATGTTAAAATTATCATCAGTGTTAAAGTCCTTATAAATATCAATTTCTAAATTAATTTTATAAAATTGAATTAATCACCTTTTTATTTAATTTTTTTCTTAAATTTAATGTTTAAAAAAATAAAAAGATAAATGAAATTTACTCTTATATGAGTAATAATAATAATATCAATTTGTTATTCCCTATGATTGAGTTAAAATAAATAAATAGAGTTAAATATACGGTTTATATATATATATATATATATATATATATATATATATATATATATATATATATATATATATATTGTCATATTTTAATTTTAGTGTTTATATTTAAAATTAATTATTTGATGTTCAAATTTTGAAAAATATATGAATTTAGTCTTTTATAAAATTTATGATGAAAAATATGTTATTAAATATTAAATTTTAATATAAAAAATTAAATCATATTTTATTTTATCAATTTTATTAAAAAAATTCTAAATATTAAATTTAAGTATAAAAATTAATTAAAATAATATATTTTTATAAGCTGATAAACGAATTAAGCAATTTTAAATATAATAATTAAAATAAATTTAACAATAAAATTGAAATAAAAAAGTATCTTTAACCCAAATAAAAAATTTAACTATAAAAAAAATTAAAATACATTGATAAGTTATAACTAAAAATATCTTTAAATATTTTTCACTTATAACTCATTAGTGTATATATTTTTTTAAATGTACCTTAATTATTCATGGACTTAGCTAACATGTATTTTATTATATTATCATCACCGAAAAAAAAATACTCACGTAAATATACATGTGAGTTTTAAAAGGAAAAATATTCACTGTATAATGCAAATTTAAACAATAATTTATACATTTTAATCACTTATAATATCATATTTCATTTTAATTTAAATAATATGGTTCAACAAATATATTATGAGGGTCTTTTCTCAACCTCTCATTTGATTAAGAAGATTTTTGACCATATTATATATATATATATATATATATATATCAATAATTAATATTAAATAATTATTAGGTAATCTAAGTGAATTAAGTTTCAACTTAAACAAAAATTAAAAAATTAATAAAAAAAATATGACTCACAATTTAATATCTTAAAAATTTTGAGTTAAAAATATATAAAACTCTTGCATGAATTAAATTTATGTCTTACTCGTATTAATTTTTTCTGTATGAAAAAACGCAATAACAAAATCAACTAATTGGTGACATGAGTCGTTCTCACTATTTTCAAATTAAAATAAAGTGTCATTCTATAAGTTAAATTTTGACATGACTATTTTTAGTCTTACATATAGAAACCCAAGTTACCAACCTTAGTTTTCTTATTTTCTTTAATTTAGAGGAGATGTCACATAATTATTTAAGTATATATATATATATATATATATATATATATATATATATATATATATATATATTCAATTGGTGTTAAATTAAAATCTTATACGATATTAAATCATTATTAATCTCACCTATTATATATTTATTTATATTCTTAAGCAAACTAACAACGGTTGGTTTTATACTATATAACTTATATATATAATATACTTTGTATTAAAGGAAGTGTAAAGATTTTTAAAAGATTAAGTTATTGTACAATTTTTTCAAATGAAATCTACCCCTACAAATCCTCAAAAAAGTTATCTATATTTTTTTCATTATGACTTATTTCATCTCAAATTTTGTTAGTAAAAAATTATTTCTAAGGAAAAAATTGTTTGTTTTTTGAACAATAAAATTGATAAACTATTTTTGTAAATTTTTTATTTTTTTAATATATATGCGTTTTTACCAATGATGCTATTATATTAGATCACTCATACGAATTAAAATAATTTTCTGTTTTTCATTAAAAAATAATAACTTCTAAATCAAATGTTATTTAAAAAAAAATAGTTCTTTTATATTTATTTTTCTAATTAAAAATAAAATTAAATCAAACCACTTCTAAATATAATATTACAGTTTTATAATTTTATATGTTTTTTAGTTTTATTGTACGTTGTTTTATTATGAATATTTAAGTGTATGTATTTAAAATATACTCAATCAATCATAAATACTATACTAATAAAATTAATTAAGTTGAATATCATCATTTTATAATCATAATCTGTGCTTTAGTTTTAGTTTAAATATATTTTATTTTCACTACATTTATTAAATTCAAAAATCTATTATATTTTAAAATATATAATTAATGCTGTATAAGAAAATAATTATTTATTTATACAGATAATGTTAATAAATTTAATGAAAGATATCTAACACAGTAAAAAAAAATACAAAACATATGTAAATATAATTGTAGACGCTCTTTCTATTAACCGTATTACATGTAAAAAAATAAGTAACGGTTGTTTATTTATTATTTATCACTTATAAAAATAATTTTTAGGATTTTAGCTTTTAAAGACTAACAAATTGTTTGATAGTTATTTTATTAAAATTATTTTTAAAAATTGTGGTAATTTTTTTTAACTAAAAAATGATAATTATTAAAAAATATTTTATTTTTTACTTTTTATTTCTCCTTGAAACAGTCAAAACACGTGGAGAAAAAAACTGTTTTTATTAATGAAAATTTTATAAATATTTTAAAACTTAAAAAATTTTCAAATTAAAATTAAAATATTTCATAACATTTTCATACATTATTTTTATAATAGGTTTAATGTTTACAAAGACTCTTCATAGTTCCAACTATTTATTTTATTCTTGGTCTATTCAATTTATTTTCTTATATGTATTATGTTATTGATTTTTTTTAATTTGAAATGATATTATTTTCTTCACTAGCCACATTTTATTTAAAATAAGTAGTTTTTTCTTCTATTTCAATGTATTTTTATATGATTTATCAACAACAAATAATATTTATCTATCTGAATATTAATTTCTTATAGAGACAATGAACACTATAAATAATAATTCAAAGTTTTGACTTTATTTTTAATTTATAATATTTATAAATTTATTTTTAATTTATAATATTTATAAATTTATTTTTCTCCTTTATAAAGAAACAAAAATGTGTTATTCATATTGAATGAAGACTAAAATCAAATAATTTTTTTAAAATAATTAATAAAAAATTATAATCAAAATGTTTTTTTAACTGTTTTTGAAAAAAAAGTTTTTTTTCTTCTCATTTTTAAAACAGCTTTTAAGTTATAATTATCAAACAATATTTTTTTAATTCATTCTAAAAACATTTTTTTGAAATTATTTATAAACTTAAAAATAAAGTTAAAAAGACAGAGAATATGAGTGTAAAATTCCAAGAGTAGTGTAATTTATTACTTTTCATTTAAATAAATTTAATACGATCTTTTGGATCAAATAAATTTTTCTTTTTTCTTTTTTTTCTAACGAAGAACTAAAAAATTCAAAAGGATAAGCGTGTGCAACTACTCCTGGAGATGCATACTATACTTTTATGGTGGTTGGTTAAATCGAAAAATAATATTAATTATATAAGATTTAATTTGTAATAAATTTTACATTAAAAATTCATATTATTAAATATATAATTTTAAAAAATAGTTAAACATATTATTTTTTATTTACAAAGTTAACAAGCAACAACTTAATAAAAGAAAATCAACATGATGGGCGTTTGACTTAGGATCTGCAGTAAAAAAAAAATTACTTCATCAATTTTAGACATTGTCTTGTCCGCACAACATAGTGCCTCAAGTAAAGTCCAAGTTGTTGGAGACAGATGGACTGTAATGCAACACAAGTGAACTCTAAGTTAGAGTCATATAGCTTCTAAATTCTCAACGTAAACTAGGTTTTAGTTATGGTGACCAAACAACACCTAATCTAATTAATCCCCAGAACCGTCTTCGCCAACACGTCATCACCATAAGGCACCCCTGTGACTTTGAATTGCAGGACTAGCTTTTGTCATCAACACCACATTCAGAAATCTTCACATTTACATATGTTGATGACCTACCACATGAAATTTGTTGTTCAAACTGTCCACTTCGTTACATTATTTATATATAAAAAACATGATAAAAGGGATCAAAAGCATATATATACAATATAATATAACTAAGCTTTCAAGTTTTCTCTTGTCAAAAAACTAAGGTCCTTATAAGCTTCTTCTCGTGAAAAGAACTAGAGGAACATAATTTTAAGCTATGGCATTGAAATATCATACCACCTTTGCTCTTCTGCTTTTGCTTGTCAATCTGAGGTTTCATGGTAATGTTGCTGCTCAGAATGCTAAGTTAGCAGCCTCTTTCATCTTCGGGGACTCGTTGGTGGATGCAGGAAACAACAACTATCTTTCAACTCTTTCCAAAGCAAACGTTCCCCCCAATGGAATTGATTTCAAGGCCTCTGGAGGAAACCCCACTGGACGTTTCACCAATGGAAGAACCATTAGTGATATTGTTGGTACGTATGTCCTAGTTAATAAACAATATTAACCTTTTCTATTGTATCAGTTGATTTCTATTAATTCTTTATTGGACTTTTAATCTTCTTAGGAGAGGAATTAGGACAAACAAATTATGCAGCCCCATATTTGGCACCAAACACAACTGGGAAAATCATACTCAATGGAGTGAACTATGCTTCAGGAGGAGGAGGGATTCTGAATGCAACAGGAAGCTTATTTGTCAGTATTTTCTTAACTACATTATTTTCATGATTGGTACGTATGTTACGCAATATAGTTATTCCATGTTACGTTGCATTATTATATTTTTTCAGACGAATAGGCTCGGAATGGATATTCAAATAGATTACTTCAACCTAACAAGAAAACAGATTAACAAGTTGCTTGGCGAATCGGAGGCGAGTGATTACATAATGAAGAAATCCTTGTTCTCCGTCATTGTTGGGTCCAACGATTTCTTAAACAATTATCTTCTTCCTTTTGTTTCCACCGGAGTTAGAGTTTCCCAAAACCCGGATGCTTTCGTCGACGACATGATCAATCATTTCAGGATCCAACTTTACGTAATTAACCACCCCTTAATCGAAAATCAGCTATAAGTGAACGTTTATCTCTTTGAAACACTATAAAATTTAATATGATTTTATGATATTATGATAGAGACTTTACCAACTGGATGCTCGGAAGTTTGTCATCAGCAACGTTGGGCCAATAGGGTGCATACCTTACCAGAGGATTATAAATGAGCTGAATGATGAAGATTGTGTGGATTTGGCTAACGACCTTGCAACCCAATACAATGCTCGATTGAAGGATTTGGTTGCTGAGCTAAATGACAACCTCCCTGGAGCAACCTTCGTCCTCGCGAATGTCTATGATTTAGTGTCGGAACTGATAATAAATTATCATAAATATGGTGACAATTTAGTCCTTAAAGCATTCAGAAGAGAGAAATAATTATTATGCATGGATAACCTATTTATTTAACTAACATGTTTATAATATTTGTTTTGCAGGATTTACGACAGCAAGTAGAGGTTGCTGTGGAATTGGAAGTGGGGGTCAGGTTGCAGGGATAATCCCTTGTGTACCAACATCCAGCTTGTGTTCAGATAGGCAAAAACACGTTTTCTGGGATCAATACCATCCAAGTGAGGCAGCCAACCTAATACTTGCCAAACAGCTTATTAACGGAGACAAGAGATACATATCACCAATCAATCTTAGACAACTTATAGATCTCTGATCATACATTAATTCATTTGCATGCCTTAATTAATTTCTCCACACAATTTTCTACTTGCTCAATTTCACGTAAAAGTGTGTTATTGTAACTGCTAAAAACTGTTCCCTTTTTTTTTTTAATTTAATGTCAATTTTAATAGTGATGAATGTTTTAGATGTTTGTCTTAAATAATTATGAATTTATGTTTAACTTGATCAAATTTCATACCAAAGATGGATGTAGTTTGGTTCCTTAATGAAGTAATTGATTTATGGTTCCAAGCTTCTGTCTCATTGACTTTTAAAGTTTGACCTGGTCTTTGACTCTACACCTTGCCTACACGTCTCAAGTAGTGCGTAAAGGATATTGTTTCATTTTCTTGTGGGGTGTTGGAATCGGTTCAGTGACAGATTCTATACACGAGGAAACATTTGTTCAACAACTTCTCTATGTAGTTTAAATTTTATAATTTTTTAAATATGTTTTTAGTTTAGATAAAATTAGTCAATTTTTTTTTATCTTTTTAAAATTTGAAAATACCATTTTAAATGTCATGAAGTTATTTCATGTAAAATGTTAAATGTTTAATAAAAACATTTTTTTATTATTACTTGAAATTGTATTATTTATTATATTTTTTATTTATTTCTCTACTATTATTATTATAATAGTTTTTCTCATTTGCATTTATCTTATTTTCTTCTCTTTAAATATTTCCCAAAAGTTATAAAAATAAAAAAATAATTATTTTTGTTAATAATAATATAATTTAATCTAAATATAAATAATATATATATATATATATATATATTTTATATTTAAATTTTTTTAAACTAAGATAAATATTATAAAACTTATAAATAATATAAAGGTTGACTCAATGATTTATAATTAATGAAAAATAATTGATCATATAAACGTCAATTTAATAATTTATTAAATATAAAATAATTAAATTTAAAAATTATTTATTTATTAAAAATATTAAATTTTACAATAGTTATCATAAAAAATATATTATTTAATTAATTAAACAAATTATTTATAATTTTTAAAATATTTATCTTAATTTAAAAATATATTAAATAATTTATTTCATTTTAAATATGTATTTTACTTAAGTATAAACTAAATTATATTAATATAATTTAAAATAAACTTATGAATATGTTAAAAAATATATTTTTAAATTATTTGAGAGAAATTAATTATAAAAAAATTAAAAATATAAAAAATATTGAATTATTATATTTTAAGTGGATATGTAAAAATATAACCACTACGTACATTCAATAATCACTCTTATTTATTTAAGTGCTGTTTGAGTAAATTTGTTTTTTTTTTTACCTTTATTCACTATTCTAAATCTAATCATTTGTATCAATTATGTTTTTCTCACATTTCTACTTAAAATTTCATAGTAAAAATAAGGCGTTATTCATTAATTATTTTTTCTCTTTTTAATTCATGATCATATTTTTATATAGTAAAAGAAATGTTTGAAAATCACCATTTTCATTTAATCGATTAGCAAAATCATACCCACAATCGAAACAATAATTTTATATATTACTTTATCTAACATATGTATAAATTGTAACAATACTTATTTTATGGTATTGATAATAACTATTGATATTATTCGGAATACAATTTTCATGGTTCTTTTTTATAATTCTTCATTACTTCTTAAAGAAACCATTGGCATAAATTATTTTTTGAATGATGTTTTAATCATTTATCTATTAAATTAAAACTACAAAAAATTATACGTTACATTTATAAGGTTATCAATGTAATTTTACATTAATTTTAATTTTAATTAATTATTCTCTTTAAATTTTAAATATAACTAAAAATTTTGTTTTTATAATAGTGTATAATTTTTGTTCTATCATTATTTTTTTTAATAGTGAACTGCTCATGTTTGATTATTAATAATATATATATATATATATATATATATATATATATATATATATATATATATATATATAGTGATCACATTTTAGTTATAGTTAAAAATATTAAAAATAAAAACTTTTGTTAGACAAGCAAAATAATCGATACGTTGATAACATAAAAAATTATTCATTATGCAGGATTTTTTTTAATTCCATAACCCATATAATAAGAGAGAAAATCAATTGTTTTAATATTTACATTTTAAATTTGTACATGAACATTTGAGGTTTTTATTTTCATTACATGGACCAGGTAGGGTTGAGTAGGATGCTTAACGGGCCTCGGTTGCTCTGAAAACCAATTGGAATGAGTTTGTGTGTTGGGGAGCGGGATTTGAGACTTGAGAAAGATTCTCATTCCTCACTAACCCTCTCCGCTCAACTCAATTCAATTTAAGCCGAGTGAATATGAAATTGAAACTTCCGGAGGAAAAATTCAATTGAAATTCCCCCCAAAATCCCGTGCATGTGTCAGGCGCTCAACCTCAATCTTTCTCTCTAGCTGCGCTCAGCCTAGGGTTTAAGGAGGACTTTTCTTCAGTCCGATAATAGCGCTCTCAACGCAACAATGTCATTTTCGTTGTTCGCCACCCCACAACAGCAACAGCAACCGCAACAGTCTCCTTTTCAGCCACAGCAAACCAGTTTGTTCCTTCCGCAGCAGCTGCAGCAGCAGCAGCAGCAGCAACAACAGTTTCTACCACAACAGCAGCAGCAGCAGCCGCAACAGCAGTTGTTTTTGTTCACTAACGATAGAACACCCGCTAGTTATAGTACCAATTGGGCGGATCTACATCCTGACTCCCAGAAGATTCTCCTTCAGATCGAGTATGCTTTAGTTTCCTCTCTTTCCTCGATGTTTCAGCAAAAATCCAGAGAGGGTTGAAGTTTTTGTGTTCAGTGGTTACTATGTGGTTCTTGTTTCGGCTTTTAGTTGCTTAATTAACTGTTATATGTTACTTAGGGAGCGGATATTGGAGTATAGGGATGAAAGCCAGAGACTAGATCAGTGTAGTCGTCTCTATGATTCTTCAGTTTCCAACGATGGATTTGAGCTTGACGCGGGCCATATTGTACAGGTGCTCCCTTTATGCTCTTGTTGGTTATTGATTAGCTGTTATTTATCCCATTCTTGTTATGTAATATCCTTTTTTTTGGGTTTCAAGTAAAGTGTTGTTTCTTCGTTACTAGAACATGTTGTAAAATGATAGTTTCCTCCTTTCAAGAGAAAAAAAAAAAGGGAGGTGAATTGATGTTTCTCGTTGAGACATATTTGATTTCATGTGACTGATTTTGCTGTAGTTTATATGCTAATGGCGTTGAGCTGACAATTAATGGTGTATCTGTTTTTACTAAAGTTTTGCAAGCGGCATAGCCTAATGCCACTTATTATTTCTGTTGTTATCCTACAGAGCAAACATTACTATCCTTAGCTGACTTTTATAAGAAATTTAAATTTCCATTGTTTGTTGTTTAAGAAGTAAAGTGGGAAACAAGTTTATTTGTTGACAGTTACAACATTAAATGAGAAATAAGTTGTAGCAAAATCAGTTGATAGTTAACACTTGGATTATGTGGTTTGCTCAATTCTGTTTGTCACATAAAGGTGGTGAATGTTGTAGGCGATTTAGCCTTCAAAAATAGGTTATTTAAGACCGAATAAACTCTAGTCCCAGATGCAATTTTTGTGGGAACCTGCTAACCTATTTTTGAGAGATGTTAAAGCACGCATACTTCTTATGACGTGTGCTAAGGTTAATTTTTAAATCCATTTTTGCATTCATATCTGATTTTCATGTATGGTTAGTCAACTTTCTTCTATGAACTAAGAATTGTCTCCAATGTTGACATGGTTAACTGCTCCCTTCTCTCACAACATTGTGCTTATTGCAATCTAGTCACCAACCTATGTTTTTTCATGTGATATTTGATAGGAACTTGGTGGAATTAGCACTGGAATGGAACGACAGAAAACTTTGCTACAGGAACTGATGTCCACTGTTAAGGACATGTTACGCAACACAGAGGTTGCTGTTCGTTCCTTTATGATACTACGCCCTAGGTTCCTTCATCCCAGTGGGGGTTCATCAAGTGCCACTGCCCCATCACAGACTCCTGGAGCGACTGTAGCACCTGGTTCTGGTGGCCAACTGACAACTGCATCTATAGTGCCTGTTTTTGATTTTTACAGTGGTCTTCCAAAGAAACCATCTCCGTTTTTACAGCAAACAATTTTAAGATTTGAGAAGTATCTTTGTGAGTGCCATCAGTGGATTGAAGAGTTGGAGCAGCTGCTTCTTTTGGACTCTGAGAGAAATGCTTCCAGTAATGGATCCTCATTATTGCAATCTCTTCCCAAGGTCATGACAAATGTGCATGACTTTTTTGTTCATGTGGCTGCGAAGGTAGAACAAAACAAGTATTACCCTTTTAACTTACGGCTATGATTATGTGCACTTTGTAGTGAATCAGATGAATTAAAAGTTACTCATCCATGTTTAATGATGGCAGAACTCTTATTATTTTATCACTAGTCTCTTTCACTTCTTTTTATCATATTCTAATCTATGTATGTGTTGTTGGTTCATGTCAAATTGTAAGCTCTTTTTGTTAAAACTAACTAAGTCTATTATATAGGTCATTCACCTTGTCCATATTTGTATTTTGGTACTTCAAATTTGTAATCATCTTCTATTTTTCATAGGCAAGTACTATACACAGTGCCATGCTTCATTTCCTGCTTATTGTAATGAGTGAAGGCCAAAATCTTTTGTAGTAGTGCTGATGGTAAATGTTGTTGCCCCTTTTGCTAAAAGGGCTTTCATGCATAATCAAACCATGATGCCCTATAAGGCTATAATATCAATTGTCATTTGCTGCAACAATAACAGGTTTTTAAATAATGTCTATTCAGGTGGAGAGCATTCATCAGTACATTGAATCTATGAAATCATCATACCTAGCTGATCAGCGTCGTCGGGGGGAGGCAAATGACCCATTTTTGGAGGCAGATCGGCGTGAAACTGCAAGACAAGAGGCTGCCTCAAAAAGAGTTCATCCGATGTTGCATTTACCTGCAAATCCACAACCCTCAACCCAAGTTGCTGGGTTGTTTTCGAGTTCAGGGACTCCAGCAGCATTGCCTGCCCCACAGACATCTGCATCTTTGTCATCAGGAAGTGGATTCTCTCTTTTTAGTACACCATCATCTGCTCCTTCGTCTTCTATGTTGTCATCTCTGTTTACAACACCAACTCCTGCTGCAATACCTCAAACCTCACTTTTTGGTTCTGCAACATCTGTACCTGGCCCTGCATCAACTCCCTCTCTGTTTGGTAACACTTCGCCGTTGTTCAGTTCAACTCCAGCTACAAATTCACTCTTTTCTACTCCATTTGGTTCAGGTACTGTCTTGGTTTATAGTTCTTCATAGTCATCCTACTTTCAAGTATTAACAGACTACATAGTAGTTTTAGATAGAAAATTGTTTTGGTAATAATTTCAATTTTTAGGGCTGATGTTGGACAACAGAACACATAAGACTTAAAAAGTCAAAATTAGGGTTTATTGGGAGAATTAAAGAAAGGTAAAGGGCAAGGTTTAAGATTTTAAGCTTTAACCGAGATTAACCAGAGTCAAAGTGATAGAAGAAAAATAAACTGTACATATGTGAAATATATAAATAAAACCATGGAAAATTTGTTGAAACATATTTTATAATATAAGTATTAATTTATGATACTAAATCTGATTTTTTGTATTTAACTTGGACTAGTACCACATCAATTTTGTTAAGTAGAGAAGTAAAGCTTTTTAATTTTTATCCTATATCACACTCATCAAATAAGTGAAAAAAGGAAGATGTGAAGCTTTTCGTTATTAATGGTAGCCAAACTTGTTACATTGCAGGTTCCTATTTGTCCTACTTTGGATTGTTATTAGGAGTTGAGTTTCGGTTGTAAATAGGAATCCAAATAACCAGTCTAGTGAAAAAGTTAAAATTAGTTTTAATACTAATTTTCAATTATTAAGAGAATTGGATAAACTATGTGACCTTAATTGGTTCACATGAACTGCTCATTCTATACTGGTTCATGTGACCTTAATTTTAGGGGTCATTTGGAATGTCTGGAGGACTCAGTCCCTATTTCAGTGCACAAGCTGGTCGTATCCGGATTTGAAATCTGTTTGGAATTATTGAATATCCTATTGTTGAACTTGTTGCTGGAGAGAAAAAAGATGGAACCAGGATCCATTAATCAGTCTTAACTTTAGACATTTGAACATTCATTGTGAATTTCATGGTTTTGGAGAAAAAAATAAGGAAAAAAAAGAATACGGGAGGGGGTTTTGGGCTTTATTATCCTTCTTAATTCTATTTTCAAATGAAATTAACCATTTGCGTGATTTTCTTACTCAGGCGCTGCAACAGGATCGGGGGCTAGCTTTGGACCTGGATCGGTAAAATAACTTTTGTCCTTTGTGGCACGTTTGTAGACTATATCTGTTAATTATTTAAAGCAATCCTAGTGAGTCGTGTTTTGTCAGACTTGATAGAATTAGCGTCATGTTCTACTAATTATGTGCTTTCTTCTTGCAGAAAAATCCACGGGCGAAATCCAGAACTGCTCGACGCTAATAAATGTGATATGAAAGCATGAAGTTGATTGGCACCTTGTGCTGATATGCAATGTTCTTGCTTGAAACAATGGTTTTCCCTTATTAGACGGTCTTAAATGGTTTTTGCCCTGAATCTGTGATTCTTGGAATGTAGAGATGCCGCATTGAGGGCACTGGTACATATCGACATTTGGATTCGGCCTTGAATCAATCTCTTGAGTTCTTCTATTAGGCATTTTCCTTTAGTGACTTTTGACCCATTTTCTTTAACATTGTAGATTAATATAGGTTAGATGATGATTTTGAATGCTAATGTTATAGTTTTGCTTTCTTCCTGGTTTCAGTCTGAGTTTGATACATTCCTAGCTGTTGTAAAAGATATCAACTGCCTGGAAGATGTTTGGATACATTTTACTGATATATTATTGTAACCTTGGAGTATTTGGCCTTTAATTAATCTTTAAAATTCCAAAACTCGTTCACTATTTAAATTTCAAGATCTTCACTATTCTTTCGAACATTATTACTTCGGGATGGTCGGTAAAATTTAGACAAGAGGTTCTGGGGTAGTTGTTTCTTGCTCGCATGAAAAATTCTATCTAAACACTAATCGTTGAGTAATTATAATATATACACTTATCTTATTTATATACACTTAAACTTAAAATTGGTAATTTGTTGTATTCTACCTAACTTTATTTATTTTTTTCTTTCTTTTGATCTTTCTGTTTTTGTTATTATAGTTTATTTCATTTGCACTTCATTTTTTTTTCTCATTTCTCATTAGTATTCTTTTAATATTTTGTACAATTAACCTAAAATAAAAATTAATTAAATTTTTGAAAAAAACTTATACTTCAAAATAACTTCAAATATATTTAAGATTTATTTCGAATATAATTTAACTAGATCTCAATATAGTAACTATTTTAAATAAATGAAACTTTAAACTATGATAAATATTTTAAAAATTATAAATAACGTGAATGTTGACCAAGTAACTTATTGATTAATGTGACAAATAATTGGTTGTGTGAATATCGATCAAGTAGTTTATTAAATATGAAACAAATTTTAAAAGTTAATTATTTATTGAAAAAATTAAATTCTATAATATTTATCATAAAATATATATTATTTAATTAACTAAACAATTTTTTTATAGTTTTTAAAATATTTATCTTAATTTAGAATAATTTAAAATATATTAAAGGATTTATTTTATTTTAAATATATATTTTGCTTAGATATAAACTAAATTATATTATTATTTAAAATAAATTCATTAATATATTTTAAATTATTTTTAAGCATAATTTAAAAAAATAGTTTTTTTTTTAATTTTTAGGTTATTTGTAAGAAATTAATTATATAGAGAGAAATTTGAAAATAAAAGAATAATTAAATACAAGGTGAGAGAAAACTTAATGAATTATCACAGTTTTTGGTGAAAACTCTTTTTAATAATAATTAATTTAAAATATTGTTTTAAAAATAATGAATAAGATACATAAATAAATAAGAAAATAAGAAATAATATATATATATATATATATATATATATATATTATTTTAAAATGAAGGGTCAAATCCATAATTTATTTTATAATTTTAACCCCTTTTTCTCAGGGAGAAAAGAATAGAAAAAAAAAACTCATCATGCTACAATTTCAGAGTCCTGTGTGTTTTTGTTCATGGTAAAGTAGAAGCAAAGAACTTCTTAATAATTGGCTGATAATCCCATAGGCTTGGCATAGATGCTGTGATGATTGGTATAATCCTATCCATCAGATTTATAGTTAATCAAATTATTTAATTAACAAACATATCATTGTATTAGTGCCTTTAATAAATATTTGACTTGGAGAAGAATATTATAAAACTCTTTCTGAATACAAAGAGAAGAGAGATGGAAAAGTTACCATTAATTATCCCGGTAGACCGTGCTTAAATTATCTATTTCCTCTAAAACTACAGTTCTGTATATACTCATTTTTTTTGAATTAAATTCGACCCCTAGGGCATAAGCTTAGTCTATGTAACTTACGTAGGAATGCATTTTATCTCCTGTCATCATCTCCTGTTCTAATCATATTTCCTTTTAGCCTATTCAATTCAGCCTGCACCTCATCCGCCTTGGGGTGTGAATGATCTCCGGAAGAGAACACATGAATGTCATTCTTGGCCTCAATCCAGCTTAACCCTGGATCTTTATCCACCATCAATCCCTTCATATTTCTTCTAATTTCTGCAACTTTATCCCATTTCGTTGCAGCAGCATAAAGATTAGAAAGCAAAACAAGCGTTGGACCATCTTCTGCTTTCAATCTCAAAACTTCCTCTGCTGCATGAATTCCCACTTCAAAATTTTTATTTATAACACAAGCACTTAACAAAGTTCTCCATAGTTCAAGATTATCTTCAATATAAGGTGACTTGTTGATAATTTCTTCCGCCTCTTCCAGTAATGCTGCTCGACTCAACAATGTTACCATGCAAGAGTAGTGCTTAGGCCCAGGAATCAAACCAATGCTGTTCATATAATTCCAGAGGAATTTTGCTGGCTCAACCAACCTACTGTGGCTGCAACCAGACAATAAAGACAAGAATGTCACTTGATCCGGAACCAGACCTTGTTTGAGAATCTCCTCTAAAAGTTTCAATGCCTCCTCCACCATTCCATGACGACTATATCCACCAAGCATTGAGTTCCAACACTTCAAATCTGGGTCTGAAACTTGGGAAAATACCAAATATGCAGCTTCAAGGCTACCATTTTTCGCATACATATCAATTAGACTCCCAGAAACAGACATTTCAACATCATAACCCAATTTAACTGCATAACAATGAATTATTTCACCTTGTCTTAAAACTGCAAGATCAGCACATGCACTGAAAACTCCACTGAGAACAAAGTCATCCACCTCATGGGCTTCACGAACCATTTCAAAAAAGCATCTTATCGCACTAATTCCATCAGTCGTTTTAGAATAACCAGTGATCATTTCAGTCCAGAGAACAATATCCTTCGCTGAGATTGAATAAAATACTCTCTGAGCGGCTTCGCTTTCATGATTTTTGAAATACATAGACACTAGAGTGCTTCCTACAAAGACGCTTCTCTCAAATCCCATTTTAATAACTTCAGCATGAAGAGATTTTCCATAACTGGAAGATGGGAATGCACCAATTGCAGATATAATGCCAGCATAGGTATAGTCATCCGGTTTAGGAAAAGACATTTCCCGCAACCGAACAAACAAATTCATTGCCTTCTCTCCATCCTCATTCTCAGAATACCCAGCAATCATTGAATTCCAAGAAACTAAATCCGGGTCTTCCATTCTACTAAAAATCTTATAAGCTGTTAGCGTATCGCCAACATTGCAGTACATGTCAACCAGAGCATTTTGCAGATGTAAATCCAGTGGCACATTCTCAACAATCACGTGGACATGAATCAATCTCCCAGAGCGATAATCCTTCAGATGACTACAGGCATTCAGAACCATACAATACGTGAACTGGGTTGGGACAGAGCCAACCCTCATCATTGAAATAAATAGCCAAAAACCTTCCTTGATCTTATTATTCTTCAGATATCCAACAATGAGAGAATTCCAAGCAACATCATCTCTAACAACCATATCTCCAAAAACCAATTCAGCTGAACTCAAATCCCCGCAAGTCGAGTACATATTAAGCAAAGAAGTTTGGACACAAATATCATTCAAACCCAACTTGAAGCCCTTTGCATGAAGCGATGATCCAAACCACCAATATTGAAGGAAGGAAGATGCTTGCAGCAAGCTAGTAAAAGTCATGCTGGAGGGTCTAAGACCCATAGTTTCCATGTGGGTATACAATTCAAGAACAGAAATGGCATGATTTGATGATGCTCGAGAATAGGCTGCAAGGAGTGCATTATAGGAAACAAGAGTTCTGCGAGGCATTTTGTCGAACACGAGGTGAGAGTCTGTGAGTGAACCACATCGTGCGTACATAGAGAGGATGTTGTTGTACACAAACGGAGACTGGAAGTTGAAGACAGTGATAGTAGTTAATACGAGGGCGTGGAGTTGACGCGCCTCTCGCAGTGAAGTGACGGTGGTGCATTTTTGGAGCAGAGATAGGGCATGATCCTTTGCTACACAAAAACATACCTTGTTCATGTAAATTTTGCATGCCAATGTCTCACCCACCGCACCACCAAAAACATGCATACATTACTTTGCTTCTTCTTCCTCCTCTTACACTGAATTATATTTTTACTTGTAAGATTCTCCCAAACATTACAAATGAATTATTTATTGAAATAATTTTATTAAAATATCATATTTAAAAAATACATTATATACTAAAAATGATACTATTTATTTTGAGACTAATTCAAAATATAATATATATATATATATATATATATATATATATATTATTTTCTATATAAGTTTAATTATCAATACTATCTCAAATTCTTTATACAAAATTTATAAAAATATTAAACAAATTTATATATCAAACTCGCAAATGAAATTAATGTAATTTTACCCGTGAAATTATTTTCAAATAATAATTTTATTATTACAATTCAAACAAATTTTATCCATTTTTAACCTTATAATATTCACCAAGATTTATCAATTTTTACCCCCTTAACCACTAAATTTATGAAATTGAAGATAAATCCAAAACATGCCTTGCAACACAAATTAAAGAAACAATTAACCACATCATTAAATTCTTATTATTTCTAATAAACATAAAACATATTTTTTTCAAAACAATTTATCACCAAATCACGCTACCAATACATTTAGATCTTATAATCTAACATATTATTACAATTTTAACTAATTATCCTTATTTAGAATAATTATTCTTTGTATATAACTTAAAAAAAATCTAGCATAAAAAAAGCTTAAGTAATGGTTAGAATATTATACTAGTTATTTAAATTAGTAAAGATTTTTTTCCGTGAACACTACATACTCTAGGCTTGTATATAAACCTATAAAGAAAATTTGAGAAAAAAAAAACTGGATAAAAATTATTTACTTATTGTTAACTTCTCGAAATCTTAATAAAAAAATAAATACAACCAAAAAACCTAAAAAAATTTGAGATTTTATAATTTTAAAGAAATAATATTTTACAATAAATAAAAATTTGAACAGTTAAAATTTTTTATTATAATATATATAATAATTATATTACAAATATTTATATTAAAAAATGCCAATAATTAGATATTAAATGGGTGTGAGTGAATATGAAAACTCATACGAATATTAATATGATTAGAATTATTGTCACAAAAATCATATTAAAAAATATCAAGATTAGGTGGTACTATGGGTCAAAGAATGTCACAACTTAGACAAATATTTATTTTTAAAATATATTGATTAGATATTCAATATAAATTATATTTAGGTTTTAAACCATATAAAAATTAAACTCATTCGAAAAAGATTCTGTATGTAGAGTTCAAACAAGTTTCTTAACAATGGTAAATGCACAATTTTAAGATATTACATTAACAATTTAATACATGTAAATAATAATTATAAAAGAATTAGTATTCTAATTTTTACACTGGACAGGTCAGTGTTTATTTTATATATCTAAACTTTATAACAAATATATTTTTTATATATAAACTGTGTTTTAATTATAATATTTTTTTGACATATATTTATTTTTAGATTTATAATAAATAATCTGTGTTATGATACAGGATTACTTCTAACTATCGATATTTTATTTACAAAATATTATTTTTTAATTTGAAATAAAAAATAAAAAATAAATTGAATGAAATAAATGATTAAAAAATTAAACACGTTTTTAGTGAAGAAATTTTTTAAAAATTATGTGGTTGAAAACTATGTCTAAAAAAGTCTTTGATTCAATATAACTAATATAATCGGTTTATGGAGATGATGTATTATCCATCATTTCTGAATATATTCCACTGTTAATCTTTTTTTTTAATAACTTAAAATATGATAGTTTAGCTGAGTTGCAACATGAAATAATAATCATGCTTTTTAAATATGAAATCAAGAGTTTGATCTTTAAATTTATTTAAATTAATAAAATATTAGAAAAATCATCTTAAATGAATTTAGTATTTTACAAAATTAGTTTCCAACTCTTAACATGTGATCCCAAAATTTTAGAATTTAATTTTATATATTATTGACGTAATTTATAAAATATTAATCACTTTAGAAGTTATATTTAAGATTTTTTATTAAATAATTATATTAAAAAAATATTATTTTTATAATTACATAGATATCCCATGTCTTGGAATAGAAAAGTAATACTAGAACACGCAAAAGAAAGAACAAACAAAACAAGATTTTGTTTTTGTTTGGAACAAAAACCATCAATTTCCGTAAAGTCTCAGACAATTCTAACTTTTCTGCAATTTTTTTATTTTCGTAATATCTGGCTTTAAGTCAATGATAAGAAATTATCTATTTAAAATCAAAATTCCAGAAATTATTTCAACTAAAATTTGTAGGAAAAACAGTTTATTGGACAAAGTACAGACAGATAATTTTATTCGTAAAAAAAAACATAAAACATAAGATAATTTTCATCTTTATTATTACAGACTGAAAATCTGCAGAGAGTGAATCCTAAAAATGACCATAATAAGATTAGAACTTGAAAACTAACAAATTATTAAATCCTCCTAACATTTACTGAAGTGTGCTTAATTATCAGCAATCTCAAGGAGAGATGAACACAGATCCTGAGTTTTGCTAAACATAGCCATATGACCTGCTCCATCGATCTCCCTCACCAAACCAATCCCAGCATTTTGGATCATCCATTGTTGATACTCTTTTGGTATTGCCAGGTCCTCACTGAAGACAATATAAGCACATGGGACAGACCCATATCCCTCTTTGGAGAAATTCTGTGTCTCGGAAAGATCTTCAGCAAAGAGTGATCCTTTTCTTATCAAAGTCTTGGCCAATTCAAGATCCTGCAAAATCCAAGCCAAACACATTTTCAAATTATATTGGTCTGGGTGCAATGCAACCACTTCTATTATGTGTTTGTCTGTAACTACCTCAGAAGAGCAGAGTTGATACAACATGGTAGACATAAACTTGGGACCAAAAAACAAGGTGGTTTTGCCTCTACTGTTCGAGACCTCGCAGTCCATCCATCCACTAATAGGGTATCTCTCAATGAACTGTTCATGTAAAAACTCCATAATTAATATGAAATCAGATTTGAGCAATATTCTGATGAGTAGTAGACAGATGATGGAGAGCAAGGAAAATTAAACTAGAGATGTTTTCAACGTTTTTTAATATATGCATACCTCTTCTAAGACATACGATGGTTTGTGGTGAGTGTCGGGAGCAAAAGCTGCAAGAAAAACTCCAAGGGATACTTTTTCTGGAAATTTGTCCATTGCAAGGGCTATGCTTATCCCTCCAAAGCTATGTCCAACAAGGACAATTGTTTCATTAGGAGCAAGAGACCCCAAGAAATCCAACAAAGGCTTGGAATAGTGAGAAAAAGTGTGGATGTCTTCAATTTTATGTGGGTTGATGCCAGAAGCTGCAAGGTCAAGGACTGTAACCCTGTGGCCGACTGACTCCAAGAGTGGCTTGAGCTTGTACCAACACCAGGCACCATGGCAAACACCATGCACCAGGACAAAGTGTTTTTGCTTTCTTTGTTCTTCACTCATTATGCCTTTCCTCGGTTTACTCTTTATTTACCCCTATATATAGAAAACAGAAATGAAGAAGGTTAGAGAATATGTTTGAAATTATTGGGGGAACGTGAGTACGAGTTTCATATTACATTCATTAAGAATTTAAAAGTGGGTAACATAGAAAAAAAGAATGAAAACCCATTAAAATTTTGGGGGGAGAGCGATGTGAATATTTTATTTATGTTAAATTCGTGTTTTATTAGTGTTATTTTTTTTAAATAAATCTCTCTAAAAAAATCCAATAATTAATATTAAAGTGTATAGTTTAACGGTAAATCTAAATCTTAGATTGAGTAAGAATTAGATGGAATAAAAATGAATATTAGATCGAGTAAGAATTAGATGGAATAAAATTGAAAAAGATAAACATATTATAATAATGCGTGAGTTTAAGTTCCATATTAAATAAAAATAAGAAAATTAAATAATATATAAAAAAGAGAAGACCAACATTATAATATATAAAAAAGAGATGATTGACAATTTTGTCCGTGAATCAGATAAATACGTGTAAGTTTAAGTTTCACGTGAAAGAGAAATATAAATAATATATAAGAAAAGAGGTAAAATCTACTTATTATTTAATATTGATCTCATTTTATAAATTCAGATTAAATTAGGTTTATATCTAATTTTAATATTTTTTTATTATATGATGTTTTTATATATTTTGTAATTACTTTCAAATTACTTCACAAATACTTAAATTAGTCAATATTTTTTTTAAAATACATTTCACATATTATCTTAGCAAGTAGTTAGAAAAAAATATTTTCTTTTCTTTCTGTATACTTTATTTTTCTCAATCACTTATTATATAATTATACTTGCATAAATTCAAAACATACATTTAACAAATATATATATATATATATTATGAATTTTAATTATACTATAATTTATAAATATAAAATGTATTTGTTATAAATTATAATTATATACTAGTACAAATACACTAAATACTAGTTTTAAAGTATATCATAAAACATTATAATTTATTTATTTTGTTTATAGACTAATTTATTATTATAATTCTGATGAAATATTCAAAATAGGGGACATGGAAATGGAGAAGATTGTGAGACATCTGAAAACAAAGACAAATAATAAGACAAGAAGTGAATACTGATGCATTAAATGAATATAACAAAATTATAAAAGTCAATACATAATAAAGTATTCATCTTTCATCATTAGGAAGAAAAATATTATAAAATATGAAATGAAACTGAACCCATTTCAATTTTTTTAATAAATTCATCCATATCTATAAATTAATAATTTATACTTTTGTTATTGAAGAAAAGAGATATTTTTAAATATGATAATCAAATTATTTTTTGGTGAAATTAGTTAATAATAAAATCAAATATTTCATACTAATAAAATAAATTATAAATGGTCCTATTTTTTTCTTAAAAAGATCAAATATAACTTGATAGCAGGTGCTTGCCCCTAGAATTGGACACTCGTGACTATGATTCAATGTTTCTGGCATTAGCTTGAATTATTGTTGTCCTTGAGTAAAAAATATATCTGCCAATTGTCAGGTTCACACATGACAGTCAACATCCAGTAACAACAGACGAAGGTTGTAAAAAAAAGTACCAATTTGTACAAATATATTATTTTTTTTAATTGGACATTGTTTATTATTGTAAAGAACTATACAATTATGGATTCCAACTCATTTGATTGATATTTTTTTGTTATGTTCAATTCCCTTGGTTTCGTTGTTTTTAGTGTAACATTTGTGTTTTTAGTATATGGAGATGGTGAATGATAAACATCATTATCCATGATGTTTGAGAGGGTAGTATGGGAGTTGACACATAAGATTTCTTACTTATATTAAGAAACTACCTGTGAATGTGAATGTCCTCGTTGATGGAGGTAGCTTATACAACTTTTTATAGCCTCAGGTAGCCAAATATTTGAAATTTCCTGTGGAACCTGCTACTATATTTAATAAAAATTATATGACTACTAAGGGGTTGGACAAAGTTTAAAGTATAAGAATAGGGTAACACTTTTAAGTTGCCAGTGCTTTTGTTGCGTATTTCTGGAGTTTATTGAGGATTAGTTTGTTGAAGACTATTATAGATGCTTATGATCCATTACAGTTGAAGTTTCCTTGTAAGGGCAAATGTGTAATTTTAACAAGGTGATAGAGATATATTACCTAAGTTCAATTGCATTACATAATAATGATTTAAACTTATTGTTCAATTACATAGTGTGTAATTAATAGAAGAGAGTTCTATTTCTTTTATTATGAATTACAAATAATTAATTAATTAATAGAAGTTTGTTTTTAGTAGTTTTAATAGATTATTATTGGTACTTATGTTTCAAATTTGTGTGACTCTTAATTTGTTGTGGCCAAACACTCGTCACAATTCAGGGTTTGAATAGAGGTAACAATTTTTTATTTTCATTAATTTGAGGTTTAGGGTTTTATTTTTTCTATTACTTCTACAAGTTACATATTGTAATTTTTGCGTTGTTTGTTGAGTCACTAATTTAATAAGTTGATGGTCCCTTGTTAATGTATTTTATATCTTCTTTGAGATATATAATGAGAAATTTGAAGAGAGTTAATCGTGTCTCACCAAGACGAACATAATATGGATTTTTCAACATGGAGAACAAATAATTCATTACGTATTACTTTAATAGGATTTTAGAAGAAAAAAAATGTGATTATTACGAAGATACGTGAAAAAAAAGGATTTTAGATCAACAAATGATAGAATTTTTTTTGAAAACATTATCACTTTAATTTAATCATGTAGTTCTTACACTCAGAGTAAAAGAATTTCATTGTGAATATTAAAGAATTGCAACATTTTATTGAAATACTTGAGATTATGATAAATAAAAGAGATCTACCAAAGAAACAAATACAATAGGTAAGATCTAATCGTGAAATGATGATGTTTTATGATAATCACAAAAAATAATATTTGATGGTACTTTCATTTTAGTTATTCCACTCGTATAATGAGAATGAGGGAATCATCAATCAATTTGGATGACTCATCAAATAACATATATATAATTTGTAGATAATAATAGTTTTGCTAACGAAGGTATTAGAATAGTGACCTTAGAGATAAAAAAGAGAAACATTCTTTGAAAATGTTGTATGCATATTTGATATGAAGACAAATATGTTGAGTACAATTCAAATTATTTCACAAGTTTTTTTTTTTTTACGGAAAACAACCTCTCAAAATATTTGACAAAAATCATAAAATTATAACAAAATTCTTTTAATTTAATAAATATTTTAAATTACTTTACGACTCAATTAATAAGGTAATATGGTTGTAATATTTGTAATTGATGATCTCAATTTCAAGAATATAAAGAAGACAATTAAAAATTTGTCTCATACTTTAATCCCGAAGAAATATGCAAAAAGTGTATTAAATGTAAGCAGTGAAGCTTTAATAAAAATTTGTTTGTGCTAGAGCAACTGACAAGCTATGTGCAATATGTTAAGGGTAATGTGATGAAGGAGAAAATGATAATGGACTATATCATTTCACATTCAAAAATATAATATTTTCATTAAACAAAGGTCAAATTAGTATTACATGTTCTTTTTCTTTTAATAAACGTAACACAATATACAAAAATGAGAAACTTATTCCCTTATAGAAAATTTTAGAATTAAATTGAACTATTTAATAATAATAAAATCTAATCAACAAAATATATAAATAATGAAACAAGATAAGTAATCAAGCAAAAATATAAATATATACTACATGAAAAAGGTTATTGGTATTACTAAAAATATACCTTTTATTATATTCAATGAATAATATAATTTAATATATTTTTACCTTTGTTTTTTTCTACTTTACCGTTAATCTTTATATTTTAATTTGATTATTTTAATTCTCGAACGTTCCAAATATTTAATTTTATAGCTAAGTTTAAATATATTTAATAATAATATTTTGTATTTAAATTAATAAAAGAGTTAAATTTATAAAAAGTGTTATTTTTTGAAATTTTTACCATTAAAGTAAATATTTAATAACAAGTTTTTTGTCAAATTTGTATATAAATTTTAAAATATAAAATAATTTGAAAAAATATATTTAACCAATTAAAAAAAATTAGTTTTTGGAAGAAGACTCTAGATCATTTTAGATATGGTCAAAGTAAAAAAATAAAAAAAATCATAAATTAAAATTAGTCTTTATATTAAATTAATTTTTATTTTTTTTATATAGTTTCTCTATTAATTTTATATAAGTTAATTTGTTTTTTTCATAGTGTTTATATACATATTCCCACATTTGAATAATTCAAAACAATAGAAAGTTAGAAGTTGAACTTGTTTGGGCACATAAACTTTAAGTTAAAATTGATATTATGTTGAATGAGTCTAACATGCATACAATACAAAGAATTTTAAGAATGAAAATGACACAAGATCAATACCGAACATTTCAACAACAAAATTATTCTTTCCTCATCTTCTAACAACTTTTATATTTTCTTCTTCTTTTCAAAATCGTAAATTTATAAAAATTTTAAACTTTTTAATAACACTCTTATGTACAATTAAAAGTAATTAATACAAAATCACTTATATTAAAAAATATATAAAAATTTAAAAAATAATAAAAAATTAAGTTAAATTAATATTATTGTATTAAAAAATTAAAGATGTTATTGTTTTAAAATATAGTATATAATTTTTTGAAAACACCGCACCTCATAAGACCTGGTCGTGACAGAAGAAAAATATTAATGGTGTCCGTGATGATTCATGACTGTGATTTTGTTTGTCAAAGTATAGTTGTGATTATTTCTGAATGTGTGGGTTAGGATAATGCAAATTTTGTGACTAATAAGTACAGAGATTGTTAATTAGTGTTTTTTTTTATTAAACTAAAACATCTGTTATTCCTAGGATGGCTGAAGATTTCATAATATCATACTTTATATTGCATTCAATCGAGTATGTCATTATATTAATGATCAGAAAATTTGTAGTCAGAAAAATAATCAGAAAATTTGTCGTCAAGAACTTGAAATGGTACATATAAACCTAAATTTTAATCGACCACCAATTCAATGGAATAGTCAAAACACGAAACAAGTTATAAATACAATTGCCAATTATTTTGATAGATCGAAGTTGACGAAGAAAGTAGCTTATTTGTGAATTTTGTTAAGTGTGTCGAGGGGCGCATGTTCCTGATAGTCAAAGTTTTGTAATTTTGAAGTGATTAATGATTTTGGTATTCAAGTATTTAATATATTTATTTATATATTTATAATTTTATTTTTTTAGTTTTTTTTTTAATTTTGTTAATTTTGTATAATTTATGATTTTATTTTTTTTTAACTTAATAATAATTTAATATATTTAAGTATATATTTATAATTTTATCTTTTTTAATTTTTGTATTTTTTTTTTATATTTATTTATTACTGTGATGAGATGTGGGGGAGACAGTGTACATTTTCCCGTCAATTTTCTTATTCACGTTTCAACGCTGACCGAGGATAAGAAGCAGCTAGTAGTCCCACCAAACATTTTGGATGAATAATTAATGCCACGTATTATCGGTTCGCATTCAATGTCAATAAAATTAAATTGTGTCTATATATAATTATATAGGTAAAAATATGTTCTTTTCTTAAAAGAGTTAGATTTTATTTTATTTTCTAACAAAATTAAATCGTGTGTATATAATTAAATAGGTCAAAAATGTGTTTTTTATTACAAATTATGTTTGATTTTATTTTTTAATAAAATCTTACGTTTGAAATACAATCACAGCAAGTTCACGGTGAAAAAAAGAGGAAAAACAGGTAATTTGATAATGAAGAAGTCAAAATATTTTTTAAAATTCAATCTCAGATCCACAATTTTTTTTTCAAAATAGAAAAGAAAAAAATGCAAACAAAGAAATTTATGAATCATAGTATAATTAATTGGAGCCATTCACTCAACTTTCTATATATTCTTATAATTTATGTAACTCAATAATTAATTACAAAAGACTTGAGTTTTTTCTTTCTTTCAAATCTTAGTGCTGTTGAAATAATAATAATAATAATAATAATTATTATTATTATTATTATATTATTTTATTGTTTACATCAAATTAAATAATAGATTTTTTTTAATTTATTTCCATTATCTTAAACAAAATAAATTTTTATTTTATATATAACATAGTTTTTTTGCAATTATTTTTCTCTCTTTATTTCTTTCATCTCTATCAAGCACATATTTTATAACAGGTTATTGGTATAGTTTTTCTTACTAAAAATTATATATTTCAAGATTACAAGGATAAGATATAAAATATGTTGAAAAGTAATATTAAATTTTAATAACTTTCAAGAAATAAAAATATAATTGAAAATAAATAATAATATTAGTATATTATTGAATATACTATTTAATAAAATCAATTTCCTAAATAATATAATTTAAAAGAAAAACTACTTAAAAAAATTATTCTAAATTTATTTATCTAATTAAATCTCATTTATTCTTCATACATAAATTTAATAAGAATTTTTTTTTCTGACATAATATATATGTTTTTTTATTTTCTTATTTTTTTCTCTCTTAATTTATTTCTTGTTATTTTTTTTCATTTATTGTTTTTTTTCATTCTATCTTATTTTTCTATAAAAAATATTAAATTGAAATTTCATAAAATGATTTTTTTTATTATTTTTGAAAAATTAAAAATATTTAAATAATTTTAAAATATTATAATTTAATTTATTATATTTAAAAAAATATATATGATAAAATTAACATATTATAAATATTATTGTTATATTATAATTATTAAAAAAATTATTTTAAAATATTTTTTAAAATTATCTAATCTAACTAATTATCATAAATAAACTAAATTATACTAGATTAAATTACTAAATAAAAAATACATTTAAATCATAAATATTTGATATTTTTTATAATTAGATGAATAATTATTTATTTTGATAAAATAATTTTAAATTAATTATTTATGTAATTGTAAATAAATTTATTTTTTATTATTATTATTATAAATTTAAATAATTAGTTAATATTTTTTTAGTTTTAATATTGATTTTAAAATACTTGTTTTAATCTATTTCTATTAAATTTTAATATAGTAGTTAATAAAAAAAAGTAGGAAAGAAAAGATAAAAAACAAGATAAATGAAGTAGAAGAAAAAGAAGAAGAAGAAGAAGAAAAAACAACGGTGGGAATGAAAAAAAGAGAAAAATTAAAATTGGATATTAATTATAAATTATTAGGTATTTTTAAGCCGTTAAGAAGATTTTCATGTATAAAATATGAATCAATCATATATAAGAATATGACTTTACCTTTAATTTAAAATTTTAAAATATTAAGCTATGGATTATACTTAGTTATATGTTGCTTAGATTTACCCTTCATCTATCCAACAATATTTTTTTAAGTATTAATTATGATATGATTACCTGATGCACTATTAAAAAAATTTCAATATAAGAACTAATATCAAATTATTGATTATTACAAAAATTATAAATTTTGATATAAGTATTTTCGAAGAGACTAATAAAAAAACTATGATAAATGAGATACTAGTCCTTATAAACAAACCAAATTAATTAATTTATACGAATTTTATTTGAATAATATTTCTTTTAAAACATATTATTTATTGAATTGCTTTATTTTATTGGAATTTTAAATTATTTTTACAAATATGATAGTGGTGAGTGAATAGATATTTTTCAATCGATTGTAAGCCATAAAAGAAGAAACGAGGGTGTTAGGAGAGTACATTTATCAGAGTAGTTCGAAGGTGTGAATAAGGATAGAGGAAAAGATGAGGTGAGTGAGATGGAGGGGGAGAAGAAGAGGCGTTTGGTGTTGGTTCACGGAGCGCTCCATGGGGCATGGTGTTGGTATAAGGTCGCTACGTTGCTCAAATCCAGTGGACTCCAAGTCACATCTCTGGATATGGCTGCATCCGGCATCAATCCAAAGCAGGTGCAGGACCTCAATTCTGTTTTACAATATGTTGAGCCTTTGATGGAATTTCTACGCTCCTTGCCTGAAGAAGAACGCGTAATCCTGGTGGCTCATAGTTTTGGAGGGATATGCATATCTCTAGCCATGGAAATGTTCCCCAACAAAATTGCAGCTGCGGTTTTCGTTTCGGGTTGGATGCCTGGTCCCCACCTAAGCTATCTCTCACTGTACCAAGAGGTATGATATTTTATTTTCTTATTGACATGTTCATGGTCCCATAAACAAAAAAAAAATTCCTACCCATAACTCAGCAATTTACCATGAAGCTCTCACTTGATGCATAAATAAAAATACTTATACTAGAAGAAGTCTCTTTATGTTCAGTTGTTTTAAAATGTATCTTTATTCAGTGAATGTTACTGTGCATACTACATGAATTTGTGTAAACTGGGTGTTTGCTACCTCTGTTACTGAGTTTAATTTATTTTATCTTGAAAAGTTCAAGCACAGACTAAGCTTGAAATCCAATTTGGGCTCAAAGACGGTTTCTGAAAAGAATACCAATAATCATCAAAAGGGATATGTGGCACTTGATCCTGGACTGATGGCATCCAACGCATACCAACTGTCTGCACCCGAGGTATATGGCTTTTGAAATAAAATAAACGTTTCTGTTGGGTCTAGAAACAAATCAAGTTGTTTTCAAATTATTATCATTTCCACTTTCCAGTAAATATCTCAACTATTGTTGCATATCAACATTCGTATGTCCCTAACACGAACTGGAATTAGTCTCATGAAAAATTCAAACTAATTTCATTTGCACCGTTGTTTGTGGTTTCACACACAGAAAAACTGTGAAACAAAAATGATCATGTTGTGTAGGTAAAAGATACTGAAAATTATATGATTAATCTTAGAAATTAATTTATAACAAATTTAAGGCTATATTATTTATAATAAAATTAAATTACGTATTTATTGTGAACACGGTTACCGAAAAATCACTTTTATGGCTATTACGATAAAAAAAAAACCAAAATAAGGGAGTTATTTGTGAGCTATTTGTCGGTTATTGAAAGAAAATAGTCACATTTTTATAGTGACATTAAGTCCCTTCTTTTCTATAAATACTAGTTTTCTCCAATGTTTTGATCCATCCATCCTAGCAAGAGTGATTAAATAAGAGAGAATATAAAGTTTTTCATGTGTGATGTTCTTTTAGTAAGTGATTTATCCTATTTTGTCAGGAGAGAGTACAATTGTTCTTTCCTTCTAATTTAGAGAGAAGTTGTAATTATTCTTCCATATAGTGAAAATTTTCTTTGGTCTTGTCCATAGTTTCTTTTAATCTGTTAAGAGTTTTCTACATAAAATGTTGTGTGTCAATTCCTAATTTTCTCATATATATTTTAGCTGAAAAATATCATTTCGCTACTCTGAAACCCAGCAGTGATTAGAGTCACTAGGTTGTGATATTATTCCACTGCTATAGTTACTAAAATAGTGTTGGAGAAAATTCTTAATATGTTTTATGGTTGCAGTTAATATGATCTTTTACATAAAAAAAGAGAGTTATTCTTGTTACCGGATATAAAAGTTATTCCAATAGACAATATTATTCTTATTAACAGGTACATAAGTCAGTTTAAACCATGACGACAAAATTTGAGATAGAGAAATTCAGTGGGAGTAATTTCTCCCTGTGGAAATTGAAAATAAAGGCATACTTGAGAAAAGAAAATTGCCTAGCAGCAATTAAAGGTAAGGCTGATGGTATGACTGATGAAAAATGGAAGGAGATGGATAACATTGTTGTTGCTAACTTGCACATGACATTGACATATTTTGTCTTGTCTAGTGTTGCAAAAAAGCAAACAACAAAAAAGATATGGGATACACTCATAAAATTATATGAGGTTAAGTCTCTTCATAACAAATTTTTCTTAAAGAGAAGACTCTACACTCTTCGAATGAGTGAATCCACATTAGTCACGAATCACATCAACAATCTCAACACGTTATTTGCTCAGCTGATAGCCTCAGGTGTCAAAATAGCAGAAAGTGAATGTGCGGAGCTTCTACTTTAAAGTTTACCAGACTCGTATGATCAACTCATCATAAATATTACAAATAATATGATTTTCGACTATCTAAACTTTGATGATGTTACCGGAGCCATTCTTGAAGAAGAATCCAGGCACAAGGATAAAGAAGATAGATTGGAAAATTTCAAGCAAGTAGAGGCTTTGATAGTGGTGAGAGGAAGATCATCAGAGCGTGACTTCAGTGGGAGTCAAAATCATGGTAGATCAAAATCTCTAGCAAAGAAGAATTTCAAATGCTACTACTGTGAGATGAGAGGACACTTGAAGAAAGATTGTTGGAAGAAGAAAAATGTTGAGAAGTCTCCTGAGGCAACTGCATCTTAAGGATGTGTTGCTAGTACCTCTGATGATGGAGAAATCCTGTATAGGGAAGCAACGGTTGGTTCCAAAGGTGAAAAGCAGCTCACTGATGTTTGGATAATAGATTCGGGAGCAAAATGACTTATGACTCCACGAAGAGATTGATTTTGCACTTATAAACCTATCTCAGAGGGATCTGTGTTCATGAGTAATGATCACACCTTGGAAATTGTTGGAATCAGTACTGTCAAATTGAAGATGTATAATGGTATTATTCGTACAATTCAAGGGGTACGACATGTGAAGGGCTTGAGAAAAAATTTATTGTCTATTGGACAATTGGATGACCTCGGTTGCAAGACCCATATTGAAAGTGAGATCTTGAAAGTGGTGAAAGGTGCTTTAGTAGTGATGAAAGTAGAGAAGTTTGTTGCAAACCTATGCATGCTTCCGGGAGATACGTTGCAAGAGGCAAATATATCAATTGCATTAGCTAGTCAAGAGGAATCAACAATAATGTGGTATCGCAGACTAGGCCATATGTTAGAACGAGGCTTGAAGGTCCTCGCGGAACGTAAACTCTTAACCCGGGCTCACATTGGTAAGCTTACCTTTTTGTGAGTACTGTGTGACAAACAAACAACATAGATTGAAGTTTGAGAAGTCAACTACTAGAAGCAAACACATACTTAACTTGATACATTCTGATGTGTGGAGTCACCGGAAATGTCTTTAGGAGGAGCTAAATATTTTGTATCATTCATTGATGATTATTCTAGGAGATTGTGAGTGTACTCAATCAAGAAGAAGTCGGATGTATTTCTAGTTTTCAAAGAATTCAAAGCACAAGTAGAGGTTGAAACTGGGAAGAAGATTAAGTGTTTAAGGACAGACAATGGAGGATAATATACAGATGGTGAGTTTCTGGCATTCTACAAGCAGGAGGATATAAGGAGGCAGTTCACGGTTGTCCATACACCTCAATAGAATGGTGTAGCAGAGCAGATAAATGGAACTCTCTTAGAGAATACTAGAGCTATGTTGCGAACGACAAGATTAGTCAAGTCTTTTTGGGCAGAAGCAGTAAAGACAACTTGTTACGTAATAAATCGATCACCATCAACTGTGATTGGTTTAAAGACACCTATGGAGATGTGAAAAGGAAAGTCGGCAGAATATTTTTCTCTACATGTGTTTGGATGTCCTATGTATGTGATGTACAGCTCCCAAGAAAGAACAAAACTGGATCCAAAATCCAGAAAATGCATATTTTTGGGATATGCTGACGGAGTTAAGGGGTATCGCTTGTGGGATCCCACTGCTTGCAATGTTATTGTCAGCAGAGACATAATCTTTACAGAGAATGAACTGCAAAGTGAACAGGAAAATGACAACACTTCTAAAGATGTTACTATTGTACAAATAAATGGAAAGTTTGGAGAAGAAGATTCTTTAGAAGCAGAACCAAAGCATGTGGAACAAGAATCAGAAGAGGCTAATGATACAGAAGTTCGACGAATAACATGTCAGATATGGAGATCATCTTGGCACTCAGACTATGTAATGACAAGTCATGATGCATACTGTCTTCTAATAGAAGAGGGAGAACCGTCAACCTTTCAGGAGGCTATGAGTAATTCAGATGCTTCTCTGTGGATGACAGTAATGTAGGAAGAAATAGAAGCCTTACACAGAAACAAGACATGGGAGCTTGTTGCACTTCCACAAGGTCGGAAAACCATTAGCAACAAATGGGTCTATAAGATCAAACGTGATGACAATGATCAAGTGAAACGATATCGTGCAAGACTAGTGGTTAAAGGGTATGCTCAAAAGGAATGCATTGATTTCAATGAGATATTTTCTCCAGTGGTTAGACTTACCACTATCAGAGTAGTGTTGACTATGTGTGCTGTATTTGACTTACATATTGTACAATTGGATGTAAAGACTGTTTTTCTTCTTAGAAAACTTGAGGAAGAAATTTATATGCTCCAACCAGAAGGTTTTGAAGAACAAGGAAAAGAAAACTTGGTTTGTAGGTTGATCAGATCTTTGTACGGCTTAAAGCAGACGCCAAGGTGTTGGTATAAGAGATTTGATTCCTTCATTATTAGTCTCAGATACAACAGACTGAGTTCAGACCATTGTACGTATTACAAGAGGTTTGATGATAATGATTTCATCATTTTGCTGTTGTATGTGGATGATATGTTGGTGGTAGGTCCCACCAAAGATCGAGTCTAAGAATTGAAGGTACAGTTAGCTAAGGAATTTAATATGAAGGATTTGAGACTCATAAACAAGATTTTAAGGATGCAAATTCATCGAGACTAAAAGGATAGAAAGATTTGACTTTCTCAAAAGAATTATCTTAAGAAAGTCTTGCGGCGCTTCAACATACAAGATTGTAAGTCAATCTCTACCCCACTGCCTATCAATTATAAATTATCCTAAGATATGTGTCCTAGTAGTGAAACAAAGAGGATGAAATTGTCTCGAGTGTCATATGCATCAACAGTGGGAAATCTTATGTATGTTATGATTTGTACGATACCAGATATTGCACAAGCAGTTGGTACGGTTAGTCAATTTATGACAAATCCTGGTAGAGAGCACTGGAATACTGTGAAGAGGATCCTAAGATATATTAAAGGAACTTCAGATGTTGCATTATGTTTTGGAGGATAAGAGTTTATTATCAGAGGATATGTTAATTTAGATTTTGCAGATGATCTTGATAAAATAAAATCTACTACAATATATGTATTCTCAATTGCAAGCGGAGCGGTAAGTTGGTTATCTAAATTGCAGACTGTTGTAGCTTTATCTACTACAGAGACAGAGTATATGGCAACTACCCAGGCATGCAAGGAAGCAATTTGGATTCAAAGGTTATTGGGAGAACTCAGACACAAGCAACAAAATATCACTGTGTATTGTGACAGTCAGAGTGTCTTGCACGTTGCAAGGAATCCAACTTTTCATTTCAGAACAAAACACATAGGAGAACAATATCATTTTGTCAGAGAAGTAATAGAAAAAGGGAGTCTAGATATGCAGAAGATTCATACCAAAGATAATCTAGCAGATGCTATGACAAAGTCAATCAACTCTGATAAGTTTATCTGGTGCAGATCCTCCTATGGTCTATTAGAAACATAAGCAGCATGGAATAGGCAAATAGAGAAAGATTTTAAAAATCACAAAAGTGACTTTAAGTGGGAGATTGTGAATACAGTTGTCATAAAGCCACTTTTATGGCTATTACAATGAAAAAAAAAGTCACAATAAGGAAGCTATTTGTTAGTTATTGAAAGAAAATAGTCACAGTTTTACGGTGGCATTAAATGCCAAGAAAAAAAGAGAAGTCCTTGTTTCTTTATAAATATTGGTTTCCTCCTATGCTTTAATTCATCCATCTCAACAAGAGTGATTATATTAGAGAGAATATAAAGTTTTTCCTGAGTGGTTCTTTTAGTAAATGATTTCTCTTTTTTTATTAAGAGAGAGTGCAATTGTTCTTTCCTTCTAATTTAGAGAGAAGTTGTAATCATTCTTCCACGTAGTAAAATTTTTTTCTAGTCTTGTTTGTAATTTTTTCTTTATCTATTAAGAGTTTTCTACGTAAAATATTGTGTCAATTCTTAATTTTTTTATATATATTTTAACTGAAAAATATTATTTCTCTACTCTAAAACCCAACATTTATTAAGATCTATCTATTATCATTGTAATAATATTGATAGTTTAAAAATTATCCAAGGTAATACTAGTTCATTAAGCAATAATTTTTTTGACGATTGCAAACATCTCTTAACATGATATTGGATGGCATGTGTAAATGAACCAGGACTTAACTCTGGCATTGTCACTAGTGAGGCCCTTTCCCATCTTTGGTGAGGAAGATTTGCGAGAGAATACACAACTCACAGAGGAGAAATATGGAATTGTGCCCAGAGTCTACATAGTGTGCGAACAAGACAAAATAATGGGACACGATTTTCAACTGTCAATGGTGGAAAGAAACCCTCCTAATGATGTCAAAGCCATTGCTGAAGCTGATCACATGCCCATGTTCTCTAAACCCCAAGACCTTTTCTCTTATCTTCATGAGATTGCCAACACCTATTATTAGCAACTTAATATGTGTGCTGGTTTTATTTGTGCAATTATGTGTGATGATAATAAAGATCAGAAAACAAATGTTATAAAACATTTGTCAAACCCATATAAAAAGCATATAGAACTATAAAGGTATTTGAAGGTAGACGAGGAAAACATCCTTAATAATTAATTTCTTTGATGAAAAATAATATTTGCACGGTTACCCATGTTTTTATCATAACTTCTAAGATATTTTAACTTATTAAATTTAGTTGAAATACTCATTTGTATCCATAATTGATTAAGTATTATAATAACAATAAATTTATATATATATATATATTAATAATATTTGTATTTAATAAATTTGATAATTTTAAGATAGTTCAGTAAAAGAGATTAAAGAAATATAAGGAAGAATTGAATCTAGTGCAAACTGGTTTATCATGTAAGTAAGTTGTTATTTTTATTATTATTATTATTATTATTATTATATTTTTACATATTAAATTACAATTTTAATAAATTTTAATTAGACTTTTTTTGCATATGTAATTTTTTTTGAAATTATTTGTTGGAGACAAATGCTCAAATGGAATCTCTTTATTTTTTTAATGTATATCTGTTATTTTTATCTTGTAATCAATCAGTTGTAGGTTTTTTTATAATGCTAATTAATAACTTAAGAATATTTACATAAACTAGTTATTTATATTATAATTAAATTTTAAAACATTTGTCAAAATGGTTGAAATTGAAATCAACTGGATTTCTTCTAGCTTAAGGCATGTATTTGAAATAGTGAATTTTCTTATTGTATTTGTGTTAAAAAGTAAAAGATTTGTGGGCAAGATTTATTGGGTGACCGTGACAAAAAAAAAAATTGTAAGTTATATTATTATCTTTTTGACTATACTCTTCATGTTGATTTAATAATTAACATCTCAAAATAAAGCATGACTTTTCTTATTCTTATTCTGCTTCCTCTTTGTTGTTTGAAATGTATCTTGAAGGTAATTCATCTAGTTTTCACTTATCATGAAAAACTTATATGTAATAACACATCTCTAATACTAGTTATCAAAAGTGCATGAAGGATTGTATTTGCACTTTTTTTAACTAACCAATTTATTGAAAGTCTTCAAACTTCATTATTTACTTCATTGCATTCTCATGCTTTATTAAATATTATACAACTTTAATAAAATTATATTGAATTACTTCAACAATTTGTAATTAGAGAAATATCATATGTTTTTCAATCTGTGACTTCATTCCTAGACAAAGATTCATTTTTTTCTTATACATTAAAATTTTTATAGAGGCACGCAACTTGAGTGAGTAATTATCTTAATACGGGCATATTTTACCTCTTTTATCACCTTGTCAGTATTTTGTTTTATCAATATCAAATTATCATTTTTTATTTTTTATATCTCGCAATCTCATTATTTAATCATTGACAAATGCTTAGAGAACAATCAATCATCACAGACACTTACGTTTTACAATTCTCCTAAAAAAATTGTATTTAATCATGTTTCATTATAATAATATATAAAACTGTTTTTATTTTGGAATTGTTAACTTTCAAAATATGTAATCGATTAACTTCACACGTTGAATATGAAATTTAAAATGTATATATTATATGAACATGAAATTGATGCGAATCCACCTCATGGACCGGTGAAAATTGTGACCAAAGTATATATTATATGAACATTGGACTCAACTTTTACTAATTAATCGTCTTGTTGTAGTTATGGTAATTAAAAGTACCTCTTCTATATAATGAAATTTCATATATAAAATTTCTACTCTGATTTTGAATTAGTGGTACACTTTATTACTTTAATTTGCAGTTTTCTTTTTTATTAATAATTTGTTTATTTCTCTTTATGTCTTTACAGATCTGGGCAGGTGAACCCATATCGGCCCAGTGACGGAGTAGATGGGCTGTTTCTTGGACAGTTTGGATTTATAGTTGAGCAACCTAAATGGCATTTACTCTATTTAATATTTTTATGTCATTTTATAATGTTTTTATTTTATATTTATTATCTATCCTCTATATATATTTATCACGTTCAATTAGAACATTTTAAAGATATTTTAATTTAGTATTTATAATATATTTTAGAGGCTAAATTATATACTTTTCCAATTTTTTATACACTATTATCTGTATAAACCATTTAGACAAAACTAATAATAATAGAACTAAAAAATTTCCACGAAAACAAAATAAAGTTTTTTGGCTGATAAAATTATTTTAATGAGAGGATACTTCCAAATATACGAATCTTTCAGGAAGCCTAATAGATTTTCTCACCTATATATTACTCAATTTGTCTTATATATTATAAAACTCTAAGCTACACTTAAACAATGGTGATGGAAAACGTTTAAAGTTGGCATTCGAACATTCATACATTACATCTTCATGTAAGAGGTTTCAGTGAAAATAGCCAAACATTTGGAGAAGCATGTGGAAAATGTTCCCCGTATTCCTTTCCCCATTTCTAGAGACTGTTCATAAGTTCTTTAAAGCTGCATCAACGCAAAATATATACAGAATAGATAGATAGATTTTGTTCTATTTTAATTTCTAGGCCAGTGTGCAGTGAGGTAGAGGAATCTGACATGCACATGCTTACAACGTTCTAATTAAGGCTGCTATGTTAGTTTCTTTTTCCTTATCTCTTTTGTTCCTCCTTTATCAGTATATGTACAGGTCATGTTTGAATGTTGTTACAACATTATTATTGCTGATGTCATTGCTTCAAGAAACTAATATTTCCGTAAGTTATCCCGACATCGAGTATGTATAAATCATTAGATTTTCTTTTTCTTACTTTTTGGTAACCCAACAATTGATATTTTTCATCAATACTAGCTAGATCTTAAGCACAAGATGCTCACTAGCACCAGAATATGCAGTATAAGTTCTGAGATATGTATGTAACACAACAAACCTTCAAGACCTATCTATATCATAAAGTCATCTGAAACAAAGCAAAATCCACTAAATATCAGAACCAAAACAGCAAACTATTACAAGTTATTCAACTACCCCATTATTTCAACTCATTTCTAACAAAATTTTCTCTTCTACAGTGAAATAGCCTTCACTAGTTTTCCCATGCATTCAGATGAGTGGCGCCAAAGCCTTTCCCATAAAGAAATTCATATATATAAGCCTTTAAGAAATAGCCCCATCCACCTGTTTAGAACTGTAGAGAGTGAAGTAATTTCGACTAAAATAACAACTCTGTGTTGCTTGGAACTTTTTGTCTATTATATACACTCAGTGCTGTAATATTGTGGCAAAGGATGAAGTTATGCATCAATGAATTCTTGTTTATATCATTTGTAAGGTTAGTTTGCTTTTGGGCTTTTGCCCTCTTTAAAAGGTCTATTTTTCAGCCAAAGATATAAAATATTAGATAGTGGGTATAAACCTTAATAAATCTGTCCATGCCTACAAATTTACCTACACACCTATTACTCATAGAACATGAAGTAGCTACCCTGCATGCGTGTCAAATAATGTCTCATGAGTAAATTTTCACAATTAAAATTAGTTATATCATTATTAAGATTAAAATAAAAAAATTATGTTATTTTTTTAAAATGGTATTATAACTTTATAAATAGTTATATATTTGTTAAATTTTTAATCATTTATGCAATATCATGTTAAAAATTATTTTTAACTCCTAAAAAAATATGTTTACAACTTGACGATGAGACTCTAAAAATGATTTTTAACAAATAAGTTGCACTTAATTAATAATAATTTCAGTAAATGTCATGGATTAATTGTTAAGGGACAAATATTGGCAAAAATGCTAAGAGGTATAATCATCATCAAGATTAAACCCTAAAAAATATCAAAGTTTGTTCCTTTCTCTTGGTATGTTGACCACATCAATATAGAATTTAAGAGAAAACTCAATTAATTGGGATCAAGTGGAGACAAGAACAGAAGCTACATGGCACTTGAATTCTTTATATTATGTGTAGGGTTTGAAATGATATAACTTAGACCCCATTATCCATTAACTCCCTTCCAAGCAAAGGAGAAATTACAAACGACAAATTTATTATCAAAATCATATTCATTATCTAGTATACATCAATCACTAACACTATAGCCACTTACTTATTACAACCATAATTGCTCTAATAAGACAATTAAATAATCAAATTAAGCGTGCGATGTTAATTATCTGTAACTAGTTGTTAGGTGAAAAGGGCCCCTTTCAGATAGTGATTTCTCAAATGGTGAATATGAGTTTGCTTAAACAATTCTTATCATTAATTGTCCGAAAATTTGATTCAGTAGTGCATTGTTTTTATAATGTTTTCTGCTTTTATTACTATCCCGGTTTCCTGGTGGCTAGAAACTGTGTACAAATAATTGTATGAAACCACACCCCTTTTACAGATTGAAAAAACCGTAGTTTGAGGATTCTCCATATTTAGGGTTTATAATAATATTTTTGCACAGTATGATAGAATCATACAACTACCATGGGATTTTCACCTACAAGACAATATTTATCAATGTTTTAAAGTCCACACGACTTACATAAAGTAGAAGATAAATAATTTAATTTACTGATCTTACTATAATTTGAACCATTTCAACTGATAATAATTAATATGATTTTAATTTATGTAATATGTTAAGGTATTAAATAATATAATATCATATAAAATTAAATTAGATAAAATATTTATTCTGTAGATAATTTTAAAATTTGTATTGGACCAGATACTAATTAATCTAATTCTGAGATTGATGACACAACTTTTAGACTATTTTTGACGAGAATTATAGGGATACCAAATTAAAAATATTTTTAACTTGTACGGGTTGTTGAATTATAAAATTAAATTGTACTATTTTCAATTTAAAATTGGTTTATGTTTCACGGAATTTATTTTTCAATAATAAAAAAAAGACTAAAACTAAATAAAAAAAATTATTAAGTTTCTAATATTATGTAAAAGAATAATAAAATATCTATGATTATCCATATCTTTGAGTCTGCATATGATAACATCAATATTAATTTTAGCTGATAGATCCAGACTATATATATAATTAATTAATTGCTATTTTTTTTAAACCAGCTAGGGTGAGTGTCGCAAAAGGTTAATTTATTAGTTATAATTACATTACATATGAACTGAATTTGAGGAAATCGATAATATTTTCAGGTTGTAGAATTCAACATACATGTTTATAAACATTAATTTAGCTTTAAGTATATTTTTTTAAGGATAATATTTACTTGTTTTAAAACTTAATATTCTTCTGTAAATCATAACTTCTTTTGTTATTTATTTATTTATTAAGATAATGTACACTTAATAAAATTATTAATTGCACAAATTATTATTGTAAAATATTTTACGCAAAAAATATCTTTATTAAAAAGAGTTAGAACGTAGGATAATACCAACAAGTAATTAACTTTTATCGATTTCATAAAGAATTAATAAATATTTTGATACAGTATAGTAAAATTTAAAATGAGATGAACGAAATCATGTGTCAAAGAAAACTTTGATTAATGGTATGCTGATGAGTGTCTAATTAAGGTTTACTAATTAGTTATTAGTATTATAATAAAAAAATCAAGAATATATTAAAAACATTAAATATTAAACTTTTTTTAAATGCAAATATTATTTAAGAAAATTAACTTTAATTTCCTTAATTAATTATGGTTAAAAGTGCGTAATTAAGCATGTAAAGAAAGGTCGGGAAGGGATAAAGTCCTTGGTAAATAGTAAAGTGAAAATTCTGTGAACGACTTTGTTGGTTGTGGGTTTGTTAGTTGTAATTTGATATGTGAGAAATTCCTGGTGTAGGTCTCTCCCCACTCCAATTAGAAACCCGACACAGGAGGGGATCTATGGAATTTTACTATTTTCCTGCCCAAGGAATCTTCCCAACAATCGCTTTTGTCAGCTTTCAAAACTCCGTTCCAATTCTCACTCCTCAATCAATTTCATTGTAAGCGCATTTTGCTGCTTTTAAGGTAGGGACCCTCCAACATGCCCAACAAAATCTTCAACTAAGAACCATTTATTGACCCCTCTTCTTCATCTCTTTACAAAGATGCATGAGACATTAATTTTTCCTTTGCCTTTGAGGATTATGCTATGTTCTACCTAGCTTCCTTCCTTCCATGACCTAGCCTCTACAAAGAAGACATGCAATGTTTAAGCTTAAATCACTTCTCTATTGCATCTACTATACATATAGATCGATAGATAGGTATCCGATAGTGACGCTCGTTGTTGTAACGACACTTTCCAAGGGTTTCATATACTTTGGTATTCACATGGAACATAATGGTAATCAACAAAGGGAGAGGATCAATAGTTTATACCATATTGAAATTTTATAGGGAATGAACATCATTAATTATTAAAAGTCAATCACATGCAATCTTAAATTATCACTCACCATTGGTATTTAAGGATCAAAGTTCTATCTATCATAAAGGTGAAGGAAGGGGAAAAGAAGAGAAGAAGAAGAAGAAGAAAAAAGTTGGGAAAATGAGAAAAAGACGAAATGAGAGGGGAGGCATGAGAAAGCTGTAGTGCTGGGTAAGGAGAAACATGGGACATGAGTAGGGGCCCATGACCCATGTATATAGGAATATGGGTTTATTGAATTTGTATCCCATACCATACCATACCATACCATACCATGCATGCATTTCCTTCCATGTTCCTATAATCCTATCCTACCACTGTCATACCATCTTTGTTGGAATATATATAGCAGAAGAATAAATATTTGTGGAAACTGGATGCTAAATTAATCATGAGGTCATATATTTTTGATAGATTTTAGTTAAAATTTACGTAGGACTTGTAATGTCATTGAAATTGAAACACACTCAACTAGATAAACGTAAAACAAACTAATATTATCACCTCAAATATTATTATCATTTTATGGCAAGTACATATTGTTGGGGAGGAGGAAGTGAAAGTAAAAAAAAAAAAAATGGATGCAGAAGAAAAGGAGAGAGAGAGAGAAGGGGAGAGGAAGGAAGGCAATGGCATGGCCCTTGACGGCGACACTAGAGATAGATATAAAAACAGTATGCTTTGGCTGCCCGCGAGCACTGCCCGCGTTGCCCTACGTGTCGTCTTTAGCCAAAGCTGGCGTCGTTTCCGCTCTGCCCGCTCAAGTGCATGCCAACTTTTCATTGTTTAGGAAAGGAAAAGAATAAAGTTAAGTTTGCACTCCAACTGAACATACCAGCAAAAACACACACTCACTCACTGTCTCTTTCTTTCTTTTTCACTCTCTCTCTCTCTCTCCAATGCTAAGTCTTGTAGCATAGCATGTAATATAATATGCAATGCATGCATGTATGTACCAACTAGCAAAGCAACACAAAAACAACAAAAAGCCAAAACCCACGTCCTTCTCATCTTCTCAATCCTCATTCATCTGACTTACTCTCCCTCTCCGGACGGCACGCGCGTTCATTCCTCACACTAACACTGTTCTTTCTTTCTACATCCATCACATCCTATTACGAATCATGGATCCCAATAATTCATATTCCAACTTTCTCTGCCTTTCACTTTCCCTTTCCCTCTTCTTCCCACTTTTTAATTTCTCTATATCTATTTATCTACCGTATAAAATTATATATATTGACCAATATAGTCTGCTAGTAAATTTCCTTGATTGCTCATATAACCATGACTCTCGTGTTTGTTTAAGTTACCTGGCTGCCATATGTATGTTCACACTAAGCTTGCATATGGAGAGTCTTTGTTTGCTTTGGTTAGTCCCAATCAACGTTTTGGTCGACAATTTTGTATGTGATGTGAATGGACATGTTATAAACTTTAATCACCTTTTGCCAAGTTGGAACAAGTGTGAAACCTTTCGGTCAAAAAATAGTCTAAACAATATTGGACGTTGGATTCTGTTTATGGTTTTTATAGGGGATAAATGCTTTGATAGTAATAACTCCTATAGTGCTCCATCAATTCCATTAGATTTCATAGAAAGAGTCAAGAGACAATATCGGAGATAATATTTTAAACAACCAAGACTTTTGCTGAGATTTCACCAATTAATTGGTTGCTTTGATAGTTATGTTATCGTGCAACTTAATTGATAGTATACATTCATTACTTTATCATTCATTATCATCAACACACTTACTCAATCAATCAAGATCTCAATTGACAAATGGTTCTGCAAATCGGAGACATATAGACCCCTCTTTTTCCATAAGCTTTTTCATCACATTCTCCCTCTTAACTAACTTATTCTTGTCTTTTACACTCACGTTTGTAAAATACTTTCGGGTGAAATGCATGGTGAAATTTTTTTCTATGGCCTGATGATCAGCAATCTACGCGAAGCATCTTGTTCACACAACATGCTACTTATAACTGATTGGATGATTGTGCATGGTTACTCTGTCACCTCATGACCATGATCAGTGTGTAATCGCTCAATAATACATGCTTACAGTTCGTATGATCTCATGCGTGGCAAGATGACAGATTACATAAAGGTGACGCTCAATTTGTCTTCTTTTCATCAGGTAAAACAGTATAAAGTAGTATGGAATGAACATTTGGAGACCACTATTTATAGTCATTAGTCTTTGTTTTCTACCTTTTAGAACTTCTAGTTTTCTACTGTGCTTTTTGCCCAATTCATGCAGTCGTTCGTATGAGATCGAGACTCGGAATTTCCTTCTCATCTCTTCCTATGCAAACCGTCGTGCATCCAATTTTGGTTTGGAAACGTTTAACTGTGCTGTGCGTCATACATATTTTCTATCTTTAACAACCTTTTTTCTATCTGTGCTGTGCAAACCAGTTGTAGTATTTGTATCTTACTAAAAATACTCTGAAAATATTGTAATTCGTTTGCGTAATGATAGGACTGTGAGACTTATTATTAACCAACTTCTCAGTGATTTTTGTTGAAGCCTGAAAAGGCTTTAGAATAAAAATGAAAATCCTTAGAGAGTCAAATGAAATCCGCTAAAATTAGTTTGAGAAAGAATACATATAACTTATGTTGAAATTGGTGATTTACTAAAAACTAGACGTGGTTTTAACGATAAAAACAAGTTATTATAAAAGTATTTGTATTGCTTATTCAACTTTGTTTTATTTTGTTTATCTAATCTTGTGTCGGACAAATCTCTTATATTATTTTGATGAATGTTTTATACAAAAACTTTTTAGTAAAGTGTCTTTATATGTACATATTGTTTGTTCATAATATCTATATTTGAGAAAATTATTGTTTTTCTCAAAAAAATTGAACTATTTTTCTATTTTATTGTATTACAAACAACTATTTATATTATAATATAATTAATTTTATTTTTTATTCCTTAACAGTTATCCATATATATGCATAATGAAATTAGTCTCAAATATAAGAAAATAAATCATATTCCTGTTTATTCTTGGTATATTTTAATAAAAGATAATAATTTAAGAAAAAAATCTTTTAACTAGCATTGACGATGTTAACTAACTTTTTTTTTTTTGATAAAATTATTTAGATTTTTGCTTAAATTTGAGAGGATGGAGAGCTTAATGTAATGTTTTTAATATATATAATATTGAGAAAGATTATATATACTCATTTTGATAATCTCTTCATTTAAAAAAAAAATCTCTAAATATTTATTTATGACGTTGATAACAATAACATATCCAAATCAAACTTTTGCATGATGCATTTAAGTGCGGGGTTGACCCAATAAATTTCCACGGGATGCATGGTTTTTGTGAATCTCTGCCTTAAAACTGTCTAAGAAAATGGTTTGTGCATGCTCAAATCTTCAAAAGTGGTTTTAATCACAGTTTTTTTTTTCTTCTTTCTGGTGGAATGAAGAGAATAATAATAATAATAAGTATATATCATTGCCTAAAAATGGATTATAAATGCTAAAGAGACATTAGAAAAACAATTTATTGAACTTTGGATACGAGTTATTAATATTATTTTCAATAAATCGTTAAAAAAATTAATATATAAAGTATTTACTAATTATGATATATAATTAAATCATAAATAATAAAAATATTTGCATACAAAAAGTATGTAATATGATAATATAGAACTAAAAATTCTATTAAGTCACGTTAGGTAAAGTGGAGCGAGGAATTTGGAAATTAACAAGGAAGCGCATAATCATTGCTAGATCCCCTACCTACCATGACAATTATATATAAATATTGTACTTCATTATTTAAAATCAATATTGGTTTATGAATGTCTTTACTGTTCTTTTTCTCATTTTATTTTTATTTCACCTTCAAATAGCTTAATATTCTCGTCTTTCTTTCATGTCAATTTTGGACATGGATCCATGCTCTGTTATATAATTGTAACGAAAAATTATACTTTTAACAAAAGGAGTGTGATGTGAAGAATGCAAATGTATGAAAAAATGTGTATTAAAAAATTTATTCTAATAAATTATTTAGTGTTCTTGATTTTGTTAAGAATTCGAAATGAATGGGGTGTGCAGTAGGGACAATCAGCTTTACACGTACTTCCACGTGATTACCCCTATCCTATGATCTCCTTGAAGTTGCAATGATGTTTTTTAGAACACATGGAGCATCTTTACCTACGAAACTCATTATACCTCACAAGAAGAGGATTATTATTTAAGAAAACCTTCATTACTACTCTATTAATTGCTGCTTTATTTTGATTATATATATGATTCATTAAAGATATATGCTTAGTATTTGGAAGCATAACACTCCCACATGTTCACCCAGACACTAAAAATCTTATATACATTTATTCCTAATTAGGAGAAGAATTTATGGCACATATAAATTTAGACCAAATTAAGATAAAAATCCGTAAGGGGAAAAAAAGGACGAATTAAAATCTACGAAATGTTGTGTGCATGCATATAAAAAAGGAAGATAAAACTACTCCGATACTTGGAAAGCAATGACTAGTCTTTATCGGCATCAATTAGAGTCCTAAGTGTGGCTCAGCCAAAATGATTTATTTTCTTACATAATTGCTTCTTCAAGACCACACGTATGACATAATAAGTGTAATGATTAAGGCATTAATATATGTTTTCTAAATGTGATTGAAAACTAAGATAAGAGTAATCATGAAGTTTAAGAAACAAGAAAAAATGTATTGTACTTTAAAAACTTGTGATATATATCGTTATTGAGCGCTTAAATTCATTAATATACTCTCAACACAGAAAAAAAATAATGGTCGAGTTGTGATGAACCCGAGTCTTAAGCAAGTAATTAAAGGTTTAATATAAACACTTTTTTTATGGACAAAACCAAGTTGAAGATTCAGTGTCTTTAATCTCCTAAAAAAAGATTAGTCTGGATCAACAATTGAGGATATTTTTTGCAATTCATTCAAACGAGATTTTATCCACTCGAAGTTATAAAGCTCTTTGACTTGTTAAGGAGGGGTATGTTTAGATAACTAAGTTGTCCATCAAACGAGGATTTGAATAACTTCAACAAGAATAAGACCCACGTTTGTGAAAAATGTCAGCTAGGATGACTTTATTTTGGTGTGGTTGGGTTAATTTGAATGAATAGGATAGACTAAGAAAGATAAGAAACAAAGGTTGTCTGGAAATACAAATTGGAAGATGAATAGAATTGTCGTTTATGAGATGGGTGATATAAGTGATGGTTGTGTTCGTCCACATGGAGTCTATAAAAATAGTTAGAGAGAATAAGATGGAAGACCCCATTCTATAGAAGGACCTAACCGACAAGGAAGCAGTCCTAGCTAGCAGCATAAAACAACGAAGCAACCCAATTCAGTTCAATTCGCCAAGCTCATTCAATTCCATCATATACTTCTATCAACCCAACCCATTCTACAATATTCTCTCTCCCCCCATTTCCCGCATACACACAGATATATACCAAACCTACTTTCTTTCGCTTTTCTCACCACTAGCGCAAAAAGACTCGCCACTCATCACCACACCACCCTTTTGCTTTTGCGTGTTTTTGGATTGTTGTAGATCTAAAAGATAAAGATGATCCAAGAACTGTTGGGTGCTGCTACTGCTACCCTCGTAGCAGGAGAAAGAAAAATCTCCACTAATAATGGTGGAGGAGGAGGAGGACTTCTAGTAACACCACCCACACCATCTTTTCCTTCTCCATCTCCTTCTTGCAAATCAACTATCACTACTTCCACTAACACCGCCACCTCGTCAAACTCGGACAACCAAAATTTGAGGTGCCCTCGTTGTGATTCATCAAACACAAAGTTTTGTTACTACAACAACTACAACCTCACTCAGCCTCGCCACTTCTGCAAGACATGTCGCCGGTACTGGACCAAAGGCGGTGCCCTCAGGAATGTTCCCATCGGAGGTGGCTGCCGGAAAAGCAAGAGCTCCGGCATGTCCAACTCTGTGGCAAAGCAGACCGCCACAAAGATGAAAGCAGTGGCATCAGAGTTCGCACGGCCTCAGGGACTCTTTGACCAAGACCTTCCACAAACCCCAATCCTGTGGGGTTCACCGCAAAATACTCAACTGATGGCTTTACTAAGAGCTACCCATAACCATAACCAAAACCAAAACCGAAACCCTAACCCTAACCCTAGTCCCATGTCAATTGCTGTCAAGGGAGAAGGGAACTTAATGGAATCTCACTCCCACATGGTCACTGAGCCATTGCTCGCAAATGGGTTGTTGAATAGTACTAGAACTAGTGTAGGCTATGATGGTGTGGGAGAACTTCCTTCACTGGGTCTATGCAGCTCCTTTTGGAGGAACAATAATCAAGATCAGATTCAGCAACAAAGCAACGGTTTTGTACTTGGAGAACATCAAAGTAGTGGAGTTCAAGAACTTTACCAGAAGCTCAGGTCATCATCATCATCAGTTAATTATTGTGGCAGTGATAACTCACCAGTGTTTCTAGGCAACATGACTTCTTCCTCTTCTTTGTCCAACATTTTGGAGTCATCTTCAGTTTCTGGCAGTGAATTCGGGTGCTGGAATCCAACCCTTTCCTGGTCTGATCTTCCCACAACAAGTGGAGCATATCCTTAATTAACAGCAGTAACTCTACTTTCGTCTCTTTTATTCACTGTTTTCGTTTAGCGTTAAAAATATAGACCTCCTTTATCTATAGTTCATAGATGTTAATCTGTATTCTAGAGTCTTTTTCTTTCGCGTTTGTTCGGTTGTTTTGGGGTGGATAATTGAAGACTATGTACGTGTAGGTAGCATTAGATTTATTTTTTTTCCCACTCAGTTTATTTCTATTATTTGCTTCCGTCTGAATGTGTTTCTGGTTGATGGTGTGTTTAACTTAGCTCTCTCAAATTCAAGGACTACCAGATAGTTTTGAATGATTGAAAAATATTTTGTTTCTGCATCTTCACTTTAGATCGAATTTCCTTTTCAACTTTTTCTCCAGTTTCTTTACTTTACCTCTAAAATTTATAATACAATCTTTGTGGTTTCTAAGCAGTAAGTGGCTAAGTGATGTGGGTCCTCTCCAGAAGTAAATAATATTATTTACAATAGTAGGCATCATTAGAATGCAAAGATTTAGTCTCTGTGTGTGTTGACGTTATGCCAAATGTACCAGTCAACCTATGTTTTTAAAAGACTAAAAAAATAGAGTAAAGCTGGAGTACAAGAATATATGATGATGGTAAACTCAAAAACTTTAGGGTTTAGTTGTTAAGAAGTAAAGTGGTGGAGGCATGGTGGGTAGCATATGCAGGTGCTAGATTTTGTTTTGTTACGAGAAATCGATGAATCAAATGCAAAAGCAGCCTTTGGAAAAAGTTTCCTCAAACAGAACTAGATTCTTGATGTTGGTTTTGAGCAATCCACCAGCAATTGCTTCGACACAATCACTGAACAACCATGCCTGACTTCTGCTTCTCTGTTATTCGACTATTTTTTTTTTTTTTTCTATTTCTAGTTAATTTCCTTCTTCTTCTTTTTAAAAAAAAGGTCTCTCCTTTCGCAATGTATACCACACTCATACACAATGTTCTTCTGGTACGAGGCAAATTCTACATTAATCATACGAAAACCACACGTTCATAAGAAATAAAAACAAACTATTTGACGGAATTGACGGGTGGTAGTTACTTCATATATGAATTCGTCGAATTCGTACTTCATAGTATTTTCCTTCATAAAAACATGTAATCAAATAGGTTGTCTACTTTAAGTTTTTTACTTCAGAATCAAATATATTTCTCCTTCTCTATTAAGGAACTCTATAGTACGAAATTTGTGGTACAATTGACTGAGAAAAATTATATGCAAAGACATTTCTTGTAAAGGATAATAATACTTGAATATGTTTCATTTCTATTTCTTCTCATATCATAACGATAGTCATGGTTGTCCAAAAACAATTTATGTTCATCTTGTCTCAATAAAATATAAACACATGAGGTTCATATTTCCTATTTTTATATTATTTACAATACGAAGACGTGCGGCATAAGCAACTGTCTCGTGATACATGGACGAGATCACTTTCGGAAAGAAGAGAAATATTCTTTTTCACATCTGCTTTACACATTTATTTACGTACCTTTTCATCGGGGTAAAATTTTTAAGTCAATGTTTTTTCACTAAGAAAAACTATATAACATGTGAAGAGCGTAGAAAACATTAACAGAAGTTTATGTGGATTTTATTCATATGAATATAGGACCAACCTCTTATTTAAGTTTAATCTTCATCATCAGCTATTTGGCGCAAGTGTTCGTTACATTTATGAATATTATTAATATAACTATTAATAATTAATAGTGGTGTATTAATTAGAATTAACATATTGAGAAATTTATGACTCTAAATATACTAAAAAAATTATCAATGAAAATGAAAAATTCCAATCCCTTGTAATATCTATCATATCTTATCAAATTAATTAGTGACAATATGATCTTGTATAATGAATAATTCATGACTTATAACTCACTTTTTCACCTATAAATCCTAAAGTGTCTTAAATATTATTTTTTAAAATTCAAAAATATTATTAACTTTTATCTAGGTTTCACATTAAAGTAGACATAGTGAGAATTTGTGATATATAAAAACATTTTTTATATAAGAACTAGTGGAAAATATTAAAATACTATTTTTTGCACAATTTTAAATTTTAATAGTTATATTATTGGAATAAAAAGTTGTCAACATTTTTAATCTAACTTGATATATAAAAAATTAAAGAGAGATTCATTGTTAAAATACTCCAATAAATATATATTTACTTTCTTTTTCATCTTCTTTCTCTCTTTTTCACATATTTTTCTTATGTTATGGAGTGATTTTGAGAGTAATTAAGAATGAAATAAGAAAACAAACAAACATATATAATATTCCGTTTTAATTACAATTGAATGTGAAATCATTATATTAATTCGCCATACAAAATTTTAATAATATTTATCTTAAACGAACAAATAAGAATTGCTTTAAAGAATTATATCCTTATTTTACAAATAATTGAAGGAATTTTTTCTCACAAAATAACGAATATAATAATAAGGTAAATGGGTAGTATTTGGACAAATATTTAATGACCATTGTTTTGGTTGGGAAAAAAATGTGAGAGATAAAATTAATGTTGGATTTGGTGTGTGAAAATAAGAAGAAAAATTTACTTTTAAAAATAATGGAATCCACTTTATTATGTTTTATGTATTTTTATTTATCTACCTTTATTATTTTTTCTCTGTTTTTCTTAAACTAAACACTTTTAGTTATAATTTTATTCCTTCTCATCTTTTTTTTATTTATATATAACTTCTTTTTTATAACATCATATTGTGTACTTACAATAAGGTCTTTAGACTTTTTTTTTCAAAGTTGGACCTACATGAAATGGACCCAAAGTCATAGCGTGGACCCAGCATGTGTATGAAAGAGTGTGTAAAAGGACTAAATGTTGGTCCATGTCAACACCAAGACATGAATGAATGAAGGACTTCAATTTCGACCAGCCTCGGCCTCAAGACATGGTTAATTAAAAAATGGAAGTCACATGGATATACTCAATTTCAGAGTACTTTTATTCAAATTTGAAACTTAGAAACAAAATATTTTTATTTTTAGCTATAAAATATGCAACTTTTAGGTTTAATTAGTTTTTAATTTGAAAGATTAAAATTATTTTTTTGTTTTAGAATTTAATTAAGGGTTAAAATACATTTTACTAAATACAGGGATTAAAATAATGTTTTTTAAATTTAAATTATTGAAAATTTATTTATCTTAAATTTTAGAATAAAAACATAATAATCTTTATTTTTATTATTTTTATTTTCAATAGTGTAATAATATAACTGTCTTTATTAATATTATTATTAACAAAATCATTATTAATATTACTATTGAACTATTAAGAGATATGTTTAAATCAATTTCAAAGTAATATTAAAATTTCAAAATAATTTATTTTAAACTTAAAATATAGAAAACAACAATTTTTAAACTATAAATTATTATAATAAAATTTTGCTATTATAACATTTTGGAATGTTTAAAGTATACTTTGTTCTTCATATGATTAATGAAATCACAGTGATATTTTTTTAACATGTGTAGTATTTATTGATGTGATGTTTTTTTACAAATAGTAAGATTGTATTTTTTAATATTGTTACAATTACTTGTAAGACTTTTTACCATTTTTATGATTAATATTTTATTTTCTTATCAATATATATATATATATATATATATATATATATATATAAATTTATCCTTTTATTATTTTTTAGTAAGAGGAGTTAAGTGAAACCTCTCCTTATTTTCATGATTTAATGTTATTTATATAAGAGAAATTTGTAATGAGATGACAGAGAAATATATAATAATTTACTTGTTATATATATATATATATATTATTGCAATATTGGACACTCAGATATATGTGAAGATTCCAACTTGAAATTTGTATGTTATGTTGGGAAGGATTAGGCTATTGAAATATACAATGATTATTTATGGTTCAATAGTTTTTTTTAAGTATATATTTTTTTTTGTGTTTTAAAAATAAATTTCTTTAATATTTTGTTCTAATTAATTTTTATATAAATTGAATGTTATTATAATGTAAACTAATTAAATTATACTATAATAGTAATTGGTAAATATTTGTTTAAAATAAAAAAAATGATAGAAAGGTAAAAAAAAATTAATAATTTTATTTTACCTTATTTAAATTTTAAAATTAAATTAAAACTTTTATAATTGTGTAAACTAAATTGATCATTAGATCGTTGTGCACTTTTCATTTCTAAACAAAGTCCTTGTTTATATATAAAAAAAATATGTAAAGTCTAAGTACATGTGATGTGATGAGGAAACATTCCCATAATGACTACTTCAATAACACAACTAGAGATTAGGAATTAGGAGTTAACAAGAGTGGTCTAATACCAACATAGCATGTTCCTTTAACACATCAATGCATGAGAGCAAATAACATTTCTTTGTTTGAGTGGAAAAATATTATAAGCAACAGAAATAAAATTATAAATATATTATTAATTATTTATAAAATTAAAAAGATAAATTTAATCTCATATTTTTTATTTATTTTTTATAACATATAAAATGAATATATATATATATATATATATATATATATATAATATAATATAATATAATCGATGATAGATAAATAAATGCTAAATTAAAATAAATTTTATTTTTAATAAAATAATAATTTAATTATGAACGTTTATGTACAATTATGTATTATATATATATTAAAAATTCTTTTTAAAATATTAATTAATATATATTTTTCTCTCTTATTTTTATTTTTATTATTGTTGTTGAGAAATGCTCAATCAATATTTGACTATGGGGTTAGTTTTGTTATGTTTACCATTTCGTGATATTAAAACTTGTCTAATAGATAAGTTTCTAATATGCTTCATTGTAAAGAATTTATATATAACCTACTTGTGTAATAGATAAGTTTCTAATATGCTTCATTGTAAAGAATTTATATATAACCTAGTGGATTCATTCGTTTCAATTCTAATCTTGAAAGTTTTATTGTTATTAATTTATTGCAAGAAACCTTTAACATTCTATTTTTCAATGTTATTGTATAACATTTTTCTATTAATAAGACTAATCAAGTTTTGTTCTTCTTCTTTATGTCATATAATAATTAACTTAGTGAACCAATTTTGGTCATGATTTATACTTAACACTTTTTTTCTCTCACAGTCATCATCTAATTACTTCACCAAAATTTAATATTATTGTAATAAAAGAGTAAAAGATATTCAGACCTTATAATTGAAAAATATGAGGTTTCCTTAAAGACATATAATCAAAGGATTAAGGAGAAGAATCCTAATAAGAATTCTTGTCAAGCTTTGTATGTTGGAAAAACAATAACAATAATAATAATCCTGATTTTGATTCTAACAATCAAACATAAACATAATCCCATACTGATAAACATGCTGTAAACTGAATGCGAAAGCGTACCTGAATTAGCCATAACGATGATGTCTTTGTAGAGGAATATATTGATCTTATGGTCTTCCACCTGAAGAGCACCTGTATTTCCCTCTTGATTTTCTCTCTTGATGGGGATAAAAATAAAGGAACGGGACTGATACTTACGTTCTGTGTGTGCGCTCTCAGAAGGGGACTATGACCCTTTAGATAACCAGAATTAGGTTAATTACTTAAGTTTTAGTATTTTCAATTTGGCCCCTCATCAAATTAGAAATTGCTCTATGGTCTCTACACAATTTTATTTTCATGACATATGCCTTTAGCCAAAACTTTAATTTAGTTAGATCACTTTATTATTTGGCTTAATAAATAATGACCCTAACACATTTAAATATGTATCATATATATACATGACCCAAAATTTGCCAACAATCTCCCACTGGTCACAAATATATATGTCTTTACAACCTTACAAATGTGTTAGACTTTATGAGCTCAAAATTGTCATTATATTCCTTTAGCATATTCCAAAAGTCTTGTCCATTAATCATATCAGGATATAGAACCAAACCAGCTTTTCATTGCATCATCGCAACTAAAATCAACAAGATTACTCATCCTAACATAACCAAATGACATGGATTCATCATGAAATGTGTAGCATGAAAAATTACGTGAAGGTGATCTGTACACGTCTATTTTCAACTGGTCCAAACTTTAACTTATCGAGATCGATACAATAACCTTAATGTACAAAGTGTAATGAATGAACAAGAAAACCGCATATCTATAGATAACCAAATATGTCCAAAAAACAATGTATACATATATAAAATTAAACATAGAACATAAAATATATGAAAATGACTAACTCCCACTAAACCACAAATTCCTCAAACCGTAAAACACCCATGTGAGCAATATGCTCATGAAAGACCTTGGGCGGAAGTCCTTTAGTTAGAGGATATGCTATCATGGAGTTTGTCCTTAAGTGTTCTATGGAAATCTGTCCACTTTGTACTCTTTCCTTAACAATACAGTTGATTTATTGTCACAATATAACTTAAGTGGTCTTTCAATGCCTTTCACAATTTGCAGCCTTGTGACAAAATTTCTCAGCCATATTCCATGATTTGATGCCTCATAGCATGCTACAAATTCTTGACATCCTGCAAAATATGAGTCAGAAAATTCAGCGATCTCCAACTGGTCTGACATCCTATATGTGAGCATATAATATTTTGTTCTCTTTAAATATCTTATGACCCTTTTTGCTGCTTTTCAATGGTCTATTCCTGGATTGCTTAAATATCTGCCTAGAACCCCAACTATGTATGCTATGTCTGGACGCGTACATACTTGGACATACATCAAACTCCCTACAGCTGATGCATAGGGAATCTTTTGCATTTCCTCAATTTCCAAATTCCCCTTTGGGCACTGATTGAGACTAAACTTGTCTCCCTTTAAACTTGTGATACATACAATCATCAACAATATTCATCTTGAAGTCAAATGAGTTTCATACCTTCTGGTAATGGGACAAGTTCCCAATAACCTTATTGTCTTGCATGGACTTATACTTCTCCTTCATTGCTTCAATCCACTTTTCAGAGTTAGAACCTTGCATGGCTTGACGGAAGTTAACTGGGTCATCTTCCATCATACCATTATTATCTTCATGTTCCTGAAGAAATACCATGTAATCATCCGAAATAGCACTTCTTCTTTCTCTAGTGGATCTCTACAAAGTTATTAGCTCATGATGCACAGGTTCTTGAGGATCTTGAGTTTGTTCTTCATGAACAACCAAATCATCTTGAGTGAGGGGTTCATCAACAATGTCTTGTGGAGGTTCCGAACTTACTTTATCAAAAGTAACTATTTGAATCGGTTCTGGAATTGTTACCGATTCTTCCTCCAAGACAAAGTTCCTGATTTTATTCTTCCCCCCAAACTCAATATCCTCAAAAAACGTAGCAGTTCCCGTCTCAAAAATTGTCTTTAATGTGGGATCATAAAATTTATATCCCCTGGATCTTTCAGCATAACCAATAAAATAACTACTTACTGTTCAGGAGTCCAATTTCTTTTCATTTGGCTTATAATGCCTTGCCTCAGCTGGACAATCACACACATGGAAATGCTTCAGACTAGGCTGTTGCCCAGTCCAAAGCTCATAAGATGTTTTGGTAGCTGTTTTAGTTGGTACTCTGTTTAGAATATAAGCTGTCATATTTAGTGTCTCTCCCCAAAGTGATTCTAGTAAGGTGGAATGACAAATCATACTCTCTACCATATCTTTAAGAGTGTAACACAAGCCCAAACGTCACAATTTGATGTTACCTGAGCACTTGTGCCATAATACACTTGAGTGAGTATTTTCAATTTTACGTTTAGTACCACATGATTCTGTATTAAGGGTTTCATTATAGGTGGCCACAATATCAAGTAAATACTGATTATCATAAATCAAAAGTGAACCAGTTCCAACAATATCTTAACTAAAAGACAAACTGAACTTATTGTTTCCAAATGAACACAAATAACCTAATTTGTCCAAATAAGAAACTGAAACCAAATTCCGTCTAAATGACGGCATAACAAAAGTGTCTTTCAAATCCAAATAAAAAATTAGTACTTAATAACAATTTAAAATGTCTTATAGCTTTCACCTCTACCGATTTTCCATCTCCAACATAAATCCATCTTTCATAATCAATTGGCTTCCGGTAGTTTAGGCAACCCTTTATAGAAACACTGATGTTAGTAGTTGCACCTGAGTCTAACCACCAAGTGTTACTAGGTACTGACGCTAAATTGACTTCAGAACAGACCAAAGTAGGAAACATACTTTTGAGGATTGGAACATAATTTAAATTGGCAGATCATGAAGCAATTATAGTTGGATTAGAACAAAAGAAATAAACTAATTATGCTCACATTATATTAAAAAAAATTATAAATAAAATATATATTCAAATAATGGTTTAACCCATCTCAAGACACCCAATGCACCATCAATATCAAGTCTTTGGACAAGTAATATTAACTGCTAGAGGTATCTTGTTGTAATAATCAAACATTGACAATAAAGCACGTCCAACAACAAACCAGTCTTTGGATTGATTTATCATCGACAAAGCAAATCCTTATAATTATCACATGTTTATCATTACAAATGTGTATGCAATTCGGCCAAATATTAATCTTCCTTTGGGCCGACTAATACTCGCATGAATATACACAAACACTAACATTCAATATTTTTCATGAACTGCCCAATTCAAGAGAAGTTACTTTGGTGACTTCTTGACTCAATTTGCTCACAAAAAATATTAAACTACCAAAAATTGAATATTTTATTTATATAACAAAACCAAATATTTAATATTTACAAACTAATTCAAAAGAGAATCACCTCATTATAATTCTACTAAGGATGAACACCTCCCTAGAATCTCATTAGGGATGAACACCTCATTTGAACAAATCAAAGGATGAAAAAAGGCCTCATTTTCCACCAATACATAAAGGATGAACATCTTCCTAAAATCACACTAGGGATGAAACAGAGATAGTTTTGAGTCTCTAACCCTAAAAGGGAATTAAGCAGTAATCACTCAGACCCTAATTTAACATCAAATTTTCCTTAAATTCCTAGGGGATAGAGGCAATAAAATAATAACAGTCAAACATGTGGAAACATTCATCATTTATCTAAGATTCTCTGTGTTGGGAACTCCACAAACACCACCCCCAATTCCAAACCCATAAAATTAAATAAAAACAAAAGATTCAAAAAAGAACAGAGAACCCAATACAAGAAAAATTGAAATATGAAACACTGTTTCTTTCTCAGTAAAACTTGAAACTTAAACTGAAACAAAAGTGAAAAACGAAGAAGAAGAAGAATCCATAGCTTCCTCCACGGTTCCATCAGCAAGCAGAATCAGATTGGGGATGTTACCCCCAAATTTAAATTTTAGGGTTCACAAAAATTAGAGATTATCCTCCACTTAGGGTTCATAAAATTGGGTAATCTGAATTGTTTAAAACAAAATTAATCCTAATTTTCATAATTAGGGTTCTATAAATTAAACGAGACATGAATCAAATATGGGCGGCTCGATACCAATTGTTGGAAAAACAATAACAATAATAATAATCCTGATTTTGATTCTAACAATCAAACATAAACATAATCTCATACTGATAAACATGTTGTAAGCCGAATGCGAAAGCGTACTCGAATTAGCCATAACGATGATGTCTTTGTAGAGCACTATATTGATCTTATGGTCTTCCACCTGAAGAGCACCTGTATTTCCCTCTTGATTTTCTCTCTTGATGGGGATAGAAAGAAAGGAACGGGACTGATACTTACGTTCTGTGTGTGTGCTCTCAGAAGGGGACCATGACCCTTTAGATAACCAGAATTAGGTTAATTACTTAAGTTTTAATATTTCCAATTTGGCCCCTCATCAAATTAGAAATTGCTCTATGATCTCTACACAATTTTATTTTCATGACATATGCCTTTAGCCAAAACTTTAATTTAGTTAGATCACTTTATTATTTGGCTTAATAAATAATGACCCTAACACATTTAAATATGTATCATATATATACATGACCCAAAATTTGCCAACATTGTAAACCCAATTGATCAAAAGGTATTTTAAACAAAGAAATAGATAAAGAAAAGGAAAAATAAATGAAAAAATAATAAAAAAACAACAATGAAATAACCGATTAAGACTTGAGTTCATTATCCTTGTTTTAAGAAGAACAAAAAAATGTTAAATATTCGAGAGGGATACAACATTAGGCCAATATTCCCTATAGGACACAAGGTAGCATATAATAAAACATAATTATACCTTCAATTCAAAATATTAAGACAATAAGACTGTGTGTCTCTTTTACTAAATTACTCAGCTTTTTAATTTCTACTTAATTTGGGGTTCTAACTCACACTCGAATTATAACATAAAAGATATAATGTTATAATTATAGAAACTCATCACTTTGTACATTTGAGTGTAAGTTTAATTGTGGTAATGACGAAAAGAATGATAATACAATAATTGCTTAAGGAGAGGAGATTGGAGAAGATCAAGTATTGTTCATGGTCATAACAAAATATGAGCATGACAGAGTACTTATCGGTATCTTGATATTAGGTGTTCCTATCATATAACTAAACACAAAGAGTGATTCTTAAGTCTTGATGAAACTCAAAAAGAAAAGTGAAATTCACAAATTATAGTTTCATTTACTCTAAGGGAATAGGAAATTATTATGATTTAGAAGAAATATGAAAAATATCCATACAGTTTCAATGTATTGTGTGCCCTGAGATGAAGAGTAACTTGTTAAGACTTGGTCAATTGCTGAAAAAAGGTTATGTTTGGAGTTTTAAGATATGAGTACGTGTATTTTTTTTATATAAAAGGTATATGGGATATAATGATAATATCAGGAACATATAAGACATCAAAAATTAATTTGACACTTAAATACATTTTAATTGTAATTGTTCTCATATCATTCATATTCATTTATTCTCCGTTATCAATTCTTACTTTAGAAATATCATATTCATTCAATTCTTTGAAAAGTTATCAATCATGAGTCATGTGGTTTGTATAACCACTATTTATAAATCAATATATTATTGATTGGAGAGCATGTTATTACAAGGAGAAGTATCATTTTTACTTCGTCCTTGATAATCTTGACAACTTCTTATTACGATTTGCATATCTTTTCTGCATGTGTCAATTGACCACTTTTATATATGGTCTCCACTACTTGTTATGTGGGTGATTATTTTTCTTGCAATAGAAACAAATAAAAAAAACATATGATTTGTTACCTTTCTTGTTCTTGACTTGAAGGGAGCCTTTAATATGATATAGTAAAAAACCTTTAACATGATCTCCTTTTATTAATTTTTGTTGTTTTTGCACAAGCACACTTGCACCAAAGTAATCTTAAACAAGATCTTTTGTATTTTTCAACTAAGCAATAAATACTTCATATCTCTCTAACAAAGTTACCAAAATTTTCTCAATTAGTCAAAAGTTAAGAAATTCTTTACCTAGAAATTTTATTTTGTTAACAATACAAAACAATTTGCTTAAGTGTTCCTTGATTTTCTAAAACCTTTTCTTTCTTTCTATTTCAAATTTTCTTATCAAGTTTAAAATTTTAATACCTTGAATCTCCATTCCCTTCATATTCTTCTTTTAAATAATCTATAATTTCTTTGTGTAACTTTAGGATTATGATTCGGTAAGGATTATTTGTGAAACAATAGTAAACAAACATGACTTCATTGTTGTTTCCTTCTAAATTTTGATTTGTACCATTATGAGATTTTCAGGCAAGAGATCAACTGTATAACCATATTCTACAGTTTCCCATAAATCTAATCCCTAAAATTGCATTCTTAATAAAATCTAATCTACGAAATTATTTGATCTATGGACAACATCATTGTGATAAAGGTTGTAATGCCAGGAATAATTATTGTAAGTATAGAGGAGGAGGTCATCAGCGCCTATACTGTAAAATTGATTTTCGATAAAATGAAAAAACATATATGGTAGAATCGTAGCCATAAAATATTACCCTAATTGAAATGCATCCATTTGTCTCGTACACTATGGGATGGTGAGAAAAAATATATTTTACACCCTAAAGGGGTAGCCTAAAGGTCTAAGTTTATTGACTTGTAAAAAAATTATTTTTTCTTTCATTTTCATTTTATAGGTCTAGTAAGAATAAAAGCTTTGGTGTCACTGTTGGGAATTTTAGGATTTTGATTACGTGTATTTTTTATATAAGAGATAAATGAAACATATGATATGGTGGAACTTCTCACTTTCACTCTATATGTGTTTTATTTATCTACTTTATGTATATATAGAGTAAAAGTGTAACACAATATCAAATATTAATAATATTATAATTATAACTATATAAATTAAAATAATAATATAACATATTTTTCTCTTATTCTAAAACTTAATACAAATCTTTTAATACTTAATTTAAATAAAAAGATAATAAAGTTTATATTCCCAACAAATTAATATTAAAAACTTTATTATCTAATCGTAGAACTTGCAATATTAAATTTAGGTAATGGATGTTATCGCTTGATGTCTAAAATTACTCATCAAAATTAAAATTAACAACAATGGTATATAAAATTAAAATTTTGATTGGAGTGTCTACTGTTAATCCTTAATTAGTTATCCATGTTTTTACAAGTAAGCAAACTTACCAAATTAATAAAATCACTTGAGTTAGTATATCTCATTAATAAAATCACTTGAGTTAGTATATTGAGATGTGTGTGATCCTTCTAAGATAACCTCATTAGGTGGCATATATGATTTTACAAGGCTAAAATTTATCTTTCTTTTTTTAGAAGACAATTCCAATGTGTGAATATATTATTGTAATAAAGAGGGATTAATTCATGAAAATATAGTTTGAGTTTTCCATTGAATAAAAATAAAAAAGATGAATAAATGAAAAAAAAACACACACACACAAACCTACTATTTTTGGTTGAAAGTGAAATTCTATCCTCTTATATGATTACTTTGTAAGACCTAGTGATAACCCTTTAAAAAATGTAATCTATTATAGTTTTGTCTCCCGGCTAAGTAAGTATACACATGCTAGTACGGGTTATCTGTGTGTTAATTCTACTGCATACTGTATCTTCAACGACAGTTTAACATGACTGATTTTTTTGATCAAAGATATAAGTTTAACAGTGATTCTAGTTACGCCATGTGAGCTGGTCAAGTTTAAATGAATGAAATATAACCTGATTTCTTCACAATTTATAACTGTAAACAATTAGGTACGAAATAAAATGTTAACACATAAATAGAAATCAAATGTTAATACAATACTTTTTCTCAAATACAAGCAAGACTATCAGAAATGTGGAGAAATTGACTTCTGCCTAGAAAAAGAATTGTAACTTAGTCAAGCCCTCATGACTGGAAAATACACCAATAAATGGATGGTTGATATATATATGTATATATGTCTATAGTATATACTTAAGGGTGATGTCCAACAGCTTTGCCACAAAGTAGAACATTATTGGGAATGTCATATTCATTAGCAAGGCTGTGTTGTGCATTCCACACCCTTAGGTAGAACTGCTGCCCAAGATACTGCCTTTCCCATATTGCAGACCTCAAATTCCACATGCCTTGGTTATCCAAAGACACCAATATGGCAGTCCAGGATTTTGGATACACCTACATTCATTTGAAGCATAAAAGCTATCTATGTCAGAAACAAACAAACAAACAGGTGGGTTTAAGTGCTTTCTTCTGAAGATAACTCAAAGCTACCTGTGCAGTGTGTCTAGTCAAGGCATCCACTAGATTGTAGGTTTTTCTACTGGCTTCTGTCCACTGCCCGAAATCATAACTGCAATTGCGGCAATGAACGTCACTAAAACTTTCTTAAGCTAATTATAAATTGCTTCTACCAGTGAAAATATTGATAGTTAGAAACAAAAGTTATATATATATCAAGGAAGTTGACATACCCAATGACCCAAAAGTCATAACCATCAAGATGCCAAGATTGCATGGTGTTTTCGTTGTTCTGGAATATGACCTCAATAAAATCATGGAGAGAAGTTGGCAGCACTGAGGTGCCAATGTATCCCGGACCATTAGAGGGACTGTTTTGGAGTAAATTCGCACTGAAGATTCCGGGAATGTTGAAGTAATCAGCAAGCTTGAGAGGGGTGTCAGGGTTAACATAAGAGACACTGTTAACAGCATAACGGAGCTTTCCATTGATTAAAGGTGCTGAATTGGCCAATTTAATTACTTTTGTAGGAGTAATCTTCCCATAATGGAATGACCCTTGGGGGTTAGGCCTAGCAGCATTTGCTGTCAGATTCCACCTGCAGGAATAATTAATTGAAAACTAATTAAAATCTATAAATAAATCAAAGCAAAACAGAAAGGATTCTTTTTAACTAATTTTTTAGTGACCAAACCTGTAGGTTCTAGCTTGCTTCATGGACCAGTCAAAGTCATATTTATCAACCGGGGGAGCAGGCACAGGTCCTAATGCAGAGGAAAAAGAATTTGAATAGTGCAGTACTGCAGTTGTAGTGAGAGGTGTCTCGGTAAATCTTGTTGAGGCAACAATGTAGTAGTCCTTTGGAGGCTGATTCAAGGTTACTAACAAAGAAACTGATTGGCCAACGTGCACATCAAGTGAATCGTATATGTTCTGAACAGTGTGTGATCCTTCAACTTCAACTAGTTTCAGGGTATGACCCTGAATTCTGAAATTAATTGAGGTTGACAAGCCTACATTCGAGATCCTAAACATATAGGTTTTTCCTGAAAGAAAAGAACAACTACTCTTAACATAAGCAATTTTAACAAAGCTGAGTGTATGGCTTAAACATAGCGCATATTTAAACTAAATCCATTAAAAATGGGCTTACCCTGGTTACCAGTGAAGGTAGAATGAGGCTGGCCATTAATGAGGAGGCCATCAGGAAGTGCAATTGATTTTCCAGAATCCAAAGTTTGCCTGAGTGTCTGCAAATACGAAGACAGAATGAATGTAGATAATTTGACAAGAAACACTAGTGATTTTAATTATCACTTAAATCTCAGATGTATGGAAGCAAACTTGTGAGTATGAATAATATTTGGAAGCAGTATGATTATGAGAAAGGGTGAGAGAGATCTTATTTACCTTGTGGTTGGTCTTGTACCAATCACCAATGAGTAAAGTAAAATCTCCATCAGGGTTTGGATAAGGGATTGGTATAACAGATCTGTGATAAACATTAAGTCCTCCAAACCCTCCTGCTGCTTTTTGCAGTAGAGTTGAAGGAAAGTACGTGTATGTGCCAATCTGATCCTTAGTCTGAAACTTGTATGTGTAATTTGAGTTTGGAGGAATGGGGCAGTTGGTTCCCAAAACTCCATCTTGCCATGAATTTTTCCTTTGTTTAATACCGTTCCTGTTACATATGACAACAATGTTAAACCATGTTCTCTGAAAAAAAAAAATCTCAAGATAACATAAAGAAAGACAAAATTTTAAATCTATATTCCTCGGTGTTTTGAAACAAGGTCAGAAATTTAAAGGTAAGAGAGATTAAAAACAAATATTCATAAAATATGACAGATATATAGAAAATCTAGTTGACAGCAGTGCAGCTCTTCTAGCTCTTTTAGGTAAATATGCCTTATCGTTCTACAAATCCAAGGATATTACCGTCAACACACAGAATATCATAAAAATATGGGAATGTAACTTTCACAAAGTTAAAAACGCTATTGCTGCAAAAAGTTGAAGCTATGCAGCCATACTTGTGGAAGTTAAACAATAAGTGTCCTATATAAAAATACACAATGACATCCTTCTTGTCCGAGTCCGTTCATCCAAAGTATTGAAATAATAACAAGATCCATCACAATTAAGCAGTTAGAGACCACAGATTCCCCTCAGGTTCAAGGGGACAAGTAAAAAGCCATAGAAAGGAAACAAAAGATGACATGTGCAAAGAAGGGAATATAATGCTGACCATAAAGCACAAAATTTGAGTTAAGCAAAAGGCACATAGAACCATACCAAGTGAGTAAAAATGGCTCGTCCAGCTTGTTGATAAGGTTGAGAATAACATTGTCATTAGTTACCAAGTCAAGTCTAGGTCCAGGAAACTGGCCATTGATAAGAATAACCTTCCAAAAAAAAGCAAGCACCAAAAAGGTCAGAACCAAAGTTCCAAAGATATCTCAGATCCAACAAAAACAGATTGGTTATCCACCTGCTGGGGACTACCCAGTGGAGAAAGAGTCCCATAAGTCACCGTCCATGTGTAAAACTTATATGCATCTTCTGCTTGCACAAGAGACACACATACTAAAGCAAGGACAAGGCATAGCAAATGCAGCAAACTAGTGCTTCCCATGCTGTCTACTGAAAATGACGAGAAAGAAACGCACCGTCACAACTTCACAGTTCAAACATTACTGAAGAGAAAATAAAAAGAATGCTGAAACATTATCCTTTAGTTTCTCCGAAAGGAAGCAATGTGGAAAGTACCAGATCTGGGTTCTGCAGGAAGAGTAACTCACTCCCAAGACTATCTTCCACCCACTAAGGTCTGTGCCGCCTTAATATATACCAAAAATATACTAAACAGAGTAGAAAAGCATGATTAAAGTAGCTAATTGAGTGTTATTTTAATAATAAAGTGATGATTTTGTTTGTTTTATAAGGTTGCAAATTGATCATTCATATTCGGCGCGGTTAACGCGTTTGCGCGTTAGTTACTAATTGCTTACAGCTAAAGAAAATTAAAATGCCATGCCTCCGAGGAATCATGCTCTGTCTATATTTATCACATTATTAAAAAATTAAACTTTGTTTCATCTCTCTTTTCCTGTGGTTGTTTTTCACTCGCAAACGTGTGGTGTGGGGTTGCATTTTCTCCATTAATCAGTTTTAACTTTGAACCCTAAACTCGGTACCTTCCAATACATAATAAACTTGTAACATAACAATTTTTAACGTGGTAATGTCGGACAAATTGTATTATAATGTGTGTATGTGTAAAGAACACACTTCAAGGTAATCTACGCGGTTTTAGCCTTGGGAACAGAGACGAGTGTCAAAAACTTTTATATGATCTTTAATACCAAAAAATAAAAGTTTCCGTCAATTAATATATACTGTAGATCTTGAGTAATTAATGGAATTAACCACTTGTCAAAAGAAAATAAAAAAGTAGCACCGACAAGGGTCCATTATTTTGAATTTTATTAGGTGTGGGTTGACGAAAATAAATTTTAATATATATTTAATAAATATACCAAACTACGTCCATGTGAAGTTGGTGAAGGGTCCAGATAGCTTTAATGCTATGTAATGATATTTTTAGCCACTTGAATTTGAAATGAAAAAAATAGCAAAAATAAAAAATATGCTGAAACCAAAACAAAAGTATCCCAAATGAAGAAAATCAAATAATGATTCATATATTACGTATGTAATTCAGCTGACCTAGACAATTTGTTTTTAAGGGATACCATATACCATCATGAATGTATATCATCACACTGTGAATTTTTGAAAGAAGAGGCAAATAGCATTTCATTCAATTTTGTGATCTATTCATTGAATTGTGGGCTAAAAATTGACATTTTGTAAATTTATTGCCAAACTTGGTTAAATATTTTGTAATTAGGATGTAAAATTGTAAAAAAATAAAATGAAAAATCAAAGCTTAATGTGAGTAATCAATTTTGACATAAGTATCTATATATTATAAAGTACGAAAATAGATACTAAAATTATTGTGTGTAATAATGGATTTGAAATGAGTATTATTTTTTTTTTCTTTAAAAATCATGAACATGATCATAGTAATACTGTTTAAGTTAGTTGTGATTAAATAGTCGAATTAAAAAGATATTGAAGGTAATAAACTTATTTAGCACATGTTTTTCCAACAACACCATCCATTCATTATACATGGGTGTGTTGATAATTAATAGCTTGTTAGATATTTGTAAAAAAATTGGTGGTATTTCATGTTTTTAAGATTATTTATATATCTTTTCATTGACCCTATGTAATGGATTATTTTTTCTATATTATGGTGCATATTTGGATAAAATAAGAAGAAAGAAGAAAAGAAAGTTAAATAAAGTATAGAGATAAGGACACTTTTTCTTTCATTTAATCTCAGAGAAAATAAAACAGTTAAATTTAGAAAAAAATAATATCTTTTCCTTTTTAATTTAAAGTTTGGTCTTATGTTTTTTCTTTGAAAAAAACAAAGCGACAAAAAATAAACTAAAAATTGATCATTTAAAATCCTTAAACGTAGTTAATTTTAACCCTCTCTGTCTCTTAAACGCGTTTATGTTTTACTTTTATGTTTAACAGCATTCAAACGCTATCTCTAAATAAATAAAATATGCTCAATTGATTAAAAAGATCAGTCAAAATTTGAAAAAATAATAAAAGGGAAAAAAGTGAAATTTGGCTAAAAAACAGAGATATCAAAATGGGTTTAATTGATAATTGATCCGAAATTTTTTTACAACAAACAAGATCAATTTTAAAAATAATAACTTAAATGGAATTAAATTATTTTGTGCTAAACTTGTTTTCAAATATTTTTAATTTAAGTTAATTCGATAAATGATAAGCTAATGTGTTTTTTAAAAGAAAAATTATTTTAAGAAAATAGATATTAGTATTATTTTATTAAAATATATATATAATATATATATATATATAAACATTATTATAATGAAATATGGAAATAAATATTATTTATATGATTCAATTTTTAAATTTAATTTTTATTATGAAATTTGTTTTTATAAAATCATCAAAATAATTATTTTTCGGTGTGTGGAGTCAAACAATCTATTAAAAATGGGAAAATACATTATCACAATTAGTAGAAAAATTCTTCATACCATGTTATTTTGATTTTTGTTTTTAAAAAAAAAATTGAAGGCATTTATGTGTTATTTACTTTTTATTTATTTATTAAAGATATTAACTTTATTACTAGTGTTAGATGATGTTCTTTATGTAGGTAGTAGGACATATTTAATTTAAGTTTTGATAGACATTTTATATGTTAAATAGTTATAAAATAATTTAAATTTTAATAAAATTATAATATTGTATTATATATTTCGTAATATTTATATTATTTAATTATTGGTGTTATTTAGTAAATGATAGTTTTGTTGTTCTCCCTTGTCTTACTATTGTTTAACATCTCAATCAAACTCTGGAACTGCTGCATTATCACGAGGAGAGTTTTCACAACTGCATATTCAATCTATTTTGCCATGGTTTTGCGTCTTTACTTAAAAATAAAATAAAATTAATAGCTCTGAATTATATTTTAAAATAGATTAAAATTTTTAGCTTAATTTATTTATATATTTAATTCAACGAATTAATAAATCAATTTTAATTTTTATTTATTCTTCGTAGTATTTTTTTCTCGTATTTGCACAGTCGTGGTATTCTTGAGTTTTCTCGTATTTAATTCAACCAAATAAAACTATTATTTTATTAAATAATATACACTTATTTATACAATATACAGTCAATCACTCCATATATTTATGCATGTGTCGCACTAATAATCCTGCACTTTCGTAAAAAAAAAAATATATATATATATATATATATATATACACACACACACACATATATATATATATATATATATATATATATATATATATATATATATATATAATTATCCGCCACCAATTATGGTTTTTTATTATTATTTGTATTCATTTCCTCCTTTTTAAAATATATAATATTTTTGTTAGTAAAAAATTATTTTTATATTTATAAAATTTAAGATTATATTAATTAATATTTTACTAATCATGTTTTTATCTTTTAAAATTTTAATAAAAATAATAATAAATTTATTAAAAAATAATAAAAATTAATACTTATTTTGATATATTGTCAAACATTAAATATCATACAAGTTAAAAGAAGATAAATTTTGTAAAAATTCTTAGAAATATATAAAGTTAATGTGTTTAGTTATTTGTAAGAAATATTTTACTGTTCAATCTTATTATCTTAAAAAATTATTTAATTGATACTGTATTTTTAACTATTTTTTTTTACTTTTATATCAAAATTTGATTGGAAAGACAGTTTAATAAAACAAAATATTTTCTATTAAATTACTAAAATTAAATGATCCTATTTTTTTATTATTATAATTATTTTTCTTATATTTAAATAAAAATAGGTAAAGATTTTAAATCAAATAAATCTTTAAATATATTTTAAATTGAAATAAATATTTAAAGTTATTTTAAAGATAATTTTTAAAAAATAATTGTTTTTATTTTTAAGTTATAAGGAAATAACTAAAGTTAGAAAAAGAGAGAAAAAAAAAAAGGAAGTGGTTTTAAGTTTGTGCTTTTGCTAATTGATGGCTATTAGCACATTCATTGGGCCCTGCTAACAAATTTATATATTACCAGTTACGCATTATTATGGTTCAATTGTTGTTCTTGTAACATGCATGGTTTATCGTTCATCTCACTCACCCTTGGCTAAAATTTTTTGCCGCTTCATGTGTTATCTTTTTCTTTTGTTGTTCTTATCTCCATAAGTTTAAATAAAAAACGGCACCGTTTATTAAAGAAACCAAAAGGTGTATGAAGGTGCCACGAATCCTCGGAATCTTACACGTGTAGGTCAGACACAGAAGTACAAGTTTTGGCAAACACCTTGACCTCCATCGAAACACCACTATTTGAAGCAATCTTGTGGCTTGCTCGTACCCTTGAACATCATCTTCAGTTCATCACAATCTTCCTCATGTCTACAGAAGCAAAAGGAGAAACAAAACCTTTGAGCACCCCGTCTTACTCCTCAGGTAATTTATTTGATCATGCATGCTTCATAATCTTTACAGAGTCATAAATTTAAGATATTTAGACTCAATTTTATGGTGTAGATGTTGACGATGGAGTAGTGAAGGATGTAGTCCTATGGAGAAGAAAGAAACTAAATGCAATCGTTATTGTAGTTGCAACAGCAGCATGGGTGTTGATGGAAGTATTTGAATTCAACTTCATCACTGTCATCTCATGGGTTGCCATACTCGTTGTTGCTTCAATATTCCTCTATGCCAATATGCGTAGACTTTTGGGCAAGTGAGAACCTTTCTCTTCTTGATTTTTTTCTACTGCAAAATCTTGTCTTGTGATATTCTTCTTCATTACTTACACATAGCAACTAGATTATTTTGTTTTGTCTAGTTATGAGGTTCAAAATCACTACAATAATCAACTATTCTTAACTGAAAAACTTGATTATATATGTAATAGTTTTTCCCTTGTGATTGAGTGAAATATAGGGAACCACCAAACTTGTTGAAGTTGGAATTAACCGAAGAAACAACTAGAAGAGTAGCAAACAAAGTTCGAGCATGGATTGAAGAAGCAATAAGGTGGATGTTCCTTGTGGGTGCAAGGAAAGAGTGGCCAGCATTTGTGGGGGTGGTGGCTGGATTGTTGTCACTGGCTTACATAGGAAGTTGCATGGACCTCCTTACTGTAGTTTATATTGGTACGTGGTTAAGTTCTTTTTCACCAATGGTTTTTCACACTCCATCTTGTTTTTAATTTTGATTTGATTGTGTAGGTGTATTAGTGGGAATGGCAATTCCATTAACATATGTGAAGAACGAGGACAAGATCAAGAGATTTGGGGAGTGGTTGAAGGAGAAATACAAGAGATGTTACCAGATTATTGATGAGAAGACTGTTCAGAAGATCAAAACCAGAATACCCAAGGAGAAGAAAGCAGAGTAATAGCTTTTGTAGTTGGGAACATCGTACTTAAATAATGTGCAGGATTAAGCTGTATTAATTCATGAATATTAAATAATTACTAGTTTGTCATATTTTGGAAATGTTATGGATGGAACATTCATTGGAATTTAAAATTATCACTCGAATAAATTACCAGAAACTAAAATTTAATTTTTACCATAAGGAATATATAGCAACTGTGGATCCGTGGCGCAATGGTAGCGCGTCTGACTCCAGATCAGAAGGTTGCGTGTTCGATTCACGTCGGGTTCAAACTCTATTCATTTTTCCTTCACAAATGTCAAAAAATGGCCAAAACGCGTCACAAAATCTAGTGTGATAAAAGTATGCCTCATACAAATTTAGTTATTATTGTTAAAAAGTTTTCGATTATTCAAATTATACTTAGCAGTTTGGTAATTTTCGATTATTCTCTCTGTATTTTTTTCAAATTACTCACTTCACTTCGGTTTCAAGTAACACTTTTACATATTAATTGGTTTTATTGATACCAGTGTTTTGGAATTATTTTAATTATTCCAAAAATGGAAATTTTTTTATTAGAAAGCAAATTAGTTAGTAAACTTGTAATTTTTTTTTTATGAAACACACTTATTCATCTGCTAAGTATTTTAGCGAACAACGACCATAATTCGTTATTTATTTATGTGAAGTTTTATGCTTTTAGATTATTCCTTAGCGTGAGTTATTCACATACGAAAAAGCCTTTCCTTCCCAGTAAATTGCTCGGCAAAGACCGCGAAGCTCAGGAGAAGTGAATGAATACATATAGACACCAACACCAACCATTCATCGTCACCACGAAAATTCGTGTTCTGTGATCGATAAACCTTCCTTACACTTTGTTATAACTTAGTTTGTTTTCTCGTTCTTGTTTTCATCCCTCTCAACTTCAGTTGCAGCGGTTGGTGTTTGACTTCGAATTCAGGGAGAAAGTTTGGATTTTTGCCATCTTGGTGTTGTTAGCTATGGCAGATCTGTTCAGTGGTGGTGCTGTCGGAGCAGTGATGGGAGAATTCTTGAAAGGGGCCATTGCAACCATAAACAAAGGTCGAGAATTCAAACCCACCCTCGAGAGCTACATAGAAACCTTAGACTCTTTGGCTCCTCTGGTGGAGCAGATGAAGAAGTACAACATGATGTTAGATAGGCCCATAGAGGAGATAGAGCGGTTGGAGCGTCACATGCGAACTGGAAAAGAGCTGGTTCAGAAGTGCTCGAAATTTGGTCGCTGGAGAATGTTGTCGTTCCCTTATTACCAGAGCAAGCTTCGGAGCAAAGACGTGGCTCTAGGGAAGCACTTATCGGTGAATGTGTCCGCGGAGAACAAGAGGGACTTGATGGAGGTGGTGATCAACGTGAGGAAGGTCTTGGAGATTCTGCTAAAGAAGGAGGATATAGAGCCATATCATGGGTACCAGCTCAGGGGTATATATGGGGCTCCTCAAGAACCTGAGTTTATGGAAATGGGTGTGCCTTTGAGCAAGCTGAAGATGGACTTGCTCAAGGATGGTGTCTCCGTTCTTGTCTTGACTGGTTTGGGAGGGTCGGGGAAAAGCACTCTGGCTAAAAAGATCTGTTGGGACCCTGAAGTCGAAGGTAGCTAACTCTCTTCCCTTTCTTCTTCTCGCACCCCATCATAATATTTTTGTTTGAATTGCAAGAAAAAGATTGAAAGAAGTCTTATATAATATTAGGTTTTAAACTGTGGTTGTGGTTATGTTTCCTTGCAATATTTGATGTTGCGAGAGATTGCAGGTGATGCGGTTACAACAGTAGCCATTTAGTGATCTCAAGACCTTAAAAACTTATTACCTAGTTCTCGATCACCACCTTCGATATGCTTCCAACCAATATTTTAACGACACGTGGACAATTTTATCATATTTATTTATGATTTTTCAAATTTTAAAATCTTTCAAACTTGTGTTGTTATGTATATTCTTGATGAGTTAGCCAAATTTTTCACTATTGAGAAAATATCTCCATTTTTAGTTTCAACTTTTTATCCTTTTGTTCCAATTTTGGAGAAATTGGAAGAAATGAAAATTTTGATTTGCTCCATCTTAACATTTATATCTAAACAATGGAATGGAAGTTCTATTTATTGTGGTTTATCTGACTCCATTCCATTTCTATTCATCAATTCAAACGTAGGTTAAAGTGTTTGATTTCTCGTGTTTTTTCTTGTAAAAGTTGTAGGGTGTTGAGTTTATAGAGATTTCAAGTGGATTGTTCTCGTCTTCCTTTCCTTTTATCATTTGAGTGGTTCAATGATTCATGGTCAGCTTTTTATCTTTGGAGATTAAAACACAAACTTAAAGTGTTTATCTTATTGGTTATTGAATGATAAATTATTGATCTAATTTGTGGAATAGTATCTCAGATGTTTTAGAAAGCTATTTTGTTTTGACCAGACAAGTTCGGGAAAAACATCTTCTTTGTCACCGTATCAAAAACGCCCAACTTGAAGACCATTGTAGAGACCCTGTTTGAACAATGTGGTTGTCGGGTGCCTAAGTTTCTAAGCGATGAAGATGCAGTAAACCGGTTGGGAGTTCTGCTGAGGGTTGTTGGAAAAAATCCAATACTGTTGGTCTTGGATGATGTTTGGCCTAACTCAGAAGCCCTCATTGAGAAGTTTAAAATCCAGATACCTGATTACAAGATTTTGGTGACTTCAAGGGTTGCATTTCCAAGATTTGGCACCTCATACCAGTTGGATAACCTTGATCATGACCATGCAGTATCCCTTTTCCGTCACTTTGCACAGCTGAATGACAAAAGCTCATACATACCTGATGAAAATCTTGTCCACAAGGTAGTGCTTCTACTTCTCCGAAACCAAAATTATTCACACATGTCATACACATGCACCAATTTATACAAGTTCATTTTTTGTTGTGTCTATCTCACTATATCATTATGACATATAAGAAATAACGTAAATGAGAGAGATAAACACACACAAAAAAAAAACAACAAAAGTTGAACAAACTTTTGTATGATTGTTTGCTCATGTAACATTCTCAATTAGAAGTTGTACAGCTTCTTTTTACAAGACCCAGTCCATAATATTCCATAGCAAAACTTTTTGCAGGAGAGAATTATTAATGACAAGCATAATTTTGAAAAAACAAATGAAGATAGATTTATTATCAACTACAACTGCTAAATGAGTCTTATAAATAGGAATGGAGGAAGTAGCAAGACACAAATTTATGTCTGTTTGTCATATTCATCCTTCTGTTTTAGGATATGAACAACCTAGTTATCTAGCCTTTTACTTTATTTACTGAATTTACTATGTTTCACTGAAATGCAGATCGTGAGAGGTTGCAAGGGTTCACCATTGGCCCTTAAGGTGACTGCTGGATCACTCTGTCAGCAGCCTTTTGAGGTGTGGCAAAATATGAAGGAGCGTTTACAAAGTCAATCCATTCTGGAGTATAATGATATTGATTTGCTTTTTCGTCTTCAACAAAGTTTAGATATATTGGAGAATAAGTTCTCCATCAACGAAAAGGTGTGTTTCATGGATCTGGGGCTATTTCCTGAAGACCAAAGGATCCCTGTTGCTGCCCTCATTGATATGTGGGCAGAACTGTATAACCTTAATGAAGATGGTAGCAATGCAATGTCCATTGTCCATGATTTAAGCACCAGGAATTTGATTAATTACATAGTTACAAGGTACATAAGAATAGTAGTAATATGTTCAAAATTTTATAATTTCAGCATAGTAGTCGATAAGCTTAGTACATGCATAAGACGCTTTGGCATAAATTTATTACTTGAAATTAAAGAAGAAGGAATGCATGGTATATATGGAACCTTTTCGGTTCTAATTATGAAGCAAGGAAATAAAATTGCTCGTCTTCTTGTGTTTTTTTGTTGTCCAGGAAAGTTGCAAAGGATACAGACATGTACTACAATAACCACTTTGTTATGGTGCATGATCTCCTGAGAGAGCTAGCATTACGTCAAAGCAGAGAGGAAGCATTTGAGCAAAGAGAAAGATTGATGATTGAGTTAAATGGAGATAATCGTCCTGAATGGTGGGTAGGATTGAATCAGCAAGGAATCATTGCCCGTACGTTCTCGTACATCCTGGGAATGTTTTATAGACAGAAACAACTTAAGGTTGCTGCCCGGATATTGTCTATTTCAACTGGTATGTTCCTCCCTCTCCAAACTATTGGAAATGCATATACATATATGATAAATGCTACATGCTACTCTCCAGTTTCATAATAATTGTCTTTTAGGCTATTTTGCACTCTGGTTTTGAGGGTGGAGAAAAGTTTTTTTTTTTTAATTTTGAGTATTAAAGAAGAAGTGGCAAAATAGGCTTAGTCCGATGGATCAGTCCAAAAGATCCGAAAAACAGTTCAGGTAAAAAAATTTATGATCTAAATAGAACCGGATCATTCCTTGTCCGATCTATTTAGTCCATGGTCTAAATAAGTTTAGGCCAGATTAGCATGTAGGATAGCATATAGGTTGATCCGTTTTATAAAATAATTATTATTTTTAAAATAAAACAGAAGTAATATTATTTTATTAAAAAATATATGTATAATAAATTAATTTGTTAATATATATTATATTATATTATATATATATATATATACATAATTTAGAAAGAATAATAAATCCTAAATATAAAATTTATTTGTTTTGGTCATCTTCTTCTCTTTTGCTGTTGTGACTTCTTTCCTCTTCTTATGTGCACACTCTTAGCTCTATGTAAGTCTCTTATGTATTTGTGACTTCTTACATTACTCTTTTCATGTGCACACCTCAAACAACTCTTATTGGAGAGTAAGTTTTTGTGACATTTTAAGCATTACAAGGTGCAAGCTCTCTTATTTGTACTCATAATTGGTTATCAAGTTGGTTGCATGGTTATAAGTTGGACTATACGTAAGTTAGTATTCAATATTATATAATTTTTATATTATGCAAACATTAATTAGTTTTACCTTTTATTATCAATCATAAATACAAAAGAAGAAAATATTTTATGATTTTATACAATAAATTTTTTTATGATAAATTTTATGTACAATGATATTTTATGATTTTATTTTGTCTAAATAGGATGTGAGTTAATTTTGATTTTTTTCAAATAAAATAAAAAAAATTATATAAATAAAAAAATATTTTTAATTAGGTAAGAAATGGTCAATTAACCCGTTGGTCTAATAAGTTAGACTAAAAAGTTTGATCCGTTTTAAAATATAAGTTAGGTTGGGCCAATTATTTTTCATTTGACTCATAGGGTCATGGTGGGTTGGACCGTCCATTTTGATTACTCAAATCGTGTTTAGTAAAATAAATGAAGGTTCAGGAAATTAAGTTTATGTTAAAAATCATTTTTTCTTTATTTAACAAAATTAATCAAATTTAGGAATATTTATTGAACTTAATTTCTATGCACTATTTATATTGACAAATAACTTTATAAAGCATACTTGGCATGACTGTTAAGGTTGTCATTTTAAAAATCACCAAACTTTTAGGATAGTGATTCGTGTTCAGACAAGAGTGTAAAACTCTGTTTACTCGTATTTCTTAGAAACTTGAAAATGACAATTTTAACCTCCCAATCCCTTTAAATTCTACCCGTTAAGTTCATTTGACCTATTATCCTTTTTCTCCATTAAATTGTTCATGCTACTGAATTTGAGATATCGATAGATAAGAATGAAGGTAGGAAAAAAGTAACTAATGCATTCTTAGTCGTATAAAGTCACAAACATTTTGGAAAAAATAAATAAATTCAAAACTGTTTGGGAATATATATATATATATATATATATATATATATATATATATATATATATATATATATATATGAACTAATAAGAAATACTCATGCGCTGTGTCATACTTAATCTTCCATTATTAATGTCAAACATGATGCTTTTGCAGATGAAACGTTTAATTCAGATTGGTGTGACATGCAACCTGACGAAGCTGAAGTTATGGTTTTAAATCTTCACTCTAGGCAGTACTCATTGCCAGAGTTCACAGAGAAGATGACTAAACTTAAAGTTCTGATAGTCACAAACTATGGCTTCGATCGTTCTGAATTAATCAAGTTTGAGCTACTTGGTTATTTAACTAACTTGAAAAGAATCAGATTGGAAAAGGTTTCAGTCCCTTCCCTGTGCATATTGAAGAGTCTGCAAAAATTGTCCCTTCATATGTGTAATATAAGGCAGGCTTTTGAAGGATGTTCTATCCAAATCTCAGATGCAATGCCAAATCTTGTGGAGATGAGCATTGATTATTGCAATGATCTGGTTAAATTGCCTGATGGGCTATGTAACATCACCCCCTTGAAGAAGCTTAGTATCACTAACTGTCACAAGCTTTCTGCACTGCCACAAGATATTGCAAAGCTGGAGAATTTGGAAGTTCTAAGGCTATGTTCTTGCTCTGATTTGGTAGAGATGCCAGATTCTGTTAAAGGGCTTAACAAGCTTAACTGTCTTGACATCTCAGACTGTGTGAGTCTTACCAAATTACCAGACGACATTGGTGAGTTGAAGAAGCTTGAGAAGCTTTACTTGAAGAGTTGCTCAAAACTGAGTGAATTGCCATACTCGGTCGTTAATTTTGGAAATTTAAAGCATACAATATACGTGATCTGTGACGAAGAAATGGCTTCCTTATTGGAAAATTTCCCTACCCCTCCTAATTTGAAGATAGAGATACCTACAGTGGAGAATAACTTAAATTGGCTTCCTGGAGTTCATTCCTAAGACTCGCTTTCTGAAATTGACGGGCCTGGTAGGAATCGTATTTGAATTTGAAACCATGCTACTGCAGTGAAAAAGTAGGAGTTTGGTTGGGTGATTCTGTAAATACACAACACTTTGAAACAACACTTCACGTGTAATTTTATTTTGAGTGGTGATATTTTGACAACCAGAAATCATACAACTCTTTAAACAACTCATTTTTATTAATATAATAATCTATAAAATGATTGAATAAAAATAAAAATTAAAACAAAATTATTATTATAATATTAAAAGAGAGTTGTTTATAGGAGTTGTATGGATTTAGGTTGTCAAAGCATCATTTTTCTTTTATTTTAGCATCGTCATTTATATATTTGTGATTACTAGCACAATATATTATTTTATTTGTTGGTTCCCGTATCCGGTGTCTTATTATATAATTAATTTTGGTAAAATTTGAGGAACTCAAGTCTTTATCAGAACAACTTTGTTTAAGATGCTTTTGAACTCTAAATACTAAGTATGTGAATACTTAAAAGTTTTATCTTTTATATAAATTAGTGAAAACTGGGTGCGTTTCCAGACCTTTTGTAGTAATAAAAAAATATTTAATATAATCAAAAGATATTATTATATCATCAATTGAAAACAGATTATCACAGTTCACAGTTAAACCTTACATAAACTTAATCATGAAAATAGACTAGGGAAAGTAGTTTATTTAAATTTATGAACATATTCACCATATTTTAACACGTTTCACTATCAAATTTATGAACAAGCTTTATATATGATAAAAATTTATTGAATAGATACTTAATTAAATTGGTTATCCAATTGTAGTCGAAATTATTCCACACCAGAAGCATGAGGTAGAATAACGACATTTAATCATGCACATTAAAAATACCGTTCTGAATAAGGCAATTTAAGGAATAGAAGGATCGAAATATATACTGCACATCCCACGAGACGAATACATTAATAGTGGGGTTTGAGACATTCTAGTAAACTATTGTACAATCGTGGGAGCTTTGTTTGTCACCCTTTCCAGTTGCATTGCACTGCAATATTGCAGCATGGAGAAGGATAAGAGGCACACCAATGCTCCATCACAAATAAGCAATAAACTGAAATGGTGAACTGGAATGAGAAGGCATAGATCACAGGATAAACACAAGTAACTCCCGGGATGTGTACTTAATGTGTATGCAAACAAGAAGCCTGACACCAATATAACCGACAGGAGACAATAAAACGGCTAATGAATACATGCGATACAAACCAAGTACAGGAAACGAGGGAAGGAAGGTAATTATGATTTCTCAGCCACCAACCCTTATAGAGATTAAGAAACATGTTCCTCTCCTCGGCAGTACCAAGAAGCATACAACATATAAATGACCATGATGGACTTCATGTATCATTAATCTACAGGAAATATGGTCTCCACACATTTCTATTCCCTTGATGCTGAACAGGCCATAAAGTTGAATATTGATATGCTGTCCTTTCATTATGCTGTCTCTAAAATGCAGACGATGATTAAATTACATGGCATACACTATTTCCCCACTGCTTTCTACATCTTGCTCGAAGTCAGAGTCAGATTCATCCATGTCATCTATTATGTTATCAGCCATAAACTGGTCTAAAGAATAGGTCCCTTCTGGTGGTAAGGTAGCTTCTAAAATTATCTGCATGATTGTATCAATGCTCTGGATGGGTTGATCTGACTCTACAAATTGCTTACCCATGATCTTTTCATCCATCAAGTAAGGAGGGAGATTCTTCAGAAACCATTCATTTTTCAATATTTCAGGAATAGTGATTCTCTGTAAAAATTAATGTACAAAAACATAAGGTTCAAATAAATCAATAAAGAAGCAAGAGTGGAAGTTAATCCCTACCTTACAAAAAAAAGGTTTGATTCATAATATGCAAATCAACAATGTTCCCAGCTGTCTATGATCACAATTTATTATTATATAGTATTGAATGTGACTGTGCCTACAACCTTCTTATCAAAGCTAGATTTACAATCTAAGCTGCGTAGGACCTACAATATTAAGATATGTCAAAACAGTGGGCATTCCTATATGATGCGAGATATAAAACCTTAGTGGCTGAGCACCCTAGAAAATGTATTATTATTATTATTATAATTATGTGTGTGCGCGCGGGTGTTAAAACAGATGCCATTCTCTTTCAAAAATCCAGCTCATATAGTGCTTCAGCTGGAAAAAAGTAAAAGAAAAAGTTCTAACATTTTCAAGAGGGAAGATGGTTGTGGTAGTGTATATAAAAATGAATCCATAACAAGGAATTATAGTGTACCTTAAATCGTATTTGCAGAAGTAGGTGATTTATTAGAAAATAGAAATTACCTCTGCAGGATCAAAAACAAATATCCTTGAGATAAGGTGGCTACACTCAGGAGATATTTGTATATGATCTGGAATGGAATACTGGACACCGAGAACCCTCTGCAAAGAACCAACAAAAAAATACTGTTCTCACTCTCACACAACTAGAGGCTTGTAAAGGAAACACGCAAATATCTTAAATATCAGATCAACCTGAATTGTCCTCCGGAAATCCCTTGGATCTTCAGGATCTTCAAAAGGATATGAACCCACTAGCATCACATATAAGGTTACTCCACATGACCAGACATCCGCAATCTGATATTTAGTGCATGACAACATAAAAAAATCCGTTAAAATACTTACATACATGCTAGTAAAGTTAAACATTGAAATGTTTGATCACAGTGCATTCCAATTTCGTCACATGGGTGCGACTCAAGATACATGCTTATGTGTAGGTGCTTAATTAGCAATAATGCACATTAAAAGTAAGACTATGCATACAACAATAGAGATGACAAAACGGGTCAGGTCCGGCGGGACGGGTTAGTACTTTCAACCCGTCAGTCCGTTTTGGCCCGTCTCGCCAACCCGTCGAGCCAACCAGCCCACTTTATTAATAGTTTTTTTTTTATCGTGATACAATACAAAAAGTTAGAAGACAATATAAAATATAAAGATTTATGAAAAGAGAATTCTAAAAGTCTAGTGTCTCAAAGAGAATTCATAAAGTCTCAATATCTCACTACTAATTCAAAAAAATTTACTGTTACATACATATATTTATTATTATATAAATTTTATCTTAATTTAATTGCTCTAAAATATAATTTATTAAAATAATATATCAATTTATATTATTAACTTAAAAATATATATATATATATATATATATATTGAATTGTTGACAAGATAATTTTATTATTAAAGTTATTGAAAGATTTGATTTAAAAATAATAAAATAAGAAATATGATGGGTCAGCCAGCCCTTTGGCAAGGGGCGGATCAAGACACGTAGCCGCCGACCCTTTGGCAAGGGGCGGATCAAGACACTGTAGCCCGCCATGACTATAACGAGCTGGCCCGTTTTGCCATCCCTATACAACAATAACAACCAAGCCATTTCCCATTGGGTGGACTTAACACCATAATGTTGCATTGTGTATCATGTCTATAGAAAAACCATTAACTTATTCATGAATCAAATGAAAACATGACTCCAAAAGGTAATTTTAGTAAAATGGTCATCGAAGAGGTTTGAATCATATTATGTTTCTAAAGCCAAAAAATGTGAGAGTTGCCCAAAAACCCTAAACAGTTTCTTAGGGGTAAAAATGGGTTTTTGAAGCCTATATAATGATGGTACTCCTATGGCACGCAAAAGTCTACTATTTTCCCACAATTGTGTTGAAAACTGGTATGCTATTTGAATGCTACAGTGGCCCAAGGCCACAATTTATAACACTATTCACTACTATGATTCATTCCTGATCTCAATTACTGAATGAGTGCCAGATTACGAGTATAAATAAAGATTTAAAAAATATCAAAATGAGAGTAAGAGTGCAGAGAGAAAGTTAGGTGGTAATATTCTCAACTAGTTCTTCATTTAATTACATCTATAAGTTTATTTTTATTAATCTATTAACAAAGAAACCTTAATAAGCTACGGACCTTTTCAAATTTTTAGGACAGAAAGATGCAGGAGGACTGACATTAAGCTCCTGCTCTCTTGTATTTAATAAAAGCAGAGATTTGAATAACTACTATAAAGTTAAGAACTTCAACTAGTGCCAAGAAGACATGAACAATGCGAAGATGACAACCAGAAAAGAAGCAAACTTTGTTTAGACACCAAACAAAAATTACCACTGGAGTTAGTGATGACAGATAGATTATTAAAAAAATGCTTTAGCTCCTTATTCCAGGATAAGTCAACCTCACTAGCCCACAAATTATGCTACCAAATAATGAGATTAATACAGAAAAAGAGCAAGACTAAGAAACTCAAAATAGCTCTACCTTGCCATCATACTCTTGCTTCAGCAATACTTCTGGAGCAATATATGCAGGGGTTCCCACAGTTGAGTTAGGTTGTGAATGAAGCATCGAAGACTGCCAAAAACTAAACCTATTAGATATGTAAAATATAGAAATTTATCTAAACACATTATTTAATATAAAATAGAATACAATGATGATCTACACTTGAGAAGTTCCAAATTAGATCCAAAAATGAATATGTAGGTGCTTACAAGACAGAAAGAAATCCAAATTGATGAATAAAAATGATGACCTTAAAGGGTCATTGCATGTAAACGGAAGCTCTATTTTAATTGCAGAGTACAAATACAAGTGGAATTATAATGTCACCAACAAAAGGTGTACGCTGCGAGCTAAATGTTCAGATGCCTCAAGAAACCAGGAAACGTTTCATAGTTTTTAGTTGTTCCCTATATGTGAAACATTGAAATACAAATACAAGAAAAATTCTTCTTATAAGGGATACTCGGTCTTGTGAGAACACATAGCATCTGCCCCAAAATCAGTAGCAAGGTTCCATCATATTAGATTAGATGCATAGCTCAACTCTGGACGAAGACAAATCACAGTACACTGTGCTTCGGCTAATCATCCTACCTATGAGGAGAATAACTCAAAGTTCACAATATACTCCTCAAACTTTCTCGTTTGATGAAGATTTAAAAGCTCTTCAAAGGCATCATTTAGAGGTAAACTTACTGAACCAGAGCTTACACATCCCAGTAAAATATATAAGCATGGAACTCACACCATGAAAAGCTCGTGTGACAAAGAAACACTTACCTTGGAATATCCAAAATCACATATCTTCAAATGGACTGCTGGGCTTCCATCCAACAAAGTGTTTTCCAACTTCAAGTCCCGGTGACACACTTCCTTCAAGAGGAGACCACATTATGATGCATAAGACTCATACATCAGACATGAAGAGTGCTTACAAAACACTCTCTACTATTTGTTGATAACGTACCTTCCTCGCTATGCAAAGGTATGGACGATAATTATATGCAGCCTTACCCTAGTGTGTGCAAAGAGGCTTATTCCATATTTGAACCCATGACCAATCAGTCACCAAGGCAGAACTTTTATTGTCATACCATCATAGCTCACCCTCTTTTCTTAACTATTGGTTAAAATTATTGAAAAATACAAAATCATGGAAGATGTTCATTAAACAAGTGTGAGACCCACAATTTTTTGTAATTTCAAGTAAATTTTAACCAATAGAAAAGAATGTGCTCAAAAGAGTGTGTGGCATACATTTCTTCGGCAGACAATACTCAAAAGATTGATGTGCCTACATTACATTCCATGTAGGTTACTACAATTTATATCCTAGGGTGAGAAACATATCAGTTACCATTGCATGACAATAGCTGACCCCAGATATGAGTTGTTGAAAGAAGAAACGAGCCTGTGGCACAACAATAGGTTAGTAGTTACATACGGACTAGATAACTAGCACAACTTTGTTCTGACTGAAAAGGTATAGAAAAAGTGAAGAAATTTGTGTAAGAACCTCATCCTCAGTAAAACGCCCTGCATTGCTAATTCGATTAAATAGTTCTCCTCCAGATGCATATTCCATTACAATGGCCAGATGGGTAGGTGTTAAAATGACCTGAGTGAAATTTTACAGAACATTGTCCGCAAATATGATTATTCCACCGCGGAACACAACACTATAAAAATGTAAATATTATTATACCAACCTCCTTAAACCTGATAATGTTAGGATGTCTTAGAGACCTGTGATTAATGATTTCTCTTTTAACATTTTCATCAATCTGCGACACACAATGAATGATAGGAAAAAGGTTAGTCTAGTACTTCATCAACAAGAATCGGAACGAAAGTGGCAACAAAAATATCACATTATTGGTGAGCACCAAAAATAAATTCATTTTTTCACTATTTCACATGATCTGGGTTGACCACCTGAATCAATCCAACATTTGACTACTGACTACTCACCTCATGTATAAATCCTTCCTGGCATTGAAGATTCCCACTTTCCCTTGGGCTGAAATTTATCATTTATTTAGAAAATGGGTAATAACGACAGAACTACAGACCACATGATTACAGAAGCTTCGACACCAAATTATGAACCAACTATTCCAAAAGCTCAAACTATTAGGTGAAAGCACATGAATGGTTTTATATCTAACATCATCTCAACAGCTTAAGTTCACACGTGGATGATTTTATATTTTATATCTAACACTCCATAAACTCCACTCTTACTAGTGCACTATCAGAACAACCAAAAACAAGCCAGACAAACGAATGCACCAGAACCCTACTTATCTACTTGAACGTGGCATCATTCCATCATAAAAAAAAATGAGTATCAAGTCACCTTATTCTTGATAACTGAATGACAACTGAATCACCGCTACTATAGTAAACCAATCAAAAAGTGCATGATTAATTGATCAGCTTTTAAACTGCTGAGCAATCACAAATTTCCCATACTCAGCCATACATGTCACCAAAATTAACTAAACAACTCGACAACAATTAACCGCTAAAAAAAAGAAACAAGAAAAAAATTTGACAAGCCCAATTAAAAACACGTCAGCATCTATATTCAACCGAACTCCTAAAAAAATTATACATGACAAGTTCACACCAACCTTTTTCCCGCGTTCTATATACTTGACAGCAACAAGCTCTTGCGTTTGCTTATCCCTCATAAGTCTAGCCACGCCGAAATTTCCAGATCCAATATCGCGAACGAAATCGTAGCGGTCACTATCATGCATGATAGGCATGTCCAAACCTATTCCTGTGGCCGGCCGATCCATCGATGCCAGTAGACCACGGTGGGATGCGGAGAAAGATTCTGCGAGCGGACAGTAATGGAGTGAGAAAGTGGAAGTGGAAAGGTGGGACAATGAGGTCGTCGTTTAGTGGATTGCCTCTTAAACAGCGTTTACCAATAATTTCTTTACAGTGGCTTTCGTCTCTTTGTTTATTTAATTTTATCTATCCATTCATAAGATTGGGCTGGTTCTTCATCCACCCATACCCCCCCCCCGCTACTTTTATTTGTCTAAAATAATAATAATATTGTTTATAATGTAAATAGATTTTGAAAAAAAAAATAATGATTTTTCAAAAAAAAAAAAAAATTCCAGAAAAGTTATTTCAAAACTTCCAAAAAGTTTTCGGTAATTCAAAAATTTCCATAATTTTCAGAAAATGATAGAACGCTTCTGAAATTTGAAATAATAATAATATTATTTATAATGGAAATAGATTTTGGAAAAAAAATTTATTGATTTATTAAAAAAAATGAAATATTCCAGAAAATTTATTTCAAAACTTCCAAAAAGTTTTCAGTTTAATTCAAAAAATTTCCATAATTTCCAGAAAATGATAGAACGCTTCTGAAATTTGAAAAAACAATTTTCTTCAAGATAAAAAAAATATATTATTAATAAATAATAAATAAATATACAAATTTGAAAAATAAGAAATTAAAACATATAAATAGATATAATTAATAATGATCAAGTTAGTGAATGTTATAAAATTTTGGGGTTAACAAAAATTTATCACTGTTTATTTTGAAGTCAAATTTTTAGAATATTTTAAAAAGTAAATTCTAAAATATTTTCAAAAAAGTTTTTAAAAGTTTTTTTTATCAAAAATTTCTAAAGTAGTAAATTTTCATTTGTTATTTTTCATCCAATTTACATTTTTACCTTTCTTTCACACGGATTCATCTTTATTTACACTAAGTTTGTCGTTTAAAATTAATTACTTACAGTAATCTATTTTTTTATATTGTCAGATGTTTTTATTCTTTTAATCAAATAAATGGACTGTATCATTTTAATAAAATAAATATATCACATGATATTATTTGTTGCGCCTAGGAAATAATTATATTATGTTCAACAAAAATTTAGATTCAAGATTGCTGAGTGCAATACGTAGCTAAAATATTAGTTAGATATGTATTTTTATTATATAATTATTGAGTTAATTTATGACTAATTATATATAGTTGTGGATATTAATTAATAATAATAGATTTTATACAACTTCAACCCAATGCTTATGTCTAAATCAAAATTTTAATGTGTATAAAATTTAAAAAACCTATGTTTAAGTTATTTAAAAACATGTGTTTAAAACTTGAATTTCAACTTATTAATTTTGAGATGGTGAGTAATTAAATTTAAAATGGTAAACTTTGTATAAAGATAGATAACACAAAGTCAAGACCATACAATATATGAAAGAATAGTAAGAAATATAAAATGAAATGTTGATATCCTTTCTAATAATTTATTCGTAATATAGAACTTAATTGTAATTTTGAAAGTACTTTTAATTGTAAAAATAGTTTAAGTTCAAACACTGCATTATATTTGCGAGGATGTAATTTACAGGAATATTAAAAATAATTCTTAACACATGCTTGGTTAACTTGTTATATTTTTGAGAATTTTTAAAAATTTTAAATCAATTAAAATAAAGGAAAATAATAATTGAAGTGATAAATAGCGGTTAGTTCTCTTATTCACGAATAAATATAACTTTCTCACATCCTAGTCGTGGTAATAAACTGTGTACAGTTAAATAAACATAGCTTTATTTAAAATAAAATATGCCCCAAACATTATTTTGTTTATCATTTTAATAAATATAGAATAAACATCTTAATTTCATAGTTTTAGAATGCAACATGTGAAATTAATTCCTCTAAAGGATGAGTGTAAATTAAATTCATATGAAAATTAATAAAATTACTTGTAAATGTTGATCGTTTGTGACAAAAAAAAAATAGTAACAGAAAATAGTTGGAGAAATTTAATGCTAACAGATTATTGGTTCTATATTAGAAATAGAATCATGCACCTTTTTAAATACTACATTTAGTTCATGGAAAAATATAGAAGAGATTAATAAAAGTCTTGTCTTGAATACTTATCTTCTAGAGAAAGTGTTTTCCTTGTTGTTGTTATGCGAATGACACAAACTTGCAAAATGAAAAAGGAACGTGATTAGAGAAGCAGAAAATTCATATACGTGTTGCTGAGTTGAAGGAAAGTAGAGGAAATATAGCTTCGTTGGTTGATCGATGGAGAGAAAGGAGAAGTGAAGCAGAGAGGAGAAGAGGGTTCGAGAAGATAAGAAAGAAGAGAGAGAGAATGGTGAAAATGAGTAAAGTGGCGGGTGGTAGGTGAAGTTGAGTAAAGAAAAAGCAGAAGATATTTCTTGAGTGCTTCTGCACGTGAGAAAGGAGGATTAGGCTGGAGTAACAGTGTTAGGCCCAACAGAGTGGTATCTAGATCAATGTTCAAGAAGAAGGATCTTGGGAATGTAGCTACGTGTTATACTCATGGTTGGTGGAAATCTAATACCGGGAAATCTATCTATATTTGATAGAAAAGGATATGATGATTGGTGCGTGAAGATGGAGGCGATTCTTACCTTTCAAGGAATTGATGAGATTGTAAAGGTGGATTTTAAAGAACCACCTAAGAACACAGATGAAAGGACCAAGAAAACGTACAAGAGGATGAAGAAATTGGATTGCAAAGCCCGAGTGTTGTTGCATTAGTGTGTAGCAGCAAACATTTTTCAGAAAATCTCGAAGGTAGAAACAACAAAGGAGGCTTGGGAGATCTTGCAGAATGGGTATGGAAATTTTGGGAACAAGAAAAAGGTGAAGTTGTAATTCTTAAGGAGACAATATGAACTTATTGCCATGAATGAGAAGAAGACAGTGGCTAAATATTTTGAGAGATTACAGGTGATTACTAATGTCATGAAGGCATGTGATGAGAGCATATAAGACAACAAGATCGTTGAGAAGATATTGAGGCTTTAACCCTGCGGTTTTACCACATTGTGGTGGCCATAAAGGAGTCAAAAGATCTTGATGAGATGACAGTGAAAAAACTGCAAAATTCACTCGAAGCACGTGAACAAAGAGTGAATGAAAGGAAGAATGGTGAGAAGGTAGTAGAGCAAGCGTTACAGACCAAGGTAAGTCATGGAGGAAGAGGCAGAAGTGGCTGGAGAGGAAGAGGTAGAGGAAGATCTGGGGGTAGAAATGGTGGCAGAAACAGTGATGCAGTGACTCAAGACAATTACGTTAAAACTGGATCTGGAGGCAGAGGTGAGAATCAGAATAGAGGAAGAGGAAAAGGTGGCATGAAGTCTTATGACAAGAGAATGATACAATGTTATAACTGCAACAAGTATGGGCATTATTCCTATGAATGTTGGCAGGAAGACACTTCAAAGAATGAGCAGAAAAAAGAAGCAAACATGGCACAAGAGGAAGGTAGTGAATTTGATTCTGACAAAGTGTTGTTAATGGCCACAACAGATAGCGAGGAGGACAATATGGTTTGGTATTTGGACACAGGATGTTCCAATCACATGACTAGAAACAAAAACTAGTTGATTAATCTCAACCCATGTGTGAGGAACAACGTAAAATTTGCAGATGACAGTTCCATTGTGGCAAAGGGAATTGGAAAGGTGATGATTACGAGGAAGGATGGTAAAGTGACCTATATGAATGATGTTCTATATGTTCCAGGCATGAAGAATAACCTACTCAGCCTGGGACAGCTACTGGAGAAAAGCTTTACCATGAACATGCAACAAAAGTTTATTGAGATCTTTGATTCACAACAGAGGTTAATGATCAAGGCTCCATTATCCAAGAACGAAACATTCAAGGTGAAGCTAAATACCACTAAAATTCAGTGTCTATCTACTACTAGTGTGGAGGAAGAGAGTTGGCTATGATACTACAGATATGGTCACTTGAATTTCAAGAGCCTAAATCAACTCTGTAGTAGAAAGGTGGTGAGTGGATTGTCAAAGATCAAGCTACTAGCCAAGGTCTGTGAAGGTTGTGTGATTGGAAAACAACCTAGAAAGGCTTTTAAGACCACTGCACCGAAAAAGGTCAAGAAGATATTGGAGGTTGTGCATTTGGATGTGTGTGGTCCTTTAGACACACTTACACTAGGAGAAAATAGATATTTCCTCACCTTTGTGGATGAGTTTTCAAGGAAAATCTGGATCTATCTGCTGAAAGAAAAGGGAGATGTGTTTTCTGCATGTGTGAAATTTTGTACAATAGTTGAGAGGCAATCCGAGAAGAAGGTGAAAACATATGAATGTGCAAAGTATAGGTCCAAGGAGTTTGACAGTTTTGTGAAAAGAAAGGGATAGTGCATGAGGTAACTGCACCATATACACCCCAACACAATAGGTTGGCTGAGAGGAGAAATAGGACACTGGTTGATATGACAAGATGTATGTTGAAAGGAAAGAATTTGTCACATTGTTATTGGGGAGAGGCAGTTACTACTGCTGCCTACATCCTCAACAGGTGCCCTATGAAGCGGATGGAGACAGTAACACTAGAGGAGGTATGGTCTGGTGTTAAGTCATTCGTGCAACACTTAAAGGTGTTCAGATCTATCTGCCACAGACACATCCCAGATGAAAGAAGGAAGAAGTTGGATGATAAAAGTGAGCCTTTAATCTTGATAGGATATCACCCAACTGGTGTTAAGCCATCCATGCAACACTTAAAGGTGTTCGGATCTATCTGCCATAGACGCATCCTAGATGAAAGAAGGAAGAAGTTAGATGATAAAAACAAGCATTTAATCCTGATATGGTATCACCCAATAGGAGCCTACAAGTTGTATGATCCAGAAAAGAAGCAAGTAGTAATCAACAGAGACGTTATGGTGGATGAGTCAGCCTCGTGGAGTTAGAAGGAAGATAGTGACCCTATGACAAATCTTTCATGTATTCTAGAAGAGAAAACTGAAGCCTCAACTGCTGTTTTAGAGAGCAACAGAACTCAGAGGAGATTTCCCTCCATCAGACTTGCTAGTCATGAGGTGTCTGATGACAATATGATCACAACCATGGGTGATTTGCCACACCAGGCACTAATGGAAGATACAAAGCCTATTACATGGAGAGAGGCTCTGAAGGGCAGAGAATGGAAGGATGTTATGGTGGAGGAGTTGGAGGCAATTGAGAAAAATAGAATTTGGGAGTTGGTTGACTTGCCACAAGATAAAATGCCTATAGAGATGAAATGGGTCTTCAAACTAAAGTTAAAACCAGATGGGTTTGTGGCCAAATACAAATCCAGGTTGGTGGCTAAGGACTTTCTACAACAATGAGGGATTGATTATACAGAGGTTTTTGCCCCTGTAACTAGGATGGAAACTGTGAGGTTGGTTACAGAAGTAGCAAGTTCCAAAGGCTGGAAGATGATTCAGATGGATGTGAAGTCATTCTTTCTTAATAACCCACTAGAATAGGAAGTGTAAATTGTACGACCACTTGGTTTTGAGAAGGAATGGAGAAAGCATCTAGTATATAGGCTGAGAAAGGCTCTGAATGGGCTCAAGCAAGCCCCTAGAGCCTGGAACAAATTAATTGATGCAATATTGACTAAATTAGGGTTCATGAAGTGCACAATTGAGTTTGAAGTGTATGTGAAGAGCATAAGTCATGCAAACATACTCACTGTACGCTTGTATGTCGATGATCTGATTATTACAGGAAATGTGGAGGCAAAAATTGAGAAGTTTAAAGGTAAAATGAAGACTGAGTTCGAGATGACTGATCTAGGAACACTAAACTATTTCCTTGAGCTTGAGTTTGTGCACATAGACAGATGGGTGTTTATACATCAAAAGAGGTATGCAGAGGAGATTCTGAAAAGATTCATAATGGATGAATGTAATGAAGCAACAGTTCCAGTATTACCTGGGCTGAAACTGACAGAAGAAAAGGAGGTTGAGGTTGTGGATGGAACTCTGTATAAGCATATTGTTGGCTCATTAAGGTTCCGTTGTAATAGTAGGCCAGATTTGAGTTTCGGAGTTGGTTTGATAAGTAGGTTTATGCATGACCCGAGAACCCCCCACATGGTTACTGCCAAACACATATTGAGGTATCTAAAGGGTACTACAGATTGAGAAATATTTTTTTCCAAAGGAGGATGCGCAGAGTGAAGCAGTACTAGAGACATTCTCTGACTCAGACTGGTGTGTAGACAAGGTTGAAAGGAGAAACACCTATGGGTACTTGTTCAGATACTTAGATGCACCAATTTCTTGGTGCTCTAAGAAATAGAAGGTGGTGGCTCTGTCTTCGCGTGAGACAGAGTACATAGTTGCTTCAGAAGCAGCTTGTCAGAGTTCGTGGCTAGAAGGAGTTATAAAGGAGCTGAAGTTGGATTAGAGGAAACCAGTTCAGCTCAACATTAACAACAAATCAACAATTAATCTGTCTAAGAACCCTACATTACATGGAAGGAGCAAATACATTGATACGAAGTTTCACTTCCTTTGTGATCAAGTGAGCAAGAAGAAGCTGACACTAGCCTACTGCAACACAAAGGAGCAAACAACAGACATCTTTACTAAACTGTTGAAGCAAGAGAGGTTTGACAAGCTTAAGGAGAAGCTAGGGATGACTAGATTAGGGTTTTTGGCTTAAGGGGGGTGTTGACCATTTGTAACTAAAAAAAAAAATAGTAACAAAAAATAGTTAGAGAGAATTAATGCTAACAGATTTCTGGTTTTATACTAAAAATAGAATCATTCACCTTTTTAAATACTATATTCAGTTCAAGTAAAAATATAGAAGTGATTAATAAAAGTCTTATTTTGAATACTCATCTTCTAGAGAAAGTGTTTTTCCTTGTTGTTATGTAAATGACACGAACCTGCAAAATGAAACAGAGAACGTGATTAGAGAAGCAAAAAATTCATATATGTGTCGCTAAATTGAAGGGAAGTAGAGGAAATGTATCTTAGTTGGTTGATCGTTAGAGAGAAAGGAGAAGTGAAGCAGAGAGGAAAAGAGAGTTTGAGAAGATAAGAAAGAAGAAAGAGAGAGCAAATGGTAAAAATGACTAAAGTGACTGGTGTTAAGAGAAATTAAGTAAAGAAAAAACAAAAAATATTTCTTAAGTGTTTCTTTCCATGAGAAAGTATGATTGAATTTGAGTAAGAAAGTTGAGCCCAACTGTAACATCTTGTACAAATTTTATCTTTTTATTTTAACCTTAAAGAAAGATAAAAGCTTAACCCAAATAAATAAATTTAGACATATACAAAAATATAAAATCTTGAAACAAATGTTTCACCATTTTATACCTCATGCTTTTTTTTTCAACTACGGCCACACAGCACAACTTATGTTATCCATGCTACGTTTCATTTATCCTCGCTAGTTTTGCACCTCCTCACCTCTTTTATTTATTTATTTTTTAAATAAACTTTTTTTTATTTCTATGGATTCAATTCCCTGCAGCAAGATGCAATGCAAAAACATATATGACGAAAAGGATTTCTTTATATGTTTTGCTTCTTAATTTTTTAAAATATAAAATGTAAATTTATTACAATAAAACATTTTTAAGTAGTTTATATTTCATTTTATTCTAATAAAAAAATGAATAAATTATAAAAAAAAACTCTTTTTTTATATTCTCTTTTTTCATTTACTTTTGTGTTTGTTTATTTTTATTGTTTAATGAAACAACTTTAAAAAGTTAAGCAATTTTACCATGATATTACTTACAAAATTACACATGGATCCAAATAATTAGCTTGAAAGAATATTAGAGTTAAGAATATGAATTAAAAATTAAGATGTTAATAATTAAAGGAATATTAAAGTTAAAGAATATGAATTAAAAATTAAGATGTTAACAATTAAAGGAAATTGAAAAGATTAGAAGACTAAAAGCAAAGTATTGAATGAGGAAAATTAAAGGTTTATGAGAAGATTGAAGGAAAAAGTTAGAGTAGAAAAATAAAATTAAAGATATTGATAGAAGAGAAAAAAGAAAAACCAAGAAACAAGGAAATAATAGAAGAGAACTTTAAGATTGACATGAAGATAGAACAGCAGTAAAAGATTAAGGAATGAAAGAAGATTGTTATTAAAGGGGAGTTACAAAATCGAACAAAATATAGAACTATTATAACTTTATAAGTTTGACAGAAATGGTGATAACACCGATACATAAGGGGAACCACTAAAAAAAATAAAGGTAAAGACGGTTAATTAAGAAATAAACTGTTTTAACTTTTCTTTTTATCTAGTTACACAAAATAATAAATATAAATTATATTAAAATATGATAAAATAGGTGTGAATAGGATTGATGATAAATTATATTAAAATACTTATATTTTAAAAAACGCTGAAAATATGAAAACAAATATTTCAATAGAATTTTTTACCATTTAAATAATTATTTTTATTAATTTTCTATATCAAATTCTATTTTATCTATTGTAAAATTATATTTCTTGTAATTTAGGATCCAATGTTTACTTTTTTTTCATAATTTACATTTCTCGTAATCCACACTTCTTGTATTTTACATTTATGCATTTTATTTTTTTATCTATTGTTTTTAATATTTTAAATAGGTTTTTATTAAGTGTTTAAGTAATTAAAATTAAAATTTATAATTATGATAATTTTATAAATATTTTTGTTAAATTAATATTGAAAAAATCATTATAAGAGTAAACTTCAGATTAATTATTGGGTAAAATATTGATTAATGCTCTTTTTATTTTTCGAAGTTTAAATTTTTAAATTAAAAAGTATTACACTTTTTAAATGGAAAAGTATTACTTATTAATAATAAAAAATCTACGAGTAACACAAATAGTTTGTATCGAATATTTTTTATTATAAACACATGTCATATAAGATTAAAAAAGTTATTTGAAACAAATAGTATTTTATTTAAGTATCTCATTTGAGTATAATTTATATTGAAGATATTATTAATAGATAACTTTACACATAAATTGTTTAGTATAAAAAAATAGATAATTGTGTTTTCGCTTTAATAATTAAACGTTATAAACGTAGAAATAAGAATCCAATTATTCCAATAATATATATATATATATATATATATATATATATATATATATTTAATTTAATGATATAGATAGTTTTTCATGGAATAGATAATTTGTTTTCTTTAATTAGGATAATTTAAAATAGAGTATTTGTCGTACGACTTTATTTGATTTTATATTAAAAATTAAATAAATCAAACATATACATAAATTAAATTAATATTTTAAGATTTGATTTAAGTAATTTTAGTTATTTTTATAATATAATTATTAAAAATATAATAATAAAACAATTATTTCATAAAAAAATCTACTAAAAATATCATTGATAATTTCTGTAATATTTATACTTTAATTTTAATTTTAAAGATAATAATAAATATTTTAAATTAAAAAATAATTATGATATATATATCTATTTTATAATTTAATTTTTATAGTATATATTATAATTTTTTTATTTAATTTAGATTAATTCCTTATTATCAAATAAAAAACAAATTAAATTGATATTTACATTTTTAAAATAAAAACAACTCTTGATTTATTTTTAGTTATTTATTAATTTTTATATTATTTTTGAATTAATTTGGTTTTAAATTCTCTGATTTAGATTTATAAAATCATTTTAAATTTAAATTCAATTTCTTCTTATCAAAATAATTAATTTAATTAAATAATAATATCAATCCATCACAATTATATATATATATATATATATATATATATATATATATATTAAAACAACTTCTAATTTATTAGATCTATTCTGTAAATTTATTATTTAGTTTTAATATTTTTAATAAAATATATAATTTTACTATTAAATTATAAAAAAATAAATTATTGAAATAGAAATAATTCTCTTACATTTATTTCAAGAATATGTAAATTTATTTATTTTCCTCTCTCTTTCTTTAGGTATATTTCAATAATTATAAAAAAAAATCAAAATGTCAATGACTTATATATTATTTATATTTCTCGAGAAAAAAATTATAATTTATAATCAAGAGTATTTTTCATTAATATATATATATATATATATATATATATATGACAAATATTATTTTTTAAAAATATATTGTCAAATCAATATCATAAATAATATATTTTAAAAAAATGTAAATATAATATTTCTAAATTTATTTACTGAATTATACTGGTTTGCGGTTTATATGCAAATTTTAATAAAAGAAAATAAATTTATTGAACATAATACACTTATTTTCCTTCTTTTCTGAATTTTTTTCTTTTTTTATCCTTCTCTCACTTTATCTAATTCTTTAATTAAAAATATTATATTAAATTTTGATAACGTAAGTATTTTATTATTATTAAAAAATAAAAATATTTAAATAATTTTGAAATATCATAATTTAATATATTATATAAAAGAGAAATAATATATAATAAATTTTAGATGTTATAAATATTATTATTATATTATAATTATTAAGAAAAATTAAATATTTATTTTAAAACATTTTTTAATCAATATTTTTTAAAATACCTAATTATCATAACTTAATTTTAAATAGATAAGAATATAAAATAAAAATATTTAAATTATAAATATTTGATGTTATTTAATTACACGAGTAATTATTTATCATGATAAAATTATTTATTATTAAAAAAAATATAATTATTTATTATCATAGTTTAAATATTTAGTTAACATTTTTGTAGTTTTAATATTTTTTTAAAATATTTATTTTAATATATTTTTATTAAATTTTAATATGATGGTTTAATTAGGAGAATAAATGAAAAAAAGAGAGAGAAAAACGTAAAACAGAAAAGGAAAAAAATGAAAAGTGAACAAATAGAAAGAAAAAAACAAAACTATGAAAAGAGAGAAGAAAAGTTACATGTGAAGACTCAATTATTTATTCTAATAAATAAATTCATATAAATTTTATTTAAGTAATTTTTTTAAATATATTATTTTTAGAATTTATGTGATTTTTTAATTCTAATAATAAAATATAAAAAAACCCAGTAATAATAATAAATGTTATATTAAATATATATTTTATCTTTATATTTTTGGTGATGCTTAGTATTAATTTTCTATTCTAAAAATTGATTAATTATTTTATAATTTTTTTAAATAATGTAAATTTAATTTAGAATATTTTGAGAGTAAATAATCATAATTAAACATTAAAATTTAAAATTTACAATATTAATTAAATATATATATATATATATATTTATGAGTTTAATAATACAAAATTACATTTAAATAAGAAAAATTAATAATTTAAATTACATAAATAAATATAAAATGTAAAAATAATCAAGTACACAAACTAAGGACAAACTTATTTAAATACTATACACCAAAATTATAAACGAAATTCAATCGAAAAAACGACTATTCATGTTAGATCGAGTTTCAATTTTTTTTCAAATATATATATATATATAGAACAAAAATATTTTTAATTTTTACGCACAATATTATTTATAAATACATCTTTTTTTTCTATTAGAGATAGGATTAAATGTTAAATATGAATATATTTTAAAACAATTCAGTCTGTATTTGACATATGTACCCAAAATTTATTTATTTTTAGTTTTATCTAACTTAAAAATATGTTGCGTGTAATAAATTAAAAAAAAAACTATATTTGGGAGATAATAAAATATTAAACGAATAAAGTTCAAATTTTTATGTAAAGGAAGTAAAATGTGTATTTTGCCCTATATCTGATACCGTTTAGCACTTGATTTAAATTTAGTACAAACAATGATTGTGATAAAATAGCAGTAAAATGTTGAATTTTTTTTGAGAAAATTCAAACTTTATTCCAACATACAACGGAAAAAAACAGTGTTTTTTAGACTAAAATTCGTTTATTACTTAATTTATTTTAAATTTAGGGCATCTAATAAATTAAATTTAATAAAATAGTAGGGACTATGGGGCACGTGTGGCGCTGGCAAGTCGTAACTGCTTCACCTTATTCCTTAACTTAACTAGCAACGAGAAATAAAGAGAGGGATTTTTATATTTTTATTTTTATTTTATTTCTTTCTTATTTCTACTTGCGTCCAGGTGAGGTATTTCCTTTTTCTTTTAGGCAGAGACTGAGTCATAGGGTGAGTGACCCGCTGCAACCCAACTCGTGCATTCCAAGAAGGGTTGGTTTTGGTTTGGTAAACTTCCACCCATGGTCTCCGAATCCGAACTCATTGGCCGCCTCCGCGAGTTCCTGCGGAGCTCCGACCTCAACACCACCACCACCGCCACCGTCCGCCGTCAGTTGGAGGTCGATTTCGGCATCGATTTATCCCAACGCAAGGCATTCATTAGGGAACAGGTGGACTTGTTCCTGCAGACCGAGCATAACCAAGAGCAACAAAAAGAAGACCAAAACGACGACGTACCAGAAGACCAAGAAGAAGAAGAAGAAGCACCTGATAATCCCGAGCAAAGCCAACCCTCCTATTCCAAGGAAGAATCCGGAGAAGAAGACGATAGTGACGAAGAGGAACGAGATAAACCTAAGCGTGCCAAAAATGTCAAGAAGAAAAAAAGCCGGTTAGTCGGTTTTTGCTTTTGATTAAAATGAAACATTACGTTTTTCTCTCAATTCTTGTGATTATTCGTGTAGATGGTACATCGAATTTGATTGGGAGCGTAGATTCCATGCCATTTTGCAATCAATGGCGTCACTTCTGGATGTTAATTCCTTAGGGGGTTTTGCCCTTTTTTTTTTTATGAAATTTGATTGTTTTGTGATGTCACACAGGCACATGGCTTTCTGTTATTTTGAACAATTGGGGTCCACTCTCATACAATGCTACCTTGCACTCTATAAATTTTGTGTGCTCTTCAAGTTAGTGACTAGGTTACTTGCCTTGCAGATTTAAATGAACAAAAAGTGTTCAGTTTTAGTTTTATTTTTTATTATATGCATCTCATTCTTTGCTTTGCCTAGCAATTTAGTGTCTTTAAGCATGCTTTCTTGTGCGGTAATGTCAGTGGATGATGACTGATCAAATTTATGATTATTTGTTGTCTCTCTGTGTTTGTGAACTGAAGTTTTCTGTCATCTGACTCGCTTCGTTGGATTTAGACAGTAGATTTTACAAGGAAAACTTTTGATTACACAATGGATGTTCCAGTCCCTCTTAATGAGTTACTCACTTTTGTATATTGTTACTATGGTTGGATTCCTGAAGTGAAATGATGATACCCTTACAATTGAATGATTGTTGGCAGTATAATGGATCCAAAGGTGGCCTTTTAAGTTGTACAGACTTCAAGTCAAATTCTTTCCCTTAGCTAAATTATAAATTAAAAGCAAATCATGTAAAACATTATTATATATGTATTATATTAACACATCTTATCTCCCTAGAATATTTTGAAGCAAACATGATATGAATGCTCGTGTGGTGTCACTATATTCAGATCATTGGCCTTATTTTTCTTTAGTCTAAAAGTAAAAAACGTAGACGGAAACTGCAGTAGTGTGTTTTTCAGAATATTATTTGCAAGCAACGACTAATTTGTGTAGTTTTGGAGCCACAACAGCAAACCACTTAAAAAGAAAATCTCTGAAGCATTTCCTGAAAATTTCTCTATAGCAAGTGTCAAGATTTTGACTCTAATTATGATGCTACATCTTTATATATAAAACACCCTTGGTGTTGCTATAACATACACGACTGCCTAGTTGTAAATATTTTCCATGGGCGAATGCCCTTGTTTTAACAGCCGCAGTTTCATCTTGTGTTTCAGATCTAACAAGTTAGGTGATGAGGTAGTAAAGAAAAGAGGTGGTGGTTTTTGCAAATTATGTAGCCTGTCTCCACAACTTCAGGAATTCGTGGGAGTTCCAGAAATGGCCAGGACAGAGGTATAGATTTTTTTTTCTTTTCTCTGGTTCTGATGAGAAACTGGTAGTTAAGGTAGATTACCACTACTACTGGTCAAGGTTACCTACAATTTCTTTAGAAGTGTGTATATGATGTGATTTTGTTTCTGGCTTTATAGCATCTATTTGTAATGTTGGCCTCAGGTTGTTAAGCAATTATGGGCCTATATTAGGAAGCAAAATTTGCAAGACCCAAACAATAAACGAAATATAATTTGTGATGAGCAATTGCGGGCCCTTTTTAATGTCAGTTCCATCAACATGTTCCAAATGAATAAAGCATTGTCAAAGCATATCTGGCCATTGGGTTCAGATGATGGTATGCTCCTACAACCTTACCCTTATTATAATTATATCACGTCGGAATAGGATGTTGAATTTTATTTTATATTGTTGTTTTTCTTTGCATCTTTTAGACAAAACACTCAATGTTGAAATTGTTCATATTCTAGGGTTTCTTGCCAAAGGTTGCTTTTTTTTTTTTTTTGGGCGCTGTTATTAGGCATATAAAATTATACTACTGCTTTGTGGACCAAACTCCATTACTTATTTTTACTTCAAAAGAAAACTTCTACCGTTTTATAATATATCCGCTGCACTGATTGTTAACTTTTATTTGATGAGACTGCAGAATTTTGCTCCCCTGATTCATTCTTCTGGTCAATATTTGTAGATTACTGAAAAAGATATTGTTTAAATTGCATCTCTTGATATAGTTGTCCAGGTGAAGTCCACACCAAAGGAAAAACAGAAGAAGCAAGAGAGAGATGATGGTATGAATAATGAATTCCTTAATGTTCTATATAATTTGTCTGCCTAATCATAGATTCTTGGCATATATAAACTGTTTCCCCTGCATATATTATCCTTGTTTACATGTTTTTATGTATATTTTCATTGTTCATAATATTCCTTTTTTCTTAATTTATTGAAAAAAGAGAGAAAAGAATAATTTGTTTATGTGTTTATATTCGAAATCATTCAAGCACACGGTAACTGGATAAAGTTTATTTGTTTTAGGGAAATTCACAGTATGTGGTAATACTTTTTATTTACAGCATACTGCCTCTATAACCTACCTCTATGACAGATCCAGATGAGCCAAAAAGAAAGGAAAAACGGCAGAAGGGAGGAGGGAAATCAGGTTTTCTTGCTCCACTTCAGCTATCTGATGCCCTTGTAAACTTCCTTGGTACTGGAGAAAGTGAGTTACCAAGAACAGATGTTATAAAAAGAATGTGGGATTACATTAAAGGAAACAACCTTCAGGTTTGTCATTGTTCTATGCCATATATATATATATATATATATAAAGTTCTGATCAGTCTCCCTACATCAGTGATAATGGCTATGTGAAAAGCATGAGAAGTTCTGTTCAATTCAAACTCCTAAACATTTTGTTCAAATAAAAATAATATCATTCCAAGTAATACCCGTATTATAACAATTTTAGATTGTGCACCTCAAATAATACCCTATTCAGATTATAACTGGCCCGTGTTGTATGAGGTAATGTGAAAAATCATTCCAAGACATACGGTGTTTGAAGTTAGCTTTAAACGCAATCATAAAATATTTCAACTCCCCACAAGTGCATCCATTGGTACTTTGACTTTTTTTCTCGAAATTCTTTGACTTTGCCTCACCAACCAATTACATTACTGACAGATGCTTATGGTTCTCTTTTCTTATATGCTTGGTCCCTTTTCTGATTTTCCGAAGTTATAAAGCTTCTAACCCCCCATGATCGAGAAAATTGGTGCTATCCAACTTTATTACTACCCTGTTTATGTAACTTCCTCATTATTAATCAATATATCCTTTTTCAGAGTATATTTTGTCTGCCAGCATAAAATACATTCCCGTTGTATATGCTAAAAGTTGTAGAATTTCATTACTTGTTTAATGGCATGCTTGGATGGAAAATGGAACGGATGGAAGGGATAAAGATGAAATTTAGTTGACCACAATCCACCATCATGTTTAAATGCTGTGTGAATCTTCACGTGTTTCCTCTAAACTCTTTTTTTATCCTCCAACACAATGTTATGCGCATACCATAGTTTTATATTAAATTGTCAATCTTCCACAAACAGTCCTCTTATTAGCATATAACTACGAACAGAAATTGTAAGAGGCTCAAAATTGAAATTAATATAAATATGTTAGGATCCTTTGTTGATCTGTGAGTATCATTATGATTATTTTTTCTTAATCATAAAGTGAGCTCATTTCTGAATAATGAATTTATGAATCATCAAATCTCCCTAAATTACATACACTAATCGGTGAAAACTCGTGAATAGATTCATTATATTTTTACTTGTGCCCCGCAAGTAATATCCCTTCGAGTTTCAGCTTGAATCAGGGAAAATGCTGGCTATCTTTAATCTATGTTTCTGAACTTTGTATGGCTGTATTGTTTGTTGTTCATGTTAGCTGAAACACCAGTTAAATTTGTGAATTCTTATTGCTTTGTGAAGGATCCTTCTAACAAGAGGCAAATAATATGTGACGAGAAGCTAAAAGAACTCTTTGATGTCGACTCCTTCAATGGCTTCACAGTTACAAAACTGCTGGCACCTCATTTTATAAAGACACATCGGTGAGTTGCTTGTACATTGTTTATTCAGTCAAGCATGGGAAGATTGGGGAATTTTGTTAATCAAGTTAGTTTCATAAGGTTTTCTTTATGTCCTAGAAATTAGTAAAATGACAGATTTTTCAGTAATTTTTTCTCGAAGATTTTTACGTTATGACCTTTTATTTGGTTCCAAATTATCCTAGTTTTGCCACTTGGCAGTTGAAATTTTTGTATATTTGGTTCCTGAAGCTGCAAGGACAATGTTGACTTCATATTCTGCTGGGCCATTTGGCAAATATTAGGAAACAATACGGATTTTTTTATGAAGATTGCAAAAGTAATTGCAATTCGGTCGAGCTAAAAAATCTCGATTTTGGTTTTCATTACTCAAACAACAACTCCACAAACTAGGGCAAAGTTTAGTACTCTGAAATGTGATTTTAGTTTTGTATAAGAATGACGATTGTTACGATTATTATCGCAGAATGAACGTTTTTTTTCTACAAAGAATAAACTCAATTAGTCATAACAATTTATTTATTTTACTTCTGACAAAAGTTTAATGTGATTTATTATTTTGATGTATTAATATTATACCTTTTTTAAGAGGAAGTTTAAATACGCTTTTTTAGTTCATATATTTGATGGAAATGGATAGTGTGTAAAGGCTCAAGGACTAGATAATTTTAAATTTCTTATTTAACGTTAAAAAAAACAAATTAAAGAATTAAATTCTATATTTTTTACATTATTTTCACAAATTATTTTTAATTTTTAACAATCACCACAGATAAAGATATTTTTTATATTTCTGAAAAGTTATTTATTATTTTTATTCTATTTGAACATCTTAATAGGACTTTTTAAATTATTTTCATAGTTTAAATCAATTTAAAATCTTTACATTTGTGTCAACTAAAAATAAATCAGTAAATTTCTTGTATAAAATTGCAATCAACATGAAATAAATCCTGTTTTGTTTATTATTTCATGCTTATTTTGACAAATAATTTTATGAGAAAAACTAAATAAAAAAATTACAACTATAAGAGTACAGAGAATGATGAGCACAGCGGAATTTTAAGAATTTATTACTCTTGCTTTTTCTAAAAATAATTAAGAAAGTAACTCAATATGTTTTTAAAAGTAAATGTAATAAAGGATTTCGTTTTAATTAAATAAAGAGTTAAGCAGGACAGAAGATATAAAATTAAGTTGAAGAAGAAGGTGAAAGGAATGAAAAGATAAATTGTTAATGTAAAAGGACGATCAGGAGAAATGCTGTAAAATTTTAAAACTAATTGTACAGTTCAAATTTATTATCAAAAGCCGTCTTAGCTCAGCTGGTAGAGCGCGTGGCTTTTAACCACGTGGTCGTGGGTTCGATTCCCACAGACGGCGTCTGTTTTTGTTTTTTTTATAATTATACATATTTTAAAAAATAAATCCCTGTTACTTTTACGTTTTGACATAACATTTATACCGGTTTTTATAATCAGTAACCCAAAAGTGATTTTTTTAGAACAAATTGAAATAAATCTAGTGATGAAGATGTTCTTATACTTTAAAGACTGCAAGCATCTTTCATAAAATGCAGTAAAAGTTTGAATCTAATTCTTTATAGAAAGAGAATAAAACACATACTATGTGTAAGTAACCATGTATTTGTGATAAATTTTATGTCATTATTAACAATACAGTGGAGTGTTTGATTATAAAAAGTAAATAACTTGTAATTATATAAGTGGACCTTTTTACGATAAAAACTAAAATAAGTATTACTAATTAATTTTTTATTGTTATTGTATATTATAATATTTTTCACGTAATTAGGAGATATTAAAAATAAATTAGTATTTAATCATATTTCAAAAGGGGTGATTGAATATTTAAATGAAATTGAATAAGAGTGATTTTAATTAGGATTAACTCGGCTATTAAATTAGAAATGGATTCATATAAAATATAATTTTATCAAAGACAAGGTTTATATTTTAATCATATATTATTATTTTATTATATTTATAATTGATTTTATGAGAGAGAAAATATTCTTAAATGCTACATGATGATAATGTATATCCCTATTTTTTTCTTACATGAAATCTTATTAAGCATCATATCTGTTCGGATCTATTTCATAGAACGAAGAATCTGGCCTATCACCATATCAGCATGCACATGTACCATGACCAATGGCAACAAATGAAAAACAATGTTTAAATTACTAAGATTTTTTTTCCTAATAAGACAAATACAAATAATATTTAATCATGAATACGAGATAATATTATTATTATTATTTAAAGAAGAAAGTGAAGGGAGAAGCAATGGCTCCCCTTGAATAGGAATATGGATGAAAGGAATAGGAAAGGAAAAAGGAAAGGAGTGTTTTGTCCTTACACAACATCAACTACACCAACCAAATCCCATCCTTCACGAATCCTTATCTCTAACATTCCCTAGGTTTCACAATTCAACTTGTTATTTTTCCTTTTATGAATATTACACTTAAAAGAAAAAAAAAAAGTGAGTTTAAGTCACTCACTTAAACATTACCTGCTGTAAACAGCATGCTATAAAAAGACATATCTTTCATGCTATAAAAATATTATTACAGGACAAAGTTAATTCTGCCAATTCAGTCACTAATTTTCAATTAATAGTTTTCCACACACTTCACAGTGAGAAAAAAACAAACATTTTGGTAAGTTGTGACTCATAGAGTAAGACTTTTTTTTTTTTTTAAGCAATATATATAGCATGTGAGGAATGATGAGATGCTTCAGAAAATTCTCAGACTCTGAAATCACAGAATCACAGAATCGAACCCAGAAATGGAATCCCAAGTGTTGGCGTCTGACGTTTCATTTCGTGGATGGATCGATCCAATTGAGAGAAAGAAAATGAAGAAAATAAAATAAAAAATGGAGAAGCCACGAATGGGTGGTGGTAGTGGACGAACAGAACTGCAGAAGAATAATATCGCGTAAAAAGTTATTCTCAGACACGTGTTGTTGTGGCGTTGGAAGTGAGAAGAGTTTTTTGTAATCTGCAAGATTCTCGTTTGGAAGATACAGTAAGCACAAGAAATGGAGGACCACTTTAGGTTTAGGTCGTTCATTAGGGTTTAGGGTGTCTGAAGAAAGAAAAAGGAGACCAATACTCCATCAATCATCGTCTTCATAATCATCAAAATGCTATACTATTTAAAAATTAGTTATAATTAACTTTAATATTTTTATTAAATAATTATCTAAGTTAAATATAAAAAATAAATATATTATGATTTAATATAATTTTAATTGAATATAAAATTTAAATTAAACTGAAATCAATTTCATTTAGAATTTATTATTATAAAACATTTGTTATAAAAAAATATGTTAAACATTTTATAATTAAAATTTTTAAAATAAAGATATATATTGTAGAAAAATTATGTTTTTTTTTCATATTTATAAATAAACTATATACTTTTATAATTAAGATTTTACATTAAAAAAATTGTTTAAAAAATATAAATATATTAGAGAATTATATTTATAATTTTTTTGCCCACTTTTAAAGGTACCAAAATAATTTTAATAATTAATTGTTTTAATTTTTATTAGGTACCAAAATAGAATAATTCACAGTAAAAATTATGACAAAAGGATAACTTAGGCACGCGAGTTTAATTACATAAATACACTTGTCTTTCACTACAAATCTAATTTAGTCACTAAAAAACAATTTGACTACAAATCTAATTTAGTTACTAAAACAATTTGATAGGAAAAATAGTTTTTTATTGGCGAATTAATTGAAGAATTGTTTGTGGAACTCTCGCTATCTTGCATAATATCCAAAATAACAATAAAAAATATAAATTAAAAAAAGTTGTGTAAATTGAAACAATCTTGAAACATGATTTTGAAGAGTGGCAAAATTTATGATATATAAATATCACCAAATAATTCAAATTATAATTTATTTAAAAAAATAAAAAAAAGTAATAATTTATTACAAGAAAGTAAAACATTATTTTTTGAAATAAAAAGTTTTGGTCTTTTTATTTGTAGAAATTGAAGTATATAGATAAAAAGATACATTTTTTTCAAAAAAAAATAAAAAAATTTTAGACTTACTATAAGAGACGTGAATACATCAATACGTTAATACATCAATAGATAAATGTTTAAAGTTATATATTTTATCAATTAAGTCTGAGTCGATAAACTAAAATATCTTAAAACTTTAAGAATTTAGTATATACAACACAAAAACTTACTTATTATTGAAGTATTGTTAACTCATTTATGTATAATTTAGAAAAAACATATGAATAAAGTTATCTACATTTTAAAAGTGATTATTTTTCACACAACAAGTTGATTGGATTGAATAATTGGAAGATATATTATTGATATCAATAAATAACTTTATATTATATTGTTAATAGAAAAAATATGCAATCATTAGTAAAAAAACTTTTTACAACAATTATTTTAACCTTTTTATATTGGTTATAAAACTAATATAGATTTAGTAAACTTAGAAAGTTATATATTTTTTATATTAATTGTTAAAGAACTGACACAATAAATATTTCTATATAAATTTTTAACATAATTATCATATCAAATTTTATTATATAATCATATTTCTCATAATTATTTTATCAAATAGTTTCAATACAATAACTAATTCTAAACATTAAACACAAACATTATTAATGAAACAATTAAACATAAAATATAGATAATTCTCATTTAAGTTGAATGAATAATCATTTATAAAAAAAATCAAAATAACAATAATAATCTAATGTATTAGAACATTCAATCAAATAGCATCAGACTATGAAATACAAATAAATATAAACAGAGAGAATTAGACAAAATTTTTTAATATTACCTTTCTTATAAGCGAGAAATTAAAAAAATAATAAAAAAAGAGAGTATATAATAAATCTAAATTTTTTTATAACAGTTTGAACTATCATAATATGCATTTATTATAATTTAATTTCACCTACTAGAGAAAATAAAAGTGTTTGTATTTAAGATTGACAAAATCACACACTCTACTAATTTAAAATTAAATAATATAAAAAGTGTCTGAGTTTAAAATTAACAAAAATCACTTACTAAAGTTTAAAATTAAATCAACGTATAAAAATCTTCTTTTTTAATGACAATCATAATAAATTACTTATTATTTCAGTTAAAAATTAAATTATCATAAAAAATAAATTTTAATTATAAAAATTATTATTGTTAAATTGATTATGAATGATAAATTAGAACTGTCATAATAAATTATCTTAAAATACTATTTTTATATTAGTGAATATGATCTTAAATGTAAAAAAAAATGTATAAATTTAAAGATTTATATTTAAGATGGGTAAAGGTTTATAATTCAATTTTTATTATAAACTTTTAAATATTTATCTACACATTCTATTAAATTATATTATAATAATAAAATCATTTATAATAATATTAGTAACATAATACAAAATTAACGAAACATATTCTAGATAATTTTGTTATAAAAATAAAATTAAAAAGAAAAATTCTAAAGTTATATGTGATTTATTTAAAAATCAATTAAACTAATATTTATAGTATCAAATAAAATATTATAAAATCTACCCTCATAAAATTTATATGCTCTAAATTATCATGAATAATGAGATTTTATTTTATAGAATATGATTATATAAATTATATAATTAATAATTAATAATTTTATAATTATATGAGATTTTTTATAAAATATAATTATACAATATTTAATTAATAATTTTATAATTATAAATATTATAATTTTTAATTAATATATTTATATGTACATATTTACACAGTTTATATTATAATATGAATATATATATATATATATATATATATATATATATAGTTTTATATTTTTTAAGTCAAAAATATCAATAAAAATAATTTTATATACAAAAATAAATATTTAATTTTTCTATTCATATATCTTTTAATTAATTAAATAAATTTTATCTTTTATTAAATTAAATGTTATCATCATTAACTCTGACAAAGAAAATCTTTACAAAACTAAACTAAATATCAAGGTGGTCAAATATTATTTAAGTTTGATTATAGAAAAAAATTATTGACAGATCAGGTTAACTATAAATACATTATAATTCTATAAAAATTGAGATAATGTCATTAAATTATGAATTCAATTTCAATAGTACAAAATTCACTCAAAGCAAATAGTTGTCAAATATTGGATGCGGTGGCACAAATTTGACGAACATAATAATTTAAAATAGAGTGATGTGAGATACGAGAGAATAGTGATTTAAGCGAAAAGACAAGAATACCCCTACCGCTTTTGATGAATGTTGCAGTTATGTGTCAAGTCAACCATACCTTGCTTTTCACCACACAACACAACCCATCCAAACAAAGAATCTTTGTAAAAAAAAAAAAAAAAAAAATATATATATATATATATATATATATATATATATATATAACACACCAACCCACAATTCAATTAATAATTTTTCACATTTTCGCCGCGTTGAATACGGAATCCAAAGATTCTTCTCCCGAAGCAACACAAAATAATTATTTATTCTTTGTTATTTTTTCATGGCTTCTCTCACCTAGTAACCTTTCAACTTTTTTTTTTTTTTTTATTTTATTTTATTGTCTTATAACTTTTCTCTTTCTCTCTGTAATTCATGAACTCTCTCTTTAACCACATCAGTTTAGGGCTGTCCATGTCCCTGTCCGAGTTCATCCAACATCCCAATAAAATCAAAGATTTTTGAATAAATAATCAAAGAATTTTCTTATTTATAAGTTCATATAAAAAATGTCGTATAGTAATATATTAGTATATTTTAATTGCAATAAGAAATAGGTTTATCAACAAACCTTTCAAATTGACATAAATCTACCAATGATATGTCATTAGATCTAAACGTCTTAATTGGATTGGATTTATTGATGATTTATCATACTACAATTTTGATATGAGAAAAAGTTTTTTCATACTTAAAATTCATAAATTCTTAAATTTATGATTCTTAACAATTATTAGACTTTATTGATTGATCATGGATAATTTTTTTAAAACATCTATAACAATTTTTTTAGATATCAGACAATGATTTAATTTTTTGTCAGAAACTTTAATCATCTGTTATATTAAACGATATAATGAAACTTAACTGCTATTTCCACTGTAGTAAAAGAAATTTAGATTATCTCTTTTCTTTATAGAAATAATTTTTGAGAAACAGAACAAATAAAATATTCCTTAAAAAGAATATTAAAAAAATATACGAAACACATAGACAACGAATATTCCTAATTTCGTATTCTTATAAAATAAATAAAAAATTCTTTATACCAAAACGTTTAATAATATTAATTAATTTATATTTAAATATTATGTAAACTCTATACAATTTTATGTGTTGTCCACCATTAAAACGATACTAGCTCTATTTTATAAAGATTATAATTTAAGGTTTATTTTAACATAAATTAAGACAACAACAAGCATATAGCATTTGAAATACTTTTATTAAATAATTCAATTTTCAATAAATACACTATTATTTTTATTAAGATAATGATTAACTTGATAAGAAAGTAAAAGTAAAAAATTAATGTTCCCTTGAAAATTTTAAACACAGTAAATTTAAGTGTTTTAAAAAAGATTAAAACTTCATTCATTATAGGAAAGAGAGAATAAATTAATAAGTAAGAAATAAGTGTTTAAAAAAATGAAAAAGTAATTAATTTTGGGAGGAGGAGGAAGTAAGAGAGACACACGGTGGGACAAAGACGCGACGACCCGAATGCGGGCACCGAATCTTTTTGTCCTGAATCTCAATCTCCCTTTCTTTATATATAAATGAATCTCTATCCTCTTCTTCTTTACGCCTTCCTTCTTTATCACCTCAAATCAGGGTATGGTAGTTTGCGATTTGTGGGAGCATACTCTCCACTCACAGAAAACATCCAATCCACAACACCACCGTGCTTTCATGGAGCTCAGCTTGGACTTGAGTTTGGGCTTTGTCCCCAAACCCATTTCCCTCTTTTTCGGGGAAGTTTCTGGGAACAGAGACAAGCGTGACAAAGTTGCCACGCTCGACGGCTTCGTGCAGAGATTGGAGGACGAATTGAGGAAAGTTGAGGCCTTCAAACGCGAGCTTCCTCTTTGCATGCTCCTCTTGAACGACGGTGTGTGCTTGTAACTTTTGTCAATAATATTATTATATCCTTGTTGTGCATTTCTTTTTTTCACAGCGGTTATCTGGACATGCAGCTATAGCAAGATTGAAGGAGGAAAAAGTAAAGTGTTCAATATTGCAAGATCCACCTGCAAGGGAAGAGTTTGTGCCACTGAAAACCAACTCTGGGGGTAACGGAAATGAAAGATGTGAGAAGAAGAATTGGATGAGTTCAGCTCAGCTTTGGAGCAATCTGAAAATAAAATCGGTAATTCTATGTTAATTTTGAATTCTTGATTTTTCTCTCTTTTTTTACATAGAGAGAATTGATACAAGAAGTTTTTTTTTTTTTTCTCTTTTTTTTTTTCCCTCAATGACAGAGGAATGGAGAAGGTGATAGGTCTGTGCCAGAGAACCCAATTAATGGGAGCTCGTCTGCCCAGAGGAAGGAGGGTTTACAAGTTCCTAGCTTTGGTTTGATGGGTCATGCGTCTGAACTGAGTCATAGCAATTCCAAGAGTGTTTGTGGAGATACTAGTTCTGGCTCTTCTTTTCTCCGTGTTGAGGTACAGAGTCAGCCGCAACCACCGCAACATATGCAGCAGAATCCTAGGAAACAAAGGAGGTGCTGGTCGCCGGAGCTTCACCGGCGTTTTGTGGATGCGCTTCAACAACTTGGTGGAGCACAAGGTAGGCGATTCTTTGTCTTATGAATTGGGTTGGGATGGTCCTTTTAAGGTTTTAAAAGAATTGTTGGGTTTTTAGGGTACACCAGTTGCATTTGTTTGCAATTTTCGGCAATTTAAAATCTTTAATAAAGAGAATTTCTTGCTTTTCTCATCAAAAATTGAAACTTAGGGTCTTGGTCTGTTTGAGATTAACGTGTACCTAACTGGGTTTTTAAAAAATGGTCCGATTTTGAATTTGAAGTGTTTTAGGGAGTTTGAGATCACAATTGTGATTACATCAGTTGCATTTGTTTGCAATTTTCGGCAATTTAAAATCTTCAATTAGGAGAATTTCTTGCTTCTCCCATCTAAAATTGGAACTTAGGGTCTTGATCTGTGCGAGATTGATAAGTACTCAATTGGTTTATTTTGTTTTGTAGTGGCCACTCCTAAACAGATTAGAGAACTGATGCAAGTGGAGACCCTGACAAATGATGAAGTGAAAAGCCATTTGCAAGTGAGTGTTTCTTCATTTTTTTTTTTTGGGTATTTGATCATGCTAGGCCATCCATGATTAAACAATATCTATTCCCTTAGATGAAACTCAGTATGAGGAATTAGTCTTTAGCATCTGCTCCAGGTTCACATAAAAATACAGTCCATGATTATTAATTATCACTACTAGTTGTTTTCTGCTTCTTGTCAACGACTTATGTGGAACTGTGGTTTATGCAGAAGTACAGGCTTCATGTTAAAAGATTTCCAGCTTCATCAGTTGGGCAGGCTGATAATGGCTCATGGATGGGCCAAGATGAGTGTGGGGATAAATCAAAAGGAAACTTGTCATCACAGTCTGGTTCTCCACAAGGTCCTCTCACACCTCTCCTCCTAGGAGGAGGCGGGTCTGCTAAGGGTCTCTCAAGCCCTGGACGGAACAGTGTGGATGCAGAAGATGAGCAATCAGATTGCAGGAATTGGAAAGGAGGGCTCCACCAGCACCTTGAAGCTGATAATCAGAGCCTCTAAAATTTTGCAGATAAATGAGAATAAAATACATAAACATCGAAGACCCTGAGATTGACAACATAAGAATAACAGATCTAACACATAGAACAATAGGGATCAACTTTATCCTACCATTATTTTAAACTGTTTGGTAGAGAGCCACTGAGGTTTTGCAGATTTTTCAGGTTTCTTTTTCTTTTTCTAAACTCGGTATAGTTGTATGGAGCTTAAATTTTACTGGGAAATTTTCGTAGATTAATCCTCATTTATGTTATGTGTTTTGTGGTTTGGCTTTTTATGCAAATGGCACCAAGGTTTATTTCAGGATATGCTGAATAGAGGCACAAGATTATCTGCTAACTTTTGCATCATTAACAATAAAGTGTTAAATGAGTCTCTGCTATGATAGCATGAGAATATTGATGGACTTTCCTGATCTTAAGTAGACGTGCTTTTCAGCATTTTGGCTGGATCTTATTAAGGTTGACATAAAGTGTCAGGATTTTTCCAACAGCGTATCAGTTGTCAATATTCAGTGATAGATAGCTTTTTCATACATCCAACTTGGTGCTATTCTTTCACTCATCTTATTCTCGCGTAAAATTGTCTCTCACAAACGTGCATAGGTTCAATCTTCACCATCAATATCTATTTTCTTTTCCTTCCAATCGTACTATCACGTATCAACATATTTCCTTCAGATTGATAGGCTCCACAGGACTCTTTTTTGGGTAAGAATAGTTGCGGTTGTTCTTTCACAAGCATCAATCCTCACATGTCCCTTTTAAAAAATTATACTTTCATTATACCAGATTTGAGAACTATGTCCAATATGCATCATTATAATTTCACAACATGGTGCTTTTAACACTCATAAATAAAATATGCATGTTAGTGAAGCTTTTATTTGTTTTATTTAAGTATAAGCGAAGTTTTTGACGATCTAAGATGTTTTTTAAATTGCTTACTTTTGTTAATATTGTGATTTAAATATTTGTGAAATGTTTTAGTATAATTTATAATATGGACACAAGCTCGTTCATCTGTTATTAAAAATTTATTTAGAGAAATTTGATCACTTTTTATGATCTAGGACTTAATTTTTTCAATAACTTATTTGAATATGACAATCTATAAGTACCTTCTTTTATAAAATCACTATCAAAGTCCTTAAAAACATTATGTTTACTTAAAAATAACACTGTTGTACGAATTAATAATTTAAATATAACTGAATAATGTTATTTAATATTTTTCCATGAAATAGAAAATAATAGACGAATATGAATACGTTAAGAAAGATAACGTATAAAACTAACAAAATATTTATTAAAAACTAATATTTTCAATACAAAATATATTTTTTAATTTTTAATACTCATTAAAAAACTAAATATTTTTTAGAACTACTTCATAAATAATTAAACAGATTCATTGGACATGATCACATGAAAAATTAAAATACTTAGTAAATATTAAAATTAATGCACTTGATATTCATTAAATAATTATATGAAACGTTAAACAGATATATATCAATTCCCCTCATGGGAAAGCTAATTTTTGTTTCAGTAAATACTGAATTAATTTGTGTGATTGTGATTCGTGGTCAATTGGGTAACTAATTTTTTCTCTATTTCTCTCTTCTCCCTGCATTTGATTATTTAAAGAAATATGTCAATAATAACTATCAAATAGTAATTCCATCGTGAACTGTTGTATGATTATTATGTATGATTTGTTAATTATTATTATTAGTTGTGAAACAATGACTATATAAATATGTTAAACATTTTAAAAAAATTAATAATATTATATATTTTCTCTTATCATTTCTTGAATTACTTTATGTGATCTTGCTATTGTGGTTGTTATCTTTAAAAGTTGTATCATCTTAACCTATTTGTCTATATCATGGAAAGAAAATAAGTTCTAACCAAAAATTATAATTAATAATGAGTTTTTTATATTATTATTATTTGTTCTTAATGATAAGAACTACAGGATGTATTTTTTTTATTAGCAAAAGAAAATATATTAAAAGCTACTGTGAGGTGCAATTTACATCGTTTGATTACAAACTGTCTAATAATTCTTCGTCCACATAAATACTATGTGAGTTATAACCCATTGTTAAGTAGGTATTCCTTAATGTAAGGATTTCCCTCCAAAATATGCATACTTATACAACCTGACCTATTTTAACAAAGATTAATCACTTTACAAGATAGCTCATAGCCTTCATATTTTCCTCTTTATCACACATCGGTCAAAACATATCTTTGATTGTACTCTCCAGTTGTGTGTGGTGAATAATACCCCTTCAAATTTTGTCTGGAGCCACATTCTTATCTCAATTTGAATCATTTCAAATATTTCCATATCTGTTTTGCTCCCTGCTTTGAATACATTTTCATTCCTCCATTGTCATATTCCCCATATCATTGCAACTCATATAGTTACCCAAATTTCCTTATGTTTTCCTTGATTCCACAATCCTAAGTGTTGGTCGAAATTTTTCTCTGCATTCCTTAATAAGGCCACTGAATATCCCAACCACTCATAACACATTCCCCACATCATATATGCTCTTTTGCAATGAAAGAATATATGTTCATTTCCTTCTTCTTCCAATCTACATAGTCCACACTTCACTTGTTATTCATCTAGCATTAACCCTCTATGTTGGAGGCTCTTTTTTGTCAGAATTCCATTCTTTATTAATCTCCATGCACAAACATTAACCTTCAACGGGGTCCAATTAGATCAGAGTTTGTTGAAATTAAAATGATTTTATTGATTGTTCTGTGTTATTGCGTGAATTGTCTTGTAAGCAGTTCTAATCGTATAGACCCCTGAACTATCTGCTTCCCACCACCATGTGTCTTCTTTTGTTGGATCAATGATTGTGTTACCTCCCACCTGTCTCAGATTTGTCACCAACTCTTCTTCACCATTTTGTAAACTCCTGCTCCAATGAAATTTCCAAGCCCTTTCCAGTTGTTCTTGATCCATCATATTATGGATTGTAGCTTCTTTATTTTCTGTTAGTTCAAATAAACTTGAGAATTCATCCTTTAGTCTTTGATTTCCTTCCCATTTATCATACCAGAATCTGGTTGTTCTTCCATTCCCTACTTTTATTTTCATTGCTTCATCTATCCATGGTCTATTTTGGTCCTTGATTGTGTAGCATACATTGTTTATATCCTTCCACCAATTAGATCCTCTTCTCCATTTCCTTTCGCTCATCTCTTGGCCCTCAAAACAGTCTTACCCATACTTGACTTTCAATATTTTGACTCATAAAGCTTGACTATTGTTTTTCAAGTGCTACTTCCATTTACCTAGTAAAAAAACATTAAACAAGCGCAAATCCCTTAAACCCAACCCCCTCTGACATTCTAGTAAGACACATATATACAGAAGTAGGCAACTTAAAAAAGGAAAAGAAAAATAAAGAAAATATTCAGTTTTCATGAATTTTGAGAAAAAAATTTATGTTGCAACAAATGCTAAAGAAGTCCGAAATAACTTAAAGAAAAATTATTAAGAATGCAAGAAAATTAAGAAAGTGAAGCTTAGGTAATATGAATTTTTGCATATGAAATAAAGTCACATCATATCTGACTACTTCACCAAGATTCTATCCTTGACAAACCAAATGAAAACCAAATGAAGAGATGAAGAAAGATGGTGAAGGATTTGGTGGTTAAGAAAATGTTCCAAATATTAACTTTTAAATTCAATCATATTATGGTCTAAACAAATAAGTTAAAGGACATTTAGTCCCTTAAGATTGGAGGATTAAGGAGAAGAATCCTGACAAGAATTTTGATCAAGCTTTACATATCCAATTAAGTAAAAAGTTATTTGTAAGAAGGAATATGCAAAGAAAAGGAAAAGGAAAATGGAAAAATAATAAAAGAAAAAATTCAGAGAAGCCAGTCAAGACTCGAGTTCATTATCCTTAATTGTAGAGACTTTAATCACTTTGCATTTGAATGCAAGTTTAATCGTGATATTAATGAAAAAGATGCTGAAGTAAGAATTACTTAGAGAGAAGAATTAGAAGAGGAGCAAGTGTTGCTCATGGTCACAAACAAAGATGAGTATGAAAAGAGCAATTACTCGTAACCTGATGTTGGGTGTTCCAATCATATGATTGGACATAAGGATTGATTCGTTAATCTTAACAAGGCTACCAAGAGCAAAGTGAAATTCGCATATCATAGTTTCATTTATGCAACTAGAATAGAAAATATTTTAAATCAAAAGATGATAAACACTCTTACGTTTCTAATGTATTATATGTCTCTAAGATGGAGAGTAGTTTGCTCAGTCTTTATCAATTGTTGGAAAAAAGGTTATATAAGGATATATTGTTGAAGACTTTTTATGTTGGAATTAAGGGAGACGAACATTAATGTTTAGTGTTCAGAATTCTCATGAAAGCTTGAAATGACATTAAAGGTATTGAGAACTGATGGGGTAAAGGGTACACTTCTATTGAGTGTGTTGTAATTAAGATAGTTTAATTCATGAGGTGATAATATCCTACACTTCATAATACAACACTGCAGAAAGAGGAAATATGATAATCTTGAATGATTCAAAGCAAGTTAAAGACTGAGAAATTGTCTGACAAATTTTTATGTGAAGTTGTCTCAATGATTATTTATATTTTGAATAGATGTCTTGCAAGGGATTTGATGAAATTATTCCTGAAAGGAGCATGGTCAGGCTTAAAATCAAATATTAGTCACTTCAGAATCTTTGATTATATCACTATATCTATTCAAGCGTGCATGTCCCTATTGTGCAGAGAAAGAAATTGAGTTATAAGAGTGAAAAGTTGATTTTCCTTGGATATCATTCTATAAGTGTATACAAAGTCTATAATCATCTTACTCATAAAATGATGCTTAGGAAAGACTTGACTGATGATACTCAATATTACATATTGAGAAGGATACTGAACAACAACCAAAGATAAAAATTTAGAATAAAGAAAAACATAAAAAAATGAGACAAACTCAATTAAGATTAAACAACTATGAAGTTTTCTCATACTCAAGACTCAAGATCATAACTAAAGGTGATTGGTGCATATAACTTTGTTAGTAGATATGGAACCTGTGAGCCTTGAGGAACTAATGAAGGAGATGAAAATCTTGAGAAGAGTTGAGATCAATTGAGAAGAATCAAACTTAGATACTCACTCCACTGCAAGAAGGAAAGAAAACAATTTATTGTGAGATGAGTGTATAAGGTGAAATTAAATAAAAAAAAAAAGTAAGTTAGCCAAATACAAGACTAGACTTGTAGCAAATATTTATTGTATAAACAAGACTTGAATTATAATGGAGTTTTTGTCTATATTAAAAGAATATAAACCATAAGATTAGTGACTTTAGTGAACTATCACGGTTGGCAAATACATTAAATGAATATTAAATTTTTCTTCTGTCATTAAAAAAGAAAGTAGTTATGTCATAATCACAAGGGTTTAAAGTTAAAAGACAAAAAAAATAGTACATATGCAAATTTAATATAATAAAAAAATAAATACTTTACTAAAATATTATAAAATTATATTGAATCATATATTTCTCTCAAAATATCTCTTAATTTGATTTGATCTCTTATAATTTATTACCAAATAGTATATTTAATGAATTTGTTTAGTCATATGAATCTTCTTTAAATATTAATATAGATAAATTCTTTGTAACATGTTATACTTATTTTATATGGGAACTTATATCCTATTAATTTGGTTTAATATTTATTTACACAAATTAAGAACCCAACATGTATGTGGTTATTAAATAAAATTATCAAAACAACTTCATTATCTTAATAAATGTATTGTTTTGAATTTATAAAAAAAGTTTAAATCTCTCATTTTTCAATTAAACATTTATATATATAAATTTACTCTTACGTTGCATTTAAATTATTCTTTGGGTCATAATAAGAATAATTTATTTATTAAGAGTGTGAGATTATTTTAGTAAAAGTTACTTTAAAACTTAATAATTTTTTATAATATGCATAAAGAAAATATTAATTACAATTATTGTGAGACGTTTATTTTCTTGCAACACTGTAATCTTGGGCTCCATTTGTTAATCAAATTAAAAAAAATTTGAATATGAATACATTCTAACTGCAGCTCTTCATATTATCAAAACAGGTTGGAAATAAACTTATACATAAATATTTATAATTAAAATATATAAATAAATAAATATTTGTATAAGTTAAAATTATTTTATTTATTATTTTGTAAATCATTCATATATAAATTTTCTAAAATAAAAAATTTATATTGTGCATAATTAATTTATGGAAAATTTATTATTTTTTTCTATAATTTTTTTCTCCTGCTAAAAAAAAATGACTACTTCTTTTTTTGCCATTATTAAAAGACTATAAACAAATCCCAAGTGCAAGTTGTTCCAAATTTTTTATCTTATAAAAACTCTTATCTAATATTTGATTTTAAAAAAAATATTTTAATTATTTTCACTTGATTATTTAGTTTTAAAAATTTGTACCTAATAACTTTTAACGGCGAATAAATTAAAAAATAATAATTTCAATTACAATCATGGAGTTATTTATGACCATGGAAAATTTATATATTGGTTTGCATTATTTAGTTAAATTTATTTATTTAACCACCGAGTCAAAATATATAAGAAAGGTTCATTTAAAGTGTATTTGTTTCTTGTTAAAGGAAAATAATGAATGAAAGTGTAGTTTTCAATACTATTTGAAATTGTCCATATTTATATTGTATTTTATTTTTAGTTAAGATATTTATATTATATATATATATATATATATATATATATATATATATATATTATTATTATTATTATTATTGTGTCGAAGAATTAGAGTAACATGTGTCTTAATCTATGTTCAGTTAGTTTTTTTTTTTTTTTTTTTCGTTTTCCTTTCTTTCTCAACATTTTATTTTAATTTTTTCATCTTGCACCAGCATACTTTCTTCTTCCATCACGTATTTATTTAAAAATACAATAATACTTTGAATATAAATATTTACAAGTAATATTTTAAAAATATCTCAGAATAACTTTTCTGGAAGTTATCTGAAAATATTATAGAATTAATTTTCTAAAAATATTTGGGAAAATTGATTTTGGATCGTTTGTGAAAAAATTATATAAGTGTCATTCCAAAAAACTTATTACGAAATTGGGAACATAAATCATATATCTAAAAAAAATATTTCTTAAAAAACTTTATGGATTAATCTTTTTAAATGACTAAATTATATTTTTAATTTTATAATTTTGAAACTTAAAATAATTATATAATTTCATATTTATTTTTATTTTTTTGAAAATTTCAATCCAAAATACTATATAATATGCTTCTAAATTATTATTATTTTTATAAAATTAAGAGTATTATTGTCTTTTCAAAAAAATATGAGATGAAAAAAAGTTGCGTTTTTTTTTTCCCATATGAAATGGGTTTTTGAACCCTGGTTATATTGGGCATTTTGCATTTTGTCACCACTCAATCCGTAAGATGACCCATTTAGGACATCCGACCCGAGTGGAAGAAGAAAATTGAATTCTTCCGCCGCTCGCGGAGGTGAGTAACCATTTTCATATTTCTGATGCTTAAATTAAAAACTGTTACCAAACACCATAAATTACCCTTTTCCGCCAAAATTCAACCACTGAGCTTAACCCAAGGTAAGTTTCTCACTTTGCTAAATTTTGTAATAAACTGCTTTGAGTTTATAACAATTAACGCGATTCTGTAATTAGCAGGAAGCGAAAATGAAAGAAATTGTGACTGTCCAAGTTGGCGATTTCGCCAACTTCGTTGGTTCTCACTTCTGGAACTTCCAGGTTTTGATGCCTATTTACTCTTTTTAATGAAATTCCAGAATTGATTTACTTCTACGCAATTTGCTTAGTTTATTGACTTTAATTTCTCTGTGCTGTGAGTTGACAAAAGTTTGCACAACCAATCAATTAAAATAATTACCATATCCAACAGTTTGTAATTAGATGACAGTGTTAAAATTCTATATGCTATTGTTGCATGCATTGTTTACTCATTTTGTTTATTTAATTTAGCTAAACCTTCTCTCATTTTCTTCCTTCTTTCATTTGAAGTTGATATTCTATAACTGAAAGTTTCTTTGATTGAGCATGTTCATTTTTTAATCATGTATGTAATGTTTCATTTGTGTTGAAATTGTTAGGATGAGTTGCTTGGGCTGGCAGGGGACCCCTCTGCTGATTCAGTGTTCAAGAATCAGGATCTTAACATGGGCGTGCTTTATCGTACTGGTGAGACACAGCAGGTGCAATTTTATGTTGTTGAACTAGCATTTTTTAGAATAAATAAATATCTAGTATGTGACTAGAACTATATGTTGTTGTAGAAGATAGAATGAGATGTTGTATTTTAATCTTTGGTCGATATGCTGCTATCTATTGCTTCCATTGCATGTGGCATTCCCATATGACATGTTGAACCAGTAAATTAATATAGTTTAATATGAATTGATACTCTTATATTAACTGATACTCTTATATTCTAGTTGGCATTTTTTTAGTGTTGCCGAGGGAAAACGGGAAAGATGATCCAAATCTGTAGATTGGAAGCATTAGATGTTTTTCTTATGTTGACACCATTTTTTATTAATGTGTGCAGGGCATCCCTTCATATACTCCTCGTCTGGTTTCAATAAACTTGAGAGGTATTCAATTTATAATTTTTTAAATTGTTGAGGAAAAAATATCAGTGTTGTTTCTTTTTGCCCTTTTTATAGGATCTATTTGCTGGCATACTTGTTTATTGAGTTGATGTTGCTATGTTGCAGCAAAGAATTCATGGTTGGTCTTACATTAAACTGAATTCTATAAAAAAAATACTGATTAAATAAAATTACTAATATGTAGTAGGACCAATGTAGTTGGTATAAACTTTAAAGATTCATAGTAATTGTTTAAATTTTTTTATCCTACCGATCAACCAGCCTTTTATTTTTGGGCATGAAAATTAGGACAGCATGTCAAGTTGGTGTTCAATTTCGATGTGATTCTCACATATTTAAACTTTCCATGCAATACTCCAGCCTTTCGTTTCTGCCAAAGGAGCTGAAGAAAACACAATATCTTGCCTATTCTGTGTTTCCTTCTTTTACTTCAGTTTTTAATTCAATATCCTTGTTGCTTTCATTTATCCAGTGTTAATTTTGTCTTCTTTTATTTTCATGATGTTAGAATGTCTCAGTGTAAACTTATTTTTGCCTAAGATTTATTGTATAATTTCAGGAACCCTTGGATCTATGAGTGCACTCGGTACATTGTATACGGAGGTTGCTTCCACAACACCAGATGTTGTCACCTGGTGAGAGCTTTTAGCCTATCCTTTTATAATGATGGTTGATGAAGGTTCTCTCTAGCATGGATGATATTGGGAATGTTAATTTCTGCTGTGTGGATCTTCTCAGTTACTAGCTTTATTTAGCGAAATGGCAGTGGATTCATTTCTTTTCTTATGTAAATATTAGCAATATGGAGACATCATATAAGGTATAGTTTTGACATATGAAGTACCTGAAAACTGTAAGGACAGGGCAGTTATTTGCTACACAGAAACATACAAGAAAACTCTGATTCAAAGATGGTAAATTTCTTCAAGAATATAATTTACAAACATTCTAATGTTCTGTTTACATGTATCTTCTGTTCTTGGTGTTGAGCACCACTTTAAGTTTTCTAGTATTGAAACGAAAATTTGATAATATTTTGCCTGCCTCTTTTTATTGCACTGTCAGTTATATCTGTCATTGTGGTTTAAATTTATATTCAAATGCACTGAATGCTCATAAACCAATATGCAGGACTGGTAGAGTTTCCACTCAAGCCTCTGAACCTTTTAAAAGAAATTTGTTCCTACAAAGACTTTATGAAGAAGAGGACAACTCGAATATTGTAAATGAGATTCCTGGTTCAAATAATGGTTCTCAGAGTGAGTATGAGGATAAGGATATAATTGAGTGCCTAGAAAATGGTGTACAGTTTTGGACAGACTACTCAAAAGTACATTATCACCCCCGGAGTCTTTATGAATTACATGGAGTTTGGACAGATGTTCAAGAATTTAACAATTATGGAATTGGAAGGGATTCCTTTTCTTGGGCTGCGCAAGGGGAAGATATTAGTGACAGGCTTCGATTTTTTGTTGAAGAGTGTGACCATATACAGGTAACGATTTTTCACTTTTCCAATCTTATACTAGGGTTTGTGGTTACTTCACATGTATAACTCTAACCCTTGCCGTGAGACAATGAATGGAAACCATGTCCAGTGACATAATGGATTTTCTTTAGGTTTTCAGTTTTTAGTTCATTTGTATTCTTAACTTTCATTTTTTTGTATGGGCCTTTTATATATATGAGAATCCATTGCATATAACTTAAAATGAGTGATTTAGTTTAGTAATATAAACTTTATACCTGAAGTACACTAATATTGATTTTCTAAAATGCTTACTTAACATAATAGTTTTGCAAATAACAAAACTTCTTTTTGACTAGATATCCTGCCTTTTTCTTGTTCAACTTTATAAAATTTGGTATGAGATTTTCAGATTGATGATATTATATGAATAACTTCAAACATAGAGCCTTCGTCCATTAAGTTGTAAAAGAAAATTAATTTTTGTTTGATGTGCCTTTTACAATCTTTAAATTTTGACAGGGATTTCAATTTGTAGTTGATGACTCTGGAGGTTTCTCTGCTGTGGCTGCTGAATTTTTAGAGAACATTGTAGATGAGTATACAAACATTCCTGTCTTACTGTATGCTGTCCAAGGTTCTTCTGGTTCACGTACAAATCTTCAGAGCAGGAAGCGTACAGTCTCAGAGGATCTTCATGATGCTATATCATTTTCAAGATTATCATCATACTGTAAACTTATTGTGCCTGTTGGTCTACCCTCCTTAAGTAAAAGTATGTTGCATACAAATTATTATATTAGAAAACACAATAGTCAATACCCTTCCTTTGATAATAGGTAGCAAGTATTGGTGTTTAACATGCTAATACTTTACTAATTTGAATGGCTGGATATGATTGATGACCTTGAATTTTGTTGTAATCCTCCTTACCACTGTTAAATCTATTCTGTTGGCTAGCAGATGCACAAATTATAGATTCCATTCCAATACTCTTACTCAATTTTATTAAATCTCTTGATGTCTTTCAAAGTTTAATTTTTCACCTAATTTCATAGGTAAAGCTTCCAGATTCCTTCACATTGAAGACGGGAAGCATTTCCACTCAAGTGCAGTTTATGCTGCAGCACTACACTCCATTAGTCTCCCTTTTCGAATGTTTCCAGTTGGGCCTACTGCAGATGCTTGTTCTATTTCTGGTGCTGTGGATATTCATGGAGTTGTACAAATATTATCAGGGCAAGGAAGGCAGAATATGGTGTCAGTCCTTGATGTTGCCATGCCAGCACCAGCCTTAACTGGTAAATGTGAATAATTTTTTGGCTTGATCTTTATAAGAGATGTATTTGATTGGTCTTACTCTTGAAATTCAGGAGGACAGAATGAACTGTCTCTGTTAGAGAATTTACAGCCGTTGACACCACAAACAGCAGATGTTGAAGACATGCTGGCTATTGAACACATGACAGTCCATGGAGCTCTTTCATCAGGTTTGGCTACAGAGATTTATCAATTGATATTTTTATATCCATCTTGAATGAACTGAGTGATATATTAGTACAATGTTTTCTCCTGAAACATAGCGTAGAAGTGATATTTGGTCCATGGTTTTGACTCTTTTATAAATCCACTACTCATTTTCTTTATTATGGAACTCTCTGAAGTTAAATCGACTCGACATAGATGCATCAACATGCAATACTTCTATTTAATGAGACAGTTAAAGTTAAAGAAATGTGTATCTTAGTTAGGTACTCAACCATAGGTTAGTTTGTTACATTAGTTGGGTTACTGTGATGAAACAATTTGAAAAAGGCATGTTGCTTATCAACATGATTTCTTTTTAGCCTATTTTTCTATTCTGTTGCTTTCTTAAGTTCTCTCCTTTGCATGATTGTTTTTGCCTTAACCCTTCACTGTCTTGGTTCTGTAGAAGGTCATCGCGCTTCAGTTGGTGAGGTAAAGGCTTCAGTTGATGGTGCTTTTAGATGTGCCAATACAAGGCCAATGTTCTGCCATCTATCTGTTGCTCTTTGTCCCTTACCTATCCCCTTGCCTTTTCCATCAATCTTTGGGAACAATGTAGGCCAGCAAGGTGAAGTAACGGGTGCTCGAACTACTAATTCATCACCCAAAGGATCCCTTGACATCCATTGCGTTCCCATGGCCGCCAGATTACGTTCCAGCAGTACTGTATTACCACTCTTGGAGAGTAAACTGCGAAATCTTCACCGGTTTGGAATTCAACGAGGAGCAGCAGGGGCAGAGTTACTTAGGAGTTGGGGCTTTGGTATGGAAGAATTGGTGGAAATGGAAGAAATGTTGTCTAAAATGGTAGCGGCATTGCGTCCTCCACAGTTGACATCTGATTCAGATTAGAATATATAGTTCAATAAATTTTAAAAAAAGTCAGGTAACCATAAGGTTGTATTATAAAAAATGACATGTGTGGTTTTATTTATTCTCACGTGGCTTTTGAAGTGTATCATGAGAATATTGTTTTATTATTATTTTATTTAACTTAAGTAATGAGATATTTTTTATTATTTTTAATAAAAAATAATACGCTAAAAACTTATTTTATTTTTACCTTTCATTTTCTTTTTAGATTTTTTTACGAAGAAATTTCTATAAACATGTATTCAATCTTTAGTTTTTTTCTCTCTCTAATTTGACCTACAAAAATATGCCACGCGGAATTTAATTGCTAAAATACTGAGATTATTTTTGTTTTTTATTCTAATTACACATATTTTCATGTTTAATATTGAATTTGAAAAAGTTGAAATAAACTACAATTTTGTAATATAAAATTTAAAAATACCATTAAAATTAAATTCTAACTTTTTTGTGATGTTATTTTAAAACATAAATAATGATTATTCATTAGCTAGTAAATAAAAAAAATAATAAAATTAAAAGTTACTATCTTCGAATTTCAAGAAATATAAAGAATGCAATTAAAAAGTATATAATGTATTCTTAAATGAGAAAGTCAAAATTAATATATCAAAGTCAATTCAAATAGTAGAAGACAAAAGTCAAAACAAATTTAGTTATTCCTTGATGATATTAAATTGATATGATTTACATTAGACATCATCGTGTAGTGTGAATTCACACGATCTCAAACAATTTCTACGTGATAGGTTATTTTATAAATAAAAAGAATAAGATAATGTATAAAAAAGAGATCGATTAAGATACATAACAAATATAATGTCTCCATTCACACTCTGAAACGATCAAGGAAGTGAAACGTGCTGTACTTTACGTCACGTTATCTTTTTATATAAATATGTAACTATATATTCTGCAAAATCTTCTTTAGTTTTTTTTTCTTTCAGAATTTCTGTCATCTTATGATTGAAAAAGTAACGTTGTTTTCTCTTTTGCTGGTTGGTTGGTCTTGGAAACTTATATATATTTGAATAATGAATAATATTAAATAGAAGAAAAGAAGCTAAAAATAATGCAGGTCAGATGAAGAGACCCCACGAAGGTTAGAGTTTGTGTATGAACGCAAAAGTTTTTATAATATGTATGACCCTCTTGCCTCTTTTGGGGTTACATTTGTGTTTTCATCAACAATTTTATCCTTTTTTTTTTTTTTTAACTTTTCAATCCATTTTATATACCTTTGACTATAGAATAACTTTGTAGTTTACGAATGGAATTCATTATTTAACGAAATTGAGAACGTTAGCTTAACTGATATTTTTAATTACCCTAAACAATTTTTGTTTCTCTTAAGAGTCCAAAAAAGTGTATCAGTTTTTTATTTCTTTCTATTTTCCGTTTTAATAAATACCTTTTTTTAATTTTTCACATTAAAACAATTACACCCTTCAAAAGAATTCAGTGTGAGATTTTGATGCATAAAATAATATTATCACTCTTGTATTTTATTTGCCCCAAGCACATGCAGCATCAAAGTCAAACAACGAAATTGGTGATAAAAAAGTAATCCAAAACAGTATATAAGAACAAAAAAAATAATGGAGTTTGAATTGACTTCATGCAATCTTTGAGAAAACAAATTAAAAACTATAATCTCTGTTTGTTCAACTTACCATGAAAATTGTGGGTTGTGCACTAATCATTCCTTTGACTATGTGTGTTTGTACTTCAATGATCTTAACGATTTTTTTTTATTTAGTTAATAATAGATGTAGGCTAATATTATGTTAAGTATTTTTAATTGTAAGCATTTTACAACTACAATATCAAATTATTTATACTTAATATTCAACTTGGAATTATTTTAAATTAATATTTAATTTTGTTTACTGGTTTTGTGCATTGAATTTAGATTTTAAACATTTTTTTTAAAACAATACAAATAACTTATATATGGACTTAATTAGGACTATACGATTTTTTTTAAATGAGTTCAAAATTTTGATAGAATTCCATTCACTACCAAAAGTGTTTCTTGTGTTAAAAAACAAACACTTTTTTTTTATGAATAGTCTAACATTATTCTTATTCTTTTTTTTCTTGTGGTCTAACATTTCTTTTTCCTACACAATTTTTTTCTCTTATTACTTTATTGTGCTATTGATATAATTAATAATTGGTCATTGTTGTTCCAACTTTTAATTTTGTTTTTAATAAAAATATTTAAAGAAATTTATCATGTGTCTCACAGAAAAAATAAAATAAAAAATACTTTTGGATATTATGAATTGATTCTGTTATAGACAAATTTGACTTACATTCTTTAAATGCAAGTACTTTTATTTTTCATTGTTTTACATTAGTATTTTTTTTTTCATGTCCTTGAACTTGTTGCTGTGAAGAATACGTGGTTCTAAGACACATTTTATGTAATAGAGACTAAAATATTATCTTCAATCTTATACAAGTAAAAATCAATATCCAAAGAGTTTACAAGGCCATGAGCTAAAATCAATTAATAATTAAACATTAAAAATTTACAGTTTCCTTTTTCTTTATTCAAAATCTTATAATTTTTTATTCTCATGACTTTCAAGTTTACTTATACAAGGTTTTTAAAATCCTCTAAATGGTTGCATTGTTACATCTATCAAAATCTACAAGACAATTTTATATTTAAATTATTACTTAATTTATATATTAATATGAAACACAGATATAACTCTTGGGTGTTTATGTTTTTTTTATAATAATAAAAAACATTTAATATAATTAAAATAATTATTTTATTACCAGTTTTTATCTGTTTATTTATAAAATAATGATTTTCTATCTCCCGTTTGTTTCACACTTTTCTCTCAAATACTACAACACAATCTTATATTAAGTGTATAAACTACAATTCTCATATCTTAATTAATTAATTTATTTTTAAGGTAGTATTCTCTCACTCGAGTTTTTCTTTCCTATCAAAATTTAGAGAGGTTGAAGGATACATTATATCTGTACATATCTCACTATCAAATCCAAAAAAATGCATGTATTTTTAATATAAAAAAGTAATAATACAAATATCATCAGAAGCTTCAGTTACTTATTAGAATTTCAGTGCACAAACAAATTTTTCAAAAAAATGATATCTAAAAGAATTACATACTTTTGAGATATATATTTCTAAGAAAAACTATGTATTTTTCATTGTTTGAATTGTATTTTCTAAAATGAATCAACCTATTCAACATGGTTATTGAGTTAGTCAGTTTCTTCAAATTTAAATATTATACTAATATATATTATAATAGTTATTATCAACTAAACTATCAACAATTAAAATGACTATCCAAATCAATGTTGCCATAGATTGGAAAAGTTAACTTATAAGTCTACAAGAACTGATATGCAATTACAAGTATCAAAGAAGTAGATATAGTTATTTTTTAATACACTATGGCAAATTTTGTACAAGTTAGAGAATGAAGATTTAAATGCAAGAAGGAACACACAGAGTTGAATGCAAAAGCAAAATAGGTAAATTATAGTGAAATGGATGGATAGCTAGTGTGGTGCAAATACTTGTTCCACACCGAAACTATAATAAATCTAACGGTGATAGAAATGAGTTGACAAAGATGATAGATAAGCTTTTAAAAGAGCATTCTGAATTCTGATTTACAATTTAGTTTTTAACAAAAAGAAAAGAGATGAAAAGTAGCTACTGCTTTTAATTTGGATTAAAAAAAGAAAGAAAAAAAACAACAGATCCTTAAGATCAGTGAAGATCTTACTTTTTCAAATCTGTCTAGGGTAGTCTCCTTTCAAAGCTAAGCAAACCGAAGTGGATTATTGAATCTCCCTCTTCCACATCTGCTTCGCCTCTCTCTTGCTATCCATTTATATCCCGCACGTAATAACTGAACAAAAGGCAAAAAACAAAGTGATAAGAGATTAATAGCAATAAATTGCAATTGATGCCCTGCAAATTCTAATCAAGGGGTTAGAAAATAGTCTCTAAAGACTATTTCTTGCATGTTTGCAGATCAATGGAATTACAATTATGTATCCTTATGTACTGTTTTAATATTTTAAGGGTTATTTTGAGTCTTTTGAAACATATCTAAATTTAATACAAAATGTAAGAAAAAAAAGAAAAAAAAATCATTCAATTCTGAAATCATCTTTTTCTTATTTGAAAACATCTTGCACCAGTTTGTATAATCTTAAAATAAGTTTTTTGAAAATTATATTAAAGTCACAATACTATTACCCATTACCATTATAGTCTTATTTTTAGATCCATGTGAACTTATTTGAAACAATAAATTTCATGTTAAATCAAGATAAAACTGTTTTTCATTCTTAGAATATTCAAACTATCAAGATATAAAACATTAGCGCGTTGTGATATTACTATTAAAGGATGCCAGAAGCAGACCAAACCTATTGCTGGGGTTGGGAAGTATTTTGTATTTTATACCAATATATTTTTCTACTGGCATGTCTGCTTCCACAATTTTCCTTTCAGAATATTAGCTTGTAAACTTTTTCATTAGATAAAAATCAGCAATCAAAAGGAGACCAATGCAATTATATTTGACAAAATGCAAGAATAGACTATCTGATTACAAATGCCAAGGACTTGAATGGAGGATTGTGGAATTCCCAGAACACCATCCACAAGTACCTTCAGAACATAAAATAGTTATTTTTGGAAAATTTTAATATGAAATTTTCTTCACCATAATGTTTTCATCTGATCACCTACAGTCGAATGACAAATCTAAGGTGTTGATCAGTGCTTTAAGAAAAATGTTTATATTTTTTTTATATTTTTTAATTATACAAATATTATCTTATTTTAATATTTTTAAAATTTTTATATAAATCGATTCATTTTTATTATAGTTATACAAATTTTAAAAATAAAAGTAAGATTATTTTCAGTAATTTAAAAATAAAAATAAAAACTTTGACTTTAATAATTATATTGTATGCACTGATTCTTTATTTCATTCACCTGTCATCTATTTTTTAATTTCCTTATGTCTCTTGTCATTTTGTCTACCATTTTGTTCTAATTTTAGTTCCATCTGTCTCATCCTTCCCCTACTTACTAGACTCAACAATTTGCCTACTGTTGTAAGTTCTCATAATCGATAAACCAGATCATACGTCTCTCACTTTGACAAGACCGTTCCCCTAACAGACCCTCTGCTTCCTACCACGAGGACTGATTAGCTTTCTCCTGCCACCAAACTAGATTGCCCTCGCAATGAAAAAGCTAGCTAATAATTACAAACGCACACACGGAAAAGCATAGAAATCATCATTCATAAACACAGATCACCAAGGATTAAAAAGACCACGTGAGAGGGCCTACATCAAGAGCCATGATAAAATAACAGAAGAAGGGGGGAATAAAAAACAAAAATTGAAAACCCATAATGGATTATGGAAATGGAAGAAGAAAAAATACCTAGGCTGAAAATTGATGAAAGAAAAAGAACAGAGGCGCGGAGCTGCAAAATTGGAAATCAACAGGATGGACCAAGACTTCTACACTCCTCGCTTTCAGACTGTTGTTGGTGAAGGGGAAGTTGTGACTGTTGGGTTTGTTGCTGCGCTTGTTTCTGTTGAGGTGGGAGCAATAGCTGAGCCTCAAAAGGAATGTTGTGGGGATGAGAATGAGGATGGGGCTCTCCCTGCTGCGGTTGCTGCATGTGATAAGCGTTATCGAAGGATCCCAATGCCAACGAAGGAGACAACTGATCAGCTGAAACAGCAGCTGGGGACATCTGGCTGAACCCACCAGCAGAAGAAGCCGAACCCACATCGAACCCACCACTGAATCGCATAAACTCCTGCTGTTGATGTTCGTAACTCCTGAACAACTCCTGCTGCTCCCTTGCCGCCACAGCCGCAGCTAACTGCTGAGCCTCCAAGATCTGATACTGTTGTGGCGGTTGAGAGTCGCGAATCACCAGCTGTCCACCGTGAGCGGCAGCCGTCACGCCTGCCATGCCTGCCATATTACCATAAACGGAACCGGAAAAAGGGTTGTTGGGGTGCTGTTGGAGAATAGGGGAAGGTAAGCCTTGAAAAGCTTGTGGCCCGATGTAGGTTGCGAGCTCCTTCTTTGCATTGTTGAGTTCTACTTGGATCTGCCGGAGTTTGTGTTGAAGGACGGAGATGAGCCCCACGCAGCCGTAGACAGGATCCCTCAGACGTGCATCGGCCTCGTACGCAAGAGACTTTACGGCGTCGTCTCGTTGCGCGGCGCTGAGCTCGTTGAGAAGCTTGGCCACGTTGCTGGCGCCGAAAACCTTGTGCACGTCAGCGAACCTCTTAGGGTTGTCCGGCGGAAAATACGGCGCGAACACGCACTCCTGCGTGCACTTTCGCCTCAGAAACTTACACGCCGCGCACGGCGAATTCGATGATGATGACATCTTTTCCGATCCCTCTCTCTCCTTTTCTTTCTCTCTCTCTTTTGTCCCTCTCACACACCAAGACAACTTCTGCGTTTAATTAAATCGTCAAATCATGTTATATTAGATCAAATCCCTAATAAAGATGAGTACTAGTACTATGGTTTCTCTTTCTTCGAATGAGCGATCTAATTAGTATCTAGCTTTCACAACCTGCAGTACCTGATTTTAATTTTCTACAAACAAACAACAGAGAGAGTGTCAAATGGAGAAAATAATAATAATAATAATAACAACAACTAAATCTTGATAGCTGTAAATAAATAAATACACGGCATGGAAATTGAGGAATCATAGAGAAAAACAAAACAGATTATAATTCAAAGAAGCTTCATGTCCCATTCGTGATCGCCAATTTATTAAAAGATTTCAAATGTGATATTAATAAACTAATCTAGGTCATTAAAAGCGACTCTTAACCCTTCCTTTTTTTTTTTTCTCACAACAAAATAACCGACAAGAAAGTTAATAAACTATTCAATCCGATAACAAGAAAAATTTCCTTAGCCGAAATCAATAAGATTGGCACAGGTAAAAGAAGGAGGTTGAAAATCTTGAAATACGAAAAATGAAAAAAGAAAAATGAAAGTTGCACCAGTAGATCTGGATATGGCGGTAAAGTTTACAGGTACGAAAGACAAATCGGAGAGGTGATGAGATCCATCAGTGACTGGTAATCGAAATTCGTGTGATTCTAGAAACACAACGCTCTGCAAATATATATATATATATATAGAGAGAGGAAACTTACTGTAACCTATGAATAGATCGGCCAAACGCAAGAAATAATCTCACAGGAGGTTGTGCTGTGTTGGATAGGTTTGAGAGAAGAGAGAGAGAGGGGCTAAGGAAAGAGAAGAGATGGGAAAGATATATAAAGACGGAGGCTTTTGTTTGTAGTTTCTTGAGCACTACTGGCACAAGCGCAAGAGCTTTGAAGACCAGTTACCCTTCCCTTCTTCATAAATCTATCTTAATAAATCCATTTCGTCCTACCCTATATGTCTTCCACTATCATTGTTATTTACAGTCACTATCATTATTTTCTTAACTGCCTTCTCTTTTTTAGCAATCTTTATTATTTATTAATATTTCTATACTATATTTTCTTTATCACATTTAATATTTCTTAACACACATCACTTGCTTGTCTCGTCACTCAGAGACCAACTTACAATCTACAAAACGCATATTCTTACCACTTTTCTGCCTTCCTAAATTTTTTCATCAAATTTTATATTATTCTTCATCTGATAATAGATTTTCCATTCTTCTTCTACCGCCGAATCATTTGTGACTTTTTGTGATGCTGATGGTATTTAAAACTTCCATATAACCTCACCTTACCTAGATCTGCTTTCATCTTCAATTTGTGCCACAATTAATCGTCATGCATGTGTGTCATAAATCTTAAATGGCAGTGGTGTACTAGTATATGCATTAAAATTGTAATTCCAAAATTTTCCAACCTCAATGCACGTGAATTACAACAAATATTATATCTGTAAAATTAAATATAGCTGTTATCTAATGGCATATACTTAGAGTATTATTTGTATAACAGTTTTTCTCAGTTCCATCTCCCTCAGCGGTTTTTTCTACACTACTTTAGAACGTGGAATTGACTAATTGATCAAATATTGGTTTATGGAACCTTCTTTTTTAAATAGTAATTATAATATTGAATTTTGAATTTTCAAAAATACTTTAATATTTTAATTAAAATATTGATTGTATTTTTGTATTAATATGTATAAAAAAGAAAAGGTTAAAGATGAGAAGAGTGTAAAAAAATGGAATTGTTTATAGTAAAACAAAAGAGAGAGAGAGGAGTGTTTGATAGTTAAATTGAAGATGAGGCTTTTGCTGTGAAACGCAATGATGATTGTATTTTCTTTATGCAGTGCAGACTGCAGCACACGTCCGTGTACCGTGCGCGTCAACCCTAATGCTATTGTCACCGCTCCCTCGCGTACCTTCTCCACCAGAGAGAGAGGGTCATTTCTGTAATCTCCACCTTCCTTCAAACCTAAAAACAAAAAGAAATGGAAGCAGGCGTGCACGAGGTACGAGGGTTATGAGAGTGACCTGCTATTCCCGGTCAAAGTCCGTACCCAATAGAAACAGCCCCAAAAAGAAGAGTGACGAGATGAGAGAGAGAGGTGTGACTCTTCTCCCTCGCCACCTCTCTTTTGTTCTTCTTGACTTGAGCTCCTTCCTACTACTGACTACTGCGCACATGCTGCACAGTCGTTTTGATTGACCCGTTACCAGCTTTTGGTATTTTCACTCATTCATTCACTTTCCTGAAGTGACAAAACCTTAAGCTTCCTCCCCCGCAAATAACTGTTCTGTTCTAACAACGCATTCCCCTCCCATCCCAACTCAGCCGTCACTGCTCAGGTTTTTCTTTTCCCCTTTTTACCTTTTTCCAACACATTTTTACATTCTTCTTCCCCTTATTCTTAGTATTAATATTAACTTTAGTTTAACATTTTTTTTTTCCATTGTATTCACTCTATTACAGATGACATGCAGTACCTAATTTGATTTTACTTTATTTATACCATCTACGCATGTACACCCTGCAATATAACATAACTATTTCACGTACTACTACTTAGGTCTATGCCCATGTGCCCCCATGTGTCAATTACAATCTCGTTTGTTTCACATAACCAATACACACCATATCTTCTGTCAATAAATACTAACCATTTTATATATATTTTTTCACACCTTTAATCAATATTAACTAATTCATATAAATATATGTATAAATTAAATAAAACAAATGATTTTGTTAGTTGTTTAAATCTTTTTTCAACTTCACCCTCTTCAGGGTTTTAGCAACCACACACTATTTGTTAATTGTTTATTTAAAAATTGAAAAGTTGTTAATTCACGTGGTTTGTGCACCACCGTGCGAAACCGATACTGTATTTTATACACAAGCCAAGCATTTCCATGTGACAGGAATGAACTTTACGTATATTTAACTTATATCTCAATTAAAAATTTAGTTACATAAACAAATTCTTAATAATTTATGAAACTAATGTTTGTAAGTGTATTGTACTAACCATTTTGGACAGTGTTATTTAATTTAATTTCTTGAAACAAGTTAAACAAACTTTCTTTTGTTATCGCAATTTATATGAATATATATTGATGACTATTTTTTTTTAATCTGAATAACAGTTTTAATGGAATATTTCCTTTTAAATTTATTTTTAAATATGAATTTCAAAAGATTTTTTATATAATAATTGAATATAATTTTACTTGAATTTACAATATAATAATTATTTCAGTGGAATAGAGAAAATCAGCTAAAACAATATTAATCTTTTCAATGTCTATAATTCTATAGCTTTTGTTACACTGTCAATAATATATATATATATATATATATATATATATATATATATATATATATATATATATATATATATATATATAATTTTTAATATTTGAATGATATGATTGCTAAGTTATCTTAACTTGGTGATAAAAGAGCCTTTATCTTCTCTTTAGGTTTCCCAGGCTTGAAGTTTCAACTTTGTGGTTATACGTCAGAATGCGCGATCCCATATATTGGTGAGATCATTCCACGTGCAAGTTACTTTATAATAACCCTGCTTACACCTACCCATATACTCTTATCATATTTGCATCAATATGTTTAGACAAATTCTTTTTATTTTGACTTGTGAAATATATTCACATCATATATAAAAATTTATAGTAAAAAAAATAATACAAATTTAAATAATAAGTCAATTTATGATTATGCATTGAAATTCACGAGTGTGAGAAAATGACACACCCATCCATATAATTTGAAAACAAACTTATATTACCTTTCTTTAGCTTCCTTGTAAATCGCAATACACAACCCTTGTTAATGGTGTGAATTGTGACCAATACATTGTTTTTGCAATGCTTGTACCGTAAGGTGTTCCATCTTTAGGTGATTCGTTCCTTGGTTTGATTTTTCTCTTCTAAAAGAAACTTTATTTTTATTTAGTCATTCTTTAAAAATTAAATTTCATTATATATTTCTCTTAATCTGTATTCTATGATTATATATATATATATATATATATATATATATATATATATATATATATATATATTAAATTCAAGTATAAATGATGTAGAATAAATGAAAAATAAAAGATTAAATTTTTTTAATATTATAAGCTTTAATTATGCTTTTATTATTCTTTGAACTTAAAGTGATTTTGATTTTAGTTCCTTAAATTTTACAAAATAATATTCTAATCTCTCAAAAATACAAAAAAATAATATTTCCTGAATTATAAATTAAAAAAATTAAAATAATTTTTTAAAAATAATTTTTAGTTCTTCAAATTTAGTACAGGAAACTAAAATTATATCGTATTAAAGTTAATAACGAACATAAATTAGTTTTTAAATATAAATGATGAAACAATTATTTATTCAAATTTAGGAACCTAAAAAGTCACTTAAACCTATATATAAATTAATGAGTTTTTATTTTCATTTTTTGTTTTTTTATCTTCTAAAATATAAAAAAAAAAACTACAATATTTTTATCTCTAATATTATATCATACTAATTAAATTTTATGTGTTGAATAAAATGTAAAGTCATTTCATTTGAAACATACTAGTTATAATATAATATTCACATGTATAATTTCAAAAAAATAATTTAAAATTTTATAAAATAAATATCATTCATCTATTTTATTAAGACTAAAAATAATAATTAAAAAAATTTAAATGATGACAAAAATATTTTATAAAAATCATTAATAAAATGACACATTTCATGAGAATTAAAAAATAATTTCAAGTTTTATAAAATAAAAATGAAAATATAATTTATGGCTACTGAAAAAAATATCCCTGTTTTATTGAAACTAAAAATCACATTCAGTATATTTTCTACTGTTGCATGAAGTTTTAGAGGTATTTTGAAAAGAAAAAAAAGTTGTGAGTAATTTTTTATAAAAGGATTAATAATAGGATAGTAAAAATATTTTAAAATATGTCATTTTATGGTATAAAGGGATTTCATTTTATGATCTTTTTATGTCATAGATTTAAACATCATTGAATAAAATCCAGTGAAATGAAATTATAAAATGAAATTATGAAGATGTTAAAGTGATTTATTAATCTAATTGTGTGGATCTATTGTTATTTTGTGTGAGATTTAAATTATATAATTGTATCATGAATTTTAGTTGTTAAAGTGAGTTTTTCTTCTATGTATAGTTTTTTATGAGAAAATATGTATTTAATTACTGTTAGGATTTTGATAAACAATGCAGCTAGTAAGTATACTTTTAAGTTAACACTGTCACCTTAATATCTCCCAGACAGGTGCATGCAGAAAAGTAAGAACATGACATTGTTTAAGAAGAATTAAAGGAAGGAGGAGGAAGAGATTAGTATGAGAAGTTAATTATGTTGTACAGATTTGAAGGGCATCGTGAAAAATAAGGTGAAAAGGGTTGAGGTGGAAAAAAAATGAAAAGAAATGAGAAGAGGAATAGGAGGATCGGGTTGGCATTGATTCCCAGGGGAGGGGGGCAAAAGGGTAGGAGAATGATGGTGGTGAGTGACAGTGAGTGCAGGTAGCAGGAGTAGCAGAGCAGAGGCAGAAGCAGAAGGGGTGCAGTGACTCAGTGTGTTGGTGAGCAATTGCGTACACAGTCACTCTTCTCATAAATGTATCCCTCACCTACAACTTTTTCTTTCCTCTCCCTACTCACTCCCTTCTATCATTGTCTTTTCATCTTTTTCTTTTATCACCTCTCTCTCTCTTCGTACAAACTTACCTTGATACCATATTATCAGACTTTAAACTCGATTTTACAAACTATTACTAAAATTCAAGTTATATTAGGAATAAAAAAAAAGTGTGGACAAAAAGCAGACATTAAACCAATGGTTATGTAAGAAAGAGAAGAGAAAAAAGGTAGTAGTATTAATTAACCAACTGTACTACTAAACCAGAGAAGAAAAACATGGTTAAAGGAAATGTCAGTTTCAACTTTTAAAAGTGTGAGTACAGGTTGAATGAGGCGTATAGTATATAATAATGATCTAATTCCATACATATCTAGGAAGTGTATTATTAAAAAGATAATTGAGATTTGAAAACGAGAAAAAGTAAAAGGAGAGTGAAAGAGTAGTTGCATGAAAAATGAGGTGACCCTGCAGCCCCATTCACTCACAGCACTGGGTTTTTGTCTGATATGGGTGAAATGGAAATGATTTATTATTATTATTATTATTTTGCAAAGGTCCAAAGTTGAATTCTTCTACTACTCCTTGTTCCTTGTCATATTTGCTTTTTGCTAATGCTTTTTGTCCGCTGTTGACTTGAAAATGAGGGAAAATAAGCGAAACTGGGGAGAGGCGAGTCGATCACGTGCATGGATTTGACATGATGGAATGAATACCAAGGAAACTTTATTGTCATTATTGTTGCTATTAAATGGATGACATGAATATTCTGATGCCATCAATAACGTCCCCTGGTATGCTCTGTTTGTGTTGTCTGATTTTACCACCTTTTTGTCCTCTCACCCAACCATTGCCCCCACTCATTCTCATCCACACTCTCTTTTCTTTTCCTCCTTCTCACATTTTTACCTACTTTCAGTCTCACACAATCAACTTTCTTTCATTTCAATCTTATTTTTCAACTCAATTCTCTCCAAATATACTACATTCTAATTAAATGTTAATGTATGACATCCTAGTTCGGGTCTGCTTAATAAATACCCTCCTCTTTACAACACATACTATAAGAATTTAGTAATAATTTTTTTCTATAAAAATATATATATAATAACACATTAAAATTTTTATGAGAATCTAATTTTAAGTATTTTAATAAAAAAAATGTTTTAATGTTTTATTAATAGTATTTTTCTTAATTTATATGATATTATATTATATATTGATTATATGATCCATTTTAATTAAAAAATTAATAAAAAATTTAAAATAAATGTAAAAAAATCTCTCACCTGATTAACTAAAATGATCATAGTTGTGGATCTCTTATATTTTAGTTTTTCTATACTATCTTATTTTCCTGATATAAATGGTGTATGTCACATTGGAATTTAGACACTAAAAACTATTTTTACACTATATACATACTAATTAAAATTCATTTAATAAAACCATTATTATTATTATTATTATTATAAATAATAACCATTAAAACCGAGCCATTCTAATTCAAAAGTGTATGGACCACTATTATTCAATTTTACAAAATTTTAATGAGAAGCACCTAATATAGTTATTTTTAGGTTTTTCGATATTTTTTTAAAGACAACTAAATAAAATACCTCTAATAACAAATATTCAAACTTTCATAGGTCATATTATAAAAGATTAACTCTTAATGCTAGATCTAATTTCATCTTTAAAAACATCATTAGTGTAAATAATAAACTCTCTCACAATGTACAAAAACAATCGATTCAAACAACCAACTTCGTAAAAAATGCAATGACAAATTCAAACTACATGGATTATACGTGCATACTAACTACATTGGTCATTTCACGCATCTCGTTGAGTTATTATCTTCCTTCTGGTAACTTTGGCATCAATGCTGGGCATTGATGCTCGCCCTCGTCTGTTTCATTCTTTTCGTCATGGAACTCTCTCTTCCATCTTCATCTCCCTTCAATAATGCATACCTCTCCTCCCTTGCGACACCTCTCTTGTGTTCTCTGATCTGAGACATGTTTTAACACGATGCTTTGGCCGGTTGGTATGGGTGGTTGTTGTGGTATCACAGGTGCTATAGTTCGATTGTTGGTGGTGACGAACTTTATCAAACTAGGACACACCGCATAATGTGGAAAAGTGCGAGGCAAAGACGAAGCATCCGCAATGTGTGAAAGTAATTTTGGCCGAAGCGGAAAAGTAAGTTGAACTTGAAAAAGAGACAAGGTAATTGTTTCAAGAGGTTGGGTTTCACAGTCATTGTCAAAATGATTTCATCCTTCAAAAAGTCTAAAAAGTACAAATTAATGCACACACACACAAATAAGAATAAGTGAATTGTTATAATTGCACAATAGAAGGAAACTAGACAAGTTACGTAACTTTTTCAAGTTTTACTTTTTATATTTTGATGGTTAAAAAGAAAAAACTACTGTTGCAGTCTTTGTATTTCCGTGTCTCACTCTTTAGAGAGTCATAAACAAAAGGTCATAATTGCTCTGCAAGGAAAACATTTTGGAGTTTTCGCATGCTACGCACGGTAGCGTGTGTGGCGGGTGGTACGAAACAAAAGGCATTTAGCACTACTCAGTTCAGGATTCTACTTTTTTTTAATGCATAAACTGTAGTTCTTACACAAATCTAAACGTTGAAAGTTAAACCAATTTTTTTTATCTCACACACGTGTCTCAAAAAACAACACATAGCAGGTGTTGCTTAAGGTCCATGCGAGGCCCAGTTTCAAGGCCCAGAGTGAATGGCCCGGGTAAAGTTTATAAGCTTAAGCCCAAAATATCCATTTCTTGGGTAACAGGTATTCCTGTTATGAGATGAATCGTATGAATGTATTTTTAGTACTTTTTTTTCCTCTATTTGGTTTTAGGAGAATAGAGTATATGGGTATTATTATTGCATCGTGATAATGATAAATGTTGTTATTACGACGACTCAGCAATGATATAGGAAGGTTGCATATCTGGCAGCACCCGAAGCAGCACCGGATTTGGCGTTGTAAAAGCGCGTAATGTTGTTGTGTGCAGAAGCATGGACGCAAAACGAAACACAGGATCGAGACAATTAAGAGAGGAACAGGATTCCGTCTAATTTCTCGTATCCCTTCTTCGCTTCTCTGAAATTCCCATTGCATGCCTACACACCAAATGCTAACAATGGCTATCACGTGCACACAATGAAGCCTTGTAAAATTTTACAACAACCATCGCCATGCGCTGGTTCCCCACCATCGTCTTCTCCCATTCTCATTCATCCTCGTCACCATCACCATCACCATCATCGGCACCATCATCAACGTCATCAGCGTCAACGTCATCTTCGGCGACTCTGAAATCTTCCCCTTCCACGTCGTCCGTGTCCAACACCAGGAAGAACAGCCGCTCCGCCTGGTTCTTCGGCGGCAGCAGAAGGTCGACGAGCTCCAGGAAGCTCAGCCACGTGGACAACGTAGACGCCGTCGTCATCGCCCCCTTGTCTCGTTCCACCAGTACCTTCGACCGTTCCTCTACCCCCTCCGCTGGGCCTCAGCCGTTACCCTTGCCCAGAGACGCCGACTACCGTTTACCCTCCACCAAAGATGCCGCCGATAAACCCAGCGCCGTCGTCGATTTTACCCTCCCCGCTGGTTTTCAAATGCGCAGGTAATTCAACTCCTTCTCTCACGACTTCAACTCTGATAATTTCCTCTGGTGATTTCCGTTTCCTAGGTACTATAGGTTATTAAAATGATTTAATTCAATTTTTAATTGTATATTTTAATGTTATTAATTAATTGTGCTTTGAGTTTCAATTCAGACAAAAATAATTAATAAAACTTAATGCCATCTACATAGATATATCATGGTTAAGAGTATAATGGCGCAGGATTATAATATGTAGCATGAAATAATAAAATAATTTATTTCCAATCTTCTAGTCTTTCTTCTTTCTTTTAAGTAAAATTGTATAGTTTTAATTTCGGAATTGGTAATATAATTTCTGTTCTGACCTAGGGATTTGTGTGTACAGTGTATTTGCTAGCGAAGAGACAAGAAAAAATATGGAGCACGTGGAGACAAGGTCACCAGGGGTGGTGCCTCAGCAAGACAGGAGCGGTTCTGCAAGTACAAGCACTCAAGGAGATAACTTCTGGTTGAGTGTCCCTGCAAGAAGTGCTCCAACTAGTCCTTTTGCCAGTCCCAGAATCATCCCAAACACTATCAAAACCGATGATTTTGTCCCATACTATTATGTGACACCCAAAGCCAACCAGTTCTGGTCAGCACCAGAGATGCCAACATCCGACCCATCAGCTGGGCACCCACCTCCTGCTTTCTTTGATTTATCAGCATTGCCCACTGATACCACCCTTTCTCCCCATCACAGCCCGCGGGGCAAAAGCCCCACCCAACGCCCCAAAAGCCCACCTGTGCATTCTTCTTCTTCATGTTCTTCTTCTTCTTCATCCATACCCCCCAGGTTATCACTTGACATCCCAATAGGTCGTCGCGAAAGCCTTCCTCCTCACTCAGTTCACCCCTTACCCTTGCCTCCCTGGGCTGGGTCTGGGGCCCTCTTACTTTCACCGTCTGCTACCTTTTCCCCACCTGTTGCTAAGACAGAATCCTTGCCAATGAAAAACCAGTGGCAAAAAGGGAAACTTATTGGCCGAGGTACTTTTGGAACTGTTTTTGTTGCCACCAACAGGTATGTACTACTACCACATGCATGTTTCGGAAGTATTCATTCTTTTAAGCCCTTCCATTCTCTTTTTCTTACAAGCTCCTCTTATATACATTTTTGTTCCTCGCAGAAAAACTGGAGCATTGTGTGCAATGAAGGAAGCAGAAATATTTTCTGATGATCCAAAATCTGAAGAGTGCATTAGGCAGTTAGAGCAGGTTGTTCATCTCTTTATATTATTAATAATTGTATATGTTGTCTGAATTTTGTAATTGTAAAATACACAGTCTGCCAATAGATTATCTCACTTTAGTTATCTGCAATGTTTTATTTATCCGAAATTATTTTCCATTTTATAATTCAGTTTATATATTCTCATTACCAATTTTCACCTTTTCAGGAAATTAAAGTTCTTAGCCAACTAAAACATCCAAACATTGTGCAGTATTTTGGTAGCGAAATAGTAAGGGTTCTTATTCATGATTAGTTCTCCTAGATTAATGATTATTTAGAGAACTACCCTCAAAACTTTCTGACATCTTTGGGTTGTGTTCTGGCTAGGTAGAAGACAGGTTCTATATCTATTTGGAATATGTACATCCCGGTTCTATGAATAAATACGTTCGTGAACATTGTGGTGCAATAACCGAATGCGTTCTTCGGAGTTTCACGCGCCATATTCTTTCGGGGTTGGCTTACTTGCATAGCAAAAAAACAATACATAGGTACTGGTCACATGCTTGACGTGTTGCATAGCATGAGATCCGTATCCAACTAGTATAAGAAATCTATAAGAAATAATTGCATAAATACTAGAATTTTTTCTTTTTTTCAGAAACTCCTAATTTCAGTGTGCATTTTGGAAGATCTGATGTCGTATTATTTTCCTTTATAGGGACATCAAAGGAGCTAACTTGCTTGTTGATTCTGCTGGCGTTGTTAAGCTTGCTGACTTTGGGATGGCCAAACATGTAAGTTGTAAAGTGGTGTGTCTCCAAGTTCTATATTTGTTCGTTATTTTGAGTTTGTTACGAATTAGAGTTATGTTTTATATGGCAATTTACTCGTGAACCAGTGCTTCTAGTAGTCCTTATGTTCCCCTTATAATGCTTCTGGGATTTCTGTGTCCACAGCTAACTGGACACGTTGCAGATCTTTCTTTGAAGGGAAGTCCATATTGGATGGCTCCAGAGGTATGTTCTAATTCTATATTACTCTGGCGTCTCGTGCGTTCTCTATTGACACTCGTTCCTAGTGCAGCTTATGCAAGCGGTTGTGCAAAAAGATAATAGCGTTGAACTAGCTTTTGCTGTTGATATTTGGAGTTTGGGTTGTACAATTATTGAAATGTTTACGGGAAAGCCTCCCTGGAGTGAATACGAAGGAGTAAGCACCAACAGAATTTTTTTTCCTTGTTTTTTTTTTTATCAATACGTTATTCAGAACAGTTGCGCAAGGTGCATTGTATTAGAATTCTCTTTTTAACATTCTTTATTTAACACACTTTTGTATCCTATTAGTTAAAATTCGTGTGATTCCACTAGTTTAGAAAGAGATTCACTACTAAGTAAGAAATATGACCCACATATTTAATGAGACCTACATGATTCTCAACAAATAAAAAAGACTGTAAAAAAAAGTGTTATAGAATTAATATACTGATCATTTATTTCACTTCTTATAGATAGATGGTATACCCAAATATTCATTACAAAATAATGTTATTGATTCAGTAACAACAATGACAAATTCATATCTAAGCATGGTTATAGATCTTAAGTAAGATGCTGAAGTTTGCTAATGAATGATGTATTTTTAATTGGTAACTCACGTTTAACACCCACCTTAAATCACCTATATACAACATTTTTTCTGTGCAGCCAATGGGTTAATTCTCATTTAATTATGCAGGCCGCAGCAATGTTTAAGGTTATGAAGGATACACCTCCTATACCAGAAAAATTGTCAGCTGAGGGTAAAGATTTCTTGAGGCTTTGCTTTATAAGAAATCCAGCCGAGCGACCTAGTGCTTCAATGTTATTAGATCATAGATTTCTGAAAAACTTACAACAACGAGATGTTTCATGTTCCACGCATCTCTATAATGGTACATCCTTCACGGTAATAAAAATGTCTTGTTTCTTTTGCTTTTATCAAACCCATGGTGTTTTGTGTTATAAATTTATCAATTGTTGGCTTTGCAGGATATCCATAGTCCCGGAGAGCTATCTGACAATAAAGTTGATCAGATATCCATGTCCAGTGCACATATTGCTAAAGGAAAATTAGCTACTGAGAGGTTAAGATTTCTTATTATTAGTTCCTTATGCATTAACCTTTTTATCTGCTGGCAATTGAGATTGGACAAATATTTAAAACAATAACTTGTACGTTACAGTGGCATCCCAGTGCCCTACTCGCTCTACTCTTGAAGTGCTTTTTAGCCCACTCTCTATGCTCGCCCGCAAAACTTTTGATGAGATTTCTGTGGCGGTGTCAAATACAGCCATAGGAAAATAATGACTGCTGGGAGAAGTACGTTCTGGCACATTATGCCAATGGCTTGAGTTCATCGGACTTTGTTTAAGGTGACTGGCACCTGTAGATGTTACAGGTTCTTTCCAGGGATTGTCACCAATGCCCCCTGTAAGTAACAAGCTTGTATAATATTAGTGATCCAGAAGCGACCCCTGTAAATTATTTTAACAATAACACGATGTATTCCTTACACACTGATCAAATAACACCATTTGTATTTTATTTATTAACAATTTCTTTGTATAAGAAAAGGGGAGAAAGGACAGAAAGGCACATTTTTACCTCTAGCTCCATCTCGCATCTACGTTTGGACGAAGTAAGAGCACTTGTTTACAGAACTATTTTCATTCCAGCCATTATTTTTTTTAATGCTCTCACTCTTACACAGCGGTATTATTACTCGTAAGTAATTTAACTCTCACGGAAAGAGTGCAAAAAATAACTCCGTGTTACATTTCTACATTCTTTAACATTTATTTATTTTTTTATTATGTTGATTTATATTTTTATATTTTTGTTGAGCTACTTGATGAGTACATATGTCAAATTAGTCGATCTAACTTGGTCTGCGAAGTTAAAAACAAATTGCATTATTCCAATATATTTATAGATGACAATTATTTTTGCAATCCATTTTTTTATTTAAATTTACAAGCGTTTGAAGAAAATTAAGTGTGATCAAATATGAGTAACCTATCTGTAAAGTCCACGCAACGAGACTATATTTGTTGAATTATCTGGACCGATATTTTAACGTTTGACTTGTGAAATCAGACTAATTTTGTAACAAAAATACTAAAAGAAGCGTACTTATCTTATCCAGTGAAACAATTGACTTTATTACTGATGCATAAATTTAATTAAAATGTACCTACAATGTAAAAATGTAAAAGAATAACATTTTTATCCAAATATAATTTGCTAACATTAACTTTTATACTAATATTTTATAAATTATATTTTGAGTTATATGAAAGAATAAACCCTCTCTGCGTATATTTATATATGTCTACAAACTCAAACTTTATAATGTATCTAATATAAAATATCCTTATTAATAATATGATTAAAGTATAAAATATAATATATATTATAATTAATATATTATTCATAGATAAGACTGTAGAATTAAGTCATACACATTAAAAATATAAAATAAGTTAAAAAAAATCAAATAATAAATTATTTAACTATTTATATAACATAAAATAATTATTTACATATGTCACAATTATACATTTTTCTAAAAAAATTAATAAAACTTAATATTTGTGTCATTAAAATTGATATTACATTAGATATTTTGTTTATTGTCAACGTCATTATGTTTTCCTTACATATAAAAAGTATAATTCCTAACTAAATATTGATGGTATTATATTAACAATTTTTTCCTCAACTCTTCATATTTTATGTTGCTATATTATCACATTAAAACATTATATTACTTTTACTTATTAATTTTACTAGACCACATGTCCTAAACTAACTTGCTATAACCTAACATTTACGTCTCAATCAAGTATAAGTATATATATCTCTCAACCTAGCCTCACAACACACATTCATTAGATTTTTAACTCTTTATCTTAACATCATGCTTTCCGTTCATACAACAAAAGTATTTTATTTGAGTAAAATACTTATGATTTTCAATTTAAATGATTTGTTTCTTTTTTCACTTAAATAAAATAAAAGGTTATTTTGTTTAAGCATGATCATTCTTAGCTTGAGTCATGTATTAAGTAAATCATATATTTTTTTATTATTATTCTTTATGATATCCTTGCTGCTTGAATGTCTAACAAATGATTTGATTTCATAAATAAAAACATAGAATAAAATCAAACATTTAAATTATTATAAAAAAATAAATGATAAATTATTTTAGAAATTGAAAAAGTTATATATGATAAATTATTCTAATAATAATAATAATAATTGATTTTATCAAAGCAAATAAATTAAATAGATTAAAGTATTATTCTAGTTGGTATTTATTTCAACATATATAAAAAAATAATTTTCTTAAGTTATTTAAACTATTTATATTTAATTAGAAGTAACATTTAGGATAAATAGAATACTAGGGTTTAATACATTATGAATAATTAACTTTCAAGTCTAAATTTGGCTTTGCAAACTATTTTTTATAAAGATTTTTTTAAAATATTTTTCTTAAATAAATATTAATGATGACTGTTTTTTAATATATATTTTCGTTGTCTAGTCATAACCAATATTTAAAACAACATTTAGAATAACCAAATATTATTTAATATATGGGTAGATTTCCTTCTCTTGACAAATAAAAGAGGTCAAGTTTTATTAGCTTAACACTACATTTACTTTCTAGAAAATAACTAGTTCTCTCGCATACTTATAACATACTCATAAACGTGGATAGAAAAACATAACCTACAAACAATAAAATAGAAAAATAAATACAACAAAAAATAATTAATTTCAAATATATTTTTTACTCAATCAACTATCTATCTCTTAAAACTATATATATTCTTGTAATAATTTATCTCATTGCACCTCACAAATATTAAAAATCTTCAATCTTAAACGACTTTATCATGATTTTTATATTATAATAATTTGTTGAATAACATCATTATTACATTAATCTCTTAATAAATTAAACATAACATCAATACTTACTTTTGTAATTCTAGATTTTTAGATATTTAAATTGAAAAATATTCTGTAATGATGAAAATATCCAAAACTCTTCTCATCCAAACATATATATATATATATTAGATTGTTTCGTACTGATAATAATAATATATATATATATATATATATATATATATATATATATTTTTTTTTTTTTTTGTCTTCAAAATCTTATGCTTTAATCATTATCAATGTAAGAAATAGTTTTTTATTTCCACCAACCTTATCGAGAATTGAGTCTTTAGAAAAAGGAAGTATCTCTCCCTTGAATGCTTAAAGTGAATGATTAGACTAAAACCTGTCTAGGCTTGTTGTTGTAAGGTAGATAAAGCTTATAACAAACTTCACTCATTTGTTTATATAATTTTTTTTTATGAAAAACATTATTTTATTATCTTTTATTTAAATATAATATTTTATCATATTAGATAGTGTACATGAATAAAAAAATATATTCATATAAGATATATTTTATATATAAAAAATATTTATGTATAAAACTCTACAAATTTTTACAAGTGGTACCAGAGTTTTGGTTCTCATTAAAAAAAATAATAGAGAAAGAAATTTTTGAAAAGTCGTTATTTAAATTTTTTATGGTAAAAATTATGACCTATGGATGTAAAAATATAATCATATCTTGAAAGATTGAATGTATGAGAAGTTGTGGAAGAGGATTATACTATTGATCTCTTACCTAAAAATCACACCATAGTTCAAATCAAATTTCAAAAAAAAAAAAAAAGAACGGTAAAAGCGAAATTATGTTTATATGCGATACCCACAAAAAAATTTGAGATTATTAAGAAATTTGCACTAGTACAAAATGAGATTTTTATGTCTCGTTATTTTGACATTTTTACGTCAGACACAAGATCGATATTAATATGGGAGACATAAATTTACGTTAAACCAAGGACATATCCGACATAAATTTATGTCGAACCTAGGACATAACTGACGTAAATTTATGTTGAACCCGAAACATAACCAACTTAAGTTTACGTCGATCCTAGGACATACTTGGCTTTAATTTAGGTCTTTTTTAATATTCAATTTGTTTTGTCTTACAATTAGTCCAAATTTCAAAATTTTAATAAATAATAATTAAAAAATACAACAATATAATATAATACAAAGCTAAATTAGTAAAAAGACTAACTACTACTTAAAAAGTAAACATTACAAAGCTAAATTAATACAAAATCTAAACTAGTACAAAAACTAAGCTACCTAAATGTTAAATTACATAATACAAGTATAATACAATGCAAACAATAACCTATAAACTAAGTATTATAAATGTTGAACGAAAAACCTTGTCTATTACTTTCTAATTTGTGTAATATCATGTTCGATAGTGAAGATAGATGAATCTTGAAATACCTGAAATATTAATTTGACTCTTATTAATATGTAATACACATAAATGTAAATAAACTTAACAAATATTTAAAACAATTACCTCCATTTAAGAATAAGTTATTTTCGCACAAACTATGACTCTCATTCAATACTTGTTACATTGAATTAAGAAACAAAACATAATGTTATTATAACATACTTTTGTCTATTACATATCTTTAGGATCATATTTTGGAAAAATTATTGTGACAAATCCCCTTTTCCTTGTTTTTTTCTCTTTCTTTTATATGTTGTGCGTCCAAATCCGATATTGGAGTCAAAATTTATCCTTTTTCAAACATTTTTTGTTTTCTTTTCATCATCATAAAACCTTAAACTCTACAAACTATAGCAGTTCAATTTCAATAACAATTCAGTGGAGACATCCATATAATAATGTGATTGAGATCTCCAAAAACAATCGCGAATTTAATTTTAACATAAAAGAGGAGACGCATAAAACACTAATCTTGAATATACAAAAAACACTCTAAAACTCAAATTCAATCGGAGATAAACGTCAACCATCACAAATACGACACAATGTAAATGTTTTTGTCACTCATTGTGGTTGAAATGTACCTTGAGATGAGCTGATTTATTCGTTGCCACTATTGTCACTCGAAAACCCTAGCACGCGAGAGGAAGAAATATGTCCTTAAGCAATTAAAACGTAACTTTTATGTCAGACCTCATAGGGACAGACGTAAAAGTGACTTTTTATGTCGCTTAAAGAACCAACCGACGTAAAAATAAGCTTTTAAGTCGGCCTTTAAGAGGACTGACGTAAAAGTAATTTTTTTTATTTACAAAAATGTCACCACGTTTTTTTTAAATCAGTTATTTTTTGGTCTAACAAGAATTGAGTGACGTAAAAAGTCCATTTTTATAGTAATGTTGAATTATTTGCAAGAAGAATATAAAGTACCTATAAAGAGAGACAAAAAAGTTTTGAAGGAGAAAACTTCAATAACCAATCAAACTAAGTTAGGAAACAAGATTTCGACAAAAAGAAAACTCTAACAACCAACATCATTGTTAAGAAACAAAACTTCGAGAAACAACCATTACTCGAGAAAGAATTGTTAGAGATGAAAGAAATGTTACGATGGATGCGTCTTGAGAAGGAAAAGAATGAAGAGATTTTTAAAGTTAAAGACGAAACTCTAAAATAAAAGGATGAAAATCTTGAAATTGAAAAGCTTAAGATTGAGATGGAAAACTATAATAGTTTAAACTATAATAAATTTGTCTGTATTGAAAGACAATAAAACAAAGAAAGATAAGAAAAAAATATCTTTTTCACATTATATTTTATGAATAAAAACTCAATAAAAGATGAAGAAAACAAATTTTAACATGTTATAGACTAAATGAAAGACTTTGAATGTATAAAAGAAAAAAATTGTGAAAAATAACATAATGTTAAGAAAAGAAAGAAAATTGTATTGATTAAAAATGAACGTGACAGTGAAACAATAAAATTAAATGAAGAAAAAAAGAATATTAAAAATTACAAGAAAGAAAAATATCAAATCCAAATAAACAAGTATTAAAGAAATGAGAAATATTGAAAATATTAATTTTTTATATTTTATTTAAATTAGATATTAAAAAAAATTATTATTAAAAAAATAAAATAAAATAAAAGAATATTAGATTATTATTTTAATTTAACATTTAATATTTTATTTTATATATAAATAAAGTTGATTGAGAAAGCTTTAAAATTTCACATCAATAAAATGAATTATTAGACTAAAATCTGTATAGTCTTTATTATAAGTTAGATAACGCTTATAACAACCTTCACACATTTGTTTAATTTTAACAACTTAGGGCATATCTTACGTCCGTTTAGCTTACGTGAATTAGCTTCTTAGAGTTATTTGAATCAACTCTCTGTTGTTGGAAGGTGGTTAGATGAGAATCACATATGCTTAAATTTTGACATAGTTGCTTCCTGAAAAAACTATTTCTTATGAATAAAATAACATATACAATATAATATGAGGAACAAAAATCACAGAAATAGAGGAAAGGAAGAGAAGGGTTGGAGAAGGGAAAGGAGAAGAAGACATGGCAAAAAAAGAAGGGTTTGGAAAGGGGGAGGAAGAAAGGACCGTTGTAAACACATATAATTAAAATTTCATTATGTTTTTCATTGACAAATAAAATGAGCAGCATCATAAAATAAAGTACCTCTGTAATACAAAATGTTTGTTGAACGGATTGTGGGGGTTAATGTTTATAATTTATTCCTTTGTTTTCGTGTCTTGTCATGATACATCTGTACCAAGTTATCCTATTAAGCGATTCCTGTGTCAAAATCTCATACAAATATTCTCAATTATCTATTTTACCAACCTTGAATTATATAATTCTTCATATTCATGAGTCATTCATCATGATTTCAAGGTATGAAACCTTTTTTCTGATTCTAAATACTCTCTCTCAGGTTAATTCTCTATTTATTATTGACCTTGAAATTAAAACATTATGAAATTTATCTATAAATATCTTCAATTCTAATTGGATAATAATAAAATCCGTACTACTGTATATGCTTCTTTACAAAAATCATTTATCTTAATTTTGTGAGTTTTATAATGCTACAGAAATTTATGTATTTTACACATAAAAATTACTTTGATTTTAAGGTTGATAAATTTAATATTTCTTAAAAGGTTATTAACTTCAAACAACGTTTTAATTTTTTTAATCTACATGAATTTGTATTGTGTAAACATGTGAATAGTTAAAGTAAGTAATGGAAATAAATATTATATAAAAAGAAGTTAAACTAAAATATTAACGGACGTTATTTATTGTATTTATCGAACACAAAAAAGTAATTCACAATTAAAGAATATAAAAGACGTTCTAAATTGAATTTTATAAAGAAAAAACCGTGAGAATGGATTAGGGGTTGGTCATCGCATTTGATTCTTTTTGTCTTTTGTAACGGTGTGAGGTGGTGACAATTACGCCTCTTCACGTGCATTCGTTTCATTTGCAGAGCCCAATTACCCCTCATATTCATATTCCTATTGAGCAGAGAGAGAGAGAGAGTGAATGAGGCATGGAACCTCCACCATCACAATCCATTCAAATATCAGGGGGTGATGCACAAGACAAGGTCATCAACGAGTGGTAACCTTCTTTTCTTTCTTCAATCGCTTTGTAAAATTCGTAACTTATAACTTGTGTGATTATTGAATACTCTAACTTTTGATTCTTTTTCTGGATATATGTAGTTGCTCTTGCTGCTATGACTGTACACAGGGTCTCTTCGATTTCTTGTGCTGTAACTTTTGTTAAAGTCTTGGGTTAGTGTTATTTCTTGCTATTAGCAATTTGTAAAGTCATGGGGACATGGATAGATCAAGATGTTCCTTTTCTCTCCCCCTTTGTCGGATAGATGATTTATGATCTGAATTAACTACGAAAAATTTGTGCTTTTTAATTAATTAATTATTGAGACTTATTCAACATTCTTCTTGTCTCTGTCTTTTCCGATGCCTTTACCAACTGAGTTTGAGTTCTTTTTTCAAGGATCGCACTGGATTAGAATATATAAAGGTGGATCCTAGTAATTCTAGAATTTAAGTTTATTATCCTATCCAAATCGCTTTGTGAATTTCATTGTTTTCTTTACTAGCAGAGGATCCTGTTACCATACAGTAGTCAAGGTCTGCAAAACTATTGCCATCACTGTGCAAAACTACTAGCAGAGAATCACATTACACGTTTTTCTGGCAAAAACTGATAAAAAGATAGCAAGTTCAAAAGGGTATAGTAATGGTACTTACAATTGTGCATGTAGCAAAATTTGGTTCTGTATTCAAACTACAAAATTCTCTGTTGTCACATTAATGAATAATGGGCATTTGATGCATTATTAAAAGAAAAAAAGGCATGAAAGCATTGGTAATGACAATGAGAAAAACCTTTTGAATTCCAAAGATTAAGTAAGATTGTTACTGTGTTACGATGCACTCTCTGTCCACCAAGTGAAACCAGTCTTCATTATTTGGGCTGAATAAGAGCTACACTTTGTTATGCTTATCTAAGCAGATGTTGAGATATGAGGATCCTTGAAAGGGAATAAGCATATCCTTCATTTATGAAACATTTTTTTACTTCAAAAAAAAAAAACAGAGGGATCATGTGATGTGATTGAGTAATCAAGTGTTTTTAACAGTTTGTTTTAAACATTACTTTTATAAAATTTAGACAAATGTCTGTTATATCATTGAATGTATGGATTAACTGACGTGAATTTATTCTGATCTAATTGTCCTTTTGAATTTCATTTCTACCATGCAACAAAAATAAGCATCTAGATTGAAAAAATCAACTCATTTTAGAGAATAATTGTTATTTATATAAGCTTTATAGGATATATAATATTTTTCTAAATTCAATTATTTTTCTAAAGTTGATTATTTATAAATAACTTTAAATGTCACTTTTGATTTTTACCATCCATGATAATTTAAATGTTTTAATTTTTTTATCATAATAATAATATATATTTACAGTGTTAGTTATTTAATTTAAATGAATTTATTATTACAATAAAAGAGGCCTAAGTAAGATATAATTTTCTTAATTTTTAGAATAAATTAAATTCTCCCTTCTTAATTATTTTTTATGACTGGACATAGTTCTTTATATAACATTTGCAACAATCCTATAAGAATATATGTAATTTTTTAAAACAATTAAAAATATAAGATGAGTATATATAAAAAAATTAAAGGGACATCCATTATCAGAAATCAAGGATTAAAATATATTTACTATTCGTCTAATCCATTTTACATTTTTTTTCGACTTCAGATATACCAATTTTTTTAGTCAATTGCTTCAATTTACGCAAGGATATCAATCAAATATCATTTCTTCTTTATTTTTTCAATTGCATGTTTTCTTAAGTTTATCTCTTTTATTATTAAAACTTCTCATGCTTATTTGTTTTCAATGATTCATAATTTTAAGAATAAATATTTATATTTAATATATATATATATATATATATATATATATTTTAATAAATTAAAATAAAAAAAAAACGCACAGTACATCTGTTTCCGCTAGTATATATAAAAATATGTTTTTTTACCAACAGTTATTAAATAATTTTTGTAATTTTAAAAAATTAAAAATTAAAAACTGTATTAAAAGTAAATAAAACAAATAGAATACACCTTTGTACAATTTTAATTTATGTTCAAGCCATTCTTACTTATTTTCATTTATTACTCATTTAATTTATCCCTTTTCATCAATTTAACATGCAATTAGTACCTTTGGCAATTAACAGAATTGGGAAATAATATGTTTATTATGTGAAATGAACTTACTTTAAGTGCATATGTAATTATATATTGTTAAATGACCGGTTCTTTGTGAAGTGTAGTTGCACTATTGAAGGTAATGAAGTGGCAGATAAAGAGAGAATATTGCTTCCATAAGCAACTGTGAAATCACACAATCATCCATGACCACTTGAAATGGAAACAACATTTTACAATCCATCCAGTGCTCTAATAAAAAATCCTACGTTTTTTATTAGGTTGTGTAAAGTAAACAACATGTATATCTTACATTATAGCATTACACATTAATATAAAATGAAGCTTTTATTAATGTTATTTTAGTTTTTTAAGTCAAAAAATAAATTCGACGTTAATACGAGAACATAATTTATGTCAAATTTGAGATATAATTAACGTATATTCATATTGTGTATGCTAATCCGACGTAAATATTATTATTTTTGTGTTTTAGTTACAGCAAACGAGTCCATATTTTAATAAATAATAATTAAAAATACAAAACCAATAATACAATATAATATAAAGACTGAATTACTTAAAAGTAAATATTTTAAAATTAAACTAATACAAAGTCTAAACTAATACAAAATTTAAGTTACCTAGATGTTAAATTATATAATATAATATAAATAATAAATTACAAATTAAATGTTGATAAATTTTGGGTTAGGATTATTATTTATTAAGTCAAAAAATAAAGTAATATGATTAAATTAAAATTTTAACTAAAAACATATGTCATGAAAATAAAATATTATAAAAAACATAGAATAATTTATAATTTGACAAGTGGTCAAATTAAAATAAGAATTAACGTAAAAATTGTATTTTATATCGATTAGGGAGTTACCCAATATTAAAAATAGTTTTTATGTTGAACTAATATTAGACCTCTAAAAAGTCGAGCGTAAAATTATCTGTTATTTTTGAATCCGATAAAAATTTAATGAGCTAAAAAACTCATTTTACATTATTGAGAGTAACATGAATTTGATCACGTGTTCCCACAAAATGCCTGGTTCTTATCTCCTATTTTGCTAGCTTTTATGGTGACTGTACACACATAGTCCACCACATGACACATGCAGAGAACACAGTCAAATGTAACGCACTTTCGGTATATATCTATAATTTCTGCTTTGAAAATTCTCCTCCTACTCCCACAATGCACACGACTTATCCTCAAAGTGCAACCTTGGCAGTGTAAAGACAACTAGGATAAAGGAAACAAGCCTCAATTAGCATACTGAGACTCGTTATACTCTTGCAAGTGCCCCTATTTTCTTCACTTGGAGACGTCATGTCTCAACTATGTAGTTTACTTTTATCTATGTATATTCTTTGAAGCTGTTAATTTTTTTATCAGAGATATATTATCACACTACATCATCATGCCACTTACAGCAATTGTTAACTTCATGAGGTGGGTCTATGCAAGTTCTTCACTTGACTTAATTGTTATACCAAAACAAAAGAAGCAGACAATTTGGACTTGTACCAAACTAGAGTGATAGGGACAAGGAAAATGGATAGTGGCTATGCCACTCATCATAAAAACTAATCTAGTGTGTGTGTGTGTGTGTGTTTTTCCTATAAATGGTTGTAGTTTGCACCTTAGTGTCACAAGCAATTCTAGAGTCGTTAACTAATTTCTCCTGTTGTCATATTCTAGTGTCAACTTATGGAGTCATCTGCCTCTAACAAGCTTTCTTTTGTTTCAGTGTTTTGGCTTGTGTTCCTTAGTCCTCTGGTGTGCTGTCAACTTTATTATAATTTCTATGACTCAACATGTCCAAACCTGACAGGGATTATTCGATACAGCGTGTTGTCAGCTATGGCCAAGGACGCAAGGATTGCTGCTTCTCTCTTGCGCCTTCATTTTCATGATTGTTTCGTCCTTGTAAATAACTTGTTAACTATTCTTTTAGTTGGGAAAATTTTCTCAGATTTGTTTACACTGCCATTCAAATTGTCTGCATGTAGGGATGTGATGCATCGGTGCTACTTGATGACACGGATACCCTAAAGGGGGAGAAAAATGCACTGCCTAATAAAAATTCACTCAGAGGATTTGAAGTCATTGACACAATCAAGGCCACCTTGGAGAAGGCTTGTCCCTCCACTGTGTCATGTGCTGATATACTAACTCTAGCAGCAAGAGAAGCTGTTTATCTTGTAAGAGACCAAATTTTCACTATTTCGAATATACTGTTTATTATATATAATAAATTATATTAAATTTATATACTCGATATAGTTTATTGATCACAATTCAATTATATATTCTTAAAGATGAACGCCTTTGACAGTTTATATATACATCAAACGTACTAAAACCTCTGGTAATTTTTTCAGAGCAGAGGTCCATTTTGGTCTGTGCCTCTGGGTCGTAGAGATGGTACAACAGCAAGTGAGAGCGAGGCAAATAACTTGCCATCACCCTTTGAACCTATAGAAAACATTACGGCTAAGTTTATATCCAAGGGTCTTGAAAAGAAGGATGTAGCAGTACTCTCAGGTTTGTTTCCTTCAAAATTTTACCAACCATAATTTCTCATTAGTATTATAAACTTTTAACACTAACATTACGTAGATTTTAAACTCAAAAGGTTAATAAAAAACCTCTTGTCATTTTTTTTATTTAGAATATTCATGTTGATATATGTACTGAATGTAGGTGCACACACCTTTGGCTTTGCTCAATGCTTCACATTCAAGCCAAGGCTCTTCGACTTTGGTGGGTCTGGTAAATCTGATCCAGCTCTTGATGACTCACTTCTACAGAGTTTAAAAAAAGTGTGTCCAAACCAAGCTGATTCTGACACCAATTTGGCTCCCTTGGATCCTGTGACTACTAACACATTTGATAACACTTACTACAAAAATATTGTGAACAATTCGGGGTTACTTCAATCAGACCAGGCTCTGTTGGGTGACAACACAACTGCTTCATTAGTCAACAGCTATAGCAAGTGGCCTGTTCTGTTCTTTAGAGACTTTGCAGTGTCTATGGAGAAAATGGGACGCATTGGTGCACTTACGGGACAACAAGGGCAAATAAGGGCAAACTGTAGGGTTGTGAACTGACATTTGCCCTTGCTCTTGCCTTTTGAAAACCTTTGCACATTTGTCTTTTACAAATGTATAATAAATTCTAGGGGCCTGTTTGTGTTCAAATTTAAGTAATGTATGCAACTTTCAACAAAAAGAAAAAAAAATGTACAAGGTGTTTAAACATCAAAAGGTAGTAGTTTTTTTTTTTAGGACAAATTTTATATTAAGGGAAAACACCTTCTTTCTAGGACTAATAAATATCATAACTTCAACAAATATATAATGAAGTTTACATATTATATATTATTGGGAAAAACTGATACTAACACTTAAGTCATGATTAATGTAAGCAGAAAATTGGCTAAATGAGTACTTTTTTATATACTAAAATACTAATATGATGATAGCTTAGAAGATTTACAATAATATAACAAATATTAGCACATTGTATTGAGAATATGAAATAATGCTATAGAACTAAGACTAACACAGGTTAAGTTAGAAATTAATCAGGTATGTTAAAAAAAAATCATATATATATATATATATATATATATATATATTACTTTATATTATTATACCTAGACTTAATGGTATGTAATCTATTAAAAATATGGAATTTAATTGTATCTTCTGAGATGAATTAATTCTAATAATGAAATATCTAACTCAAACCTAATATTGATTAAGTTTATAATATGATGTTATTCATATATCCAGTGAATACGAAGATTATTTTTATCACATTCGTTTACATAAGATAATTTGTTATTATCATAATCACGTCCCATATTCAGAGAGAGGCCAATAGAGATGTAAACTTGCAAAGTAATGAGACTACAGTGGGGGACATATTTAGATTTTTTTATGTTGTTTCGCTATTTTTTTCTTATTCGAAAGAGGGCTAGAGGCCCAGAACAGAAAAGTAAATCTTGAATATTCGTTGGGCTTGTAAGCCCATAGAATCTTTCAGATTACACCATCACATTCAAAAGAGTTATTCGGTGATACAAGAATAACATTGGTCTTTAATACTTTTTACTTGTTACATAATTTAGCTTAAAATTAAAAAAAAATTAAAATTATATTATTTACAAGAAATTTGTTGTAAAAACTGACAATAACATTAACCAAACTTGATTATCGAAATATATATAATATTGTCCTTAAAAACTTATTTAGATGTATGGATGTATTACGTAAATTTTTCAGAATATAATAAAACTTTCTTGAATTTTTTGAAGAATTAAAAAATTAACAAGAAACTCTTAAAATAATAAATAAACTTAGGATAAAAAGAAAGGAAAGAAGAGAAGAGATGATAAATAAAATATATATTTGGAGGAGTGTTATATAATATGAATAATAGACCCACCCATTTTCACTATGTGCAACCTTGCACCTCAAAATTCAACCACTATATTATTGTAACTGAACCAAAATTTGAATGGAGGAAAAATATTAATTAATTAATTAATCCCTAAACTTAAAAAAAAAAGAAGCAAATTTAATCTTTCTATCAACTTCAACGACAAAAATTGTTCTTAAATAATAAAATAGATATAAAGAAGAATTAAAATAATATACAATTTTTTTAATCAATTTGATGACTATAAAAGATTACTAAATATTAAATTTAAATATAAAAAATGTTAAAAATCATATATTTTAAAGATTAAAAATAAATCTGAATCATAAAGATACATTTTCGTATTTTGTGAACCGATTGAAAGTCACATGTGATTTCCTCACTTTCTGAATTTCTGACGCTGATTTATCAGAAGAAGAAGTCGGAATTGATCGGAGAATACTGACAAAGAATTAATCTTCATTTCGCTTTCTATCTTTTCTTTACCTGCAATCGAAATAAACAATTACGATCAACTTCTTATGAGTTTGGTTAGGGTAGGATGGAAGGAAAAGGACGCTGACAAAGAAAGATACATAGAAAAATGGAGGGAATATTTAATTTTTGTTCCTTTTCTTGTTTGTTGGGGACAAAGAGGGTAAGCATGCGCATCAATAGTGGGGCTCTCTGATATGAAATTCTGAGGCATTTAGTCATCAATGCGTGAACCACCATCTCTTCTTCCTCTTCACCCCTTTCTCACTCTCCCCCATCATCACTTCCTCTTCAACTTCCCTTTTCACTCTTTAAAACATTTCTAAGTACCAAGTTGTTGCAACTTTCTTTCAGGGTTATGAAGAAAGTGATTGATGAACAATGCAATCAATTCGTAACAAGGGAACCAGCTCTCAAAAATGTTGTTTTAATTAGGAATGGTTTTATTCTATTATGTGCATCTTAAGTCATATCACGTCACGGTAAATGGTGTTCATCTTTTCAAGAGTGGGTTTCTAGATTTTCCATTTTATTTCACTCATTCTGTCTGTCTCTGTAAAAGAATGAACAATTAAACTCGTGAGACAATAGAGAAAGAATTTCTGTCATCATCAGCTTCCAGCATAATCAACGCAGAACACAAGTCAACAAAAAAAATCAAGTGCAGCAAATACATAATCATATTCAAGGACAGGATTCTATTCAAGGAAAGAAAAAACAAAAACAAAACCCCTCTTAAACATTCTTAATTTGGTTGTAAAATAATCTAATTATATAACATTTTGTTAACTACGTTGGTTTATTTCTGTGGCAATATTGGTGAGGTGATTATGAGAAGGTAAGTTGTCGCTCTTAAATTTCTAAGAGAAGGAATTAATGATTAGAGAGAGTTGACAGAGTTTGTATAAATGACGCAAGGGAATTGCAATTGGGGAAAAATGACATGTACCAATAATGATAGTAACAGGAGGTGATGATCATGGAGTGCTGAAACATAAGATAGGGGTCAGAGTGAGGTAAGTGATGCTACTTTTGTGCGCTTCAAAGGAAGATGAAATTGCAGAGAAACATTTTACCTTGTGGGGAGCTGAATTATGTTGATGGCGTAGTGAGTGGCCAGCAACAACATTATGAATCTGCAACAACTCTTCTGATAAGGTTCTCATTCAGAACGAAGGCATCTAATAACCATTATTCAAACATAAATGTCATATAATTTTATCTTATTATTTTAGTAATCACTTTTATATATAATAATTACCTTATTATTATGAGCTCATTAATAATAATAATAATAATAGATTAATCTTAAATAATTAGTGTAATAATAATAATAAAAAAAAAAAAGATGCTGAGGGGACCATTTACGCGTTGGTGGCATCACCAATTATTTGAGCCACTCTAGAGAGTGACAGGAATATACTAGAAAGTAATTTACATTAAAAAGAAAAAAAAAAAGAATGAAACCCACTAAATGTTAGTAAAACACTTGATTGGATTAGACAATGAAATTGAAGAAATAGAAAAACATAAGAGAAAAAAAATAATATATAGAATTTTAGATGCAGACGACGAGAAAGGTATAAAGTTCATTCAATGTGTTACATCATGAATTTTATATTATTATCGAAAATTTAATAAGTTTATTTATGTCATGCTTACACTACCATACAGTGCATGTATTTAGAATATTCACGTTCACTAAAAACAATTTAAATGTTATTTATGTGGAGGATAATGCACATTCCAGATAGGGATGAATCCATACACACATAAAATGTTTTTTTTTTATGTATTTTATTTTATTTGATTCAGTGTTAATTTTAAAAAATCATAACATGATTTTTTATTTTATCATTTTTGAATTAATGTTATTTTAATTGTGTTTTATATAAATTTAGAAATTGAAAAGTAATTCTTTTTTATAAACAATTAACCATAAAATATTTGTTAAATTAAAACAATCTGTTTTTTTTTATATATAATAAGATTTTTTTAGGAGTATTTCTTAAAGCTTAAGGCACATCATAATCTTAATCACTATATATCTAACATTATTCAACTCATTTTAATATTTTAACCAAATGAAAAAGAAGTAACATTAGTACGGCTGATTGATAAATAAAAAAATAGTGATTTTTTTATTTTTTACCAATTTGTTTCTATAGTTTTTGTCCAATAATTTTATTGTTTTATTTAATAGCCAATGATAAAATTTGTTAAGAATGAACGAAAATTGAATATTGAATGGATCCATACAACAAATGAAGGCAACATTTATACATTTGACATCAATACCAAGTTTCCAAACCCTCTTCAGAAAACGAAGTTTCCAGAAACATGTCTTTTTGCTCCCTTTCTATCCTGTGGCCAAACTACGTTTGGATTATAATAATTTACAAATAATGTTCCAAAGAAAAAAAAAACTATTTAAGTTGTGGTTCGATTCGATACTTCAAATTATATAAAAAGTAAATTAATTACAAATTTTTAGAGTGTATTATTTATCAATGGAACTAACTTTATTGTCATGTCACCAACTCAATATTATTTGGTGGGAAAGTTTATTGTTTTAATATTAAGTATTTTACGTCGAATGAGTGATAATTTTTAATCTGTTAATAATGAAAAATGTTTACATTAATTATACATAAAAATTAAAACCATCAAATAATAGATTTTTTATTTTCATATTTTATTTAAATTTACAAATAAGTGTGTAGTACAATGCACAACGTGATGGCTAAATTACTAGAACAGAAACATTTTGAACCCAAAAATATTTAGAACAAGGCCACTTGGATTTTAACCCATGTTTTTATTATTCCGTGTTAGAATGTAATTTTAATGTTTAATTTCGACATTATTATAAATCAGAAACTTTATAATATTGCAACACAGTTTTTTAATTTAATTTTATTGTCTTAACCGAGACAAAAATTACGTTAAAAGAAAAGCGAAAATTTCAGGATGTCATTCTTCTGTACGAAACTTTCTCTCTGTGTTTTCTTCTTCTCCCTGACAACAGTCCCCACCACCATTGTTAAACGAACACTCTCCACGATCAACGAACCCAACAAACCTTAATTCTCGCAAAGTCCACTCCAAGATCTCGGAAGCAGAACATCTCAATTCAACCTCATCCAGGAATCATTCACCACCATTATCACATGCAATGCTTTGACCTTGAGTCACTACCTCACCACAGCGCGTGTTCTATTCACAACCAAGGAAAACCCAATGGGTCTCTGCACTTCCAAACCCACTCTCTCCTCTCCCCAATCCGCCACTCACTCCCCCGTGCCACCTTCTCAAAATGACGCCGTCGCAATCACTCACAGTCACAGTGCCGAACCGCACGCGCGCTGCGCCAATGGCGAGAACGAAAACCCTAAGGAGCCGGAGAACGGTAAGATATCTCCGTTCATCCCGTTCTACAGTCCGAGTCCGGGCCGTTACGTGTTCCCCGTCTCGCCGCGCCGGTTTTTTAAGCGGCCGTTTCCCCCGCCGTCGCCGGCCAAGCATATAATGGCGGCGCTGGCGAGGCGTCACGGGTCGGTGAAGCCCAACAAGGATGCCATACCGGAGGCGGAGGCGGTCGCCGGGCTCGACAAGAACTTCGGATTCTCCAAACATTTCGGAAATAAATATGAAGTTGGAGATGAGATTGGGAGAGGGCATTTTGGATACACTTGTGTTGCTAAGGTGAAGAAAGGAGAGTTGAAGGGACAACAAGTGGCCGCTAAAGTCATTCCAAAAGTCAAGGTTTCCAAATTCACTTGCAATTCATAAGTAGTATTACTCATGGTTATCATTTTATTACAGCTAATGATTTTCAGCTTTTCACTGTTAGTTTTTGAAAATTGTGGTTGAATTGTCACTCACTCCTAACTAACGTTTAAATCATGTCGCTATCCTTGACAATGTGACAATGTGGGAAATTGCGGACAAATGTGGCTGATGCCGTTGCAATTGCCATTTTGGTTGTACAGAGTCCAAAACCATTGTGGCCGAAATCATGGTTGGGGACCGATTTCTAAAACCGTGCTCCTTGTTGATGTCTGTATTTGAGTACGAGATTTAGTTTCGGTAGTTAGTATTGTGGAGTTGACTGGGTGCATTGGGCTTTCCAATTGCGATGGTCATGCATTTCTACTTTATGCTGACTAAAACAGTACTGATTTCTTGACAAATATGGTAAAATGCTGAAGCAAAGAAAATGACCGGCTAAAATTATCCAATGCTAGTTTGGACTTGGGTTGAAAGTGAGAATTCCGCTTGAATGGGTTGCATAGCTTATTGTCAAGTATGGATCTGTTGTTTTGCTACAATTGTAATTGAGTAAAGTTCTCACATTTTGTTATTCTTATCTATGTTTTATTATCTTCCTTAAGGTACTTTGTTGCTGACACAGTTCCTTTGATTTTGATCTTTAATGGGAATGGGTCTATGCTTTAAACAAGTGGGGCCTTATAAAATTTGTGAATACATATGAAGAGAGAAGTAAACATAAAATTTATTCCGAAAATCTAACACATGAGATGTGGATCTGTTAGGGTATAAGGGGAAAGAGAAGTTAGGAAGATAGTTAGCATATTAATGAGTTAGTTAATTGCATAAGGTGTTGTTTAGATATAAATAGGGTGTGAAGGATAGGAGAAGGGGGTGGATATTCTTTGTAAATTGAGCATTAGCTCTTTGTAAAAGGAGAAATCCTTTGTGAAGGGGAAACCCTTGGAGGAGAGTCTTCTCCTATTTCTTGTTCTTTTCATTCTATTCAATAAAGAAACTTTCTTTTCTTTTTCTGTTTAATTCTTGGTTCCTAACAGGATCCATGTCCAATCTCTCACTGAATTTTCGATCTGTGGCTGTCTATACCTTTTACTTGTAATTTATTGATTTAAACATCTCTAGCCTCTTTGAATTATATAATACATTTATTTTTTATGAGAATAAAGCAAAGTGACATGATTCAAGCACAACATATATATTTACTTATCAAATGTGCATACTAATTTTAATTTAATTGTAGATGACCACTGCGATTGCTATTGAAGATGTGAGAAGGGAAGTACAAATATTGAGAGCTTTGACTGGACACAAGAATCTAGTACAATTCTATGATGCATATGAAGACCATGATAATGTCTATATAGTGATGGAGTAAGCTTCAACTATTTTTCTTGTTCAAGTTAAATGATACAGTTTATTGGATATTTAAGCAAGGACCAGTGTAGTGAGTTTTATATTGACAGTTTTTCTTAAACTGTTAATGCATCTTCTAGGTTGTGTGAAGGAGGAGAACTATTAGACAGAATATTATCAAGGTATTCTTTCATTTTTAAAATGTTCATTGTCTTACTGTTTAGAATTTGGATGCCACGGATGGAAATTGGGACTGATGGAAGTTATAAGTGGCAAAATATTGTGTTTAATGAGTATAAGATATCTCTTTGTTCTTTCAGAGGTGGGAAGTACACAGAAGAAGATGCAAAAGTTGTGCTGAGACAAATACTAAATGTTGTTGCTTTTTGCCATCTACAGGGTGTTGTGCATCGTGATCTTAAACCTGAGGTGAAGTATATGTGCAGCTTTTTGAGATTTCTTTCCCCCAACCCTTTTCTGTTCAAAATATTGAACTCGGCTCCTTAGCTTTAGTAGTCAGATGTATGGAGTATCTTTTGCATTAAGGAACAACCTTTCCCTTTTATGATTGAAAATTTATATATCTTTTGGGGAATAAAGAGTAGAAAAAAACAAAATGGAAGCTATGGATATGGTTTTGCATTAAGATTCAAAACCAATGCAAAAAGGGAAAAACAAAATATTTTATCACCATTCCTAGCTTTTGGATGGCATTTATGAGAAGCAACATACTCTTCCTTTTACTCAACATGGGTTTGTGTTCATAATCATCTAATACAAATAGGCTATAAGATGCTTGTGATTTTGATTGACTTGGCATATGGGACTTGTCTTCTAATTCTTATCAAGCACAACTTTTGAAGATGGCTAATTTTTGGATCAGAACTTCTTGTTCACATCCAAGGACGAGAACTCAAACCTGAAGGCCATAGACTTTGGTTTGTCAGATTTTGTTAAACCAGGTATATTTTGATTCCGTTTAAATTATGTTTTGTGCTGCTTATTATCTTGTAGTTGCTTTATTTCTTGACTTCTCATTGTCCTTTACAGATGAAAGACTTAATGATATTGTTGGCAGTGCATACTATGTGGCTCCTGAGGTTCTACATAGAGCTTACAGTACAGAGGCTGATGTCTGGAGTATAGGAGTGATTGCATATATTTTATTATGTGGCAGTCGTCCATTTTGGGCTCGGACCGAATCTGGTATCTTCCGAGCAGTATTGAAAGCTGATCCAAGTTTTGAGGAACCTCCTTGGCCTTCTCTGTCAGATGAGGCAACAGATTTTGTTATGCGATTACTAAATAAAGATCCACGGAAAAGAATGTCTGCAGCACAGGCGTTAAGTGAGTTTCTCAGCAATAATTTCTGGTTCTTGTGCCTATGTTTATATTTGTTACTTACAACAATTTGGCACTGCAGGTCATCCATGGATTAAAAACAAGGATGTAAAAGTACCTTTGGATATTCTAATATTCAAGCTCATGAAGGCATACATGCAATCGTCATCCCTACGGAAAGCTGCTTTAAGAGTATGTCTATTTATGTAAAATTATGTCTGATTTTAGAAACCTTGTATTGATAAAAAAAAAAAAAACATTTTGTTGAACTGTATGTCCCATTTTTTTTTTTTAATTTTGCTACTACAATTGTCCTCTCCATAGTCTCATCTTCACCAATTAACAGATATACTACTTATCTAAGTTTATTTTAAAGTTAATGTATCTGGATAAGTGAGTATATTATTCCCCAAATCATCTCATTAGCAACCCTGTAAATTATTTTAAAGTGTTTCAAACTAGGAAGACTCAGGTTTTTTCATAGATGAAATGTGATTTTGGATTTCATAACTGTAACGTTTCCTTTCTAAAATCTATGGCGTGACTAAAGAGCATTGGTTCTTTCAGTTTTTTGGTCTGTTCCTGCTGCCTTTGTTTTTATTGATCACGCCATATTTGCTTCTGACTAACTTACTGAAAAATTTCTTCCCGGGCATTGGAATAGGCTCTGTCTAAGACGTTAACGGTTCACGAGTTATTTTATTTGAGGGAGCAGTTTGCACTTTTAGAGCCGAGCAAAAATGACTCCATTAGCTTGGAAAATATCAAAGCGGTTGGTTTTGTTTCAATTGTTTTTATTTAAGGTATTAAAAGGAAGGTATTTGTCATCTCACAACAACTTTGGGCTGGCCAGGTCTTGATGGTAAATGCAACAGATGCTATGAACGAATCACGCATACCTGACTTTCTGACATCAGTAAGTGCTTTGATTTAACCATAGAAAATATTCAAATGGCATTCTGTGCACCCATAGAGGTTATTAATAAAATAATTTGGGTGGCAGCTTAATGCATTACAATTTAGAAGGATGGATTTTGATGAGTTCTGTGCGGCTGCCCTTAGTGTTCATCAACTTGAAACAAATGACCAGTGGGAGCAACATGCACGTTGTGCTTACGAACTCTTTGAAAAGGACGGAAACAAGGCCATAGTCATTGACGAACTAGCTTCGGTATGTTTTATTTGACTACGACGAATTGATTGTAGTTTATGCATAAGATATTAAGTTTTTTCATTCCTCATAATATTGAGTTACATTTACGTAATACCGAGTAGTTTTTGAATTGATAGAACAGCAATTTCGATTTTTGCGTAGCATGAAACTAGTTTCAGTTGATGTAATGATCATGTTTACCTTTTTATTTGCCGTGTATGTGAGTGATAATTTGTTTTAACAGAGACCACTTTTCATCGTTATGCAAATTTATTTCTCATTAACAGTTTTATCTAAATAACCAGGAGCTTGGGCTCGGTCCATCTGTCCCTGTTCATGCTGTTCTCCATGATTGGATTCGGCACACTGATGGAAAATTAAGTTTCCTTGGATTTGTCAAACTGTTGCATGGCCCATCTAGAAGTCTTGCAAAAGCTCAATAGAGATCTAAGAAGCACAAACAAATATCCAAGGGTGCTTGCTTGACTAAACTCTAGACTATAAGATTATCTGTCTGGCTTATGAGTTGCTAATGGAATCATTACAAACCCTATCATCTAGCGATTTTTCTTTTCCACATTGTGGCTCAGCATATACCTTTTTAGAATCATCTCGTTCTTTTACCACCACTTGAAGCAGGAGGAAAACCTGCTACAGGCGTTTGTAAATCTGTAGTGTATTGAAAGGCTAATCTCAATACTGTAACATCTTAGAAGATTCACAATGGAGGTGCATTATTCTTGTGATCTTATCCACATGCAAATTCATTGCCTTATATCCGGAGCTGAAGGAAAGAGGGTTTTAGGGCTCTTTTGAGCTTTCAGCATTATTGTAGCTTTTGGGAATTTGTAATTTGATTTTGCTTGGATGATTTTCTCATCATTTAAAGGTGCTGATCGTGTTGATAATCTGCTTCCAAATTCGCAAACACTCATAGATCCTCTGTCAACTGTAGCAATTACAGCTGTCACTTAATATATCCTGAACTCTAAAATATTAAAAGATATTTGTTATAATAAAATACTATAAAGAACATATATTCAGAGACAATATAATTTATAATCATAAAAAAATAGACATAGAATAATTTCGCTCTAACAAAAATGTATTTTAAAATTATAAATCTATATTATGAGGCTGCGAATAGAGTTGGATGCCACACACATTATTTAAAGACCTTCTTACTCGTTACATATAATATATGGACACATATTGAATCTAGTTCCTATTGTCACTCTTTAAGTATAAACCATTTATTTCTATTTTTTCTAAGAAATTGTTTTTTTATTGAATTAAATGTTACAATACTCATGTTTAATTTTTAAATTATTATTTCACTTATTTTTCTTAAAAAAGGTTAAATATTTTTAAAAAGTTAAAATATTTTTTTGAAAACTTAGAATTAAAAATTGTGTCATTATTCAATTCAAAAGGTTTAGCTATACCTAAAATATCCTTCTCTTAATTTTATTTTTTAACTTAGCTTCTTATTCTTATTCTTGGTGTACAACTTCTGCACTTTCATTCCTTAAATTATGTATTAATTACATGTTTTTACATTCAAATTGCACAAATAAAACTCAAACTATTCAATTTGAAACAATATTGTGAAAATGAGGTTGAATTTCGGAACACCCAATTTAAAATGTATTTTCGGATTGACTTTACTTGGAAACACGTTCCGGACACCCATTCCAGAATACTGTTAGAGAGGGTGGAGTACATTTTTGGAAATCAATTCCATAATGATTTTTTGGAATGCATTTATGGAAAATCTGTTCCAAAAAGTGCATTCCGAAATACAATTTTGGAATTGATTTTTTGGAAATTAATTCCAGGATACACTTTCCAGAAAAGCGCGTTACAAAATTATCTTTGAAAAATTAATTCTAAAAATATATTTCAGAACGTATTGTTTGGAATGTATTTCTAGAAAATCAATTCTGAAAATATATTCCAGAAAGTGTATTTCTAGAAAATCGATTTAAAAATATATTTCAGAAATCCTTTTTGAAATATGTTTTTTCTACAAAATTTCCAATTTTCTCACCGCTTATGTAAAAGGGTAGAATGGATTTAATTTTATTATAGGGTGCAGGAAGAAATTATAGGGTGAAGGAAGCAACAGCGTTAACAAAAACCATCACCATTAAGCCCAGGTTCAAAGGCCCAGCCCAGCGTTTAGTTTCTTTCAATTCAATTTTCGAACTCCTTGTCCTAATTCCTTCGGGCCTGTGGGAAGCTATTGCAGAGTCAGGGAATGGATCAGACGAGAGGAAAAAACGTAGTCATGGTTTCATCTTCTGAAGAAGAAGATGAAGAATATGATGATGTTGATGACGACGACGAAGACGATGACGATGACGATGACGATAATGATGATGACGATGAAGATGATGAAGAAAGGGATTGTAATGACGCGTCCGAATCCGATGACAATGACGTTGATGATTCTTCTCTGTGTGACAAAGTCGTCTCCCTCCTTCAAGGTTTTAATTTTACTATGATAATGAAGTCATTAATGGTGTGTTTGATCAGTACCATTGAATTCTATGGTTTTGTTTGATTTTGCCAGAAGGTAAGGATATTAAATCTTTGAAACTAAACGAATGCAAAGCGTATCTACGAAATCATGGCCTGAGGATCGCAGGAAATAGAGATGTTTGTGTTTCCAGGATAACGGAGCATTGGAGGTAGGGGTTTCGAATCGAGAAACCTGTTTTAGTATTGAGTTAGAAGCAACTTCAAGAAATGGAAGTTTTGTATGAAATTGCAAACCTAATAATCATTTGTGGTTGTTTTCATTTTTCCATTGGTCTGAGAAAAAAATAATTAATATTATGTCAATGAGTTTTGCTCAAGTTTGTTTCAACTGTGTCCAGCATAGTTCTAAGAAAAAAATTGTGTCATATTCATTAAAGAGCAATACAGTGATTCTTTCTGGAGATGACAAGGCTTTTAGTTTTGGTTGAGTTGCTGTACTTAAACATGTTAATATCTCAGGTTAAAATATGGAAGTGGATACATGCTCTACCCAAAATCATCTTTTACCATTAATTGTACTGGTAAATTGTTTTTATTTTTAAATTTTTTTTTTTCTATCATTTGCCTTACTTTTTTCATTCTCTGAATAAACACTAGTTTTCTCACTTTCCTCAGGTGATGTCTGCACGGGAGATGTTGTACTGTTCAGACAGAATGTTTATGAAAAGTAATTTGTTTGCTCTGGTAATTTTCAATAAATGATTTCTTCCTGTCCCTGGTTCCTTTACAAGTTAGTTATACGTTTTGCCAGGTTTAATAAAGTGATTAGGCATGGAAAAATTCTAGGAAACAGAACTATTGCTGGCAGGGTTGTGAAGGAGAGCTATGGTGCAGCTAAACAACAACATACCTTCACTGTGAGTCTAAAGTTTGCTGCAATAAGTTGGATGCATGAAAAAGAGTTATGTATTACACTTTGGTCTTTTATTTGGACACCCATTACTGGATGATATTTGCATTGCTCTTGTAAACCGAGCAGTGCGATGGCTATCTTGGTTAGTGAATTAGAGTTCTGGTTTCTCTCTCCATTTGTCTTTTGAGAATTTTACTTTGCCATTATGTTTAATCTTCTATTAGTGTTGGTACAATTGTTTTTCGTCAATTGCCAATTTCTTGTACTTAAGAATGGAGAAACTTGAAACAAAAATAACATAATTGGTTATGTAGTTGCATGTTATACCTAACAAATTTCTTAGCTAGAGTCTTCAAATTAATAAACGTCAAATTCTTTATCTATGTCTTGCAGGTGGAGGTGTTGTGGAGTACTGGGTTTAGGAAATTGCCTCCACTTTCTCCTTTGCTTGTGAAGGGTAGGAATCTCTATAAACAGAAAACTTTCAGACAGGTATCAGTGCGTGCTAGCCTTTATTGATGTTATCTCTTCCAAAGTTACCGTTCGTTATTTTATTGCCCTTCATGCTATAGAGATGGAAAAATGAACCTGATAGAATCGAAGTACTTCGTGAGAAGCACAAACGTGGTGCAGCAGCGAGATCTAAGAGAGCATCGAAGAATAGAAAGAGAGGCTGTATTGCAAATGAATCTGAAGGTAATTTTGAACTTCAGCAGAGATCTAAGAGAGCATCGAAGAATAGAAAGAGAAGTTGTATTGCGATTGAATCTGAAGGTAATTATGAACTTCAGCAGACGGGTTTGTTGCAGTATCTTACAGTTTTTTTGCAGTATTGGTGGTAACTTGTCACTCATTATCTTGCAATTATTAGGTTCAAAAAGGCAGCATGAAATCCACAATAAAAAAGGATCAAAACCAGGAAGATCCTGTGTAGTAGATGAGATTAGGCACCGAGATGGCTCCAGACAAGCAAATAACTTTCAACCTCAAGTGGCCACTTCATCAACTCAAGAAGAAATATGGAAGAAGAATGCATCTTCAAGAGCATCCACATATACTAGGGGAAGTTATCAATATGCTGAAATTAATAGTTACCAAGTTCCAGTTTATCCATTATATGATAGTTATCCAGAAAGTGCACACCGATATCATGTAAATTCTCAAAGCAGGAACGTGCCAAGCGAATTCTTCCATCACAACAGAGGCTTAATTCCACATATGATAGGAATCCCACCTCCCAGGCCTCGTGTTGGTGAATTCACAACTACATCGCAACTTCTGTTATCCAACGATAAACGTACCTATACAACTGCAAAATGAAGAATTATGGAGGGAGTTAGATGTAACAAATAAAGAGAGGACAAGGGTGACAAATGCTATAGAAGGGACAAAGAAGTCAATTGGTGAAATAAACGTCATGCCCAGACGTACCTATACAACTGCCAAAATGAAGAATTATGAAGGATTTTTCCTTTGGTGGAAAGCCTACTATATAATCTTTTCCTGTGGTAATGGAAGGACACCGAGAGAATGATGGTTGATTTCCTTTCTTTATGCTTCTGTGATTAATTTTCCTTCCCTGCCAGTTTTTGTCTCTGTAATTTTTGGTATTGTTGCTTTCATGGGTAACACTATGGCATTCACGAAGAGATCAGAGTACTGTATAGTGACATTTTTTTTTTTTTTCAATTTACTATTTACACTTGCTATCTTAGTGCCTTCACTGTCATGACCGAAAATATGCGTCGCTTCCCATGTGAAACATATTTGGATCTAATGGAATCTAGCAAGACTCATTTTGAAACTTTGGAATTTATTGTAGACTTACTGTTCAAACAAAATATTTATACTTGTTTTATTTTTTATTTATTTATACTTGTCTTATTTTATTTAAATGATTTCAATTTTATTACTTATTTCTATCATTACTTATATATATATATATATATATATATATATATATATAATACTTTACTTATTTTTTAATCTTTCAATCAAATAAATCATTGAAGAATTAAATAATAAAATATTTACTTTTCATTCATATAATTTTTATTTTTATATTAAACTATTTTTTCTTTTCAGCGAACATCATCTTAAACAATTTAAAATAAAATTATTATTTTTAAAATTAGATTATTTCAACATTTTTAATAAATATATACACATTTTTTATTTATTTTATTTTTTCATTCATTCTATTTGATTAAACCCATTATTTATAGTATATTTAACTAAGTTACATTTGTTGAAATAGTTATTCATGAACAATTATGTACAACCAAAAACATGTTAAAAGATTAAGAAATTGCTTAAATGATTTTGTCATAAAGCTGTCTCGGAATTTGTTTATGCCCTAAGTAGATATTTTACGTGAAGATTTGATGAAATCTCTCCTAAAGAAGATGGTCAAATTGGAAATCAAATGGTAGTTACTTCAAATTTTTTTAACTTCATTTACTAGAAGGACACCTCTGGATGGAAGGAATCTAAACGATAAGGATGAAAATTTGATTTTGATTTTACTTTTACATAATCGAATCTAGAATCTTTTAACTCAGAAAATATACTACTTTTATATAATAGAGTATAAACTCTTTTAACTCAGAAAAGTATAAACTCTTTTAACTCAGAGAATGATGCTTACCAAAGACTTGAAAATTGATAAAACTTAGTGTTAGGACGAAACTATTAAACTGATTCTGAAAGATGAACAACAATATATCTCATATATTGAGATGTTAAATAACAATTAAAACAGACATTTAAAATGAAAAAATACCTTAAAGTATTAAATCTTTCCAGATTTAGAAGTCATAATTAAAGGTGATTTCGTCTGTATGATTTTGTTACTAAACATGTAACAAGTGAGCTTCCATAAACAGTGAAAGAGACATATTGAATGGAGACGAGAGAAGAAAAATCAATTGAGAAGAATTAGATTGGGAGACTTAATTACAATGAAAATTAAACGTGTAATGTGAGTTAGTATTATTTTGAGATAAGTGTACCAAATGAAATTAGATTCAATAGTGAACTAGTAGTCATGTACAATGTGAGGCTTGTAGCATGTAAAAATAAAGTTTAAACGTTTTCGTGCTAGTCGCAAGATTATAAATTACAAGAATTATTACTATTGTCTAATACTTCTTATAGATGTGAAAACTATCTTCTTAAATAGATCATTAAAGAAGAAAGTATTTGTGTTGCAAACATAAATTTGAAGTTGAAGGTAAAGAAGAGCAAATAACAAAAAAAAATATATATATATAATAATAATAATAATAATAATAATAATAATAATAATAATAATAATAATAATAATAATAATAATAATGTAAAACAAGTTCTAAGAGTATAAAATTGAAAAATTGGTGATTTTTTTATTGTAGCTTCGATTTGTGAAGTACACCTTCCAGTGTAGTGTGTAGGTAAAAGAATTGAATATGATTGAGTTATTAATAATGTGTTTATATATATTGATGACATATTAATATCAAGAAGTGAAGTTGTTGAAGAAATTCATCCATTCAAATAAGATATAAAGGTTGAATTTAAAACTCTCTAAATTTTTTGGAAGAAAGTTTAAGAAAATTAAGGTGGAATTTTTATACATCCATGTTTTGAAAATATTTCAAATGAGTTGCAATCCAGTTTCAACACGATACTGGAGGTACACTTCACAAGCCTGAAAGAGATGAAATGATGGAGAAGACTATATATAGACAAATAATAAGATATTTAAGCAATAAAAGATTTGATATTTATACACACAGAATGATTTGTAATCGTACATGAAGGCACCAAAATAATATCGTTTTGTTGTTAAGACGTTGCTATGATATATTAAGGGAACAATTAGTTATGAATTAATATTTATTAACAAATATAATAGCTCTAATAACAATATATTGATTATTCTGATAGTAAAGTTAGAAAAGAAAAATACTACCTACTCAATATACTCTTGTTTCTTGGTATTTAATAAAACAATTTTATGATGATGATTTTGAGCTTTGACGGAAGAAATCAAAATAATTTTTTTTTTTTATGAAAGTATATTATTAATGGTGAATAATAAATTAATAATAAATATAATTAAATATCGATAATATAAGATAAAAACAAACCAATTAAAACTCAATTATATTTTTTAAAGGATTAGAAGAAAAAGTTTAAAAATAAACTTAAAATCAAATAATTAGAGAAGTTAATAACATATTAAAATAATAATTCAGTTAAAAATAGTTAGTTATGTAATAATAATATCTATTATTAGTTCTAAAAAATGATTATAGAAATATATTAAAAAGATCTATCTAAAAATTAATTATTTCTTCTCCCCTGTACTTCTTTTATATTCAAACACTTTATAAGTGTAATTACAAGTTTGAATTGTGTTGAATTTGTTATATTAAACAAAATTTACAAAATTAAAAGGCATGTCAAACATTTGTCAATGATGGAAAGATCTACGAGTTCAGGATTGGGTGTGGTGGCTCTCTCCTTCACGTCATCCATTTGAAGCAGTAGTACTTATCACTTATCAGTGCAGCTGTGCAATATTTATCACGCCACCAATTCAAAATATCTCGTCTCACCCTTCCACTGTCACGTCTTTTTATCTCTGCCCTTTCATTCTTTTGTATGGACCTACTCAAGAAAAAGATATAAGAAAGAGAAACATCTTTTTCCTTTTTCATGTCAGTGAAACGTCAAACCAAACTAGTTAAATATGGCAGCATACTGTAACGCCCCGTAGCATTTCCCGCACGCACGCGCTCGTCCTTTTTTTTCCACTTGAGTATCATTAAGTTTAGTTATTTGTACGTACAAGTATTTAGAAAGTTATAGTTTTCACTGAAAACTTACGGAAGATTTCGTATGTAAATATTTGTAGTAGATACATGAATATTCTATAATCTTATAAGATTTATAGATAGGACAAAAATTATCTTGATTAGTATAGAAGGTTATAGAACATGTGTAAAAAGAGTAAGATTTTTGTGAATCTTGATTAGTATAGAAGGTTATAGAACATGTGTAAAAAGAGTAAGATTTTTGTGAAAGGATTTAGAAAGTTCATGATCCTTGAAGAATTTAGAGAATTCTTTAGAGGGGGAGGTGCGTATAAGTAGAGGAGACTCTCTTATTTGCAAACCATTCAAGCTCCGAGAGCTTACTTGTACTAGAATTTAAGTAATAGAAGCATTTTTCCTTCAAGTTCTCTTTTATCATTTTCTCTAGCCAAAACACTTGCACACACCGAATACGATCTCAAGCAAGGTGAGGCTGACTTAGCTACTTGCGAAGGCCGCACACAACCAAGTTCGAGAAACAAAGACGTGACAAGTGGTATCAAAGCGACGCTCGATATCGTGTAAGTATGGCAGGGGAGAAGGAACATGATGTGTCCAGGTCGGGTGTAAGCGAGGAGCAAACCCGAGGGAGGGAACACACCACCGGGACCAAGAACAAGAAACGTCGGGACCAAAGCCGAGCTCGCGTGAAGGTCTTGCCATTAGACCAAGTCGTTGGGGAAATATCCAAGAAACTCGAAAGGGTCGAGTTTACCTTCAAAACGTTGGAGACACATGTCTTGGAGGAAATCGAGTCCGTCAAAGGTGCCGTCCAAGATGGGCTCAATGCACAAAGCTCTATGGAGGACCACTTGGATCACCTGAAGGATCTTGTGAAGGATCTCCAAGCAAGCATCGAGGGGATGCGTGAGGATCTCGTCATTTGTAAGAAGGCGATTGCTAGTGGGGAGGCTAGCAACCCCACACCCGCACCAAGGGTGGAGTGTCCGAAGCCGACAGACTACAATGGCGTAAGAGATGCCAAAGAAGTTGACAACTTCTTATGGAGGATGCAACAATATTTCGAGGGTATAAGTCTTACGAACGAGGCTACCAAGGTAAATACTGCTTCCCTTTACCTTTCCGATATTACTATGTTATGGTGGCGCAGGAAGCACGACGACATCGAGCGAGACACGTGCCGGATAGATACATGAGAGGACTTTGTCAAAGAACTCAAGTGACAATTTTATTTGGAGAATGTGGTGTACGAGACCTAACGAAAATTACGGGAGCTGAAGCAGAAGGGGACCATCCGCAACTATGTCAAAGAATTCACCACCCTTTTGCTCCAGATTCCCAACATGACCGAGGATGACTCACTCTTCTTCTTCGTGGATGGATTTCAACATTGGGCAAAACAAGAGCTACAACGCAGGGGCGTCAAGACCGTCGATGATGCAATTGCTGCCGTTGAGTCATTAATCAAATTTCGTCCATCCTCATCTTCTGATGCCACCAAGAAAGACAAGAAGTATCTCATCAAAGGTGGGGGAGACAAAAGGGACAACAAAAACCGAGACTCCCGAGACCAGCGACGAGCGCCGGCCAAGGAAGATCGAAACTCCGGACGTCGCAACTACGAGGAGAAGAAGCAGACGTTTGTCCTTAAGGGAGTCTGCTTCGTGTGCAAGGGGCTACATGCCATGAAGGATTGTCCAAAGCTAGACTCCCTCTCAGCCATCATGGAGCAGTCTGAGACTGAGACTAAGACTAAGGAGAAAGAACCAACAATGATAGGTTCATTGCAAGTCCTCAATGCCCTCAACACCAAGCTCTTGCGTATCACGTTTAGCAAGGGACTCATGTACGTGGAAGCGCACATTAACAGAACTCCGACAAAGGCCCTAGTGGATACAGGAGCCAGTCACAACTTCATTACCAAGGAGGAAGCTGCAAGGTTAGGACTATCTTGGTTCAAGAAAATTGGGTGGCTAAAGACTGTCAATGCCAATGCTCGTCGACTCGAGGGAATCGCTAACAACGTGAGTCTGCGCCTAGGGACATGGTAAGGACGCGTGAATTTCTCAATAACACCCATGGGCGACTTCAAGGTAGTACTCGACATGGATTTCTTACAACAGGTAACAACTATACCAATGTCATCCTTTAATATCGTTTGCATACTAGAAAAGGGTTCTCCATGCATGGTTCCGACTATAGAAGGGGACGACAGGAGTACTAACAAGCAACTCTCCGCGATACAGCTTGCCAAGGGGGCAAAGTGAGGGGAGCCAACATACTTGGCGGTACTAAAGGAGGACGACCAGTCCTTAAGGAGAACAAGAACGTCATGCCTGCTGAATTGTCAAGTAAGCTTCCACCAAGGCAAGGTGTGGATCACAAGATTGAATTGGAGCCGACACCAAGCCACCAGCCATGGCCCCCTACCGAATGTCTCCACTTGAGCTTGAGGAATTGAGGAGGCAGCTCAAGGAGCTCACGGAGACCGAAAAAATCCACCCAAGTAAGGTACCTTACGGCGCACCCGTACTCTTTTAGAAGAAGCATGATGAAACACTATGCATATGCGTAGATTACCAGGCACTTAACAAGGTAACTATCAAGAATCGCTATCCCATCCCTTTGATTACCGACTTATTCTATCAACTTGGGGGAGCTCGAGTGTACACCAAGATGGATTTACAAAAGGGTTACTACCAAGTTCGCATTGTGGAAGGAGATGAATCTAATACCACGTGCATTACGCGGTATGGGTCATACAAATGGTTAGTGATGTCTTTCGGGCTCACGAATGCCCCAGCCACATTTTGTACGCTCATGAATGAGATATTCCATCCGTACTTGGATCAGTTTGTGTACTTGGATCAGTTTGTGGTGATCTACTTAGATGACATCGTTATATAGAGCAAAAGTCTCTAGATCCTAGAAGGGTTTTGGACTTTCTAGACCCTTCTACAAAAGTCTTATTTTATTTATATGTCCTAAAACTTTTTACACTACTCAAGATGATTCTAACATTTTCTATAAGTCTCTATAAGGTTTTAGGATATTCATGTCCTTACTACAAGTATCTACATAGTTCTGAAGTCTTCTAGAAGCTTCTAGTCAAACTATGCCTTTTTAAAGGCTTCTATGAACAAATATCGATGGACAAATAACTTAGATGGTGCGGAAGTTACATTATGCTTCAACTCCTAGCTCAAGTCTCCATATGCATATGCCGAAGAAAGAATAAAATACACTTACTTTTATCACTTTTAAGAGTTTTATCATGAATGAATAATTATTTTTCCAAAATTAATTTCAAACAATTATATACTTAGTTTTCGTTATTTATTATGAAGTTTGGCAATTTACTTTGCTTAAGTAAATTCATATAAAAATGGTTAATCAAATATATTAATAGTTACATGGTTTTAACACCGAAAAATTAGGAAAATTTTACAAAAAAAAATAATAGAAAACTTTACAAGAATATTATTGTTTGTTAATGACCCTATTATGATAGTATGAAAAAATTGTACAATAATGCAGATTCGAAATCGTAAATCATCTAAATCTCCAACTACTATTTCGTAAGCTAAGATATCCATGTGATATTAAAGGAAATGCAGAGTTTATGTGTAGTAGAAAAGAACACGAAATGATACATATATCCATGCAATGCAAACCTGTTGTCATCAATTCCTCTAAACTCACAAAGCTGGACCCATACCATGTCCCACCACCATAATCACCACCTTCCAATTCAAATTGATCCATTATTATTACCGACAAATTAGTCCTTCATCACCATTTTCTCAATACAATCATTGGTTGGACAGCAAAATCATGGTATATCTAAATATTAGTACATAAAATAATTATTTTCTTCCTTTTAACTATATATCTCATTAAACAAACATGACAACAAAGATGATTCCCTTATGATCGGTAATCAAAGTTTAGTACAGTGCCAAAAGTAAAAGCAAAAGCTTTTCCTTAAGATACAAAGAAAAAGTCACTCTGTTCTCACATCAGAGTGATGATACTAAAGAATAATTTAGAGAAAAACAAACATTAAAAATGGGAAAGGTAAGAGAGGTAAATTGAAAAAACTTAACTACACATCAGACAGAAATTAATCGTAAACTACTTGATGATTTTTTTGTGTAGAAGAAGAAGAAGCTAGAAGAAAGTGGCAGTGTTGGAACGCAGGTCCATCTCTTGGGTCCAAGCCGTTCGGTCCTGAATGTGCAAGTGCCAATATGTTTGAGCCACCGCGTCTGGGTCCATCGTGCCCTCACCCTCTCCACTGCTTACGCTTTCATCCCCAACTGAACCTGATTTTCTCCGACAATAACTAGTCCACAACATGCAATTAATTAAACCATACATTAACTTCGCACAATTAATAAGTCGCATCTTTGAGTTAATTCACTCACATAAGGATTTTTCCTTGTTATATATATGCTGACGCATGCGTGCATACTGATAGAGAAATTAGGACTTGAATCGGAATCTATTAACCGATGAAAATAACAAAATCGAACCTGGGTGGGGCAACAACACCGTCAATGATTACATGTGCTATGTGCACTCCCTGAGGTTGAAATTCCCTTGCCAGGCATTGTGCTAGTGCTCTCATCGCGAATTTCCCACAGCCTGTCCCAATTTTCATTTATTTAGTTCATTAAAACAACTAAATTTGGTGGAGAAAGAAAGAAAAATTACTTAATGATTATTTATTTACATAAGTGGGAGTATCCAGGAATGGCATTCAGTGAGGCAGAACAGCCCGTGAAAAGGATTGTGCCCTTCCCTCTTTCCACCATCCCCGTCAACACCTAATTCATTCGTTCCATTCCATCGGGTCAAAAAACCATAAATATTAAACACCACTGCTAGAAGAAACCTACTGAACATTTAATTGGATTTTTGTTCCCTGACTGTAAGTAAATACAGAAAAAAAGGTTTAAGGAAGAGAAGAGCACCTGTTGAGCGCAGTGGAAGGCACCGACGGCGGAAACTGCGACGGATTTCTGGAAAGTATCGAGATGGATGTGTTGGAAGGGGGTGGGGGTGGGGTTGGGAGGGAGGGGTTGGTAATTAGCATTATAGACAAGAACCTCGACGAATCCGAGAGAGTGAACGCCTTCAAATGCATCCCTGACGCTTTTGGAGTCGGAGCAGTCTATACGTATTGCAAACACCTGTGCCTTCTCTTCCCTCGCTATTTCTTCCGCCACTCTCGACAATGTCCCTGCACATACATATGCCTCACAATGATATGATGCGAGTGTATGTAATATTATGAAGTCATAATAACAATAATATGAACGTGCCTAGGTCGCGAGCGAGAATGGCAACGGTGTAGCCATGGTGAGCGAACTTGCGGGCGATGGATCGACCCAGCTTGGGGCCCACTCCGACTATAGCAGCAATGCCTCGGGAGGAGGTAGAGCTTGCCGTGCTTCGTATCATCTCCAACCAACTCTATCTCTAATCAAACCAAGAAACTAAAATATATAATGAATATTCTTCATTATCGAAGGAGGTAGGTATCGGTTGTGTTTGGTTGGGGAAATTGAAGAGGTTGATATGTTGCAGCTGTCTCTCTCTTCCAAGCGCCACTGCTTCACTGTTCCACTCCTCAACACTCTCAAATCTCAAACTTGTCAAGTAAATAATTCAGTTCCTCTGGACACATTCCGGTGCTAAAGCCCCATGACTCTCTCACTGTTTTTATATTCTTGCATTTCAATTTTTAGTTGGGATTCTAATTTTAAAGGCATGGTGAGAATTAAGGAGGTAACCCTCCACTTAGGTATATTTATTACAATTCCGTTCCCTGAGGACAGGTAAAACAATTTTAGGTGCATTGGAAGAGTTTATTTATACTTTTTTGTTTTCGCTTTGTTCTTTAAGCAAAAATATGATTAAAGCGTACGTCTAGTATCATGTCTTTATCCTGAAAAGAAACCGAAACCGAAACCGATGCGATGGAGCAATAGAGCAGGGTTTGTCATTTTCATCGCACTGAATTGAACAGTGTCTATCCTCTAGATTCTACATTCACCGCCTTACGTTACATTCCTTTATTAGCATTTTCAAGTGTGAAGAATTCCATTAGTGGAAAGGAAAGAAGACACGCTGTACTTTAATAGCAGCTATTCAATGCATATCACCCCAACACAACAATTTGTCGTTGTGCTAAGAGTGCCCATATTTTCACAATGTAACTCCAAAAAAATATTCATTCAACAATTTATTTTTAATTTTTATATTATTATTTGTTTATTTTATTTCATTCTTTTTTATCTATCAATCAAAAATAATATTTTAAGATTGCCATGGTCGTTAAAAAAATTCTTTTCCTTACATTAAATACAAGGCCATGCGTTTCTCAGTCATTATATGCCTTCTTTCTTCACATATATTTTCTAAAAGCTTAAATTTATCATTTTGAAAACTACATTTTTTTGTTCTTTCTGAGATATTTACATGATAAAGACAGAGAGGGCAATGTAATCAGATTAAAAGAAACTTTGAAAGTTACGATTTCACGTCATTAGTAAAAGTAAATAAATAAGAGAAGTTTATGTTTTTTGGTTGGATGAGAGAAGTCAACAAGTGTAAATTAAAAATATAACAATATAATCTTCTATGCAACTTCAACAGTAACTTTTTTAACTATTAATTTCATAACTAATAATACCTTAAAGCATCCGTTAGTAAGACTTGATATATATAATATAACACGTGAAGCTCCTCTATGCTAGAGGTCTAAGACTTTGGGAAATATTGGGCCTCGACAGTTTTATATCAGGCCCACATTTGTTAGTTTTTAAATCGACCTGGTCGTTGCGTCGCGCGATTTCGCAGTTCCTTATTGTTCCGTATCCATTTTACAGTTACAAGTTGTTGCTGTTGCGATTCCATGCCTTTTCTGAACCACGAACTAGCCTGCATCCTCTTTTCGATTCATTTCGCTTCTTATTATAAACGTAACGATGAAGTCGTGGGTGGAAACTTGAGGGACCGTGTCCATGGAGTGGACAACATTGCAGCATCTTAATCTCCGCCACGTTGGGCGTGGCGTGAGGCCTCTGCAGCCACATGCTGCTACCTTTCATCCTCATCAGGCACTCGTCGCCGTCGCCATCGGAACCTTCATCGTCGGTGAGTGACGTACTGCACTATAGCTCTCTTCTTGTGGTATTTTTAGATTCAGTAACCGCACGGAACTTCACTCTCTTTCTTGTAATTTGAAACGCCTAAACGATGCGTTTCGGATCATTATGTAACGTGTTGTTTTGAAATTGGACTCCAATAGTAATAAATTAGAACCAGGAGTCACGAATGCGTGTGACATTCCGTTGCATTAGTATCCGTTTATACTCGCCATTTGTTTTCAATCTTCCTTAAACCAATTTCATATTTTGTAATTGATAAATTTTAAAAAAGGTTTAATTGTTCTTATGATCACTTGTTTGTGTTTTACTGTTTTGATCGCATATGTAAAAAATGTGAGTTTTAGTCATATACGAATGAATTTAATGCGTTTTGGTCCCTGATGTTAACATCATTACTAACGTTGTTTGCACGACAGCTGCAATTTTTTGGTGTAAAACTATAAATTTTCAGGTGATCTCTAAACTACTAGAAAATTCTTTCTCAATACCTTGTTTTTTTATAACTGACGGCAGGGATCAAAACATTAAATTCGGTCGTTTAGACATAAACTTATTATTCTTATAAGTTCAAAACAGAAGGAAATGTAAGGTTGACTTGGATCGAGTCTCTCCAAACATTTTGTCGAAAAAAGAAAATTAAAACAGAAACGTTGAGAGAAATATAGGAACCAAATTAATAATGAAACCTTTGGGAAACTAAAACAAGTCATGTTCCTAGTTTGGACCGGTTCTAAAGTTCATAAATTGTAAAGCTCTCGGCTATTTGAATTGCAATCTTGAAGTAAAATAAAGGCTCCAAGGAGAACTGCACGTTAACCAATCTCAACTCAAAATCTTGAGTTGGTCAATAGTACTATTAAATTATACTAAATGAAATACGATTAGCTTAAGAGAGAGAAAGAGTGAGAGGAGAGATCAAACTATTTTAAGAGAGTTTATCTCCACCGGTTATTTTTGTAATTTTTATAACGGGTACCTTTAGCTTAGCTCACAAGTTCAATTCATTTCATCTTCTTATTTTTTTCTGTGATAAGTACTTACTTACAAAAACTACTGTTTAGCTCAGTTTAATTGGTTTTTGTTGAATTGTCTCTTTTAGGGAGAGCTTTTATAGAAGTCAAGCGCATAAACTTTTAATTTATAGGAGAAACTCAATTTATTTTACCTTTTTATTTTTTGCTCTTGTAAGTATTAATAGATAGGTTTTCTAATCAGGGTTTTAGACTGAACCCAAAACCATCTTGTTTCAGTTTGTAAAACCTACAAAAAATAGTAGCTTCATTCCCAATGCTCTTGCTTAATCCTTAGCTATGTTTGGCTTTGCTAGCTCAGCATTATCGCTCCTCTGCTGCAAAGGAAGAAAAACTAAATCTGAGATTGGTTCGCATGGTTTTATGTTGATCCGTTAGCATACAGTGATGAGTAGTAGGGTGATGATCACAATCAGTATGGTTTGCCCTGTCTAGCAAATGCATAAAAGTCATTCAGGTCATACTATTATCCTAAATTGAATTAATAAATGGATTTTAATACATAAATCAAAGGCGTACTAGATGAGTTGGTATGATTCATTCAGCTGATCATATCTAAACTATTTAGCACCAATACTTTAACTTGTTTCACTATGCATATCCGAGACATATAAGCATCCATATATAGAAATATTGTAGCATTGTCCATTAATGAACCAAAAATGAAAATTGTTCTCTTTATAGATGATTTTAAGTAAGAAATGAGATTGATAGTATTATTCTTATTTGTAAATAATAGGAAGTAATTTATGATGATAATGGTTTATAATTTTTGTTTAGAAATGTCCAAGAAATATGTTTTCAATTTGGGTTTGCAAAATTTCAGTTATATACTATCATGTTTGTGTGTATCATTAATTTTTTTCTCTTTTCCCTTGTTTTTACGTTGTTAGGAACTTTCCTGATCCACCTATTATTTGTTCTTCCTTTCATCTAATAAAATATATTCTGTTATCTAAAAATGAAAACAAACATGTGAGAAGCAATGCAGCAGGGCAAAGCATGGGCTATTGTCTTGATAGAAGAATTGGTTAGCTCATTCATAACTAAACCTAAAACAATGATATCCGATTCAATGCTGCATTGAAGTCATTTTCACTAAAAAACCTGTCCAAAATAAGAAAATCCTAAGTCCGTAACTTTGTAAACCACCATAATGGCATTGCCTCGTAAACATTTCTTAACCTACTCTGGAAGTTTTCATTTCTAAAGCAATATACTGATAAAAGCAATCCTCTTTGGTGATCCATTACATTTGAGTCATTGGTTTCGTGCACCTGGTCTAGTGTTCTCGGAAATTAACAATCTGGAGTTGACTTGCCCTTTCTTTCTGCTGCATTATTTTTCTTTTTACATATTTGGAAAATGTGTTCCTAATTAGTTTGTTTCCATGTATGTAGAATTTGATGCATTAACAGGAAGCAAGATTTCTGCTCTTGACATTGGTGCTCCAGTTGTCCGCATGTTATATAGTCCTATAGGAGGGCATACTGTGATTGCCATTCTCCAGGTTGGACCTACCGACCTTCTACTATGTGCACATTTAAATTTTCTTTTGTAGTTTATGGTAATACCTTTCTTATGATTCAAAATGCAATGTATAAGAGATATTGGTGGAACACTCCTTAAAATTGGGTTTAGGCCTAGCTTAACCTTAGAAAACTGGTTTGTAAGGTGATGTTATGCTAGGAAATGATGCTGGGACATTGGTTTGACAAGAAAGCTACTGGAAGTACTAGTGAGGAGAGTAAATTGCTTGGATTTTTAGTTTTACGAATAGGGGGAGAGGGAGATCAAATTAAGGCAACGAAGGAAGTTGTTAAGACGGATCTTGTGATGAATATATCTATGAGGATTTGGTCTTCAGTTGAATTCAATGGCACAGTGTAATCAAATGCAGCCAACTTCGTTTAGTGGGATAAAACTTGTCGTATGGTAACATTTTTTTTTTTCTAGTGCTTCAGTATTTAAAGGAACTTGTGAAACTTTTCTCCCATTAAAGTATGGACTGTTGAAGGGCAAATATTATATATTGTACTTAGGATGTGCTACAGCCTTTAGAGTTGTTCTCTAATAGTTGATAAATTTTCAGTAATGCTTTTTGTACTTTTGGCTAGATTTGCAACAAAATGCAAATCAGGTCCTCATGGGTTTAAGATAATGAGGACAGGATATGAGGTTCTTGCTGAAGTATTTCACATGGTTAAAAGAAAAACTTTTAGGAAAATATTTGGAAATTATATACGTGTGAAATATATAGTAATAAAATGGACATAATGGATTTATGCACATAAGATTTGGATTGGAGCTTTGAATTTCCTCCTTTTTCCTTCTATATAAGAAAAAATTGTGCTCGTTAAGAAAGTATTTCCATCGTAAATATTTCTTTTCATTTTAGGGCAACTAAGATGGGCATGTTGAGAGGTTTCAAGTACTTAGGTTTCTTTGGGAAGATAATTTACTGATTTATTTTTCTATTTTAATTATACCTTGATATTTGGTCAGAGTGTCATTCTCTCCTTTTTTTAGTCTCTTTATCAAAAGGAATATCTTATGACCTTGGTGTTATGTCATTTTCTTTCAAACCTAACTTAATCTTACAAAATCAGCTTATAAAGTGAGATTTGTATCTACTTATATATTATAATTTGACCATATCTTTAGTTGATATGCGATTTCCAACCCATCCTCACATTAGAGATTGCATATCTTGAGAGTGTGAGAGTAGATATTTGTAGGTGGTCTCCGACACACTCCCTTACACCGAGAATTAAACATCTTGAGAGTGTAGATTTGGATATTTGTGGGTGGTCTGATAGCAGCCTGATAGTAGGTGGTGCAATATGTGTATCTGATACCATATTTGAAAGTGGATTTGGGCCTAACCTAACCCTACAAAACTGACTTATATAGGTAAGGCTATCCATTTATATACTATATGTGAAATCTTCAACATCTTCGTTGATAATTTTGATTTTGATGTTATCATCGGTTAATGTGGAGAGATCATATTATATTGGAGTAACTTATACCAATCATTACACCATAAGTAACTTTACATGAAAAGTGATTTTTGTTTGTCCATCGTTTAATTATAATTTCATATCATCTTAATTGGTTATGTCAAAGTTTTTCAAAATTAAACAACAATAAGAAGGTATAATCAGATAATTCATATTTAATAAATTTTAAAGACCAAATCAATTTTTATCTTTTATACTTTTGTAAACTTTGATCTATATGTATCAAATAATTTTGAATTAAGATAAAATGTTGTATATATGAGATATATGTGAAGTAACTTTTAATCTAAAGGTGGATTTGAGAAAACACGATCTAATTGTAAGTAATTGAATGATGTAATAGTTGATAAAAGTTTGATTTGTGGAATTTGATCTCTCTCGTTTAACATATAAAGGTGCTTTGGCATAGAGAATCCAATCTAGTAAATTTATATTTTATTTGTTGGGCAAATTAGATTTTTATATATTTATTCATTTCCTTTAGCTTGGGAGAATTTTAGTCTTTGTTTTTTTTTTTTAATGTAATGTTCCTAAATCTTGTTTTTTATTAGTTTATTTGTGGAGTTGTCATAGCAAGGATCTTTTATACTTATTACAATTGTTTCTTTTCCATTTGCAGGATTGTACAATACGGTCGTGTGATTTTGACTTAGAGCAAACATGTGTATTACATTCACCAGAGAAGAAGACTGACCAAATTTTTTCTGAAACAGAAGTTCATCTAGCATTAACTCCATTACAAGCTATTGTGTTTTTTGGATTCCACAAACGAATGAGTGTGACAGGTTAGATGTTTGGTTTCTCATCTATGAAGTTAGATGTGGTGTTATCTCGATTAGATGTACTTAATATAAGGGCCTAGGCCCATCTCTTTGTATTAATATATATTTTATATATACGTGTGTTGTGTATGAACACTCATGGTTTCCACCATATGACTCTTTACCATATATTTTCATCATGGTATTTAGAGCCTTACTTGGTCTATCCTTCTCGGTAGACCTACTATCCATTGGTGCTAAAACATTTTCTTAAAATTGTGTTTCATAATGATTTTTCAGCCTCATTCTTTGTCGTACCCTTTTTTCGGTTGTTCTCTGACCTTTTTTCCACTATTTCTTCCATTATCGCCTTGTCTGTTGCCATCATCATCACCTTTCCCACTAGCGACCCCATTGTTAGAATTACCTCGACCAGATAACCACCGCATCGTCGTTCTCATGCCGAACTGAGAAGCCACATGCCCTCACAGTATTACTGTCGACCACCCACCTTTTCGATAGTGATCATCGGTGCCAGACTTATCTTGTTGTGCTTTGTTCTGATCTATATCCTCCTTTATGATTGAAACCATTTTTCATATCTCACCCTTTTTGGGGACATTTTCTCTCTCCTCCGCAGACTGATGGCCTATCTTAATGTGTTTAGGTCTGACTGTTCCATCTTTACTAACAATGTCAATCTCTTCCTTTCTATTGACAAGTTAGATAGAACTAATTATGACACATAAGCCTCTGATCTTAAGCTTTGGTTTAAGGGATAGGATTATGCTGACGATCTTATTCAGATAGTGGCCTCCATTAATGAAAAAGATAACCCTCAATGGTTCAAAGTTGATGCTTAAATCTATAAAATCGTTAAGCTAACTATTCATCCTCACTTGGAGCAAATATTAAAGAACAAGTTGCTCTAGAAGGAGTATTGAATAAATTTTAAGACTCTTTTTCACAAGTAAGTGGTAGGCGATTTAATATATGAGTGACTAAGGTGGAAGGACAAAGAGAGTTTGAGTTGTACTGGTCACCCTAATTCTTGGGGTACATCTAGTTCTTCTTTAAGAAACTTTTAAAGGGTTCTATTATAATCAAGTTGGTTACAACCAAAAATTCTTACTGTCAGATTTAGCTACAACGAGTACACCAATTACTCCTATCTATCCTTTTCTAATCTCCTCCCGAAACTAGGAACTATAAATATTCTTAACTGCAACTCCTAACTAACAAAATGAATGTTTAAGGAAAACTTAAAGGAAAAACTCTCATAGAGAGGATATATAAATTGGGCGAGATTTTGCCTTTATTGGGCGAAGGATATGAAAAAGTTCTCTTTACTACTAGACTTTCTAGCATATATTTCTATATGATTTGAGTGAGAAGCTTATAAGAATTGTTGTTTGTTGTAGTTGTGTGTTTTGCATTCGTCACCCGATGTCTTTTATAGGCTCTCAAAAATATGACCATTGTAGAATAGTCTTTGCCTTTGATATTCTTTAGAAATAAATTTTTAATATCTTGATAGGTGATATGCTTTGATCTTTGCTCAAAATTTCTTTTTAGAAAGTCTTGATCTGATTATACATATTAAAAAAGGAAATACAATGCAAATACAAAGCGTATCTTCTAGGTAATAGGTGATATATTTCCTTTTATATAAAATAATATATTTGATTATATTGAATTAGTTGTTGAATGAAAGATTTGTTTTGGATTTAATTCACATATAATCACATATATAATTTTATACCATATTACGTCATTCATTCAATTTTGCGTACTTTTCTTTTAATCTATATGTAATCTTTATATAATTTTATTATTGATTATACAAATTCCTTTAAATAGTGTGTTGGGTGCTTAATTTTCTATAAGGGAATTTGAATGAAAATCACATAAATATATTAAAAAATATGTGACTGCATTTAATATTTGACTTCTTTATTATATTTAATTATTTGTTAGACGGTTTGCTATTTATTATATATATATATATATATATATATATATATATATATATATATGTTATTAACAATATTTTAATTAGCGTTATTATCAATTGTTAGATAATTTATTACTTTAGAGGAGTTTTTTTAATTACCTTTAATTTCTTAAAATCGGAATCTTATTTATTATCATCAAAACATAGAGTATAAGGGTCGTTCAATATATTTAAACTTTTTGGGACTAGACTGTCTATATCTTGGAAAATATGGTGTCGATGATACTGTTATGGAGTTTGGGAATAACTTAACGTCTGTATGGCATATATCAAAATCTCTTGAGTATTATCGTTCTTTGATGCTCTTAGTATTTGGACAAAATTCATGATCTTCTACATGATTTTAGTGAACTATTTCTTGTTGCTTCTACTCTTGCCCGAGAACTAGAGTGATGCCAAACATTCTTTATATTGATGGCTTTATATGGACTTTCTGAAAAGTATTTGTTTCTTAGTGGTGGTTCCTGCACATGAACATCTAAGTATGATGTCACAAGCCTTCTTGCAAGCTAGACAATGTTTGTCTCAAGTGTGATCATTACCACAAATTGGGTTTTTCAATTGACCAATTCATGCATTGCATAGTCGCTCTCGTCGAACTATTGTTGTTTCCTAGGTTGCTTCCTCCTACCCGTAATTCTAGTCACTCTCAATTTGATTGTTTTGGATCATCGTCTATCTTTCATGAGTTCCTAAACTGGTATAACAAATGTTAGGAATCTAGTTTTTCTACTTTCATTACACACATGAGCACTTTGTGTGTTGGTCTTACTCATGTATCATATTTTCGGTAATAAGTCTCTTTTCCCCTTCTTTTTAATTGCTAGTTTTTTACTATTTGTTATCATGGATAAGGGTCCCATTTCACGGTATTGACATTATTTATCTTCTCCCTTTTCTCTTAGTTGATAATGTCTAAAGATAACAAAACGACTCAGTTTGTCCTATTTTGACTCATCCCATATCTAGCCCAACAAAAATAGGGTGGGACGGGTTGACCAACCAATATTTTTTTTTATATAATTTTTTTATATGTATTTTTATATAAATATACCTTTAATTATATAAATAATTTTTAAGTTTTTATTTATTAAATAATAGTTTTATTAGATAAATTGAAAACTTACTTTATTTGTATGTTAAAATATCTAATTATAATCAATAATTAATATTAATTGGTGAATATTTATAATTATAATATTATATATTTGCATATTTCAACATGATAAAAAAAGTGTAATATTTTCAATTATAATATTTTTTATTTTAATTTTAATATATAAATATTTTTTAAAACGAGTCAACTTGTTTTACTTTTGACCTGAAGGATTGGTAAGTTAGGCATGGTAGGTTAATACTATCAACATGCTCTGTCATTTTCTAGACGGGTTGAAGAGATAACCCGTTTTTCCATCCCTAGCCATGTCCTTTATAGTTATGAGTCTCCATTTAATTTATTATCCCATAGTCGTTTTTCCTATCCTCTTGATTGTTCTTTTTTACTAAATCTAATCTCTTATAGGACTGGAATTTGGGATAAATGATTTGCATTAGATATAAGTCTCATGGACTTTACTATTTTTGGACCACTCTTCATGCTAACTTGGTGGTGGATTCCCCCTCTCACATTCATGTTTTGATTTGGTTATCCTAGATTTGCCAAGGGACAAAACTTTGTCTCATGTTTGTCTAAGTTGTCCACTTATGAGTCATGTTATTTAGATAAATATCTTTGTAGCTCTTGTCTTTATAATATCGTCAAGAGCTTTGTCTCCTTTTTTTTGGTTCACTCTAATATTTAGAGCCCAAGTCATGTTCAGATTTCAGTTTTTTTTAGCTTTTATTGATGATGGTTTAACTTATCCTAGTCGGAGGAGACACATCGTGCTTGATGAACTATGTGCTTTTCAAAATAGTGGATCTTTTGATATTGTTCCTTTGTCCCTTGGAAAATCTATTCTTGGTTGAAAATATATCTTTACTATTAAAGTTGGCCTTGCAACACAAAGCACACTTGGTCGCCAGAGGTTATACTCAGATATTTAGGTTGCACTATGTTGACAACTTGTCTCCAATCATGAAGACAGCTTTTAGTTCGATTATTTCTAATCATGGTTGCCCTTCGTTGTTAGTCCCTTTATTACTTGGATGTCAAAAATGTCACCTTCATGGTGTTATTTGCTGCTCAGGGGAGTCTTCATGATTGATTTGTCACTTTCACAAATCTATATAAGATTTCATGCAATCTCATAAGGTGTGGTCTGGTAGATTCAGGGCAGTTGTCCAACAGTTCAATATGACACAAAGTGATGCTGCTCATTCGGTATTTTATCGTCACTCAATTGTTGGTTTAATCTGACCATCGTGATATTTTACATATAAAACAACATTTTCATTTTCTATAGAAAGAACTTGGCAAACTCGTATATTTTTTGGGGATTGAGATGGATTGTTATTTCATATGAGAAATTTTTTTATCTAGAGACATTAATACCCAATTTATTAACTCCAACAATTAGATGTCTTTACCAAATTATTATGATGTCCTAAAGTTGATTATAGTTGTAACAATATTGGCACATTTGATGTATATACGCCAACTTTAGGATTTTAGGAGGAGTGTTAGATGTAGTTAATATATGGGTCTAGTCCCATCTCTTTGTATACGTGTGTGTATATATCTATATATACCTATATATGATGTTCTCCTATTTGATTATTAATATTGATATTTTTTGTCCATATTTGTTTTTATATAAATGAAGTTGTTGGAACTGTTGAAGGCGGTAGAGCTCCCACAAAAATCAAGACAGATTTGAAGAAGCCTATTGTGAATCTTGCTTGTCATCCTCGCCTCCCCGTTCTGGTATTTTACTTCAATATATTTCTACTCACTTTTAGCAAGTTCATGCTATACATAATTGTGTTGCAAGAAAGACTTGCGTCCAATCTTTCTTTTAATGATACTTCAATTCTCTTCTTTTGATTGCATTGTTTGTTTGTCCTAGTATGTAGCTTATGCAGAAGGTTTGATACGAGCGTATAACATACATACCTATGCTGTTCATTACACACTTCAAAGTGAGATTTCTAATATTCTATTCTTGTTGAAATGGTTTTTATGTCTCTTGCAAGTCCATATCTTACTATTATTTATCTTTTGTTTCCTATTCAGTTGACAATACTATAAAGCTTAATGGTGCTGGTGCTTTTGCATTTCACCCAACACTAGAATGGATATTTATAGGTGATCGACGTGGTACACTATTGGCATGGGATGTATCAACTGAGAGACCTAGTATGATTGGATTGTGAGTGACTATAGATATGGTTGAGATTCCCCTTTTCTGTAACTGAGAGACCTCGTATGATTGTTATCTATTTTGAATTTGTTGTTTTCTTCCAGCCAATTGTTGGAAATATTCATATTGAGGCTTGTTTGGCTTGGGTTTTGATGGTTATATTATGTCATTTTCAGAATACAAGTTGGATCACAACCAATAATATCAATTGCTTGGCTAACTACATTGCGAATACTTGTAACCTTATCAAGGGATGGAAATTTGCAAGTGTGGAAAACACGGGTTATAGTCAATTCTAATACACCTCCTATGCCAGCAAGTTTTTTTGGGCCAGCTGGTTAGCTAACTTTGACTCTTTCTGCCTCTACTCTGGATTTCCTATTAGTTTTTGACAACTTGTTTCTCTTATATTAATTGTCATGCAAAATTTCTACTGTCACACGTCCCCCTCTGGTATAAAATGCTTTAGTGTATAGAAAGATAGAAAGAAGGATCATTCTAGAAGTCATGTTGCTTCACTCTCTTATTATCCATTTCATCAAACTTGGTTGGCTAATACTTTTGATAATTCGATGCAGCAATTGAATCCCTTGATATCCCTCGCATCCTTTCTCAACAGGGTGGAGAAGCAGTGTATCCCTTACCACGAATTAAAGCTTTAGAATTTCATCCAAAATCTAATTTAGCAGCACTTGTGTTTGCAGTTACGTGTAACTTTCTACTAATTATATCTTCTTTGCCAATGAAATATTGTGGGTTTACGAATTTATTTTTTATTTTAACAGAATATTACAAGTGGAGACACTTTGAAAAACAAGGCCACGTACAGTAGAGAAAGAAGAAAGAAACTTTATTCAGTTTTGCAAAATGCACGGGGATCATCAGGTGATTGATATTATTTTAGCTAGAATTTAAAGATCCTTTAGTATTTGAGGATCTATTTCAATTAAATGATTGTAACTCAATTTTATGCATCTAATTTTGTCATCATACCATCCATATTAATATTGGATTGGACTGTGATGTGTACTAACCAATCTCAAAAAGACTATAATAGAATTGTTTATAGGGTTGTCGAAATAAGTACAACTCCAAAAAGCCCCAAAATTATTAGGTCAGTAATAAAAAATTATCTAAATTGAATTAGGTGAATTTTGGTCGAACTCATAATCTACATAATCTAAATATACTTATAACAGGTTAATATGTAGATATACATTAACATATTTTATAAAATAATAATTATTTTATAAATTAAAAAATTAATATTATTTTATTAAAATGTATATATAAATTAATTTAAGATGGGATTACATCTGCAAAGTAAGAGTTAGAGATTTACAATTCATTTTCATATTCATTCTTTTCTATTTGCTTAGATAAATTATTATTTTAGAATATTAAATTATTAAAGAAATGAGTGGTGGGATGAAAAAATAAGGTCTTTGTCTCTTATTTGAAGTAAATGGATCTCCCCTCTTATAATTTATATATCAAATATATATTTAAAATAAAAATTAATTTTATTTAGAACATCTCCAATGAAAAATACTTATCCTTTGTTGTAAAATTGTTTCTTAAGTAAGATTTTTGTTTTTCTCTTAGTAGTGGTAGGAGAAAGGATTGGGGAAAGGGAAGACACACGAGGAGATTATAGAGTTTTCTAATTGAAGCAAATTTTGATAAAGTTTCTTAATTATGACATGACAATGTGTGTTCCACAAAATACAATTTTCAATATATAAAAAAACTCATTTATTTTTTATCATTGGAGATGTCTTAATGTAAATTAAATTTTAAAAATGCATTTTTTTATGGTTTAATTTTTAAATATTTTTTTATTAATTATTTTTATAAATTATTTTTGTATAAATATGTTATAATTTATTTGTAAAATTTTAATCATTTGACGTAAACCCGTTTTTACTTAATATAGGATTACAGTAGACATTATTATTCATTTCTAAGATATAGGTCACTTGAAGATGTTAATTTTTTTTATTTGACTCAAAATGAGACGCGATCGACAAAACCCTATTAATTTATTGTGTGATAACCCTTATTCTAAAATCTTAAATAGTTTATGATTAATTGTATTTTTAGTGCCCCAACTATTGTGGTTGTCAATTTCGTCTCCTATATTTTAATATAGTTAATTTAGTTCCTAAAATTCTTTATATTTTACAATATGTTCCTTACATCGTAATTCCATTTGATGGAGTTAGTAATGTGGCAAACTGGTGTTACAAGTATTATGTAATGCAATTTACCAGCTAAAGCATAAAATATTTGTACTAAAATAACCTAAAAAGGTAATTTGATTATATTGACATAATTTTTCTGTGTTATTTTTGTTTTTTGACATTGATCAACAACCGAGGGTATGAGAGTCTTTAACATATTTGGTTCCACTTACTGCCAAAACACTGCACATCATTGGAAGCCAAGTTTCTTTCACTGGGCAAGTTCCTTTGTTGACTCTATTCAAACTCTATTTCAAGATTATCCTGGCATCCTTGACCTAGGAACCACAGTCTACAGAGGCACCCTTTGAAAAATAATTCTTTACCATTTATGTTCGCTCTAATGATTGTGGGTGTTTCATAAATTGAAAAAACTGGGCCTACGGAAAAGGAGAAGATAGTCTTCTAGGAGACAACTCTTGGACCATGTGAGACTTGAGAAGGAGAACAAAATTTGACGTTAGCTGGAAAATCATCGAAAATTGGTGGTCAATGTTGGAAAGTGGCGGCCGACACTGAACAACAATAGAAACGAGACTGGAGCGAATTAGACTTGCTTTGATACCAACTTTAATATTGATTAAACGAAGAATGTTTGAATGAGTATTTTACTGTGCAGCAATCATATATATATATATATATATGTATATTACTTTAAAAATTGTGGCAAACTCACTTATCAAGGGAAGAAGATACTTCCATTATTGTCCCCTTCATCTCGCTATTTTGCATAACAGATATAGAGAACTTAGTCTAAGCTTCACAAACTATAGAAATATTCCACAATTAGACCTAGAACAAGATAGGCCAGTGGAGAACAAATATAGTACTTTTGCTATTCCTGATAATGAAAAATATTTCTATGATGAATATCGTAGAATATGAAGAAGCTGAAGATGATGACATGACTGATGAGGAATGAAATCATCATCAGACTATTATAGTCATGTTCAGACAAGGAACTGTAAATTCTTTGTCCCAAAAAAAAGAAAATGTTCAAATTAATGAAAAAGATGATATCATTAATGATATGGATGATATGAACAATATTATAAATGCATTTTTAGATGATTTCTATCCAAATGAAGAAAAAAATATACTATCCATTGTATCTTCCTCACATCCTATGGGATTTATCATAGGAATATATTCATTGTTAGGGATAGTAGAAATATTATACCTATTATCAACTGACCTATCTTGTTCTAGGTCTAGGTTTGATAGGATTTTAGAGAACCAATCCTGTAATTCTTTGTGTTCTACTAACAAGTCATCTAGGACATGTTGGTAGACTTTATCTACAGTTGGGTTAACTAAATAACCCCAAAGATTTTTTCTAAGTGACTTAAAGTATCCCATATACTCTATTTTGTCAATTAGTTTTATCAAACTTTTTAGTTTTCTAGAAACCTCTTCTAGAAGAGCATGTATGGTGTCTATATCTGAAATAGACTTTTTTGTATCCCACTGGAAGAGATTTCATAATTTGTTCAACAGCTATCAGAACTGTTTTATAATCTTTATCTAAAACATTTTGTTCAACAACTATCAGAGCTCTTTTGTAATTTTTGTCTAAAAAAGGTTGTGTAGTACCTTCCATTAAAATTTTTTAAAATAAAAAAATTGTAAAAAAAAAAAAAGACAATAAATCAGAGAGCAAGTAAGTGAAGCAGCAGATTAGTGGAGGAGTATTAAGGGGATCCATGAAATACACTATGTTAAGGTTCCAATATAAAACTAATTGGCAATATGTGGAATAGCTTAACATGTATTTAAACCATACCAAATGATATGAGGTAGGCGATGTGGGACTTTCAACACACCCCCTCCAACGAAGCCTGCCGGACCAGGTAAAGGGTAACTTTTGACCCATGACAATAACCGGAAAGATGTTAGGCTTTGGCTCTGATACCATGTTAAGGTTCCAACATAAAACCAATTGACAATATGTGGAATAGCCTAACATGTATTTAAACCATACCAAATGATATGAGGTAGGCGATGTGGGACTTTCAACACACTGTAAAACAATATTTATAAAAGAATATAGATAATCATAAGGCTTAAAAGAAAAACTTTTTGTTGTTTTTATATATATTTCTTTAAGTGATAAAAAGAAAAACAAACAAATAAACAAAAAATTAAATAAAAATGATATACAAGAAAATATTTTTGCAAAGACTGACGCAATATGCAAAGTATTCCTCAACCCACAAAGGTAGCTTTGCGGGACTTAAGGTTCTCTTGGCACTCCCTAGCCTTAACCTGCCCTACTACTGACTGGGGATCCTAGCGAATACAAACCAGTTCAATTGCAAAAATATTCAGGTAACTGAGGATTTCTCGCTCTGATACCAAGAAGGGGAAACAAGGGCAGAAAAACCCAATATGGGGAAAACTGCTCTGAAACCACATGACAAAGGGGGGAAAAGGGACATGACGAGAAACGAAATAAACCAAAACATGGTATAACTATTTATCTCTTCTATAGGTCAACGTGGCTACTTAGCTTACAAAGAACCTGAAACCAGACTAGCTTAAATGATGACTGTCCGAGATAAAGTCTGTTATAGCAAGAAAATGTTCAGAATAAGATTATGAGATGACTGAATTTGGCAGACCCGGTTAGACATCTCCTCTTAAGCTTATGCATGAAAAGAAAATAAAGGCAGAAAAGTAAAGATAGAAAAATAAACACACAAGTTCATGATAAGATTATGAGATTACTGAATCTGACAGTGCCGGTTAGACATCTCCTCATAAGCTTATATGAACATAAAATAAAGCTATACAAAAATTTTAAGCCTTTAAATGATTATCGCATCTTTTAATAAATACTACTTAAGGCATCCGATGACGCCCTTAATGGAAAACTACTCCATAAAAGGGGAGTAAAGAAAACTTACTTGAAAAAAGGAGGAAGGAGAAGGAGAGGGGGAAACTGAAAATGCTTCTCTTATTGATTGTATATAAGATTTACATAAGAGTGGGAGAGGGAGAAGTACAGAGAAGGAGGAGAATTGGGAGAAGTGAGAGAGGAGAAGGAGGCTATGGAAAGGACTCTGCCAAGCATCATGGGCTTACAAGTCCTTATAAAGAAAACAAAAATATTAAAATATTAAATAGTAAACTTTACATGTGAGACCCACTTTAAGATTTATGGGTCTTGAGAGAAAAAAAAACTTAAAGGGAAGTTATCTTAAAGGGAGAGGAATTTACGGAAGATATTCTTCCGCCACTAAAAGACAAAAATTGAATAGTAAATTTTTATTATTATTATATATCAAAAGATTAGTTCAATCTTTCCGTCATTGACACGCAAGGTTTAAAGGGCCTAACAACGTGTAACGGTAGAGAAACCATGACAAGGTAGCAAGATATCATTATTTGCCGTTAATCTTTGTCATCTTTTGATATTGTTGTATGACGTAAGGGCTTACATCATAAGTAGTCTAAGAACATCTTCTGAAAACTAATACAGAAGATATGTCTTCAAGTTTGTTAAAGTTCCAACATAAAACCAATTGGCAATATGTGGAGTAGTCTAACATGTATTTAAACCATACCAAATGACATGAGGTAGGCGATGTGGGACTTCCAACATGCCCCCTCCAACGAAGTCTGCCGGACCAGGCAAAGGGTACTTTTGACCCAACTAAAGGACAACTTTTGGCCCATGACAATAACCGGAAAGATGTTAGGCTTTGGCTCTAATACCATGTTAAGGTTCCAACATAAAACCAATTGGCAATATGTGGAGTAGCCTAACATGTATTTAAATCATACCAAATGACATGAGGTAGGCGATGTGGGACTTCCAACAAAGTTTAAGAATATCTTCTGGAAACTGATACAGAAGATATGTCTTCAAGTCCTTTTTCGATCATCTGATCTGAGAAGTTTATTTCCTCGTCATTAGAGGGAAATGAAGCTCCGGGAGTTCCTTGTCCATGGATACCGGTTTCTTCATAGATTACTTTGAAAATCTTTTCTTTTTCAAAGTGACTTACCAGAACTTCAATAGGAAAGGGATAAAACTTATTTCCCTTTCCAATAAAGTTTGGTATCAGCAGTTTCTTTTAGAAGAATGAAATCTGAAATATCCTTTTTGAAAAAATTCCAGTTAAATCCTTCTACATAAGCTTTCCAAAGATGGTACTGATAAAACTTATCTTTGTTTAGAGTAAGTCCTTTAAATGGGTCTTGCTCTGTTGAGGTAAGTATATCAGGGTTTACCTCTGTGTATAACTTGTCAATGTGTTTTGCAACGCTATCAGGCGAAGTGAGACTTCTTGGGGAAGAAGTAATGTGTAAGAGCACGTTTGTCATATGCTCAACTTGTATCTCATTTACCACAGAATTTATTTCTGGAGTTAATAAGTGAAATCTTTCTGTGGGCAGGATGGAAATAGCTTGGAGACATCCTGCTTCTAACAAAAGTTGAGGGCTTATCAGAAGCTCTCGATACAATTGGTTTTTGAAGGTTGACAAATCAATTTGCGCCATTCGGATGACAAACTTTATTTGGCAAGTGCAAATTTTGGTAACTGTTTTGTAGTATTCTGAGGATCCTAAGCTAGGGTTCTTAGTGTTAAAATAAAGTTGTGTTTTGACAACAAGTCCATTTGGATTCTGGGCTTCAGAATGAACTTCAAACAGAAATTCCTGTATTAAGGCAAACTTCGCTAAGAAAATATTTGGGTTAACCTGGGTAGGAAGACATCAAGCTTCTGCATAGGTTTGTGTTTGAGCCTTTGGTTCAAGCAAAAAGGCCATTTTTATTTTATCTTCATTTATAGTTTCCAATTTCAAAGTCATCTAGGCTTCTTCCTTGGAATAAAAATCCTTGGAATAAAAACCTTTGTAAGTAGGCCAAAACTGGTCCTGCTTGGCCTCAGAGAGGTCTTTATAAGAAGTATAAACTCCTTTGTTTGGCCCCATAACTAGGGCATAATGTGTAAACCCCTTACCAGAAGGAGATGTTGTGGAAGTCAACCGAACTTCCTTGTTATCTGCATTACAGAAACAGTATAGTGTGCTAATAATGATTTGCTTCATTTTAGCGACTTGTTGCTCATTCTGAGCTGTGTGTTTTGGAATACGCCAAATATTGTCAATTAAAACATTTAATTTGACATTTGTAGATTCTCTACCAGGAAACTAGTAGATATGTGTAAGTATGGGTAGATCTTGCTTCCCATACTTTATGTATTTTTCTGCCATAAATGGGGATTTTGTAGGTTTAGGACCTAAAGGCCCTTTCCCTTTGTTTGTGGAATCCATCATTGGATTTCTATTCCTGAAAAAGAAACATTAGTAAACAAGTTATATTAACTTGTAGTGGCCATCAATAGTCTTTTTGTTCCTGAAAAGCAATCAGAAAACAAGTTATATCAAGCAACAAAATGACTTATTTTCCCTAATTCTTGTTCTAGGGATTTTATATGGGCCTTATAAAAGACAACCTCATAAACAAAGTTATAAGAGTTTATTTCATCTTTCTTTAGATATAATTTGGCTAATCTTCTTTTTAGCCTTTTTAATTTTATGGCAAGATGAGGGCTAAAAATAGCACTAAATCTTAATGGCCTGTGTAAAAACCTATATCCCGAGGGAATCTCAGGGTCATGTTGTGCCACCAAATTATTATTCATAATCTTGGTTTCTGTTGGAGGACTTGACCAAGTCCTTAGTTGTGACATACTTGGAAAGGATGTCAGCGAACATATTATCAGATCCTTTAATATGTTCAAAATTTATAATTTTGCCAAAATTCATGTAATCTTTGAATGAAAGCCATCTTCTGTGTGACTTTTTATCTTTATGAATCTGGTTTTTTCCATAAGAAACAATTGCTTCACAATCAATTCTAATGGTTATTTTTGATTTATCTATAAAAAATAATTTAAATGCTTCTAGAGCAGGTATGATAGCATTGATTTCATAGTCAGTGCTAGTTTGGTATATCTATGGTTTTTGCAGTATATTTGCCAGAGGCATATTTGCATATTTGTTCTTCTATCTTAAAAGAATATTTGTTTTTCTTGCATTTTAGGATAGCTCCCCATCCCAATTCGCTTCCATCACACTCGATTATCAAATAATCAGAGTCTAATGGTAATTGTAAAATTGGTAATTTGTTTACCATCTGTTTTATATTTTGAACCAATCTTATGTCTTCAGAATTAAATTTTCTTTCTCCTTTAATAGAAGTCTTATTGTATAAAGGAGATGTGTATTTACCCAAATTTGAAATAAAATTTTGGGCATAGTTTAAGAGTCCTAAACAGGATCTTAAAGTTTTAATATCCTCTATTTTATCAGAAAAATCTTGGATTTTTCTAGAAATATGGGGTTGGAGTTTTATGGTTCCATTCCCTATTTCTGTTCCTAGGAATTCTATAAAACTTTTACAGATTTTCATTTTATTTTTAGAAACTATTAAACCATAGTGTTCTAATTTGTATAAAACTTGTTTGAGATGAAGAAAATGTTCTTCTTTAGTCTTGGAAAAGACAAGTATATCGTCTATATAGATGCAAGTGAAGGATTTAAAGTCTTTAAAAATGTTGTTCATTTTTCTTTGAAAAATAGCAGGTGCATTTTTAAGACCGAAAGGCATCACATGCCATTCATATAATCCTTCTAAGCAGGAAAAAGTTGTTTATTTTATTGAGTCAGGATCCATTTTAACTTGGTGTTATTACTTTCAATTTCAAGAGATTGTCGATATGCAATCGACATTCTTCTTGTTCCAGTTGTTAAACTGTATATCTTTTGTTTTTATAATCAGATCAGGATTTATTATATTCAGTTTGCAAATAACAGGGTCTCAATCCCAAAACTTTGTGGGGTCTTCTCCTATTATGTTTGTTTTGTTTAACCTATCCAATATCTGTTGGATATTGTCAAACGTGATTGTTTTTTATATCTTTATGGAAGAAAAATATTTCATAATATCATTTGTGTAATCAATATTTTCTAAAAATTATTCCATACAATCACATATGTTAGAAGATTTAGGATTATTACAAGAACATCCATCCACAGGTTGTTCTAAGTGTTTTTTATTGTCACTACTAATTATTGGAGACATATGTGTTCTATCATTAATAATAACATAATCTTTGTTTATAGTGATAGTTCGATTTTGGCCAAGAATAAAATATAAACCAATAATCATACTTTGTTTGGAGGGGACTAAATTTTCCACTCGCATAGTTTTAATGTGTATTTTTTGACCAAACAGGTCACAATTTGTACTAAATTGAAGAGAGATATTGTTTATCTCTTTATCATTTATCAGTATTTGTCCAGACATCGTTCTGGTTTTTTGTACATGTTTACTTTTGGTAATCATGTATGGGGGTACTTTTGTTCTGTACACAACCGTTTTAGAACATCCTGTATCTAAGAGAGCTTGAATTATAGCCTCTTTTGCAGGATTTTTGTCTTTTTGTGGAAAGTTTAATTTTACTAATACCTTTACGGTTATTAGTTGTTTTATATTACAAACTAATAGGATACATTCCATAGTTCTCATCATGTTGTTCTGTGTAAAGGCAGATACTAAACCTTTTTTAGTATCTTTTCCCTTAACAAGTTTTTCTAAGTGAAGAATCTTTTCTTCAAGTATGTTTAATCAGGTTTCTAAGACTGAAGTTCTAGTATCGATTAAATTTTTGTCTTTTTTTTATACCTTCTTTTGTTTTTAAGAAAGTAGGTATATCTTGTATTTCTGATTTTGTTTTTAAACAATTCAAACAAAAAATTTTGTAACAAAGGGGACAATGTGTCCTTTGAGAGATCTGAAAGTATCTTTCACAGTATTGACAAGGAATCGATCCTGGTCCTGAAAAAAATTGCACGTTATGAGAACATGAATTCTTTTCATTTAAATTCATTAAACCATTACTCAAATAGTCTAATGTTTCTCCTATGTTTAGAAGAAGTTTAGGATTTTGTAGACTTGGCTCTGAAGAAAGCCTATTGTCTAGTGTGGGATTTTGGTTGTTGCTAAGAACAACATTTTGTGATGATTCTATTGATTTTGTATCAACAGAAATATCTTGTATATCATGTTCCATCTGATAGTTGTGGTTGGAAATCATTTATTCCAACACTTGTATTTTCTAGCCCTACTGTTGGTAAGGGTTCAGAAACCATGGATACATTATCTAATGTATCACTATTTGTGTTGACTAACCCAGACAAGGGTTCTAAATCAAAAGATACATTATCCAATGTATCTTTTGATTTATCATTTGTGTCTGCTAATCCTAATATGGATAAGGGTTCTGAGACTTTAGATAAATTATCCAATGTATCATCTTCTTTATTTAGATAAAAATCATCTAAAAATTCATTTATAATATCGTCAAAAGATACACTATCCACTTTATCTTCTTCACATCCTATGGGATTTATCATAGGAATATATTCATTGTTAGGGATAATAGAAATACTATGCCTATTATCAACTGACCTATCTTGTTCTAGGTCTAGGTTTGATAGGGTTTTAGAGAACCAATCATGTAATTCTTTGTGTTCTACTAACAAGTCATCTAGGACATGTAGGTAGACTTTATCTGCAGTTGGGTTAGCTAAATAACCCCAAAGATTTTTTCTAAATGACTTAAAGTATCCCATATACTCTATTTTGTCAATTAGTTTCATCAAACTTTTTAGTTTTCTAGAAACCTCTTCTAGAAGAACATGTATGGTATCTATATCTGAAATAGACTTTTTGTATCCCACTGGAGGATTTCATAATTTGTTCAACAGCTATCAGAGCTGTTTTATAATCTTTATTTAAAACATTTTGTTCAACAACTATCAGAGTTGTTTTGTATAGACATGTTAAGGGGAATTGAACAACCATATATATATATATATATATATATATATATATATATATATATATATATATATATATATGCGAAAAAGAGTACAAGAGAAGATTGAGATGATAGGTTTAGATTAGGAGAACCGACTCCTAGATTGGTTTTTACATGATTTTTTTTTCTTTTCATCTCACAGTAGATATCAGGGCCACTTTTCTTACAAAGTTTTTATTTATTACAAGGTATTTATTGAAAGAGGAAAACAAGAGCATCCAAAGACCCTTAATAATTGATAGTTAGGTTGTTTCTGAAACAATTTTGCTTAGGAATTTCAAAATTCAAAGATGAGGTTGGCTGTCTATTAATTATAAAAACTAGTCAAAAAAGTATTATCCAAAAACTTGTAAGGAGACTTAGATGGAGAAACAAGAGTGAGACTACGTTTAACCACATATATGTGTCTTCCTTCACAACAGCATTTTGGTGGTGTATGAGGACATATTAATTTTTTATTAGTAATGAAGGAAACTCACCAACCCAGTCAATTTGAAGTGATTTTAAAGATGCATTAAGTTATTTTTTAGCCATTGAATGAAATTGTTTAAAAACATTTAAAGCTCATATTTGGCTTTTATAAGATAAATCGAAGGATATCTTGAATAAGCATCAACAAAAGATAAATAATATGGAGCCCAAAATTGGAATTTATTGGAGCCAGACCTCAAAGATCACTAAAAACGAGTTCAAAAAGTGTTGTGTAAAAAGTAGAAGATGAAAAAGAAGGAAGACTGTGTGTTTTCCCTAAACAAAAAAATTCACAAAAATCAACTTCAATTTTTTTTATTTAGTGTATATACATTCTTAGAGAACAAGCTTTTGCACATTTGAACTAGATGACGTAGACGTAAATGCCATAAATGAAAAACATGATCAGAATTTGAACTCTATTTTGTACACAATCAAATTTTGATACTACATCACTACCAATTGAAACAATAGAAAACAAGGGAGGAGATCGAGATTGCTATAGTAGAGTGGGCAATTAATACATACCATCCATGCCTACTAAACTTCAAGAAACACTTCATAAGTCTGCTATGATTTTTCAAGACAAAAAGTTCAGTGAAATTCAATACGTTCAAATTGACTAATTAACACTCATGTAGTTCCTAACAAATTACGAGGACACTTTAGGATTGAGAGGAGACGAGAAAAAAAGTAGAACCTAAAGTACTGATATTAAGACCCTAGCCATTATCACCAACACTTGCTTATGGACTTCGAAAGAAATAAGTTGTTGAGTGTTTTTAGCACTTGGTTTCACATGATGAGTTGCACTCGAATTTGGGTACCAAGTAGTATAGAAGAAGTCTGAACTCTAGATAGCAACGTTTGGGCCTATGTAAAATACTTGAAGCATCCTAATTTGATGCAGTAGTGAGAACACCATAGTTCGAAGTAGATGAAGAAGAATGAAACTGTGGATAAAATGAATTAGAATTGGCTTAAGATAATCCTGTAGAAGATGTATAATAATATGTAGAAGAGAAGTATCATCTGAGACTGACTGTTTTATTGCTATGGTGGCATAAATGTGGATCAAAACAATTATAGCAATTTGCAGCATGATAACCAAACTTAGTGCACTACTGACACTAAAATGAGCTATGATTTCCATGACTATAGCCACAACCACCATCACGACATCCACTTTCCCAACCAAGCCCACCCACAGTAAGAAAACATTTAGGAATGCTCAAACACTAATTGAGTTGACAAAGAAAAAAAAAAATACAGTAGTTAGCCCAATAAAAAATGCTTTTCAGTTTTTGTACTCTAATAGTTTTTAATTGGAGTTTTGGACAAGATTGTTATTTGTTCTAACTTCATATTTTCTAAGCATACTCATTTTTTTGTGCATAACTTTTTTTTTATTATTATTATTGTGTCTTTTATTGTGCATGTGTTGAGTCTTTTCATATTATTGCTTATATCGATGTCATACATGTCATATTTTCCAAATAATTGTTGCTTTAATGTAGTTCTTTAATGAGAAATATGCTAAAGATAGAGATGCAATGCAGCATCTATTTTAAAAGAAAAACTGTCAGCCTTGGGTTCATCTGGAGTATTAGCAGACCATCAGCTTCAAGCAAAATTACAGGAACATCATTTGAAAGGGTGAGTTTGAATCTACAATTTAGTAGAAGAAAATATAACTAGTATTTAATGGAAAAACTAGTGATTAGAAACCACTGTATATTATGTGGTTCTAAGAAAATGTCTCTATTATTCGTGCTTTTGAAATTTTAGTGTTGAATCTTGACTAGGTACAACTAGATTATATTTGAATTATGAAATTATAGTCAATATTTATATACTTTCATATTAAGTAATAGAGGGCAAATGAAAGAGGAAGAATCTTTGTAGTTTTAAAAAATGAATTAACCAGTGATCAACTATATGTACATGTACAACACCAAGATACTAGTTGTCTAACATATTGTTACCAAGAGTTAATTATAGAGTACACTCATCATGCAAGTGACACGTAAACAAATGGAAAAGTTTATAAACAATGGAAAACTCAAGGGCGCAAGGTTGGTGAGTGGAGATGCCGGCAATAGATTTACCGGTGTGGGCAACCAAAGTTGTAGCACTAGTGTTCTAGTGACTTTTAATTCACAAAAGAAAATCCCTCTAGGCAACAAGAGTAGCTCGAGATTGATCAGTGGGCAGAGTGGACTCAGTTATGGAAGCTTGAGCTGGATTGGTGGGGCAAGGAGGCTTTCCATGTAAAATTCTAAGACTGGTCATTGGAATGACCAGGAAGATGACAATACTTGCACTTAGAACAACTTAGGAGCTAGATGACCCCATGTGAGAGTATCCAGAAGAATTGCTCCAAGAAGCAAGGGCAGATGTATCATCTCCTTTGGTGGGAGTATGTAAGAACTGAATCAAATGGGAATTGTATTGAATAGAAAACAAGAGAATTTACAGATTTGTTAGGGATTCGAGAGCCTAACCTCTCCCAACCAGTTCTTAATATCTTTTGTTTTCTCCCTCCCCCTCTCCCATTCTCCTCTATTTAAAACATCCCAACAGCTCATCATAACTGAATTAGTTATTCAGTTATTGTGTCTAACTTATTCCTTTATTACGCCTAACATACCTCTTCTTTATTGGAGGTCTGATCCTAACAATACTCCCCCCCAAAAGTTTCACCTTGTCCTTAAGGGGAAATTGTGGAAACTGTGTCTGGATGATTTCAAATGGTTCCCAAGTGGCTTCGAAGTCTGGAAGATCCTTCCATCTGATCAAAACTTCACTATTTCCAGAAGAACTGTTGCGAGCTTCTAATACTTCCAAGGGTTTAACTTGTAATTCTCATTCTTCTGATAACATAGGAGGTAAAGGTTGTGGAGAAGTAGTTGGGCCAATGGCTTTCTTGAGAAGAGAGACATGAAAAACAGGATGTAACTTACTGTCATTAGGTAGTTGTAATTGGTAAGCTACCTGTCCCACCTTCTTAATCACTTCATATGGTCCATAAAACCTTGGTCGCAACTTATCATTCATCTTCTTGGCTAGGGATCGAAACCTATAAGGCTGTAACTTGAGATAAACCCAATCACCGATCTCAAACTGGACATACCTTCTATGTTTATCTGAAAATTTTCTCATCTGATCTTGTGCCTTCACTAGATTAGTCTTCATATCATGCAAAATTGTATCTCTCTCTTGTGTCATTTTGTTGACCTCTTCTATTGTTGTGGGAATGGTTGTCCCTTTCAATAGAAGTGGTGGGTTGCGTCCATATAAGTCCTTAAATGGAGTGAGACGAGTAGAAGCATTATAATTGGTGTTAAACCAAAATTCTGCCCAGCTTAACCACTTCGGCCATTGCTTAGGTTTACTCCCAGATAAACATCTTAAATAAGACTCCAAACATATATTCACAACTTATATTTGACCATCTGACTGTGGGTGATACGCTGAACTGAATTTCAGTTTTGTTCCCGCTAACCGAAAAAGTTCAGTCCAAAAATGACTCAGAAAAATTTTATCTCGATTAGATACAATGGTGTTAGGAAAACCGTGTAATCTGACTATCTCCTTGAGGAAGACTTCAGCTACATCCTTTGCAGTATATGGATGACATAAGGCTAAAAAATGAGCATATTTGGTGAATCTATCCACTATTACCATAATGTTGTCCTTACCTTGGGCCTTAGGAAGACCTTCAATGAAATCCATGGATATATCTAACCAAACCTGTGTTAGAATGGGCAACGGTTGTAGAAGGTCAGCTGGAGTCAGAGCTTGATGCTTATTTTGCTGACAAACTGTACATTCAGCTACATACTGTTGCACATCCTGGCGCATCCCCTCCCAAAATACCAAAGCAGCTATTCTCTTGTAGGTCTTGAAGAAACCTGCGTGACCTCCTACTGTTGAATTGTGAAATTCAGCAAGTAGTGACTGAATCCTTGGAGACCTTTTAGGTAGAACAAATTTCCCCTTATATAGCAATTTCCCATTCTACCACATGAATCCAGGATGAGAGTTTGAATTGTGTAGAAGGTCTTGAATTATCTTCTTCAACTTAGGGTCAGATTGAACTTCGTCCATCCAATCTTCTAAGTCCTGAAACTGGACTACAGAAATAGCGAAAAACATCATCTTCCTTGATAAAGCATATGCTGCTCCATTCTCACAACCAGGTTTATATTTGATTTCGAAATCGAACCATATCAGTTTGGAGGTCCATTTTAGCTGCTCATCATTTAACAAACCCTGATCAGTTAAAAATTTTAAGCTCCTCTGATCAGTATGAACCACAAAATGACGTCCTATCAAGTAATGTCTTCATTTTGCACAGCCATAACTATGGCCATGAGCTCTCTCTCATAGACTGATTTTTTATGGGCCCAATCTGAAAGTTTTTGACTAAAAAATGCTACAGATTTGCCTTCTTGTAGCAATACTGCTCCTAATCCCTTGCTGGATGCATCCGTCTCCACCGTAAATATTTTTGAAAAATCAGGAACTATTAGGATTGGCAGCTTGGCCATCATGGCTTTTAGATCATCAAAAGCCTTCTGAGCCTCTTCATCCCAAATAAACCCATCCTTTTGTAGGAGCTGAGTTAGAGGCCTTGCAATGCTGCCATAATTTCTGATAAACCTTCTATAATATCCGGTGAGGCCCAGGAAGCCTCTAAGTGCCTTCACATCTTTGGGTATTGCCCAAGACATCATGACTTCCGGTTTCTTAGGATCAGTTGCTACTCCTTGAGCTAAAATTACATGGCCTAAATACTCAATATGAAATTGGCCAAAATTACATTTCTTCTTGTTCGCAAACAGTATATGCTCCTCCAATGTTTTTAGAATCACCCTAAGATGTTCTTCATAATCTTCCTCACTCTTGTTGTAAATCAGGATGTCATCAAAGAAAACTAGCACAAACTTCCTCAAGAAAGGCCTTAGAATGTCATTCATCAGATATTGAAATGTGGAAGGAGCATTAGTTAAGCCAAATGGCATAACTACAAATTCATAATGGCCATCATGTGTTCGAAAAGCAGTCTTGGGAATGTCTTCTTCATTCATCTTGATTTGATGATATCCGGATTTGAGATCCAATTTGGAGAAGATAATGGCCCCTCCCAACTCATCTAGCAATTCATCAATCACAGGTATTGGAAATTTATCCGGGATTGTAATCTTATTTAGTGCCCTATAATCAACACAAAACCTCCATCCTCCATCTTTCTTTTTAACCAGAATAATGGGACTAGAATAGGGAATCACACTTGGCCTTATAACTCCAGACAACAACATATGACTTACTAATTTTTCAATCTCATTCTTTTGGTAGTGAGGATACCTGTAACGGCGTAGATTAGGAATTTGGGCTCCTTCCTTCAGCATTATGGCATGATCATGTCTCCTTGAAAGGGGTAACCCTTGGGGTGCTTGAAACACTACCTCAGCCTCCTCCAAAATCTTATGAATTCCAGCTGGAATACTGGCGGTGTTATCTGGCTCCTGAATCATTATTTTTGCATTCCAGGAAAAAACCTTGGCCTTCATCCTATAATGCTCGAATTATTGACTGAAATGATGCTCCAGTTCTGTACAAGGTTGTTTCTCCTTTCAAGACCATGGTTCCTTGAATGGTAGGTAACTTTAATGTGAGATCCTTAAAGTTGGTTGTTATATCTCCCAGCTCAGCCAGCCATTCTATCCCCAATACCACATCAACCCCTCCCAATTCAAAGACAAAGAAGTCTTGTTGGATCTTGAGACTCTGAATTTGTAATACCAATTTTTGGCAAACACCACTACATCTTATTTTCCGCCCATCTCCAACTTCTACAGTATAGGCTGTTGTTTCCGTAACTAGAATTAATTTTTTTTTAACTAAGGCAGAAGAGATGAAATTATGCGAAGCTCCATAATCCACTAGAACAGTTACCTTCTCTCTCTCAATTTCTCCCCACATCTTAATGGACTTTTTGGAGGTCAGTCCTATTATGCTATACATGGACAGGCAATGTCCTTTGATCTATCTCTTCTTCTTGGTCTTTTCTTAATTGGCTCCCTCCTCCTTCTTCGTTCCTCTATTCCTCCTCTTCTTCATTCAAGATTAACACTTAAAGATGCTTGCTCTTGCATATATGTCCTGGTTCAAATTTTTTATCACATCTGAAACAGAGTCCTTTTCTTGATTTTTCTTGGTATTCTGCATCCGTTAACTTCTTGAAGCCTTTTCCTCTGAATGAGTCAGTAGATTTTAGGCTATTATTGGATTCAGCAATTGAGTTGCTACCTCCAGCTGAACTAGCTCCTTCGATTGGGTAATTTCCTCCAGTTGTATTATTCCCCCCATTCCATGTGACCGTTCTTGCCGATTGATAACTTCTTGGGCGATTTCCTCCTTTATCATTCCACCCCCCTTCATTATTTATCACCTTGTTCTTCTCATCAATTCTCTGGGCATAGTCCATCAACTCCGGTAAGGATTCCACCTTATACAATTTCAGTTCCGCCTTAATCACATCCTTCAACCCATTCAAGAAAATGCCCTTCAAGTAATCTGGGTCAGTTCCCTTGAGAGGCCCTGCGTATAGCTCAAATTTTTCTCGATAATCTTCCACCAATGAGCTTTGTTTGAGACCCAACAATTCGTATGGGTTTTGGGTCATAGAAGGTTGAAACCTTCTTATAACAGTTGTGTGAAACTCCTCCCATGTGTGGTTGATCGCGCAAAACTCCCACCATTGGAACCAAGTAAAAGTTTTTCCCTCCATAGCCACCATGATAGCCTATAAGCGTTCTTGCTCCATAACTCCCTTCAAATTGAAGTATCTCTCCACTCGATTGGAATTTCCAATCTCCTCCACCGGTCCTCCAACGAACTCTTTCTCATGTCGTTTCCTTCCCCCTGAGTTCCTCCGTCGTCACTTTTTTCGGTAGAATTTGTTTTCTGCTGCAGCGTCCGGTTAACGTTATGCATCATCTCCAAAAGGCTTTTAAAGCCTTTCTCCAAGTTGTCTAGTCTAGCTTCCATCCTTGTTTGTACCATGAACAATTTTCCCAAGAAACGAGTGTTGTGATACCAGTTGTAAGAACTGAATCAAATGAGAATTGTATTGAATAGAAAACAAGAGAATTTACAGATTTGTTAGGGTTTTGAGAGCCTAACCTCTCCCAACCAGTTCTTAATATCTTTTTTTTTCTCCCTCCCCCTCTCCCATTCTCCTCTATTTAAAACATCCCAACAGCTCATCATAACTAAATTAGTTATTTTGTTATTGTTCCTGACTCATTCCTTTATTGCGCCTAACATACCTCTTCTTTATTGGAGGTCTGATCCTAATAGAGTATTGACCTTAGAGGATGACTTTAGTGCAATATGGAGTCAGGCAAAGGAGGCACTTGTTAATGTTGGAGCCATGGTCTCGAGTGGGAGAGTATTCTACAGGAAGTCCATAGATAGCCAAAGTCATGAAGAAGGTACTTTGATTCTCCAATTCCTTCTTGGCCTCGATGGGTTTAGAAGTAGCTAGTGGCAAAAGATCATAGAATTCGTGGAGAGCTGGATGAACTAGCCCAATATAGGTAGCCACAGGGCCATCAAGGCATCATGGGGCTAAAAGAGTCATTAGGTCTTATATATACACCATATAGTTGAGCCTCACCCTAAATCAATTCATAAGTTTCCTATGGAAGAAAAGTAGGGTATGGTACCATGTTAAACGAGATAAAACAGGGGATGTATTGTGCATAAAACCGAATGTTAGAATACACCATAAATGCATGATTATATATAGTCGTATTGCATTCGTTACACATGATTAGAGGATATTTTGTTTCACTTGAGTGAGACATTTATGCATGTATATTAAATTTATTAAATAAAGTTTAGAATATTGTAATTTGATTCTTAACATTTATTTTTGACCCAAACACTCACAACTAATGGGAGAGCGATTTGAGAGTAAGGGAACAAGAGATCAAGTACTCTTGCTAAATAGAGAAAATGCTAAGCTTTCATCCGAGTTGGATTGACTATGGCCTGTTAGGTAGATTTAGGTTCCATGAGTGAGTAATAAAGTGAGATGAATACTGGGTTTTAGTATACCATATTTAGCTCGAATTTTGCATGAATGCACACTGATAGGATGAGAAGGATTGGAATAAGAATGGGAGTGAGACAAATTTGGAATAGGGTGAGTAGATGGTGAAGAGCTAGATACAAAAACTGTTGTAGAGGGAGTAGACAATGAGGTTGGGGACGAAGTGACCTGAGGGGACCTAGAGGGTGAAGTGTGAAAATAATGAGATGTATAGAAAGAGGGCAAGTTTAGGAGATGAAGAAAATTGGTTGGGAAAGATATTTGAATAGCAAAATCAACACTCGTTGCTGATTACATTGTTAGATATAGAGACTCTACCATCTGATTGTGTGTAGAGATTCACATGGGCTTTACGTATGATTTTGGAAATGCTTTTATACTATTATTATTATTATTATTATTAATATTAATATTATTATTATTATTATTATTAATATTAATATTATTATTATTATTATTATTATTATTATTATTATTATTATTATTAATATTATTATTATTATTATTATTATTATTATTATGAGACGTAGATAATGCTATGGGGTTAGTTTTTGTCTGCTACAATTCTTATGGTCATAGATAACCTATTACATGGTAATCATGTTATTGTCACTGTTTAAACTCATTTTGAGAAAACATTTCTCAGATTAATCATAACTTAAGCAATTTTTGAGTTGTAATTGTTCAAATTGCTTTGCTACTCATTACTTTTGACTCGTTCATCCTGTGGTTTGTTATCCAGTACATGCAATTATTCCCACTTCATAATTATATTATGCCTTGTCTACTCTCTTCCTTACAGGCACAATCATCTTACAATATTAGACATCGCAAGGAAGGCTTTTCTTTTCAGTGTATATTTCTTTCTTGTATTTGCTTTTTCTTGTCATGAAAGATTCAATGGCTTAGATGTGACTCTAACGTTTGACCACCAAATTTGTTGGATCAAATTTCCTTACATCCCTGCGTTTAATCTCCTTAGAATATTTTAAAATCTTTTCGCTCCCTGACCCACATTTTGTACTTCTCCGTTTTTCTTTATAGCATTTTATGGAAGGCAATACAAAAATTGCTCCAATATCTCGCTTGCCCCTCATCACTGTTCTAGATACCAAGCATCATTTGAAGGACATTCCAACTATACAGGCAAGAGTCCTTAACATTTGATTTTGAGATTGATTAATTTTCCTTAGACATTTTTATTCAATTATCTGGTACCATTTATGCATTACCAGCCATTTCACTTGGAGCTAAATTTCTTCAATAAAGAGAACCGAGTTCTTCACTATCCTGTCAGAGCTTTCTATGTGGATGGATCTAATCTTATGGCATATAATATATTATCTGGATCTGACAGTATCTACAAGAAGCTTTATAATTCGGTAATGTAGAGATTAGAAAGAGTAGTAAGTTAAACAAATATCCTGCTATCTCTTTGTTTTCTGTAGATTTTTACCAATTGCATATTGATGAAATTTTAAGAGAAAAAAAAATGATATATCCTATTATTTATTGACCCCAACTGCATCAGAGAGTTATATAGGTAGAGTTTGATAGGAGAGATCCAAATAACCTTGAGTACAAAATAAATATAAGGTTAAGATACGGAGAAAAATAGGGGATGATCGGAGATATATTTGAATAATTTCATCTTGAACTTAACTACCTATATCTTTTATAATCCTTGTTTGATTTCTAAAATAAAAACACTTAAGTGAACACCCCATTATGTTGGTGCATAGATGCCAAGCATGACCAACTTACTGATAAAGATCCTTTTGTTTAGAATGTTTGCCACTTGCTGTGAAGTAGAAAGACATGGCTTGCAAATTTGGTTGTGTCCAGCAAAACCATTTTTACTCTTGTAGATTGTTTCATGTTGTATGATCACTTTCACATTGAACATATTCTAGCTTCTTAAAATTGGGAAAATCTCACATACGCTCTAGGTGATTGTTTCAATTTGTAGAGATTTTTAAAGACTACAAACATTTTTATTAGGAGTGTTTGGAACACACTCTTATTGGTTTAAATTTATTGAAAGCTACAACATCATAGGAGATATTCATTAAATAAGATGTGTGACTTATATAATTTTATGATTTCCATTAAATTTCAATCAATAACAACGAGTGTGTTAGAGAATGTGTTTTAACATTTCTCTTTTATTCAAATGTGATTCAAAACATGGAGGTACATTTTAAATCCCCTCTTTCAAAGACGGCATTCAGATCTGGTTGTTGTAATGATGAGTCTAAATTGGTAGTTAATGACAAAAGATCTCCAACAATAAGCCAACTTTTTCCATGTTTTCTTTTGTATAGCTATCATCTTCTCCAAGATAGCTTCTTACATTCAAGAACTCTTAGTGAAAATTGTATATCTTATAGAATTTATGTTTATGTCTAAAAGCCTTAAAGGAAGGGGATAAGTCTTCATATGACAAAATTTGAAATAGGATGTTTTGTATATGATCTTATACCCATTTTATTAGCATTATGTTAGAGATCCCACATTAACTAATGATAAAGCCAAATTAGTGTATATAAATGGGGGAATCCTCATTTAACAAGTTGATTTTGTGGGGTTGGTTAGGCTTAAACCAATTGTAAAATTATATAGAGCCAATTGATTATTGATGGACCTATTGGATCATTCACAATTGGGTTATTATTGGATGAACCTAAAAGAATGAGTTAGAAACTTCACATTGATTATTGGTAAGACCAAAGTAGTATATATAACTGATATTAATCCCTATCTTTTTATGACTTGTACAAGGACAATATGTTGGGAAAAACTCATGCGGTCGGTAACTCCAAAATCAATGGGTTTTAGAATTTTGTGTAGTAGTAAGAAAAGTGGTTGATAATGACATGCCTTTTCGATATTTACAAACACTTGAGTTGAAAAGATCTTGTACAAATGTTCTAATTGTTCCTTACTGAAAAGGGAGGGACACAAAGTTGCCCGTCTACTCCATGTTTTCTCCATTTGAGACTTGAAATGCCCAAATTCAGCTTTTGGATTATAATATGTGAAATGGAACTGAAGATAAGATTATTGACCAACTATGATGATGCAACTTTCTCACCTACATAATTAATAGAAGACATTGTGGGAGAACATAGGATCAACACCAAAGCTTTGACACCATGCAATTTTCGAAGAAAATGATATTTCATATTATTGATTGATCAAAATTACATGAGTTATAGAAATTGTGTACGAGAGATCTTAACCACTCTCGTTAGAAAATAAATATAAGGATTGATAGGGAGAAACATAAAAAAAAATAAAAAAAGTGTCAAATTTGAATAATCATATTAGAAAGGGGACTTTAAACTTAACTCAATCCTACAAAACTAGTTTATAAGATGAGGCTTACATTCATCTATATACTATAAATTTTTCGTATTTCTAATTGATATAAAATTTCCAATACACCCCTTATGTTGAGAACTGAAACTGGACATCTTGAGAGTGTAAGACTATATATTTGTAGTTAGTCCTACCTCACCCTCTCACGTTGAGGATTAAACTGTTAGGTAAACCTTAAATGCATGTAGTTGAGAGGTAGTAGAGGTAGAAGTTGAGAGGTAGTAGTTATATTGAATGTATGTAGTTGAGAGATAGTAGTTGTATTGAATATATGTAGTTGAAAGGTAGTAGTTGCATTAAATACATGTAGTTGAGAGGCCATATCCAAAGGCCTATAAATTGAACATGTATCACTCATTGCAAAAACATCAAGTGATAATATACAGAATGCTTTATTTAGATATTTGTTTGTCAACAAATTGGCATCAGAGCTTGAGAGTCTGAGTGTCTGAGTGCGTTAGAGAGAGTGTTTGAGAGTTAGAGAGTTTGTTCGAGATAACCAATTTAGCTAACAGCATGCCCCTGCCAAAGTTATCAAAAGGCGTAAACTATGATAACTGGAGCCTGCAAATGAAGGTTCTCCTTGGTTCCCAAGAAGTATGGGATATGGTCGAAAATGGGCACCAAGAACCAGAGAATATTGAAGAGCAGACGATTGCTCAGCTTGCTGCATTGAGAACAACACGAGTAAAGGACAAAACGGCTTTGTACGTACTGTACCGAGCTGTTGATGAGTCCGGCTTTGAGAAGATAGCAAATGCTAAATCTTCAAAAGAAGCGTGGGATATTCTGGAGAAGGTAAATAAAGGGGATAATCGCGTGAAGCAAGTCAGGCTTCAAACTCTTAGAGGCGAGCTTGAAAGCATGAGGATGAAAGAGGTCGAAGGGGTTGCCGAGTACATCTCCCGTGTTGAGACCGTGGTGAATCAACTCGGAAGAAATGGAGAGACGCTGCCCACTTGCCGAGTGGTGGAGAAAATCTTAAGGTCGTTAACTGACGACTTTGAGAATATCGTTTGTGCAATAGAAGAGTCCAAGGACTTGTTGGTGCTCTCGGTGGAAGTGTTTGTCGGGTTGCTTGAAGCACATGAGCAGCAGAGAAGGAAGAAGAAAGAGGAGTCCCTTGATCAAGCACTCCAAGCAAAGGCAACCTTAAAGGAGAAGAAGGTTCCTTATGCTCAGAACACTCAAGGTCGAGGTGGTAGAGGCAGAGGAGAATATGAAAGAGGCAAGGAGCCAGTCAGTCAACAAAACTGGCGTGGCCGAAGACAAGGTAGAGGTCGTGACGGTAGAGGCCGAGGTGGTCAGTCAAACAATTCCGGAGTTGAGTGCTTCAAATGTGGGAAGTACGGTCATTTTGCTAAGGACTGCTATTCAGGTATCAAATGTTATAATTGTGGGAAGGTTGGACATTTCGCAAAGGACTGCCGATCTGAGAGGAAAAAGGAGACAAACCTCCTCTCTGAGGACACTGAGGAAGAAGGAGTATTGATGATGTTGAGAAGTTCGGATGTCGAGCTAAGTCCGAGCTGTTCTGACAACTCGGTTTGGTATCTTGATACAGGAGCAAGTAACCACATGTGCGGGGACAAGAACTTTTTCAAGGAGCTCACTAAAGTTGAGGTCGGACACGTATCATTTGGAGATGCATCAAAGGTGGCGGTAAAAGGCAGAGGTACAATCTGGTACTTACAGAAGAATAGTCGAGTTAGAGAAATCAGAGACGTGTACTATGTACCCGATCTCAAAAGCAACATATTGAGTATGGGTCAGCTGATGGAGAAAGGCTACTCGGTTCTGATGAAAGACCGAGTACTATACCTGAAAGACAAGTCGGATCGTTTGATTGCCCGAGTAGAAATGAAGAAGAATAGAATGTACAAGTTGGACTTGAAGATAGTCCAAGAGAGGTGCTTGAAACTTGACGTGAAGGATGAAGCAATGATGTGGCACTTTCGGTTTGGCCACTTGCATTTTGGCGGGCTGACCGAGTTGGTAAAGAAAGAGATGGTGCGAGGACTCCCGTCTATGAAATTTGAAAAGAAATTTTGTGAAGAGTGTGCGCTCGGGAAGCATCCGAGGACCTTATTTCCAAGGATGACCGAGTACCGTGCAAAGGAACAACTTGGATTGATTCACACAGATCTTTGTGGACTGGTTACCTCTGAGTCCTTCAGTGGGAAAAGGTATTTCATTTCTTTTATAGATGATTTTTCAAGAAAAACCTAGGTATATTTTTTGAAGGAGAAATTCGAGGTGTTTGATGTGTTCAAAAGATTTAAAACAATGGTTGAGAAAGAGACTGGCATGCCTATCAAATCTGTTAGGTCTGATCGAGGAGACAAGTTCATTTCATTCGAACTCATGAAGTATTGCGAGGAGCAAGGGATAAGGAGATTTCTGACAACACCATACTCACCCCAACAAAACGGAGTTGCCGAGAGGAAGAATCGAACCATTCTTGACATGGTTCGAACAATGTTGAGAAGCAAAAATGTGCCAAAGGAGTTCTGGGCAGAAGCAATGCAATGTGCCATCTATGTGCAAAATAGATGTCCACATGCTAAGCTGAACAAGAAGACACCGCAAGAAGTCTGGAGTGAAAGAAAACCGAGTGTGTCTCACCTTAAAGTGTTCGGTAGCATAGTTTATGATCATGTTCCAGCTCAACAGAGGACCAAGCTCGAAGATAGAAGCAAAAAGTACGTGTTTATTGGGTATGATGAAAAAACCAAGGCGTACAGGTTGTTTAACCCAATAACTAAAAAGGTCATCATGAGCTGAGATGTTCAAATTAATGAAGAAAGCGAGTGGAGTTGGAACAACTCGGAGAAGGAGTCCATAGGAAGTAGAAGCTCAGAAGTTGATACACCACATACTGTGAGAAATCACGAGACTTCTGATGAAGAAGATGAACCTCTACAGCCCAGAGCGCGAAGTTTACAAGATATATACAACTCCACTGACGAAGTGCATGTTGTATGTCTCTTGGCAGATTCAGAAGACTTAAGTTTTGAAGAGGCCGTGCAGGAGAAAATGTGGAAAAATGTAATGAACGAGGAGATCGGGGCAATAGAACGCAACAACACATGGGAGCTGACTGATTTGCCCAAAGGAGCGCGGCCTATCAGCGTAAAGTGGGTGTACAAGAAGAAGACAAATGCTGAAGGAGAAGTTGAGCGATATAAAGTTCGACTCGTAGTGAAGGGGTACAAGCAGAAAGAAGGAATAGACTATGACGAAGTATTCGCCCCAGTGACAAGAATGGAAACAATTAGGCTGCTGATTTCCTTAGCAGCTCAACACATATGGAAAATCTTGCAGATGGACGTGAAGTCGGCATTTCTGAATGGAATCTTGGAGGAGGAAGTATATGTTGAACAGCCACTCGGATACATGCGAAGAGGAGAAGAAAAGAAAGTGTTGAGATTGAAGAATACACTTTATGGCTTGAAACAAGCTCCACGAGCATGGAATGAAAGAATTGACACTTACTTCAAAAGGAATGGATATGAGCAGTGTCCTTATGAACATGCTCTATACATAAAGAAGAAAGGAGAAGATGTGATGTTTGTTGCCCTATATGTTGATGACCTTATCTTCATGGGAAATAATGCTGAGTTAATTGAAGAGTTTAAAGAAGTGATGAAGAAGGAGTTTGAGATGACTGACTTGGGTCTTATGAAGTATTTTCTTGGCTTAGAAGTTGTTCAGGGAAAGGATGACATCTTTGTGTCGCAGGAAAGGTATGCTGAGGAGGTCTTGAAGAAGTTTAAGATGACAAGCTGCAACCCAGTTTCCACCCCTATGGAACCTGGTACAAAACTTTCTAAGTATGTAGATGGAGACCGAGTTTATGCAAGCAAATACCGAAGTCTGATTGGAAGTCTTAGGTATCTTACAAATACCAGACCAGATTTAATGCTAAGTGTTGGAATAACAAGTCAGTATATGGAGGAGCCAAGATATACTTATTGGAAGGCACTAAAGAGAATTCTAAGGTATGTGAGAGGAACAGTGTCACTTGGCCTAATGTATACTAGGACGGATGATTATCGACTAGTAGGCTACTCGGATAGTGACTGGAGTGGAGATGTTGATGACCGAAAAAGCACGTCTGGATATGTATTCTTCATGGGAAACATAGCATTTACCTGGCTTTCAAAAAAACAGCCCATTGTAACGTTGTCAACTTGTGAAGCTGAGTACGTTGCAGCATCCTGGAGTGTCTGTCATGCAGTTTGGCTTAGAAACCTTCTAAGCAAGCTGGAGTTGAAGCAAGAAAAAGGGATTGTGATTCGAGTTGATAACAAGTCGGCCATTGAATTAGCAAAGAACCCGGTCAATCATGAGAGAAGCAAGCATATTGATGTTCGGTTTCACTTCATCCGAGAACAAGTGAAAGAAGGAAATGTGGAGTTAGAGCACGTCGGAAACCGAGCACAAGCTGCAGATATGTTCACGAAGCCACTGCCAACCACTCTGTTCGAGAATAGCAAGAAGATGCTTGGAATGAAGGACAAGAAAAACATTTAAGTTTATGGGGGGATTTTGTTAAGTAAACCTTAAATGCATGTAGTTGAGAGGTAGTAGAGGTAGAAGTTGAGAGGTAGTAGTTATATTGAATGTTGTATGTAGTTGAGAGATAGTAGTTGTATTGAATATATGTAGTTGAAAGGTAATAGTTGCATTAAATACATGTAGTTGAGAGACCATATCCAAAGGCTTATAAATTGAACATGTATCACTCATTGCAAAAACATCAAATGATAATATACAGAGTGCTTTATTTAGATACTTGTTTGTCAACATAAACATCTCTAGAGCATGGAATTGGATATATGAGGATAGTTCAATAGTGACATAATAGCAGGTGACACAATAGACCCAACAAACAGCACTAAGATAGATTTTGATACCATATTAGAAAGTGAATTTTAGGTCTAAGTCAACCCTATAAAGCCAACTTATAAGGTGAGATTTGTATCTACTTATATAGATCAACTCTCATTATGAGATCTCCAACAAACCAAAACTTAATTGTAACTACCTAAATCTTCTAAAATTCGTATTTGAAATTTTGAAATAAAAGCACATGCATTTGTTGATAATTGATATGTTATAACTTTATATTTTTACATGTGAGAGCAGTATTCAAACTAATGTTTAGCAAATTTCTGTAGATTCCTAGGACTGTGGAGTATCAAGCAAAATACTTGATTTACAGTAAAAGACAACACCTATTTCTTATAGTTTATGAATTTAGTGGTACTACAAATGAAGTTGTACTTTACTGGGAAAATACTGATGCAGGAATGTCAAGCAGTAAAAGCAGCACAGTGAAAGGTATTATTTATATGCGTGGAATACATTTATTTTCTCTTTCTTCCCAAGTTTGGTCACGCATTGGGAGGTGTAAATAATTCTAGCAATTGTCTACAGGTCGAGATGCGGCATTTGTTGGTCTCAAAGAAAATCAGTTTGCTATTCTTGATGATGACAAGACAGGGTTGGCAGTATATACACTACCAGGAGAAGCTTCACAAGAAACTAAGGAAAATGATAAACATTTTGAAGAAAATCAACCTACGGAAACTAACAATTGTTCAATTCGTGGCCCAACACCATTTATGTTTGAAACTGAAGTTGATCGTATCTATTCAACTCCTTTAGGTGCTTGAATACATACATATTTAGTTGGTCATTGTATTATTTTATGTGTATTTGTAGATATGGGATCCATTAATACTGGAGAGAAAATCAAATCAATATTACTCAAATGAATTACGTCCTGTAGATGTTATTTCTCATAAAATCCATGTTGTATTAAAATTTGTATTTTATGCATCATGAACATAAAATTTCACATTGAAGACCTTTTGTATTCCACGAGGAATTCTCGAAATATTTCTATACCAGTGTTTTCAAATAAATGCAAACATCTATCATTCGCTGTAACTTTTTTTCTTATTTAACTTCTTTGAAATTTAACATGCAAGTTTTAGATAATGTTCGCTCATTCAATAGTTAGATTGGTCAATATAATTTTGTAGAAAAATTCACCAAGTTTAAATAATATCAAGTCCAATTAAACTGGCGACAGTTGATCCTTTCCCTTACACCCCAGCACATATTTTTGTATGCTTGCCATTATTTTTACCAGCAATATAAACTAGTGATATTATTTTTTTTGGTCGTAGATTCAACTTTAATGTTTGCTTCTCATGGGAACCAAATTGGACTAGTGAAGCTCACACAAGGGTACCGCCTTTCCACTTCATCTTCCAATGGTCATTATATATCAACCAAGGGCGAGGGCAAAAAGTTAATCAAGTTGAAAGGAAATGAGATTGTACTTCAGGTATCATTAGCGTGCTTATTTAATTATGATTAGAAATAGCGGTGGTGCACACCTGCTCTGTCCAATTTAGTAGGAAAAAAAAAACAGGGATGAATGAATAAAAAAAGTGGAGAGTCAAATGGAAGGATGGTTATTTAAATTCCTAATTCTTTTCAAAATTAAATTTAACCATAAATTTTTTAGAGTAATTATTTGATACAATTAATACATGATTCAGTCTTAAGAGAGAATTCGAAAAGAAAATAATAAACTGAAATAAGTTGTGTATTGTTAATGAGAATAGAACTACAAAGTTATAACTCAAGCCTTTATATAATAGGCTTATATAGTAGTGATAACACCCCTAAACTTAAGTTGTGCATTAGGAGACAGAAGAGCGGTATCACAATAGGACAGAATTGGAGCCTAACTAACTTCTGACTTGACAGTAGTGCAGTGGGGTGTGCACAAGTATTTTGAGAGAGTATAAAAAGGTTTGTAGGGAGAGAGAAGGAGGCTTGGAAATTGTCTGGGACTTGGGACAAAACTGGGCACTATCGAATTTGTCTTGTTACCATTTATTTTCTTCTGCTATTTCTAATTGTATTCTCTATTTCCAGTTTTGAATCTCATTGATTCTAGCTGGAACATCTATTATTAATATAGTTGGAGTTGGTTATTTTATCATATTTTCCTAGTTCGTATCAAATAGTCACTAATTACATCTCTAATAGCCTCGTGTAAGTTGTAAAGTGTTCACAACACTTGCAGCTTGGGATGGACAAAACAAGTGTGTACGAAATTAGAGAAAGTACAAGAAGTGCCGAAAATACATCGACTAATACAAATACAGTAACTGAACACTACATTGAAAGGATCCCTTGTTATTGGGTGACTTGTAGGCAAATGAGTATTCTTATTTATAATGAAGAAGATGTATAGTAATAAGGAACAAAAATCAATAGTTAATAATGAGAAATATATGTTATGATATTTTCTATTTGATGTAATCAAATCATGTCGTATTTCCCAATGTCATGCGATCAAACCATATCCTCAACACTCCCCTCGAGTTGGAGCTAATATATCATGTGTCAAACTTGTTGCAAATGTCACCAGCATGAGACATTGTGAGAGACTTGGCGAATATGTTAGTCAATTGGTTGCTGGAGCTCACAGTATATAATTACAAAACTTCATGTATTGATTTGGTGCAGGTGGTGTAGATGGCATGCCCAAGTAGTTGGTGGCATATATGACGATGGTTGGCTAGAAGTCTGGCAGTGTAGTGGTTGCCAGAGAAGGATAACTTTGACCACAGGGTCCCATTAGAGGTTAGAGGACGCAGTGGCTGCCGAAGAGCGAAAATGCTCGGAGGGCACAACAGTTGTAGGAGCACAAAAATTCTTGGAAGGTATGGTGGCTATGGGAGAGAAAAAATTCTTAGAGCAGTAGTTACCTGAGAGTAAAAAATCTTGGAGGGCATGACGAATGTCATTATTTACCCAAAAAGAAAGTCAAGTCACAAAATTAGGGCCAACGCGTCTAGGAAAATATCATGGCGTAAAAGCGAATTAGTGACAATACAGGTTATGGATATCGTACTGCTTTGGTACCATTGAAAGGATTGATTATAATTATGTGTTGTGTAAATACATGAGTATTCTGATTTATAATGAATAAAAGATATAGTAACCAGGAACAAAATCAACCATTAAAGATAAGAAATATTTGCTAAGATATTTTTCTATATGATGTAATAAGATTATATTTTCCTCTTTAATGTAGTCAAATCATACCTTAAACACAATCAAAAGCCAAGAGGTGAAATGTTTAACAAATAGCCACAACTCAAAGGCTGAACACTTAACAAAAACAAACATCCATGCTTACCCACCCAAACCGTGGAAGCAAAACAATGATAAATGTCTAACACCAAACGGCAGAAGCAAAACAATAATAAATGCTTAACTACCATAAAGTAGAAGCAACCAAAGCCTAACTAACAAGAGCAGAATCCAAAACAATGCTTAATCACTCAAGACAAAAGGCATAAAAAATAACTCAATGTAAATCATCCATGACAGAAGCTCAATACTATGTCTAACCACCATGAATAAAATCTTAACAGATATCCTAAATCTGTCCTTGTAAAGGATTTTTCACCAACACCCTTCTTTTAACAGATATTAAGGCACCAAATCAAACTTTACCAATTAAGATTGAAGATGAAGCAACAAAACAATAATAAAAAAGTCAATTAATGCAACAAAGAGCATATAGAATAACTTCCCATAGTGAGAATCCATATGCAGCAAATACTAATAGGAATTTCTTCCATCTTATCAAAACAAATAGAATGCATAGTAACAAATCTACATTTGATTTCAATTGCAGATTCAATCTGGAGAAATGGTTCTCATATATTTCTCCTTAGGTATTGATTTTGTTCCTTATTTTATCTCTTCTTCATTATAAATAAGAGTACTCATGTATATTCAAAATCACACAATTACAACAAATTCCCGCATTGGTATTAGATTTTTAGTTTTTCTTCTCTTCCTTCTTTTTCTTTTGCTGCATAATGTCTCATCAATGTCCTACCTTCTCTGGCATGACCCACTACACACAAAATCACACATTTACAACAAATTCCCTCTTTGGTAATAGATTTCTAGTTTTTCTTCTCTTCCTTTTCTTCTTCTGCATACTGTCTCATCAATGTTTAATCCACTTCTACTTTCTCTGGCATGACCCACTGCTAACACACCACACTACCAAAACCACCTTCCTCCAGCGACCAGTTTTGTCCGTTACCTGCCGCCATTCGCCATCACTCTTTGGTGCCTATACTTCACACATCCTCCAACAATCTTTCCATCCTCATCCTCGATTATGTTTAGTTGTTGTTTGGTTCAACATGGTTGTTGGTGGTTGTTTTGGTGTATTTAACTTTAAATACATCCAACTCAATGTTACCCTAATTTTATGTGAAAAAATCGCAGAACATCCAACTACACCATTGTTCCCCTAATTTCTACGAGAAAAAATCGCAAAACATCCAACTACACCATTGTTACTATTTAGTCCTTATTTCAAGGACGAGGTCCACTTATTACACCACCAAAATCACTAACATTCCAGTTGTTAATCAAGACCCTTGCAAGCAGAGTAGTGTTCTCTGGCCAAACTTCCAAGCACATAACTAAATTTTTTAATACATGTGTTGATATGTATACAAAGGCCAAAAAGCTATATTTTGATGATGTTCATTATTTCTACAAGTCCTCACTAGCTTATTGAACATTGGATTAGGTACATACCTCAATAAACTCGATTGCCTCTTTACAAAATATTCCCACTCATATGAAGAATCAAACAAAACAGTACCACTTATATGGAGAAATTGCATGCAGAGATGATGGAAGAAGAAAGCAAAGCATGACAAATTAAAAAACTATTCAACAGGTTTGAACAAACAAAAATGTTACATATTACATGAGGAGGAGGAAATACAAACAGTTTTTTTTTTTTCACTAACCCAAACGCAACCCACCCAACCTGCGATGACGCATCCTGGAACATGATTTTGCACTTTTTTCGATCTTGGACGACAATTCCCTTGATCCTACACTGTTCTGATCTCGTGTGGGAACTGAAAAGGTTACGGTGTGCATAATCGTGGAATTGTACGATTCCACGATTTCCTCTCGATTTTTACTACAGTGGATGTAAAGACATTTTACAACCAACAAGGACAATTCTTCACAGTTGTTGTTCTTGCTAGACTACCACCTGACCTTGTTGCACTTTGAAATTAGATTTTATTGAGACCATTACTCTACCTATGATAGAGTCTAAGAGTAGTTTTGCATCAATTCACTCCACATACTTTTTTATCCTCTTCCACATCTACTGGGGATTATTCTCTCCTTGTCTCACAACCATCCCATCATGAAGGACGTGGTGATCATGAATGTGGTCTTCGTTGAAACTATTGCAAGAATTAGAGACATATTGAAACGGATTGTTGAACCAAAGCTATGGAACAGTCTTGGTCAGTCAACGTGGCCCATGTCACAACTCCATTCTTAAATATTACTATATCTACCGCAAATATAACGAGCTTCACTAGTTTTGTCTACTTTTCAATGTTTCTTTATCAAAATTCAAAATCATTTTGGTTTGTCAATTAAAATTCTACGAACTGGAAATGATTTGATTACATTAAATAGAGATATGATATGATTTAATAAGGAAATATCTTATCAAATATTTCTCACTATTAGGTATTGATTTTGTTCCTTATAATTGTATTTCTTCTTCATTATAAATTAGGGTACTCATGTCTATACAAATCACACAATTACATGCAATCATCTCTGTGAATACAAAGTTACTACTCAAGCCTTTATATAAGCTTATAAACTATCACTAATTACATCTCTAATACTATTATTTAGTCCTTCACACATACAAGTTTTCTCAATCTTGTCTCTCAAACTCAAAATTTAAAATAATGAAGTCCCCCATACTTCCATATGATGGAGATGAAATTAACAAGAATTTCACAATATCTAGGAATACAGAATTATTTAACTTGGCCATGCCTGCACAAACCGTCTACTTTTGAGGAACGAAGAGATAAATTTTGTAAATGAACTGTCACGCGAGGTTGAATTGCTGTGGATCTCAGCGTTAGGAAGCTGATTATGGTGGACTGAGGATGTCAAAACCTATATCACTTTTGCATTTGTTTAAACTCTTAGCCTCTTCCCCTCTTTGGAGGTTTTCCAAAAATTGTGGAGAGGAATAGTTGTGCGGGTTGGTTCACATTTTTGTTGTGTAAAGTCACTTGCATGTAAGTTTATTTAGCCAACTGCTCCCTTGTCCTATAACCAAAGGCCTTTGTTCAGCATCCACAAAGAAAGCTAAGGCTCTTTACAGCCATGCCTCCCTTGGTAAAAGTCATTACTCATTAGTTTAGGGTTCCTTGTTTGTAGAAATAATATTGAATGACTTTATTATGATTATTCTTCGTAACAAATGCATGTTTGTTTAAATTTGGCAGGTGTATTGGCAAGAGACTCTCAAGGGACAAGTTGCAGGAATTTTAACCACACATAGAGTACTTATTGTTTCGGCAGAACTTGACATACTTGCCGGCAATTCGACAAATTTTGACAATGGGCTTCCTTCAATATCCTTAGGTTTTATTTTTTTTTTCAATTAATATAAAGGAACCCTTTGTTCCTATTAATTACAAATTGATTGATCAAGTGTAAAACATGGGAGATGAGGAGGTGAAACATAAATTGTACTCTCACTTTTTCTTAAAGCCATTAATTTGGTCGAAAACCTCACTCTATTATCTAATAACCTCCTTCCCACACCTACTCAGACAAGAAAGCCATAAATTTCATATTTTAGTTGGATAGATTTTTTTATTTTAAAGACTTAACTGATGCCTACTTTAGATCACTCTTATGGATTGGACCTGCCCTTCTTTTTTCTACTGCCACCGCAATTAGTATACTCGGATGGGATGGGAAAGTGAGGACTATCTTGTCAACTAGTATGCCTTATGCAGGTAATTTTCTTACTGCATGGTTATCACAATACCTTAGTCATCGGTTTTGTGAGTTCAATTTTGGCAACTAATTTTTTACTTGAGATATGAAGAAAAGATGAATAATTTTCAGACTATTGTATACAGGATGATTACAGATATATACTAAGTGACTAATTAATTCTAACCTAGTATTTACATGAATACTCTTTGTACAGTAATAGGACAATGATTAGTGTGGAGAATTTTTAGGGTTTTGTGTACATGTATTTATGATATATAATGTAAGTATATTTCTATTCATGTATTTTATCTATATATAGAGTAAAAATATTACAAAATATCAAATATTAATAATATCTCAATTATAACGTCTTAAATCAAAATAATAATTTAATGTCCTTTTACCTTCTCTCTTAAAAGATAATAAAATCTCTTAATACCTAATTTAAATAAAAGATAATAAAGTAATATTATCAACATTCCTCCTTACTTTAATATCTATTTATTTGAATTTGATATTCTTCATTTTATTTTGCTTATAATTTTTTCTCCTTTTTTGTTTATACTTCTTATCATCTTCTTTCTTGTATGAGATCGCATCTTCATTCAACTTCACTTTTTTCATTAAAATATTTCTTCCTTTATCAACTTCATCTCCTTTGTTTCTTTCAAACTTCTTTATGGTAGTACTCGTTGACTCTTTGATAGAAGTTGGAAATGATTTCTTCATCTACATCTTTATTTTCCTCCTTAACATCAAGTTCCTTCAAGAAATCTTCTTCCGGCTTTTTCTTTGACTTTTCTTTTATATCTTCATTTGTAATCATCTTTTCTTTCATCAAATCTAAAGTGAAATTTTTTTCTTTCATATGAACTTTGAATATTTCCAAGTTATTTGTATCTTTAATCACACAAAGTTTGTGCTCAAAAGACACCTTATAACTTTTCTCAAATAATTGAGCAACACTTAACAATTTATGATTTATATCAGGAACATATAAAATATCAAAAATTAATTTGATACCCGAATGACTTTTAACTGCAATTGTTCTTGTACCTTTCACATCCATTTCTTCTCCATTACCAATTCTCACTTTAGAAATATGTGATTCGTTGAGCTCTTTGAAAAGTTTTCGATCATGAGTCATGTGATTTGTACAACCACTGTCTATAAGTCAACCTGTGGATTTGTTGATGGTAGAGCATGTTGATGCAAAGAGAAGTACATATTCTACTCTATCCTCTATAACTTGAACGACTTCCTCTGATTGTGATTTGCATGTATTTTCTATATGTCCCAATTGACCACATTTGTGACATTTCACATCAGGTTTCCACTAACACTTGTTGGGTGTGTGATTATTTTTCTTACAATAAGGACAAACAGAAAAGACTCGTGATTTTGTACATTTGTTGTTCTTGGCTTAGACAGAACTTCCATCATGATATAGTAAAGAACCTGCACCAACAGCATGATCTCCTCTCATCAATCTTCGTTGTTCTTGTGCTTGTAAAGCATGTAGCACTTCTATCAAAATAATATTAGACAAATATTTTGTGTTTTCTAATGAAGCCATAGATGTTTCATATCTCTCTGGCACAGTTACCAGAATTTTTTCAACTATTCTAGAATCAGAAAATTCTTTGCCTAACAATTTTATTTTGTTAGCAATACCCAATAATTTGTTTGAGTATTCATTAATTGGTTGAGACTCTTGCATCTTTTGTATCTCAAATTCCTTTATCAAGTTCAGAACTTTCATACCTTGAATTTTCTCATCCCCTTCATATTGATCTTTCAAATAATCTCAAATTTCTTTGGGTGACTTTAGCGTCATGATTCTGGTGAGAATCATTTGTGAAACACCAGCAAACAGACATGATTTAGCTTTTGTCTTCCTCGTTTTTCTTTCTCTGTGAAATTTCATTTCAGCTATGGTGGGATTTTCAAGCAGTGGATCAACAATATAATCTTCTTCTACAGCTTCCCATACATCCAATCCTTCAAGACAGGATTGCATTCTCACAGCCCATAAGTCATAACTTTCGCCATCAAAAATTGGAATAGCGACTTGTGAAAATTTTCTTTCTCCTTCCATTGTGTTGAATCAAAGCTCAAATACCAATTTGTTGAGAATTTTTAGGATTTTGTGTATATGTATTTCTGATATATCATGTGAGTATATTTCTATTCATGTACTCTATGTATATATATAGTAAAAATATTACAAAATATCAAATATCAATAATATCTCAATCATAACTGCTTAAATCAAAATAATAACCTAATGTCTTTTTACCTTCTCTCTTGAAAGATAATAAAATCTCTTAATACCTAATTTAAATAAAAGATAATAAAGTAATATTCTCAACAATTAATACCTAATTTAAATAAAAGATAATAAAGTAATATTCTCAAAAATAGCTCTTTGTACAGTGATAATATAATAGCTCTTTACTTCTTGTATTGATTCAAATAAGTTGAATAATTTTTTCTGAGTAGAATTTTTTTCTGAACTATTCTCTAAATCTAACAAATGCTATTGGTTGATCTGCTGTCACAGAGAACTTCAATAATTATTTTTGTTAGAAATTTTGCATTAACTAAATATATAATCAACTTATAACATAAAATTGAGGTACAAACATCACCTTACAACTCAGTTTTGTAAGAATGAGTTAAGAGCTTCTCCATTTAATATGATATTTGAGTCTATCTTAGCGAAATTTGTTGGGCTATTACTACAGGCATTATCAGGCCGCGCTATTAGATCATCTTTAATATTCAGTTCCAAGCTCTTGAGATATTCATTCCCACTATTAAATCATCTTTAATATTCAGTTCCACGATCTTAAGATATCCATTCCTCAGTGTGAGGGGTATGGTGAAGATCTCACGTTGATTAGAGAATAACCAACTTATACATTTTAATTGAGGTGAAAACCTCACCTATCAAACCGGTTTTATAAAGTTAAGTTATGCACCTTTCCATTTATAGTCATTTTCCTTCACAACTCAAAACCCTAGCCCAAAATTCTGCCTTGACACTTTATCCTGTTACTACACTTTTATTTTAGCTATTCCAATGGCATATATACGCTGGAGCGGGTCTTCTTCTCAATAGTACACCTGCATAGTCTGCATCTCACTACAAATATATATCACTACTAAAAATTCTCATTTTTCATGGGAATATTTTTGTAAAGTTTTTGTAAAATTTGCAAGAAATAAGTTTTTTATAAATTTAAACAATTTTTTATAAGAAAATTGACAGAAAAAAAAATAATTTTCTAGTAGTTTATTGACAATTGATTTCTGACATTGTATTTAGGAGAGAGAATCTTGCTATCATAATTAAAGGAAACGAAATGGATACTAACTACATGGAAACAAATCTGTACATGTAAAAACTGAAACAGGGAAATTAAAAGACTAATTAACTATTGTCCCACTGATCTATTTTTACAAATTCCTTATGCAGTCTTGCTTGGTGCTTTGAATGATCGATTGTTGCTTGCTAGCCCTACAGAAATAAATCCCAAACAGATGAGGGGGATTGAGGTCAAAAGCTGCCTTGTTGGTCTTCTTGAGCCTCTTCTTATTGGATTTGCCACTATGCAACAAAGTTTTGAGCAGAAGCTTGACCTATCAGAAATACTGTACCAAATAACATCAAGGTGTCGTTTGCTACCTACATGCTATCAGAAAAATCTAACTTCTTTCTATATAGGGTAGAATGTTTAGACTTCAATTCACATTTCTTTATCTATGTAAAAGCTTGTAACAACTGATGCGTGCCTTTGTAAATTCTTATGTGAATGAAGGTTTGACAGCTTGCGCATAACACCTAGATCTCTGGACATCCTCTCTAGAGGTTCTCCAGTTTGTGGAGATTTAGCAGTGTCGTTATCTCAATCAGGTCCACAGTTCACCCAAGTAAGTGCTAGAATTCTCCATCTTGGCATTTGGTTTTATTTGGTTTTAGTCTATCTGATCATCTAAGGATATTTAGTTTTAAAATCAGGTGATGCGGGGTGTCTATGCTGTGAAAGCTCTTCGTTTTTCCACTGCTTTGTCTGTTCTAAAGGACGAATTTCTGCGTTCAAGAGACTATCCACAATGTCCTCCTACATCTCATTTATTTCACAGGTTCAGGCAGTTGGGTTATTCCTGTATCAGGTTGGTAACGATAATTAAGAAACTTCATTGAACTTATGATGCTGCCATTGTATCTAATGAAACTGTTGAAATATGACTGTTGTGTATTCTATCATTATTGATTTTCTTGAATTATTACTTGTTATTATTGGTAAAGTTTTACTCTCCTATCCCTGCTAATAGATAAACTATTATGTATCTAAAATTCTATATTATATATGAAAACTGTACATTTTTTTTATTTACTTTATAGTGGATGTTTCAATTGCTTGACTATACTGTATAGATAAGACTTGTAATAGAACCATGGGGTTGGGGTGTCTGGAGCTCCTCCCGCCGGATTGATCCATTTTCAAGAACAATTCCATGTCCGAACCAGGGATCAATCCCCAGACCTTGGTTAAGGGACCCAAATGCCAAACCACTTGTGTCAACAACTTTTGATTATTGCGTTGTCTTTCGATTCATGTAGTTGACCAAACTAGGGAGAAAAGATCTTGAACCTTTTAGTGGCTGTTGCTTAGCATTAATAATTTGGCGTTATTCGGATAAACTTTTTCACTAGCACTTACTAAAGGATAAAATAAAAAAGTTAAATGAATTATGTTTCCAATAAATGAAAATCATCTTATGAACACTGATTTTCTTATAGAATTTTCTCGAGTAACTTTTCCAGAAAATAAAGTGCATAAATTGATTTTAGTTTATGGGAGAAATTTAATTCATGTTATCATTTTCTTACGTGCACTTATAGAGAAGTTTATCTAACGAGGCCTTATTATTGTGTGGTTTAATTACTCGTTTTGTCTCTATACATTAAAAATGTTTACATTTTAGTCCCTACAGCTGAATTGAGTAGTTTCTAGGTGTAGAAATAACAAACTGTAACAACTTATAATTCCATCAACCTTCTCATACTATTGATGAGCTGTTGTGTGGATGATTTATACGCTATTTTTTGAAATAGTGTGATTTAAAAGTTTGTTCACTTCTGTAATTTAAGATCACTTGCAGGTTTGGTCAGTTTGATAGAGCTAAAGAAACCTTTGAGGTTACTGCAGATTACGAAAGCATGCTTGATCTATTTATATGCCACCTTAATCCTAGTGCCATGAGGCGTCTTGCTCAGAAGTTAGAAGAAGAAGCTCTTGACTCAGAATTGAGGCGACATTGTGAAAGGGTTTTACGGATTCGCTCTAGTGGATGGACTCAAGGCATATTTGCCAACTTTGCTGCAGAAAGTATGGTTCCTAAAGGACCTGAATGGGGTGGTGGAAACTGGGAAATCAAAACCCCTACTAATGCAAAGGATATACCTCAGTGGGAGCTTGCTGCAGAGGTGACTCCATATATGAAGACTGATGATGGTGCAATTCCATCCATTATTGTAGATCAAATAGGTGTGTATTTAGGCTCAATTAAAGGAAAAGGTAATGTTGTTGAGTTAAGGGAAGATAGCTTAGTTAAAGCATTCATCCCTCCAAGTAACGATTTTAAAGCAAATGGTCTTGAAGTATCTTCACGAAAACCCATATCTAATCAAGCGGTTGGTAATTCAAAAGGCGCTTCATTAATGGGTCTGCAAAGTATTAACAAACAGAATGTCAGTTCCTCTACTGATGAACAGACTAAAGCAGCAGAAGAATTTAAGAAATCCATGTATGGAGCTGCTGCTGGTGATAGCAGCAGTGATGAGGAAGGAGTATCAAAAACCAAAAAAATACGTGTTAGAATTCGAGACAAGCCAGTTACCTCTTCTACTGTGGATGTGAATAAGATTAAAGAAGCCACTAGTAAATTTAAACTAAGTGAAGGGTTAGCTCCGACAAGGAGCAGGTCATTAACCAGTGGATCCCAAGATCTTAGCCATATTTTATTGCAGCCACCTGTAGCTACTGGAGTGGCTGCTCGCACTGTTTCAACTCCAGCTGACCTGTTTGGTACAGATGCCTTGACTCAACCAGAATCAATTTCACAGCCAACTACTGGGGTTGCAAGTGGGGGAACTAAAGTAGGACCTATTCCAGAAGACTTCTTTCAGAATACAATTCCATCCCTTCAGGTTGCTGCTTCACTGGCTCCTGCTGGGAATTATCTCTCTAAATTTACAGCAGCGGCTGAAAGTGGCAAAGCAACTCAAAACCAGGTTAGTGCTTCCAAATATGATGTTACTCGTCAAGGTGATGTTTCTCCTCAAGCTGTTCAACAAACTGTGTCTCCTATTGAGTCCGTAGGACTTCCTGATGGTGGTGTCCCACCACAATCTTCAGACCAGGCTGCAGTCATGCCCTCATCACAGCTTCAGGCACCAATTTCTAGCCAACCTCTTGATCTTAGTATATTTGGAGCACCAAATACTTCTAATTCTGGAAAGCCTCCACAAACTGGTTCTCCTTCATCCTCTGTACAACCTGGACAGGTATAAATACATACGTGCTGCCTATTCATTTACATGTGGAATGAGTAATGCTTTCTAAACAGAGTATTAAAGATATGGAAATAGATAAACAGAAATGGTCATTTTTAGGGAAACGGGTTAGGCCGGCGGGCCGACCCGGCAGGTTGGTGTTTTCAGTCCACCAGCCCGCTTTGGCCCGTCAAGCCTGCTAACCCATCGGGCCAACCCGTGGGACGGGGTAAGCCACCCGCAGTCCGCCTAATTAATAAAAAAATAATTTTTTATTGTAATAATATTAATTATAAAGATAATATATAAAGTTAAAAATTTTAAAAAGAGAATTAAAAAGGTTTAATATTCTTATTCCTGAAACATAATTTTCTCTCCTGTTCTTTTTGTTTATCCTAAACACTGATTATTTTTATCCTTATTATTACTTGAATTAATGGTGTAAGAATTACTCAATCAAGAATAATACGAAGTTTTATCAAATAAAAAAGATATAGGTATTTAAATTTTTCAATTTAAAAAATATAAATTTATATAAGTTTAATGTTATTTATATATATATATATATATATATATATATATATATATTTGTTATTATTTATTATTATGTAAATTTTATTATTGTTCTAAATTATAATTTTTATTATTGTTCTAAATTATAATTTCTTAAAATAATGTATTGATTTATATTATTAAATTGAAATAATATATATATATATATTGAATTATTGACAAACAAATAATAATTTTATTATTCAATTTATTTAAAAAAATATATTTTTTTCTAAATTATGACGGTCAGCTCGCCAACCCGCCCCTTTGCGGGACTGAGCTAAGGTTTACTGCCCATTATGACTATATCGGGTCAGCTCGCCCCACCTCGCTTTTGACGGACCAAAGACGGGACGGGCCAAAACGAGGCGGGCTAGCCGGTTTTGCCATCCCATCTCTTTTTTTGGTTATTTCTTATGATTAGAGAAGAAATTAAATAGGTTTGTCAGGTAAAAAAATTTCTGATTGAACTGGCGTGTCCTTATAAACAATGATTACTTCTGATAATGCCGCAGCCAAGCAATTAACTTTACTGAACCTAGTGAGTCACATATAACTAAGGTATATTTTAAGAAGAAAGGAAAGGACATCAGGGACTTAGAAGGATGTGGGGATAATGGAGGACATAAGAGGGGATTAGTTTGGGAGTTTGTATTGTTACCACTGCCTGACAGATTGCTGGTAGGGAAGTCACCTGATTCTGTTGGTGAATTAGAATACAGATAACGGAGATGAATGAGGATTGGGATGTGGGAGGAAGCAAAGCCCTTTAAGAGTATAAGTCCCTCTGTCATTTTTCTTATGTTTGAATCTTTATGTTTGATATTTAATTTATACAAATCCCTATGATACCAGAAGCTGAAGGACCTTGTGGAGATTCCTTCAATAAAACTGTGTTCTATTTCCAGCTTCCTATCTTTTAGTTTGTATTATTTTTCGGTTCCCAGTCTTATGGCTCATATGACAGGTTCCCCGAGAAGCTGCTGCTTCTGTATGCTTCAAGACTGGACTTGCTCACCTTGAGCTAAATCATCTTTCAGATGCTTTGTCTTGCTTTGACGAAGCTTTTATTGCATTAGCTAAGGAACAATCTCGTGGAAGTGATATAAAAGCTCAAGCAACAATATGTGCTCAATACAAGATAACAGTCACTCTTCTTCAGGTACTATTACTATGCTTCAATTTCTAATGGCATGGATAGTATGGACTCCAACCTACAAGTAAATTAGGTAATTGAGCTTCTGTTTCCTTGGCCATAATGCAGCGTTGTTGTAAAACTGTAGTTACAGATTTTCCATGCTGTGGATATTTATTGTGTAGCTAAGTCGTCAATGACAGCTCACCTGAAACTGTATTTTTGCATTGAAAGTCTTTATTCTTTATTACTTTAAAGCTGTCTTCGGGACTGCAGGAAATTGTACGTTTGCAAAAAGTTCATGGTCCAAGTGCAATTAGCGCAAAAGATGAGATGGCTAGACTTTCTCGCCATCTGGGTTCGTTGCCTCTGCTCGCAAAGCACAGAATAAATTGCATTCGAACTGCCATAAAACGAAATATAGAGGTGCAAAATTATGCATATTCCAAGCAAATGTTAGAACTGCTATTGTCTAAAGCACCACCAAGCAAGCAAGAGGAATTTAGGAGCCTCATTGACTTGTGTGTTCAGAGGGGTTTGACTAACAAGTCCATCTATCCATTTGAAGATCCATCACAGTTCTGTGCTGCCACATTAAGCAGGCTGTCGACAATTGGATATGATGTCTGTGATCTCTGTGGATCTAAATTTTCAGCTCTGTCTGCAGCTGGATGCATCATCTGTGGAATGGGCAGCATCAAGAGATCAGACGCAGTCGCAGGACCAGTTCCTTCACCTTTTGGTTGAGTCACCAGGATTTATTTGCTTGTACCATGTCTTTCCTTGCGATGCTGTGTATAGAGAGATGTAATTCCGTTGTAGGGAGGGATTTGTATAACTGAGGACAATATTCGCTATGGATCTGGGAAAATTATAATTTCAACATTATTTTGCACACAGCTTTTCGTTTTTCCTTTCGTTTTTCCTTTCGTTTTTCAATTTCCATCAAGGGGACGCTTTCTATGTAATGACAGAATGTTATTTTCCAATAATTTTGTAACATATTGACCATTTATAACACAATTGTTGATCCAGAGAATAAACGAGTTTGCTTTATAAGAAACCGCCAGTTTTCCTACAAAAGCATTTCCACTCCCCGATTACATTGTCCAAAAAGGCCAACTCCCTTCGCAAAATGATCACATTATTTTAAATATGTACTAATTGTGTGAACTATTCCACATACAAAAATCCACCACATGAAAGTTCAGAAATCTGTGCTGTCTGAAATGTCGAGGTATTGCAAACAAATAAGTGTTGGTTCACAGACATGGAAGAGAGAGATTCTTTAAAGGACATTCTGTGACATGTAACTAAATAAATGTATTTTGGAATCTAAACATGAGCTTCATCCAAAAATGGAAATTTATGTTTTATAGTAGTAGTATCTATTAGATTCTGTCCAATTAAAAATGTTTTCAGAGGATAAGAAAGTGGACTTACTAACTTAACTTCTATACTATAATCCTATTATTAGTAGTATATTATTATTACCTGATGAGCTTCTTCATCTTCAATAAATCTGGGTTTTTTTATATGTTTTGTTATTAAAAAGGATCTTTTAATTTTCTCCTTTGAAGTGGTCATGGACATTTTAATTTTAACTTCTATACCCAATTGGAGGTGATTATTGCCTGTAAATCCTGAGCCAAAATATAAGACAAGTTTGTTTGTGTACTTAGCTGCTGGCCATTTGAGAGTGAAAGTAAAACTCAGAAATAATATCACTTCTTTCTTCTTAAATAATAGTATTTTAATATCCCTTTGTTTTTTTGCAGAAATCAGGGACATTTATGGAAAGCTCACGTGTTATGCATGCACAGTGAATGTAAAGATTTGAGGGAAGAGCAAAAATTATTCATGGACTTGTATATTCCTCCGTGCAAACCAAAAACTAGAGGGTAGCATGTAAATGAATGTGCCCTGATATCAGTGCTGTGCTCAACCATTGGAACACAATAATGAAGCTCAAAACCATTCTTGCTGTCACACCAAGAAACCAGTTTTGGTGGGACATTGCCACCGCCCAAAACCTTCTTCCAAATCTACCTTTTCACGTACGTGGATATTAAATTCTAGTCCAAACTCAGCCTACATTTAGTTTGAGTGAAGTTGTTAAATTGTATATAAATTAAATAATGCAATATTATGTATTTAAGAATATAAGTGACTCTGGTGAATTTGTTTAGCAACTAGTATCATAACCCGTGCAACGCACGGGATTTTTGAAATTTTTATATTTAATAAATAATATTTTAATATTAATTTGGTTGCAGCCCACTTTTGTTGCAATGAACTTCTTTCTTGTTCTTGATTGTTTTGAATCATTTGGTTCCATTATTTTAAAATATGTAATTTTGTTACACAAAGTGATATAAGATGAGTATCAAAGAGAATGAGATTTAAAGAGATGAGAAATGCACTAAAGAGTATTTGGTCTATTAGTATATTTTGTCTATTTACTATTAAAACATAATTATAATCTCTATTTTTTCAAAAAGTGTTACTATATTAGTGTAAGCTCATTGGCTTATTTGTATAAAGCAATTGTACTTTTTTCCAATAATAATTACTTTTTTCTGTAACATACCTGCATAAACTCATCCAAAAAAGAGAGTAACAAAATATAATAATAGCATGACCAAAATACTAAAATAAGTTACTGGTTATAAATTGAAGTAATAACTTTGTGTGATATTTTGGAAAAGGTAAAAAGCAAAGTCAACTTTAAACATTGTACTACAATCTATGATTCAGAAATAAGATAACTCTTTCTGAACATAAGTTTTTCATAAGGCATAGATTGGAATGAGAGAATATATATTTATTTTATGCAGACGTAGGAAATTTAACATTTAAGATTCAAAATACAGGAAATTTAACATTTAAGATTCAAATTATCGATCAAAAGTCATGATAGACATATTACAAAAGAAAATCCTAAAACAATAACTTAACTATATTACAAAGAGAATAAGAGGACATAGATTGGAATGAGAGAATATATATTTATTTTGTGCAGACGTAGGAAATTTAACATTTAAGATTCAAAATACAGGAAATTTAACATTTAAGATTCAAATTATCGATCAAAAGTCATGATAGACATATTACAAAAGAAAATCCTAAAACAATAACTTAACTATATTACAAAGAGAATGCTTATTACATAAGTCATATTATCATATCCAAAACCAAACTTTGACTAAATATTTTGAATTGTTGCCAGCTTGAAATTATCACTTCATGACCTTCCTTCAATCTATTTTTATGACAAAATTGCTTCCACTCTTTTCCAATTTTGGAGGATTTTTTTGGTTGGTCTTTAATTAGAAGTTTACAACGAACATGACTTACTTCTCCACAGAGTAATAAAGTTTTGAATCTACCTCAAAATCCAATGGCAAATCCTATTAAATATTGAACGCTAAAATTAAAATATCACTATAATAATAAAAAATAGCTAAACAATTAATATAAGGATGAGAATAAGAATAGAAATCAAACCAAATGAATTCATTTGCTTTGGGATTTAGTTAGTGTTATTGGAAAATAAACTAAACCTTCTCATCATGAAAGGCGATCCTCAAAGTTCTTCACAGTTGAAAGTGTAGAAGTACCTTTAATTACTGTTATTCGAAAAATAGAATGTCCAGCATATTGAAACAAAATGAAATGGTTCCCAGTCATACAGTAACCTTTAAGGACATTGTCAAGTACCTAAGAAAATTCATTAATCTTAAAAACCATGATTGTGCTATTACAAAAAGACAAGAGTATATGAACATGCATAGTTCATGAAGAATGACAAAAGAAACCATTAAAGTCAATATAAACCAATACAACAACAAATCACACATTGTTACATAAACATTTGTATCATTTCCAAGCAAAAATTTTGATCGTATTTTTTGAAGGGGTGCTAGCCTAAATCATGAGGTGGTCATCTTTCAATATGTAATTAGAATGACAAAATTTCTTCCATCCTTTGCCAATTTTGGTGGACTTCTTCTGTGAATCTCTGATCAAAAGTTTACACTTGACTCGACAATATTCTCCACAAAGTATTACAGTTTTAAATCTACCTTTCCGAACATAAGTTGCAAAATCCACTAGCAAGTCCTATTAAAAACAAAGACTACAAATTAATAGACCACCATAAGGATGAGAAAAAAAGGGACTTAAGTTTTAGGTTATAAAATAATGACATGAGAAAAAAAATCATACCAAATGACTTGCATTACTTCCAAATTTGGTAATTGCTACTGTAAAAAAAAAAAAACTAATTCATCCCACCATTCAACATGGGAAAAAAACTTTTGAAGAGTATTTGATGCGCATGAACTTTTGAAGATAGTTATCTGAAAAGTATTGTTACCTACATATTGAAATAACATGTAGTTGTTCCTAGTTAAATTGTAAAACTTTCTCATGTCAACCTAACATTATGTTAGCAGTAGTTTATGTAGATCCATATTATAGGTAACGATGTGTCTATTATTTTTGTCATCAATAAGACACCATTGATTACCCAGTTCTAAGAAAAACAACATAGCAAACTCACAATCTACATAACTAAAATCCTGTAACAAAAATAGTCAAGATAGGTAATAAGGACTAAAGAAATAAAGTTTGAACAAAAGATAAGAAAATAAAAGAAAGGATTCATTAACCATTCGAATACGATTTTTACTTCATAACCAAAAAGTAAAGAAAAAAATACCACATCCTGCAGATGTATTGTACTGAAGAATCCATTTGTCTTTCTCCGAAGTATGGTGGATGTGTTATCCATTTCCTATAAAAAAGTTGCTATCAAGAGAGTATGCAAATGAAAGGTAAAGAAGCAAATGACTTAATGGGCCTATGAATAAACTTTAAAAAAAAAGACAACAGATGAATCTTTGAAAATATCAACAGTAATAAATGCTACCATCAGAGTTGTATGTTTCCAATGTAAATCATAATTGTAAATAATGAATAAAATAATAAAAGAAATAAACATATGATCGGATGAGAATAGATCAGTATATTTCTCACAGACTAAAGTTGAATGATGGGACGGGATGGGAAAAAATAGAATGATGGTTTCTCTTCCTTCGATGTATGCTTCCTGTATCTTCCATTTTGTGTAGAAGAAAGAAGAACCGACACAGTAATAATAAATAAATACAAGTAAATGTTTGAATACAATTCAAAGATTGAAAAGATAAAAATACTTAGAAATAGTTACATTAAGTGGGCTTCCATTCCTCCATCAAAAAATATAGAACCGTGTTGTAGAAAAAATATGTGTAAATATGAGTAAATAAATGCAAAGGATGAATCTTTGAAAATATCAACGGTAATGAATACTACTATTAGAGTTGTATGTTTCCGATGTAAATCATAATTATAAATAATGAATAAAATAATAAAAGAAATAAACAAATGATGGGATGGGATTAGATGAGTAGATTTGTCATAGAGTAATGTTGAATGATGGGACGGGATGGGAAAAAATAGTATGATGATTTTTCTTCCTTCGATGTATGCTTCCAAGCATATATTGGAAATAGAGTAATGACTTATATTTTCACCTGCTTATCGAAGAACTGAGACAAGTAATAATAAATAAATAATAAATAAATGCAAGTAAATGCTTGAATACAATTCGAAAATTTAAAAGATAAAAATACTTACAAATAGTTACATTAAGTGGGCTTCCATTGCTCCATCAAATGATTGAGCCTCAAAAAATATAAAAGAGGCTTGTATTAAAAGATATAATAAGAATACTTCTCAATACTTAAAGTAATTGGGCATTTCATTACTCCATGAAATCATTAGGCCTCAAAAAATATAGAACCGTGTTGTAGAAAAAATGTGTAAATATGAATAAATAAATGCAAAGGATGTTTGAGGAAAGACATACAACTTATCCAATCTCACCAAACTAACATAAATATTATAATAAGAGTTCATTATATTGATAATACAACATATCATAATGCAGTTCATCAAAACTACGACAACAAAATATTCAAAATTTTTCTTAGATCATAATACAGTTCATCAAAAGTACCACAACAAAATATTCATATTGATAATACAACACATCATAATGGAGTTCATTAGATCTATTAAGTTACTTAATTTTTCTCCGTCTTGATATTTTTCTTCAATATTTTTAAAGGTATATCTTCATCTTCTGTGTCCAAGTTTGTTATATTGTGTCATTTAATATTTGTCATGACCAAGTCATTGCTGAGACCAATATCAGATGTTAAATCAGTTGGTTCAGAGTCAACATCATTAGATGCATTGGAGAACTTTGTTAACAAATCTTGTAAAAATAAGTTGACATACTTTAGACTAATTTGTTTTAATGCTATATTTGTAATAATGAAGAGAAATCCATTAAATACCTCGACAACAATAATATAAGTATTTCCAAATTTTGATTGTTTGCTATTGAATATTGCATTTTCTGAATTGACATCCTAATAAATTTCATTTGGTCAAGATAGAAGTAGAATATCATGAATAACAAATATCAGTTATTGAGTACCTATTTACCATTGATTTCATGCAACCATCGATGAAGTTTTTTATAATAACATCATCTGCACAAATTTTCTTGACTCTGAATGTTTGTTCAAACCTGAAACTCTGACCACATGTAGACTCAACTTTAAAGAGAAACGTCTTATTTACCAGTTCTTCAATCTCATTCGGGAAATTCCCATTTAACAACATTCTATAAAAGAACCATATTAAACATTCAACGCAATGTAATAAATAGATAAATAATACATTTAATAAATAATAAATATAGAAAAAAAAACTTATCCTGCGAATCAAACATCTCTGCGCATGGTTTTTTTAACAATGTAGCAACATCCCTATCAAAAATTAAAAAAGTTGTTGAGTCTGTTTCGTCAATTACCCTCACCTTAAGCTTGCACCTGAAATTCATAAGCAATAAAATATTGTTTGTAAGAATTTCATAAAAAAGTTGAAATATGATGCCAAAAAAATAGCATTGATTAGTACATAGGCATGACTTTCATGACATGTTTATTACATTTTTCACAGAAAAACATTTTGGAATCTAGATATACTGCTTTGTTGCACGCATAAGCTGAATACCACCAATCATCATCATGAACAATATGTCTTATAGTGCCTAGAATTACAAAACTTGTTTCCTGTAAAAACAAATATGAACAATAGTAATTAAAACTAAAATGAATAGACAATAACCTTAATGAACATTACTAATTAATAGGAATGGAGTAAGGAATAGACTAATAATGATTATAACACCTGTTTACAATCTTTTAAACCCTCTATTGTATTTCTAGGAGTAGATTGAAGAAATTCATCTTCATTGGTTTGTTTAGAAGAGTCAGAAAGTTGGCTTAACCCCTGGGCAGGTGACTCCATACTCTGAGACATCCTACATTCAATAAAACATAAGTTAAATGGACATTTTAGTTGGTTAACACTTCAAGTGAAATTTATGATTTACACATTTTTTTAAGTTGTCTAGCTTGTTCGCACTGAGCATTGAAAATTATCCTTGTACAATCTATACAATTTTGCACATATACTTTATCTGTAAATAACGTATAAAACTATAAAACTATAATATAATGTCAATAATTGTAACTAATTGTAACTAATTATAACACCAATATATTAGTTACCTTGAAAGATTTTGACTTTGCCGAATTGTATGATTATGACAGGATTTTGGATATCTCCAAATGCAAGGAATGCATTTAGGTTATCAACATATTGGTCAAACAACGTACACTCTACTCTAAAACTAAGTTTGAAAAACAACACATATTAAAAAAAAAAAAAACTATACTATAGTAAATCTTTAAGCATCAATAAATGGGTTAAAGAGTTTTACCCATCAGCCTCTTAGCATATCATGTTTAGTTTTGTTTTTATATCATTCTTGTCTAGCTCTCTTTCTGTCCCAACTCCTATAAGTATTCCCATGACATTTGTTTGTGAAATGATGTTTCATGTGAGTAACGTCATATACTAAATAATAAATAAATAGTATATGATAAAAGAGAGTATTTAACATCATGTTATATGCACTTACCAACCAAGTAATTTGTGTCAAATTCAGGAGCCGTAATAATTGAGAGCAGTATATATTGACCATTATTTTCAGTTATAACATAACAATCAACTAAGTTCACTTTGGTTCCAAACTAGAAGTTGATTTTGTATGGGTGGTGGGTGGTTCTATAAGAACCACCATTTGATCCAAGACCAAAATTTTGAATAGAGTACACACGCCCCTCAGTAATTTCATTTTGAAATTTATAGATGAGAGACCTCCTAACAGAACCCTAAATTTTGTCACCTTACATTAAGAAAATGAAATCACAATTGAATGTTATTTAAAATGTATTGAAAGCATGGTAGTGCAAGTGACCTTCATATCTTGCATGACAAAGTCCATGGAAAATGGCAATTTGTGTTTAGTGAAATCTGAAACAAACCACAGGCGTATGACCTTTGCCAATATATTCCAATTTTCTTTTTCAGCATTGAGTTCTGAAACAGAGTGATACTTTTTTTGCAAATTGGACATATTGCAAACTGAATGTAAAAAATAGATAGAGAATAACTCACTCAACGTAGAAATATTGTCATCACATATGTATATTTATAAGCATGATGGAAAGGGAGAAATGTTGCCTTTATTTTAGAATTTGAAATGTTAACAATATTAAAGTAATTTGAATTCAAAATTTTGTAAAGTGAAGATATTACCATTTTCATGTATCTGGCTTCCTGTATTTCCATCATGATCTAAAAAACTGCAATTTTTATACCTTTAGCTTGGGCTAACCCATAAGTAAATGCAAATCAATAAGCAAAATTACATAAAACTATACTAAAACAGGTATAAATAGATCTACAACCCTAATGATGGTCAAAGAAGACAATATTGAACCCTAATCATGATAAAAAAAAAACAAACTTTTTTAGGGAAAAAAAAATTCAACTTCGCTCTTGAAGGTAAACATAAAGATTGAAAATCGATAACTTTTAAATTCAAAAACCTTAGATCAAAGATAATTAGTAACATTTTTTCTGAAATCGATAACTTTTAAATTCAAAAATCTTAGATCAAAGCAAATCAGGAACCTTTTTTACAAAATCGGTAACGTGTAAACGCAAAACCTTATATCAAAGCAAATCGGTAACCTTTGAATAAAAAAAGTTTAGATTTAAAAGTAAATTGGTAAGAAATATAACATAACCTATCTGAACGTGCATATGAAAATACTACTTGAGGGAAGATGTGCAACAAAAGAGACTTGATGCTTCTTTTGAGACACTGATCTTACATAAAATAGGAAAGATTGTAGCAAAGAAGACGTGCAGAGTGAAGAAAATGTGCAGAGCAAAGAAGACTTACAACAGACTAAGCAAAGGAGTATATGAAAGCATATGAAAGATTGAGAGAGTATTTGGGCTGAGAAGGAGTATTTGGGCTTACAGTGTTGTTGTGGCCCAAAAAAGTAGTTTATCTTTTTTTACAAATAGGTATGTTTTGTACAAAAAAAAAATTTGATTTTTTTTTTTAGAAAAATTGTGGTGGTGACACGTGTAGAAAGTTGTTATTTGTGTTACCTGGATTTGGATATAGTTATAGATATTATGTATTTGTGTTACCTGGATTTGTATATAATTATAAATATTATGTATTTAAAAAAGGAACTATTGGTGGGTATGTGATGGTGAAGCCAAGAACGGTGTTGGAAGGAAGTATTACTCCAGAGTGATAGTGCCAGTAGTGATGCTCCAATGTTATGGAAAATGGTCCAAAAATGGAATTTGGACCACCTCTTGAATGGACTTATAAACTGAGTGTACCTTTCAACTTTTCTGGACAGTCCATGATGCCTTAATGGTTGTATAACTAAAGTACCAGAAATACAACGCTCTCCACTTTTTTTCAAACTTAAACGTAAAGGATACAACATTTGTCAATCTAGACATATTTGCAATTCTAAATAGGTACCCTCTACAAATTCTCAAGACTCTAACAGCACAGTTTTTATTATCTTAGGACAAGGAAGGAACTACCATTATCGACAGGTACCACACGTCATCGGTTTAGACCAAGCAGTGATTTTCATTATTTTATTTTCTCTTTTTCATGCATAATTGTTATAAGATTTCATGCATTAATTTTGTTATAATAGTCACGAAATTAGAATTCTTGTTACATTACTAGATACTAGATGATAGTGTGCATATGTGCAACAGCGACGGCTTTATCCAGACCTTTATCTTTTATATTAACATGGGCCCGGAGGGAGGGAAGAAAACGTGAAATAAAGTCGGTTTTCAACTTATTAGCCTTCTTGAGAATTTGTCACAAGGGTTTGTGGACCTCTTACAAAAAAGCTGTCGAAATTATTTTCCACAGGACTTGACTTCATGGAAGTAACATTTTTTGGAACTAACAAGTGAAGTCCAGAAAAATGATCACCCCAAATATCATATGTATACTCATTTGCAAGTCCAGCCTCGCGTGAGTGCACAGCTGTTTGGTTGTGAAGTTGGGATCCAGGAGCTCGAGCATGTAAATTAACAGTAGATTTTGACCCCAAGGGAGACGGAAAAGTGCTAGCAGGAATGGGAAAAGAAGTACAAGGTATCTGAACAGGTAAACTGGTAACACTTCTTGAAGCTGAATGTGGCACTTGAGAAGACATACTATTACTGCATCTTTGTGTAAAAGCAGGCTTCAATATATTTGACTCAGCAGCAATGGCAGAAGCTTGATCGTTGGAAGAATGTTGGGCAGTCACCCGTGTCATTGAACTAAGAGCCTCAGGGGGTTGCTCTACATCCGGAGACAGTGGCCAGTTACATTTAGGTGTGGCAGAGGGGGTAGGGGATAAAGGTGACGATGGTGTAGAATTCCCACTTTGACTACTTGAAACTTCAGACAGTGTCGCTAATTTGGCACCGAGACTCTTTCTCTTTTTTCTTCTACCCTTTTCTTTACCAGTTTTAACTGTGAGATAACCCAACTGAGATGGTTTTGGATCAGGGCTCTGAACATCTGTGGATGACAACTTTCTTTCACTTTGAATATCCAAGGCATGGCTAGCCTGTACATGACTTTCAGAAGTCTGTATCAAATGCTGAGAAATTTCCAGTTTAGATGGATTCCCTTGAACATAGGAATATTTGCCACTAGAGGCCTCCATTAGATTACTCATCTTACTAGACATGGAGAGCTTACTTTTTCTCTGGTCATGATGTAACAAATTGGTTTTCCCAAGACCTTTTATGGTGGCATGGACCAAGTTATCATCACTCTTGCAAGAAAAATCCCAGAAGCCCAATACAGTGGTTTGAGGAAATACGAAAGAAAATATCAGAAATATTAAGGATGCAACAAGAATGAATCCAAGAAGAGATTTCTTCAGTCGCGTCCAATACATGGATCTCTTGCAGTTGCCTAGCATATCATAAGGGAAACTTGCTTTCATAGGTAACAGAAAAATACCAGTAGCCAAGACGAGTTCAAGATCTCGATGCACCACAGCTGCTGAAAAATCAGCTTGATGTGATATCAGAAGTTTAGTTGACTCCCCAGGGTCAAGAGTAAAACCCTTGCAAAATAGAATCTTAAAACCATCTAATTCACATTCTCTCCCAGAAACTCTGATACTTTTAACCTCTAATGGCAAGTCTCCAGTGTTTTTGGCATATAACTCTTTCACTAAATGTTGTGAACAGGCAGAAGTTATCTCTTTCATGTGAAGTAAGGTGTATGGAAGAGAAAAGTTGAGTGTCTTGGGCATTTTAAGATCAAAATCTACACTATCAACATGTTCAGACCTCTCAATCAACACTAGAGAATGCAACCCTCCATATCCCTTTAAAGGTATCCACTCAACACCTGAAAGATTGTTTCTTATCAATGCCGAACCACTCCATCCACATCGATCAGATGGATAAAAAATTATTGGCCCCAAAGTAACATGATCATGAGGTTGCACATAAGCCTCTGTTAGTGCATTCTCTGGTATTGAGAATCCATACTTTTTTGGAGTAGCACCTTCGTCAAGAACCAAATGACTAGATGAAGAAGGGTGCAATAAATCACCTAAACCCTTACATTGGTTAATTATTTCTCCTGAATTCAAGATAAGCTGTAACACAACAGGATGTTGACTGGGATTCTTTACAGTGATCCACCTAGAGACATAACTTCCAACCTGAATCATCGGAAATAACACCTCACGGTCTTCAAGCACAGACATGCCAACCATGGTTCCTTGAGACTTCCAGTTTGCAAGAACCAGTTCATCTGCATCTTCTGTCTCTAAAACCTTCAAATAACGTAGCAGAAAGACTTCACTTAATGGGTGTTTGAAATTGGAAATGAGTATAAATAATCAATAATGGGTTACAAGGCCTTGCTTAAATGAAATTTTCCATGCACACTTCTAGAAGAAATAAGGTATAAAAAGAATTGAACTACTTTCATGAGATAAAAATTAACTCATGCAAGTAACTTTAATAGATGTTCTCTCTATAACTTCTCTAAAAGCTAAAGTGCATCACACAGTTCATGGGGAGCTCAATTTATTTTTTTAAGTTCTTATTTTTCTCCGTGAATTATATATGGAAGAGTACTTTATTCAGCAATGTGTTAATAATTTAAAGAAAACCAAGTAAAATTGTTTCCAATAGTATCCGTTGGTGTAGATAATGACCAAAAATGCTTGTATACAGAAAATTATGGAGACAAACGGAAATAAAAGTAGTAATGAAGAAAAGAGAGTAAGGTAAGAATAGGTTAGCCAGAAATTTCAAACAATGGTAAAGAAGGCACCCTAGTATTTGAGACAACCAATTTCTGCATACTGTACAAGTTGATGACAGCCATATCCATTTATTTGTATGACAGGGTAATATAGATAAAATAAGATAAGCTTGTTTATGTTCTCAACTTTTTGTCATGCCTTAAAAGCAATTGATTGATTATATTGAAATTGTTTGAAACCTTTATCCTGGACCACCCTAGCCATTCTATTTCTCAACTCTCAAACCTGTCAAACTAAATTCTCCAGGACTGGAGGGACAGATCAAAAACAGAAAAAAAAAAACATTAAAAGATGTACATTATTAATGCAGACAATTTAAAATTCCCCAAGCAACAATGTAAGCATATAGCTGACAAGAATTGTCAAGTTCAGTATTTTATGCAATAAGATACCAGAAGAAAAACTAAAACTTAATCAAAGGAACATACTTCTAAGGCATTTAAAAAATACGCCCCTAGATTTAATTGAATACCCGATTCTTTAAAAATTTATTAATAAATAAATAATAGACAATATGCATTACTCAATAGTCTCAATTTTCAGTTGAAAGATAAACCGCTCGTCAACCTATGTGTTCAAACAGAATACAGACAGTAAGCGCTGAATCAAATTACCTTGAAATTTGGTCGCAACTGCATGCTTCTGCCCATATACCCTGTTCTCATATTTTCGGATTGGGTATCCTTGGACTTGCCTTCTACTTGGACAGATGAATGCCTTTTCCTTTGATGTTCAAAACAGATATATAATATGTCCTCACATGGAATCTCAATCAGGGGACTACTTGAATCATTAGTAAGAATCAGCAGTTTGCAGTTCTCTCGCATGCTGGATTTAGGTGCAAAGTCATGTAAATCCAATTGCAGGTGACTACAGTAAATAATGCCAACTTGAGTAACGGTACCAGGGAAAAGCAGTAAGCCTTCTTTGAACTTAATACGGAAAAGGTTTGTGTCAGAAACCTCTATGACCTTAACAAAACTTAAAGCATAAGGAGCATCATTTCTAAGAGAGATAGTGATAGCAATTTCACCACTATCACATGTGGCTAGACCCTCAAGAGTTGCTGAAATGAATATACCAACAGTATCCAAGGCAGAATCACTACCTACTTCAGCTTCAATAGGAACCATAATAATATCAGATGTGTCTTGTGAGGGCCTCAGTAAATGCAAACAAAATGCACCAAAAATTTTTCCCTCAAGTCCAACCATAATATCAATCTCCATGAGAGTTTCAGAGCCATGTGGAGCAATATTCCAATTCCTATGGGGTCTGACTGCTACAATTGGTGAACCAAATTGGCCACTATTCACAACCAACCGATCCTTAATAGTTGGGAAGAGCCAAGCATCAAAAACCTGAAAATCATTTATCCTACAAATTGCTTCAGTTTCAACAGATTTATGCTCCGAAGAAATTGATATCCTGGCAGTTATTTCCTCCACATAAAGGGTCTCATCAAAGGGGTTGAACAGTGAAAAATTCTTGCTCAACCTTCCACCAGGAGAAATTTGCACACCTGATAAGGGTTGGATTCCAAAAGGAGACTCGGTAGCATATCCTTTAGCTTCTACTATGAATCCACCAGAACTTGTCTGCAAAATCAGGCTACCTGATGACAAGCCCAGACTTTTAGGGAAGAAAACAAAACAAATTAAAGCTGATTCACCAGGTCTTAGTGAAATGTCACTGAAGTTACAAGCATAGAACTGTAAGTCTGTACTGAATGGCTCATAGAGGTTTAATATGCTATCATTGCATGTATTTGTCACAGTTAAAAAAGCTTCTGAAGAAGAATACAAGTATTTTTGTCCCCAGTCAAGTACAGTAGGGCCAATCCTTACATTAGGTGAGACAGAACCATCAAAAGAATTTGATTTGGAAACCTCTGAGTTCTTTGACCAAAATAGTGTCGTCTTTTGCTTAAGTGAAGAGCCTCCACAAGAAGAAATATCATCTTTACAACCAACCTCAGTTTGACGAGGTGGTACCTCATCCACTCCCTCTCTAGAGTTCAAAGAACACGAGACAACACCTCCATTAAGTAAACTAAACACACCATGTTCAGACGACCAGCTTCCATTACTTGTCTGCCTACCATCTTGAGGTAACTCTACACAAAACGGACCGTTGTATTGACTGCCAGATTCTCCTTGAGAAGCTTCTTTCCCGATTTTGTCTTTATGAGAAAACTCGGACAACATTGATGGAAAGCAGAAGGAATGCCTGTTCGGACAGACATTTCCAAAATTATGGGAAGATGAGAACCCATAGCCTAAACTAGAGTCACTAACAACGGTGTCCGAAGAACCCAAATCATAACTTTTCTCAAAAGGCGTACAACCATCATAATCTGGTGGATTTTGTATCCCATTCAAAGAGCACAGTCCATACCCAGCAAGCCAGAACAAGATGCACAACAGAACCACATAAGAAGTGAATATTTTGTGCAACAATCCCCTGGTTGAACCGCAAAAAACAGGTTAGAACATTTTTTTTTCTTTTCCATGATACATAAATTATGTGCAAACAACCAAGACAGATAATGCATTCAGTGCAAACACAAAACATAAACGCATGCGAATAAATTTAACCAATTGTAGCTACACCTTGCAGCATTGATTACAGATTCTTTACACGAGCTCCTGGTGTTTCACATTACACTGATATCAAACAATGCCCAAAAAAACAAACTTGTAAAGAAAGTAATATGAAGCAAAATCAGAATTCAGCCTCCGCAAGCTAGAAATAGAAAAGATAAGGATCCTTATCCGCACCTTTGCGCGAAAAAGTTTAAACAGTTATCACACCATGCTAGAGCCAATAATCTATTTGGCCAAAAATAAATAAACAAAAACGTAATAAACATTTAAAGATAACATTCTAAATCTAGCTTCCCCGAACCATTAACCCAATTAAAAAAAAACAAAAACAAAAACAAATATTAATAAATAAATAAAAACCCACATACACCACGTGCTCAACCTACAACAATCACAGTGCTTCCACTCAAAACTACAAAAAGGAAACATCTGTTCAAAGCAAATGCGAAGAAACGATAACGGATGACCAAAAATAGACCCAAATAGTAAAGAAAATGAATAAACAGAGAGAAGAAAGTGATGAAGTTGAAAATTGCAGAAAATGGAAAGCAAGTATACCGGAGGCGGAACATGGAGAGGGAGAGGGAAAAGGAGAGTGAGAGTGGGTTGATGATTAGGGTTTGAAGGTCCATGGAAGAGAAAGTGGTGGGGAACCCATTCGATACGACACCACGTTAGAGGGAATTTTTGGGATGTTCTTAGTGTCCACACAAACCCGATGCCTAGACAACTACTATATCAAAAAAATTTGCAGAAACAAACCCTGTTTCCAACCATTCTTTTATTTTTTAATTTTTTTTTTCAATTAATTTGGTAAATCAATTCAATTCTTATAAAGTTAAATTGAAATGCATTTCTAGGTAAAATCATTATTCATTAATGAAACTTCGAAAATTTAAATCTGTTAAACATGATGGAGTTATATAATTGAGAACTTTTCTAATTATATATATATATATATATATATATATATATATATATATATATATATATATTATTGATTTATCTGAATAGATAAAGAGTTTTGAGTCAGAACAAATATTTTTAAAGTAAAAATAAATAAATAATTCTTAAAAAAACAATATTCATAAGTACCTTTCTTTTTAGAGCATATTTATGAATAGTGTCCTATTATTTTATGTATAAGAATATCTATATATTATACAAATATTCTTTAAACTAACAAAAAGTTATTTTTATACTTTTCTGTCGTTCCATCATTAATTGGTTATCTAAGTATACAGTCATTTAATATATATATATATATATATATATATATATATATATATAATTTTTTAAAAATTTAAAATTGTCATAAATTTCTTTCAATTTTTTAAAATAAGAGAGGTTATTTTATTTTATTTTATTTTAAAAAATATATTTCATGATTGTAAAAGAACATAAATTAATTCTTATTTTTTTACTTTCTAAAAAGTAATACTTAGACTATTTAATATTATAATTTTCAAACGAAATCATTCTTTTTAAATCTTGAGCTTTGTTTCAATTATTCAAAACAAAAAAAGGTTATCTTGAACATTTTGTCTTAAATCTTTTTATTTCATTGAAAGTGAACATAAATTAATTTTTATTATTTTATTTCTAAAAGTAATCCCTCAACTATTTGATATTAGAGTTAACCTAAAAATTAAAAAAATTCACAATTTATTTCAATTTTTTAAAATAAAATTTATTTTTAATATTTTGTCCTATTATTTTTAATAAATATATTTTGTGTTAGAAAATGAACATAAATTAATTTATATTTTTAATTTCTAAAAACCAATCCATAGACCACAAATTAATTATTCAAAAATATCCACCAGTTTGTTTTAATTTTTTAAAATAAGAGGTTATTTTAAATACTTGTTATATAATTAGTTGCTCCTTTAAATAAATATATTCTATGATTATAGGAACATAAAATATTTTTTATTATTTAATTTCTAAAAAATAATCCCTACACTATTTAATATTATAATTTCAAATATAGTCATTTTTAAATGATCCACCATTATGTTTTTATTTTTCAAAATAAGATATTATTTTAAACATTTACCAACCATTATGATTTTGAAGAAATACAATTTGTTTTTATTTATAAAAAAAATCTCTAAAAAAGCTTAATATTATTATTTTCAAATCTAATCATTTAAAAAATCCATAAATTTTAAAATAAGAGATTATATATATTTTTTCATAAAATTTCGTACTTCCTTAATAATATATTTTACTATTCTAAAATAATACGAACCAATTATATATTTTAAAATTTAATTTATAATAGTAAATTATAATTCATTTAAATAAAATACTATGCATATATTTATGTTATTAACATATTTGGTGTTGTAAACTTCTGGTGTTAAAAAGGAAGAAAAACTGTTCTACAGAAAATTCAATAATTTATTTTTATTTTTTTAACATTTTGTCTATTAAATATACTGAACGTTACAAAAAATTACCAGGACATGATTATCATAGTTTGTAATGGAAATTTTCAAAATCTAAGGTGTGGTACTCACAAGGAATCAAACAGAAAATAGTAGTTGTAGTAATTAAATGAATTAATTAATGAACATACATCAGCATTTATTATTTTGTATATTGTATGATAACATGTCACTTGCACCATAAAGAACCTACAACAACATAACACATTGAAAATATTGGTCTTGGCATGAGTAAATTGTGCACAACACAAGTATTCAACAAAGCATAATTGAAGACTGTCATTATCCACTGCATCACGCTAACCCACCCTCTTCTATTTTTTTTTCTGTTGCAATTTGACAAATAAAATTAACATTATTTCTACTAAATTACTCTTTATCAAATAAACAAAGCTCAAGAAACAAACATGAAGAATTTATTTATATTTCATTTATTTTCTCCATTGTAGTCAGAAAAACCTTCTTTGTTAAGTAATGTCTTGGCGGCGCTGTCACTGTCCCAGCGATGTTCGTCACTTTTATGCAATCTGTTCCGTTGGATCACGACATTCACAGCATCCTTCACCGTTGGATTGCATTGGAAGCTCACCTGATACATTGATAGGAAACTGAGCCTTTTTAGATTGTGGTGTGTGAGTGACACGACACGTGGGCTAAAAACAAACTCTGAAAAATCTGAACAACTTTGGTGTTCACGAATTATGTGGTTTGTGTCGTGTTTACTTGGTTGTGTTTGCTTTAAGTTGGTGGTATTGGTTAACTATGTCATGCTATTAAAAAAAAAAAAAAGCATATTTCTAATAGATCAAATTTAAATTTCAATTTGTGTTTATATTATTTTTTAATCTAATTTTTATTTTAAAAATTTATACAATAAATAATTTTACCTAAATTCAAGTCTATATTAGGATGAAGAATTGTTGCATAAACCATGTATATATGATAATATATTAAAATATGCACATTTTATTTCAAGTTATATTTTTTTATGACTTTATAACAATCTTATAGTAAATTACCGTGCTAAATGGTCTACCATAACAATAACTCATTAGTTATTAACTAATATATCAAATTTGTTATCATAAATTATATTTCTTCATTATTTTTATAGAAATTTCATTAGTCACTATAGGCGTGATTTTGTAGGGATTGAATTTTGTTGTTCTTTCTTAGTCGCATTTATTCTCTCTTTTCAGTGCTACATCTTAGTCAATCAATTTTGATATTGTTATGTATTTTTCGAACAATACAAATATTTCATATTACATTACTTCCAACTAGAAAAAAATTGCATGTCTTTTTGTTCTTTTAAATTTAATTTTTGAAACTATATTTTAGTTCTTTAAATTTTCATAAATATGTTATCAACAATTTTGAAACAAAAATCATAATTGTTTGCAATATAGGTTTTCAAATAAAATTTATGGATTTTTTTTTTATTTCACATGATTTCAAAATTTATTTTTTTAAAACAAATATTAATTAAAAAAATGTGTGGTGACAAATAATAAATATAAAACACATATTCGACAACAGTTGTTTAAAGGAATTCTCCACAAAATAAAATAAATTATATTTTTTAACTATTGTTAAAATATGTCAAAATTATTTATTTTAAATATAAAGTTATATTAAAATAATAATTTTTTCTAAGAAATTTGTTAAACACTTAATAAAAATAATAAGATACTAATGGAGAGAGTGGGTGGTGTTCTTAGTAAAGGTATTAAAAATACGTGTTTGATAAAATTAAATTAAGCATAATTTTTAAAATTTTGAACTTAAGATTTTTATAAAGTTAAAAAATTATTAAACAATATGATTTTAACTTATTTTATTTACATAACTAATTTTAAATTATAAAAATTTATATAATTTAAAAAAATTATAATTTATATTTTAAAATGATTTAATTTTAATATTTTAAAACGTAACATGATTAATATTAACTTGTGGCAGTATTATAAATACAGATGCACATAAGATAATATATTAAATAGAATTATATAAATTAATATGAACAAAATAAATAGATTATTGTAATTATAAAAACATATAATTTTGTAAAATTAATATTATGAAATAAATATTTTTCTTTAAAAAAATATTTGAATAACAATATTTAATTAAATATTTGATTTACTATTATAATTAAATTGTACTTGTCAAAATAACTTATATTTTCTCCTTTTTTATTGTTTTCTATTTCTTTTAAAGACTGAATGATAAAGAATGCAAAAGGTAGAATTGCAATGCCTAATATCCTGTGTTTGGGTATAAAAATTACGGATGGCAAAGGTTCCCGTCCCGGCGCGTGGGCGTGGCCGAATGTCAGTTACATTCACAATGGAAGGTAGTAGTCTGTAATTTAAAAAAAATATATTTATTTATTTTAAATTAAAAATTTTAATAAATTTAATAATAAGATTATATATATATATATATATATTAAGTTAATAATATAAATTAACCTATATATATTAAGTTAATAATATAAATTAACCTATTTTTTTAAATAATTATAATTTAGAATAATAATAAAATTTATATAATAACAAATATTTTAAAATTTATATTGTTTATATTAAAAAAATTAAATATTTATAATGAAAGTTATATTATATTTTTTTATTGGATACAACTTCATATAATTTTTTCTATTAATTTTTATATTTTCAATTCAAATAATGAGAATAACAATAACCAATATATAAGATGAATAGATAAGAGATGATGAACAATAAGAATAACATGAGTGAGAAATTTATGTTTGAACAAGGAGAATGCTTTCTATAATAAGAAAATAAATTTTTTTAAATTATTTATGATTAACCGTATTACAATAAAAAATAATTTTTTATTAATTAAGTGGACAACAAACAACATTGTCCCGTCCAGTCCTACAGAGTTAGTCCGACGGAATGACAGGCTTGCGCAAGACGAGCTAATACGAATTGACAGGTTAAAAACACTAACCCGCCTCGTCATATCTATAACAACGTACCTATTGGTTGGATCTAAGTCATTCTATTATTCCTAATAAAAATATTTAATTAAACATATAGATGTATTTTAAAATTGATATTATAAAAATATTATTATATAAAGTTATTAATATATGAAGTATTTTTGTTAGTAATGTGATAAATAATTGAGATGAAATATTGAAAGATTCAATAAAATATATATTAAAATAAAAATAGAATTGATTAATTATAAATAATTAATTTGAATTTGTTTAGAAGAAAAATTGATATTATTAAACATAAGTCCAAACTCATAACTTTTTTGGTGTTCAAAAAGTTGTTTTTTCATGCAACTTTATTCTTTTTTTTCCTATATCTCATAATTAAATTAAATCATATTAAATAAGTGTTTATTTATGATTTTTTAAACTTTTAAATGTTTGTTTTTTAAATTTTACTAAAGCTTTTATTATTTATTCTCCTATTATTCTAAGAATTATAAAAATAAGATAAGAGTCTCAAAATATTTTTAATTTGTATCAATTTTTATACTTTACAGTACTCACACAATTAGATTTTTGGTTGGAAACATTTGAGAATACAGTTTTAAATCTTTATTTTCGAAGAACATGTTTAAAAAAAAAATCCCAAAAACATTTTAGAAAGTAAGTTTCATAATACATTTTTATAATTATTTTTTTAAAAATGTATTCCAGATGTGCGGGTTAGGAATATACTTCCAATTCTGAAATCTATTTTTTGGAGTATGTTTATAAAAAAAATTCAAATTATATTTTAGATTGATTTTTTTAAAAATGTATTGCAGATCACTCTGTCCGAAATATATTTTTGAATTGATTTTTCTATAACTCAATTTAATTTTCGTTGAACAATTTGAATCTCAATGTATAATATAAAAGATACGTAAAATTAACAACTACTCTCAACATATATAATAGCAAAAAAAAAAAAAATCTACAGATGAGGAATGAAGGTGCTGAAATTTCTCAGAAAAATAGAAGAAGCAACTAGAGTTTGAAACAAAATTTATTGAAAATGGGCCGTCCAAAAATGATCTCAAAATAGGCCGAAGCCCATTTCTTTCAAAATTTCAGTCCAAACATGTTCTATACTATACTGCAAAGAAACTCATTATTGGATATCTAAAAATATTATAAAAGTCAATTATCTTATTAATGGTTTATTAAAATATTTACCTAACAAGTAAAAATTGTCATTCCTCATTTGCTTGAAAAGTTTTCTAGAAAAAAAATCCTAATAATAAATTTTTATTTCAAAAACCAAAACTTACTGCTACTTTAGTTTATAAGTATTTGAATCTCGTACTCTAGTATAAATGTTTAGTTAAGATAAGTAATAAATTAGCATTTGTATTAATTTCTTATCGCAAACAACATGAAAAAAATGTTTTTTGTCTTTATGCTTTTTTAAAAGTTTGTCTCTTGATCCTTGTATTTTTTTTAATTTGTCGTTATGTTCTCTAATTTATCAAAAAATATAATTTAAATCATTTTTATATTTATAAATTTAATATTTAATTATTATTATTTTTCGCCTTAATAAAATTAATAAAAGAACTAAATTCGTTTTTAATAATTTTTATATTTAAAATTTATATTTAGGAACAATTTTCTATTGTTATAAATTGATAAAATCATTAAATTCATTTTTTTTAATTTTAAGATTAATTTATTAATTTTTAAAATATAAGTACGAAAACATATAGAACATAAAATATATCTATTCTATTATAGATATAACTTTACATTATAAAATAGTGACAATTTGTTATATATTTTTTTATATATAGAAACACAACAAAAACTTATTTATATTGTCTATGTGATTACATATTCAAGTACTGAAATCAACAGTAAAAACTTATTTTGGTTGTGTATCCAATTTCATATTCAAGTATTTATAATTAGAGATATATTGTAATTAATTTAAATTAAATTTAAAAATATTTATATCATCATTGATTTGATTACTTGAAAAAATTAAATATCTATAATTAATTACAAAACCTAAGCAAGTATTTATCATGTATTGTTAATACACAAACATTTTCATTTGTGAAAATATTTTATGGAAAAACATAACTTAAAAAACTTGTCTTTAATTAAGTTTATTTTTAAATTTGGAGTGGAAATGACAGTACCTGGTCAAGGCGAGGGTCCTGTTTCTGTCTTTAATTAAGTTTATAATATTTTTATTTATATTTTAAATATAATTTAAAATTTAAAATAAAAAAGTTTAGTTTGTCTTTTTAATTATAATATTTTTATAAAAACAGTTTATTCAAAAAGTTAATAAAATATTTTTTAAATTAAAATTTAAAAAATCTCTTCTTAAAATTTAAATTATATTAGAATTTAATATATAAAAATTGTATTTTGTAAAGTTCAAATTGTTTCATATCATAAATGAGAAGTTTAATTAAATTTTGTTTTAAAGAACTCTAAATCACTTCAAATGTGTTTTTGTTTTTTCAGATCCCTTACAGTATAATGGCATCATATTTAAAGTTCTTTGATAAATATTATATAACTAAATTAGATTTAATGGTCCTCAGAACAAAATTGGATTCAATTTACATTAGACATTTCATATAAGTAAGAGTTAGACCGAAAAATATTCATTACCTAGTTATTCTTGTGGGAATCATTTCAGTTTTTTTAAAAGGTTATAGATTAATTACTTTTGTAAGAAAAAAACTATATATTACTGACGCGAAAATAATCCGTGGATATTCTTTCATAGTTGTTTGAAATAATAATGAAATGAAAATCGATAAAGTATACAGACACAATTCAAGTTTCGATTCACAATGCATCATGTGTAGAAAACACTTTAATATGATTTGTAAACAAAATTATAGCCATCTAGGTCGTAGGAATTATGATGTAAGCATTTCCAGATTTTGGTTAAGATTTTAAAAGTTAAAGTATATTCTTTTAATAATTTATTGTGATTAGGGAGTTTCATCCTTTCATACTTTTGAAAGTCTAGATGCAAATTTACTAATTAATAACCAAACAAAATCTGGTAAAGTAATAAGCAATTAACATTAATAGTACCAACATCTTTGTTTAAATATACTATTAAGTTAATGAAGTGGTTGACATAAATAGTTCAACACTTGTAATCTTTAATAAAAGAATAATGTTGAAATTTTGGTTTGAAAGCAGTGGAAAAGTGATCAATCGAAAAGAAAATAATAAAAAATTGATATCTTTTTAAGAAAGAGAGTGCGTGTTTGTGTATCGTGTGGCTTTCTGAGAGAGTATTTATTTGATGAAAATCATATACCGAACATGACAGACAGCATGGTGCCACTTGCATCTTTGATAGGAGAAGCACGAGTGTTTGTTCCGTCTACAACCAAACCCTAAAAAAAAGAAAAGTGTTTAGAGAGGACAGCATTCTTTCGATTAAATCAGTGAATGTAATATTGTTGGTTGTTAGAAAGGAGTATCATTTGTGGGGTAAGATTCTACACGTGTTTGGTTTCAACCTAAACTTCCATAACTGCCATTAGTCTAATATGCACAAGAAGAAAAGTATCTAGCACTCACTTCTATTACAACCTAGGTTGAGCCCTCTCATTTCTCGTCCTCCTTTCATCAAATAACTATTTTTAAGACATTATTGGTTGAATGCATATGCTATGCTATATGTATTTCAATGACCAAGATATTAACACACCTAAGAGTGTTTGGGAAACTTATGTTGGATTAATCCACTACTTTGAAATATCTCACTGTCGTGTAATATTTTAAAACTTTCGTGTCTTTTAACTCTAACTTGAATATCTTATTTGAGTTCGCCTACCACGCCTTACTCATTTTTCCATTTTTTTTTCTTTTTTCCATCTTTCTTCTACCTAGTCTTCGTAATTTTAAAATTATTCAAATTTAACCTCACTCAAAATATCAATTATATTCTTATAATTATAATTATAGAAATGTAAGGAAGATGTGAATAATTGATTTATATAAATAATAAGAAGGGTGCGCAAAATATATTATTATATTTCTTGAATCATTTAATACATTTTCCATTGCAAATCTATACAAATAATTAGTATTATATATCACACGGTACATTTTAATTAATTGTTTAATTGAACTTTGAGTCCTTATTAATGTCATATCTATTATGCTTAAGGATATCATCTTATTGAGCATCTCTAATAAGAATTCATGATTGGAGACAATAAGCTTAAAGAATTCATGGTATTTTATATTTTAATAATTTTCAAAACAAATAACCATCAATCAGCTTAAAAATCACCATTCTTCAAATTGACTCACCACATGCAAGGAACTAAGTATATTATATTCTACTCTTAACGCGTCCTAAGCAGTAAACTACAGTGCTATTTCCAATTCAAGGGAGGGATTAAGGATGTATGTGATTTCAATCCATGGCAAAACTATTGCATACTGAAATTAATTTCCATTAATAATTAAAACCAGAGAAAAAGTGACACTGCAAACATGTTAGGAAGCCTGATGAAAAGGCCAAATATATATATTGAGATGAAAATTAGATAGAAACGAAGAAAAAACTACGTTTCCCATGCTGATCTAACCATTTTTTTTTCCTTCTCTGAATAACTGAGCTGCTGCATATTACTTAACATAAGCTTGTTATCAGCTATAAATAAAATGACACTTCACAGTATGCATGTGTTTAGGGCACCTGAATTCAGTGTAGTCAAAATGAATATTTACACTCATTCACAACACTTAATGTTGCTCCACATAGTACAATATATGCATGTTAACTTGACTACATGAAATCTGTGCCTTCCTCTTCCCAATTACTTAATTGTTGATGGAGTGACCAACACCAGGACTGTGACCAGGGGAAGTTGGTCTAAAATCTTTTTCCTCGAATTCTTCTCTCCCTTTTCTCCCTTGGTGTGCATCATCATCAATGGTGGCCATTCTTCCAGGATGACCACGAACATTGCTGAAGTTTTCACCATCTTTTAACCACCTTCTGTTCACCCGAGCCTTCAAGTGTCTCTTCCCTTGAACATAGAGATCATGGTGGTGTAAGATAAAAAACAAGAGGACAACACAAGCAATTCGGAGGTTCGTGTTTGCCATGAGAAATATATATATTTAATAAAAAGAAAATTATATATATGACTATACAAGAGAAATGGATAAGGGCATGCCTACTCCAACAGAGGGGAATAGGTAGGTATGTAGTTCGCTGATGCTGAAAGCTCTTGCATCTGCGTAGATATTTATATCAGTTTAAAACAAAAGTGTGAAATAATATGATAAATGTAATGAAAAGAGATAAAAGAGGGAGAGTTGGTTAATGGGCACAGATTCCATATGCTAAATAGACAATTATATTAAATACTAAAACAAGAAGTTTATTATCTACTAATTTAGAGAAAAATAGTATATGAGTAATGAAATTAATTTGATTTTTTTTTTAATTTTCGACCACAGCACGTGATGTCTTTCACTCCTGATCGTTGGGAAAGATTCCATGGAGACATCGTATGAACTAAAGCGGATGGCGTGCATTAACTGTTTAAGCCCAACCTCTCGAGTAAAATAAAGGTTGTAGTATCTTGTTTCCTTTGTCTGCTTATATTGTTCTTTCTGTCTCTCTATCAGATCATCATCTATATTTCGATCGTTTTTTTTTTTTTAATCTTGAGCTCAAAATAAATGTTTTTTTACTCCATTTTGATCATGCCTTGATTAGGGCTTAGTTTGCAAAGTCTTGCAAACCAGGTTTTGCGCCCAATTTTAAAAGTTCAAATTCTAATTTTTTTCTTTTATTTTTTTTTAGTAAAAAAGAATTATTATTATTATTGGTGGAAGGAGCATATAAATTATTTTTGTTGGTTGTAGCAGTGACCTTTTCCCATCGTACATCTGAAAGGTTGCTTCTGAACATTATGCTTTTCGGAAGGCCACTGTTGACACTGCTTTCGTCAGCATGCGCCATTCTTTCCATTTCGTATTTTTGCATGGGATTCGGTGTTCATTGCCCCCTCCATCCCTGCTTAATATTTTTTTTTTCTTAAATTAAATGCTCGTATATACTTTAAATATAAAAACAATATGTGGTGCGAGCTACCATTTATTTTGGTTTAATCAGAAACTGTTCCTCGTGTTTGTATAAAAAATTATACAAGAGGTTTCTCCAGGAGATTTTAATGTAATCATTGCTAAAAATAGTATTTTTAATAATGGTTGACCATCGTTATAGTATGTAGAAAATAAATCATTAGATAATCGTAGTTGTATGTGCTTTTTAATAAAAAAAATGTAGAATGTTATTCTAAAAATACATCTTGTCTTAATAAAAATAACAGTGATAATAGAAATTAAAGAGCACTTATATTAACCATAAGAGAACGAACATAATGAAAAGAAAAAAAGGTGCGACGATGTAATAAGAAGAACGATTAAAACAATATAGATAAAATAAAAAGAAAAGATAAGAGAGAAAAAGCAAAAATTGATGTTATATTATGTTGGTATGGCAGCAAAATGACGATGAGACAAAGGAAACGTACATGAATAACGAAGCGAGTGAGATATGTGAATGTTGTAGAGAAAATAAAAAAATAACACGTTAAAACAATTTAAATAGGATTGACGATAATGATTTCATGATAATTGTTGTGGTTACAAATGACAAGAACCATCATAAAAAATCCATTTTTATTAAAAAATGTTATCGCGTTGTTTTTAGCAGTTATCTTTTAATAATTATCATTAAAAAATAAATATATTTTATATTGATAGCACATAATATTTGTATCATGTTTAATTATATCAATAAAAAAGATTAATGTAAAAAATACTTATATCATATATATAATCATATTAGAATAATATTAAAAAATATCAATATCAAAATATTTATATAATAAAAATACAAAACCGATACACATGAATGTTTGACATTTATTTGTTCATACCTTAATTTCGTTTTTCCAATATCATGTATTAATTAATTCTTTTATTGACAAGTCTCATATATTTAATAATTTTTTATTGACAAATTATTACAGTATGTCATCTTGATCCTATCTCATACGTTTCTATTTAGTCAATACATTTAAAAAAATTCACCAATTTTGTAGTAAGAACAAGTACAGATCTTTCATTTTACAAATTAAGATAAAATTCTAACAAAATTCGTGTAAATTTAATCTCAAAATTAATTAGATTTTCCTCCAACGATTCTTCTAACTATGGGCACATGTGTGAATTGTGTTCTACTATAAAAGTGTAACTATTATTTTCATTCCTTTAGTTTCAGTCATTTTTAAATGTATGTATGAAGACATTAAATAAAATATTAAAAAACAATAAAATAAAGAGAAATTGAAGATATTTGTTGAGTGAAATAATTAAAATCTCATATTTAATACGTTGTAAGTTTGAAATTATATTTAGTATTTTCAAAATGAGATAAACGCGATTTTTTTTCAAGCATCCTTTGAATAAAAAAATTACACCTTTATGATATGACATCACCCCCTTAAATATTAAACAAACTAAAAAAACCGAATAACGACAAACAATACTACAACCGAAATCCTTAAATTCGTTTTGTTTAACATTTTCACACACACAAAAAAAGATAATTTTAACTATCACAAATAGTAAAAAGTATCTTTATGGTTGAATCTAATTTTTGATTGAGATCTCTATTGGGTTTAAAACATAAAGCGTGAATAATACGCACATAATTTGAGGTAACAAATAAATTTTGACTCCTGGACCACTTGAGTAAAGCCTGAAAATATTGGTAGTTCTAAATTTCACCCAGGAAAAGAAAAGAGACAGTTGATTAATTGTCAGCAAACCAACATATGATGACAGGACATGTCAACTCGATGTCTTTCATGTTAGTAATCTTTTTTTCATCACTTCATTTGAAATGTAGGTTAAGACATATTATGTAGACCCTCTCCTTTCTATACCTAAAATAATACTACTAAAATTCAAATATTAATATCACTTCATTAACATATGCTATACAATTGCACTTTGAAAGTTAGTATATAAAATTGAGATCTTGTAGGTTCATGACTTGATGAATCATATTAAATAATTATTATTTTTAGATAAAAAATAAATATTATAATTTATATTTTTAAATATTTTTTTTTTTAATTTTGGACAGTTTCACACCTATATATCTATATATTTCCCGACCAAATTTCCTCTTGATGAAATGGTTTACAAGCTAGTTCTGTGGCATATCCTTGTAGTGATCTAACCTAGGCAGATGAAACAAGATGATGAATCAGCTTATGCAAAATAATACACTTTTCTAATAAAAAACTTGCACAAAAAATTGTACAAAAAGGTTTATATGACAAATGGAGGCTGAAATGAAATGATTGATATGATGGAGAATGGGAAAGCAACTAATGTTATATTATATGAAATTATTATTAGAAAATCAATAAATATTTTTAATTTGATTCACTTACGTCGTTGATTAATTTCTATAACTGAATTAAGTAGTGGATTAGGTCATTGATGAAAATGACATATAGTACTCAAAATAAAGTTTAACCATTTATCTTTTATATATATTTGTGCATATATTCCTTTTTTAATCCTTGCATATAAAAATCCTACATTTTGTTCTCTATATAAGCAAATTTGTATTTATCTTTTGATTCTCATATATTAACAAAAACTGTGTTTTTAGTTTAGTTTAGTTTCTTAGAAATTTTATGTTTTAGTTCTCATGTATGGATATTTTTTTTCTTCTTTAGATCTTGCGGTCAAGTAAGTAACTTTGCCAAATTTAGGTATTTTGATATTTCCACAAAACTAAAATAGATAATGCAGAATTGTTTTTAAAATTTTGTCAAATTTTTAAACCACTATAGTTTATTAAATTAATTAAAGAGTAGTGACATACTGAAAAGTGCTTTTTCAACCAAACAACTATTTTATACTTCTATTTAATATTATAATAATCAGAAATTTTAATAGTCATTAAAATTTTATTTTTTTATTATTATAATATTGAAATCAGAGTTGTAGATTAAATGTTGAAGAAATAGAATTTTCAAATAGTTTTTTTCTTTAATTAAATTCATGAAAAAAAATAAAGATGTCTGCTGCCAAAAAGTTCTTTTGAGGGGATGCATCGTGTAACTATCATTGTTTTCAAAATTCCGGCAATTGAACAACCACCAGAAATTTTGAGGTAATTTTAATTACATCGTCAACTTCAATATTTTTAATCATGTTAACAAATCTACAGTTAAAAATAAATACTAATTAACAACTAATAACAAAAAATAATACATAAGTAAATATTTGTGTGTATCAGAAAATCAAAGAATTTTCAAATATAAGAACTAAAACACAAAGTTTTGACAACCATAAAAGATGAAATTTTGATTGCATTACTAAATAAAAATAAACATTGAAAAGATTTGGATTTGAATTTTTGAGTTTAAATATTTAAATATATAATAAAACTCATTAGTAATAAAAAAGTCCATACAATTGTTATAACTAAAAATCAATGCTTTCTAAAAAGAAAAAAAAAAAGGGAACTAACTAGCTAGCATTTGAAAAAGAGAGTAGGCCGGTGACTGGAACACTTAAAAATAATTGACTAGCTAATCAAACAATTAAGAGCTACAAAGTAGTAAGAATCAGTGCTTAATTGTAGATTTAAACTATTTGTTTTGCCTTTTAATATGTGCAAAATTCCATTTAACCAACAATATTTTTGAGAATTCAAAATCAATGCTAAGTTACAAATATTCACGTGTGAATTGTCATAATGTAACATCTTATTATTAATTTATGTAACAACATATATTATGGTACTTTTGTATTTAATTTTTAATTTTTGTTTCTTATAATTTTACATTATTCTTTATAGTACACAAGTATTATATATACTGATGAAAAATAGTTAGCATTAAATAAAAGTTAATCTATTATCATTTGCAGGCTTTATTAATTATACTAATTAACAAAATTATGCATCATAGGATTAGTAATAAAAAGAATCATTCTGCGCTAACAGTTTGATTTTCATTCAAAAATTTATTATATCATCTAATAAAATACTACGTAATTGGTCTGAATTATATTAGAGTACATCTAATATAGGGATTTTAGTCAATCTTAAATTTAAGACGTATTTTTTATTGTAAGAAATTTAATATGAAAATTTTAAGATCTGAAATTCATATATGATCGTGAATTTTAAAAAATATTTAATTATAATGATTAAATTACTTTCTAAAATAGTAAAATTTATAAAAGTGAATAAATTTATAAAAATGTAAGTCTTATAATACCTTATATATTATTTAAACGAAACCTACAAAGGTTGTTAAAAATAAAGTGACGTAATGAAATCTCGTAAAATGAGATAGTGTTATAAGACTGTGACATTATATATATTCAATAACTAATTTCGTTGACCTTTTTTTCTTTTTCTTTCGGTCCTTGAAAACTAATAAAATTTTCAGTCCTGTCATGCCATGCATGTGTGATATTGTTAGATTTTGCACTTAGCGTTAAAACTTTCGTGTATCAAAATCTCACTCATACCATTCTTAAGATCGATACCTAACTGTTCGATGAAATGGTTGGAGATATTTATCATGTTTTGCGCCTCCCATTTCTCCACTTCCCAACATTTCACCAAACCAAACTAAGTTCAGCATGGCACCTTTTATTGGAATAAAAGAGTCGTGGGTAATTATTCTAGATTATTAGGTTCCAACAAAATTTGTTCTCTCATCTTTTTCAACTAATGATTATGCACCAGAAGATTGAATTTGAGTATTTTTAAAGAGCAGAAACTATAAGTATCGTGCTAAGATGAAGTTTATTTGCTTAAAGCCAATAAATAAAAAGCTAGAGAAACGTAAAATTTTTGTAGAACATAATAAGAAACACATGTTATTATCAATTTGGATCTTCTCCCGTAGCTGCATGGAGAAATACAAATATTTTGTGAGTCCCACTTGGCAGAAAGCTTACTACAAACTGCATCAATACACGCATGCATAATAAGAACCTAAACTTAGAAGGTATATATGGATTGCTGCGACCACAGAATATCCCAAGCTAACACCAACATTCAAATGAAATAGCATTATAAGGATTGCAATATAGACGTTAGAACACTTTGTAATCAATTGCGTTTTCATGTAACTTATTCATTAGTTGTTGATAGAATGACCAACGCCAGGACTATGGCCGGGTGTTGTGGGTCGAAAAGCTTCAACATAGCCATTCAAACTCGCAGCGATACTCTCTGACTGGCTTGGCTCTGCAACAACACCTTTTGTGGTGCTAGGTGCAGTGCTCATTTTCTTCACGGCGGAGACAGATTTTGGTGCTGACTTAGTGGTTGTGGTTGCTTTCAAACCCCTTCCTTCTATGCAGAGTAGCTGATATGATAGGAACAATAGTACAAAAAACAAGCAAGTAGTGCGAGTGAAATGTGCCATGGCTAAACTCAAAGGTTCAAATGGGGAGGGTGAGAGAAGAAAGGACGAAGGCTAAAGAAGGATATGTTAGGGAGAAGAAGCTAAGGAGAAGTTGAAATATGAATGAACACTTCTTCAGTGGTACTTATTTATAGGCCATGAAAAGGGGAAGCATGTGCTCCAAACACTTAGGGAAGACTGAAAAAAAAAATGAAGAGCCAAGAATAAAACAAGGGAAGATTCCATTGCCATAGATATTCGTGACTTCAAGTGTGAAACAAAATAATAGTCTGCGGGGGAAAAGAATGAAAAAAAAAAAAATAACACCATAAAGTGATCAAACTTGGTAGTTGGGTGAAAGGAAAGGAGTTATGGCCACAAGTTTTTCTGCTTATGCAACTTTTACAGCTTTTAACGTTTAAAGCAAAGTTAAGAGCAAAAGATAATTAATTACACCATGGACGTTGCAAAGCTAAGATCAGAAATACTTCAAGTTAAGAATTCCAATTTCATTGCTTATTTTCTTTTCTCTACTGACAGGAAGAAGTGGAAGGGATTTTGTTACTATAAGGTTGATAACATGTTTAATGGAGAGAAAACATTTTAACAAAAAAAGCATATGTACGACCATTATTTGTGCTTACACTATAGTATGGCCAGATAATATATGAAGAATAATAAATATACACCATTCTTTACGTTGGCGTTTACTGTAAGTGATGAATTGCCTTGTGGTTCATACATTTCAAGATCAGAAGAAACATACGTATCTAGATACTAGAAGCTATAATCACCTACCAGCTAGATTTGGTTGTACAGTACATTTCGCAATCTGGACCCTTGAGGGTGAAATTCCAGCAAGTTTGCGTCTATCTGAATCAGTAGTGCATTTGTGATAAATTAAACACTATAGATGGATCAAAAATAGATATGTCTCTCCCTTTATAGGCACATATATATAGTTTGCTTTATGATTAACACTCTTTTTTAAGCAAAGTGTATCCCTCAAACTAATCTATAATATAAAATTTATTAAATATTAACTGATTTAAAAAAACTATAAATCGATTTAAGTTAAAAAAATATTTTACTTAAATTGGGCAATTTATGTTAATTTTCAAATTTAATTATCAAAGTTTTATACTAATTAAAAATTAGACTAAAATTTAAGTTTTAATTAGTAACTAAAATTAAAAACCAGTTTAAATTCTAACTAAGAGATCAATTTAATTAAAATAATTTCTAACTTAGTCAATATAATGATTAAATATTATTTTCTCTAAAACTAATATTTAACAATTTTTTTGTAATGACACACATAAGGGTTTATTTTTTTTATAGATAATTTTTAATGATATAAATTTAAAAATTGAATCCGTATTATTACATATTTAAGTGACAATGTTATGTGGGTCATGTTACACAACATCAATTGCTAATAATGTTTAATACAGTAAAAGAAAGATTCACATAAAAAATCTGACAGAAAATTTCTTTATGTAAATTGTACAGAGAAGATGTATTTGTATGTTCTGTATGGCCTGGTCTGTGTTTAAACTTGAAAGGGAAATAGAAAATGAGTATATGGACAGAAGAATCTGCGAAGGTTAAACATACAAACGCAAAGGAAGGTTTGTGATGCAAGTTGCAGAGTGTGTGTGGCAACCGCAACAATGGTGGTAAGAGCGTGAAGAGATCAGAAATGCACATGCATGGTGGGAAACTTCACCCTTGTGTTCTGCAAATTGTCGTGCTTTCGATTCCTTTTGTCCTTGGAAACATAGCCGCCGCCCTTTTTTACAGCTAGCAAATGGTGTTCTGTTGCTAAGAGCTAGGCAATAAATTAAGTTAACAGAACATCCTAAAAAAACAACAAAAAATAAAAAAGGTATCACAAAGAACAAATATTTAAACCAATCAATAAGGAATCTAGCTTACACCATAGGCTTCTAGGATCCAGTCTTTTCGAATTTGCGGCTGATCAATTTACCATAATACCCCCCATTCTTTCAATGCATCCAATGCTTTCTTGGATTTAAACATAAATAAAAAAAATACTTAATTTTACACCAATTATTTAATTTTTTACTATCAGTATTCAAAGATATAGTTTTTTCCTTTTTTACCAATATATTCAAAGATATAGTTTTTTCCTTTTTTACCAATATATTCAAAGATATTAGATAAAGTTAAAAAAAAACATTCTTTAAAAACTATAAGTGAATACATAGAAAAACTTAGACTAGCTTGTCTTTGACCAACTTAAATTCCTTAATATTCTTAGTATTTGTTAAAAAAAAAAGTTAACTAGAGGTACAAAATCAGAAGTATATACTTAAGAAATATTCGAGTAAATCTTTATACAAAAAGTATGAAATTATATATATATATATATATATATATATATATATATATATATATATAATATGCCATCTCTTGAAATCTATATGTTGAATAATAATCTTTTGAATTTTTTTTTTATTGAGGAGACGTTAATAGTATTGAATGTGAACACAACAAAAAGTTGAGATAAATATGTGAATAACAATATGTTTATATAGGTTATTATGGACTTATTCTTTAATGAGTAATATAATTTTTTGTTATCATTTTAGATTATGTATATTATATGTTGTTATTAATGAGTGTATACTAATAATAAGTGACATATATAAACTAAGCTTATATGCTATAGTTTGAATTTCGGATAACAATTTAAAGGGGAAAATATTAGGAAGGTTTTACTAATCAACAAATTAACCACACAAAAGAACCAGTATATTTAACGAAAAACCTTAAAAGACATATTTTCTAATATATTTATTACTTAAATTATCTATTTTATTTATAACATTAAACTTCAACTCATTTAAATTTTAATTCATTTAATATTGTTAAAAACGAGGTGCTTAGCTATCAAAATCAATAACTACTAACATATAAACATCATCTTTTTAATACTTACAACTGAATAATTAAATTTTAAAATAGATAATACTTTGAATATGATGCATCATAATAATACAATCTTAACAAAATTTAAAATTAGAACATTAATATATGAGAACAGTAAAAGTATTTTTATATCAATTTTATCCCTTAGTTTTTAATTTGGGTTGTATTAATTGATTGGTTCTCAACCAATACTTTCCCTTCTTTAAATATACTGATATTTTTTTCAAAAAGACTATATCCACTTTAATCTCCTCATCGTACCAAAATTAGGAAAATATCGTTTGAGAAATGAAAATACATTTAATTCCTTCACCAAAATCTTGAATGTTTACATTTCTATTAGTTTCTCTGACGTTTTTCAATGGCCCACTCAAAAAATCATTTTAATTAATTAACATTTTATAGCAGACAAGAAAATTATATATTTCCGACATATTGTTATTGACGGATTTGTAGTCGTTTAAAAATGAGTGCTGACGAAAATTACCGAGAGATATAAAATATTTGTGAAATTTGATCTTACCTGACAGATATATTCATCGGTAAAATAATAATTACTAATCGATGGATATATCCGTTGGTAAATTAACAATTAATTACCAACAGATATATCCGTTGGTAAATTCATCACAATTATTTACCGACGGATATTTTCATCGGTAAATTAACAATTAGTTACCAACGGATATATCCGTCGATAAATTCGTTGATAAATTAACAATTATTTACCAACGGATATTTCAGATCAAGTAAATTCATCGACAAATTAACAATTAATTACTGACGGATATATCCGTCGGTAAAATTATATAATAATTACTTAATATATTCTAATAAATTAATTATTCACCTAATTAAAAAATTATTTTTTATTTAATAATTTAATTTAATCATAATTAGATTAATTTATAATAATTTATTAAATTAAATAATTTTAAAAAATAAATATTTAATTATATATAAATATATTAAAATATATAAATATATCAAAATATATAAATATATTTGTATTTATATATTTACATGAATATATATTTATTTGTATATAAATATAATTTATTTATAAATTATTATTAAAAAAATTTAGTAGCTTAGTAGTTGAAGTATCAACCTCCAAATTTAGTGAGAAATAAATAATAAAAATATTACTAATAAAATTTTGCCAGTCGATAATTTCGTAAAATATTTAACGACAAATTTATCGGTAGATAATATTTATTAATGTGCTTCTTATTTCCAGCAAAAGACGAGTACTAGAGAAATACACGCAGGGTTGTTTGCATATTTTTTAGCAAGAAGTTAAATTTAAAACATTATAACACTTCTCAAATTATAGATGGAGGGAGACTTTAGTTTTTTAACTTATCTTTTATTAACAAATTTTATCACCCTTTTACTCTCATTCAAGCTTCCTTGCAGTCATGTAATAAACAGAGAATTAATTATAAATCAAAACTAAGAAAGTTAGTCATCATATGAGAGAACCATTAATTCATAAGAACAACTTCATCCTTTTTATTTTGCTTTTTACATCGGACAAACATAGAAGCCAGATGCAGCATGCATGGTCTGGTGCAAGACGCTCCTAATGCAGAACGAAATAAACTAAGGAAATCGTTATTTTACACATAAAGCTATAGCAAATAATTGATTATTTGCATAATTAACTTATAATTAAGTTTCACAGTGGATAAGCAACACACACAATTATTAATGAAGTGCAAACCTTACTAATTAGTTTACATGCTAACTTTTGTTTTAACGATGGCCAACACCAGGGCTATGACCTGGGTTTGTGGGTCTGAAGTCTTTTTCTTCGGCCATAGGAACATTAACATGTGGACTATGAAGTAATACCCCATTCACTTTCACATCTTTATCATCTTCTGCGTCAATTTTATTGTGACCAACACCAGGACTGTGTCCTGGTGTAGTGGGTTGAAAGGAATCTGCATAGCCCACACCTGAACCTCCAGAATCAGCATCAGCAAATTCGTATTTCTGCACAATTGGTGCCTCAGTTGCTTTAAGTTGATCTTCTGAAGGAGTATGAACAACATTATTAATGGTGGCTCTGAGTGGAGCCAGGGTAGGGTTTGCGTTTAGTGAAGAATGTTGGTTCAGTGGTTTTATGTGCCTTCCATGAACGAAAAGAGAACCATGGCAGGCAACTATTGCGAGAAAAATGGTGAAATATTTGTGCATGCTCTGAAACTCAGGCATGTTAAGAAGTTTAGAGAGAAGGAAGCAGTAATTGAGGAGCTCTTTAGCGAGGCTAATGCGAATGGAAATGTATGATGACAAGTTCATGAATCTTGGGGGTATTTATAGTGTTTTGGAGGTAAATGCATGAGCACAGTTAATTATATTATTGCTTGGTCAAACATTACTGTAGAATTGGTGTATATGAACACAAAAATGTCTGCTTTGATACTTTTTCTAAAGTATCAAAGTATCATTTTCCTTTTCTAAAAGTCACGCCATCCAATTTTGTAATCAATCCAATATATATCCTATAGGTTCCATTATTTATTTTTTAAATATTCATATTAAATATAACAATTTTACATTTTTAATTTAAGATTTAAAAAACTTACAAAAATTTCCTACCAAACGAGTCTCATTAATACTTGCATTTCATTAACTTACTCGTTTCTGGTGGAATTTCGATCGATTTCGATTCTAAGGGTATTTTGGTCTTTAATCGAAATCCTCCCACGTAAGCTTTTTTTACTTAGGCTAGCAATTTGATTTTCAATCGAAAACGTGTATGAGAATCGAAAATCACCGGATATCGAAAATGCTGTTTTTGGTATTTTGTGTTTAAAGTATCGAAAGCAGTAAAAATATCGAATTAAGAAAAAATGTTAAATTGCAGGAAAATATAAAGTGCGAAAACCCCAAATTTGCATCAATTGTAAATGACGAGGAATTGAAAATAGTGCAAATATAAATGGCAGGAAATCGAGATTTGCAGAATATTAAATAACATGGAAACTTAAATGCATAAACTTAAATTTTCATTGAATTGAAATGGACAAGGAATCGAAAATACAGAAACATAAAACTGCTGAATTTAAGTTGCATCAAAATAAATTACCAAGGAAAATACAGAAAGCGGTAAATGTACTCAGTGAGCAAGGAAATCCAGATTGCCAGAAGCTTCATGGTGTTCGTCGTTTCTCCAGTAGACTTTTCACTACTGATTCTGTTCTCTGCCAATTTCTGCTCCCCTGTTCCTTCCTCCTTTGCTCTATTTATAGGGCATCCTTCAAGCCTTCCAAGAGCAGTTAACACGACTGCTACCACGTTCTACGTGCGTATGACAGTTTATCTTCTATAGTTTCCCACGTTCTCACGATCTCCGACTTTTCCCATGATTTCAAAACTGCTCTTTATACGTGCATTCGACTTACTTCCTTTCACGATTTGGCCAAAGTCTCGATGTCCACCTTGGCTTTCTTTACTCTCGATTCTGTATTTTTCGAGAACTTCAAATTGCTTACGATTCCTTTTTAACCCTGGTCTTATATGACTTAGTTTTTATTCGACAACAGTCATTTGATTATTATTCATTCGATTCTCGATTGTGCTTCTCGATGCTATATGATACGTATTTCTAATTAGACATTGAATGAATTTTTGTTTATCTTATCGAGTCACATTTCTTTCCTTCGATTTCGATCGTTTTTCTTGATTTGCCACTAACAAAATGCCCCCTTGGAAGAATATAAATGATTTCTGTTTTATATTCTTTCAATATTCCCGCCTTAGTGTTTGAAAGCCCACAGGATTTAGGGTTTAGGGTTTCTGGGGTTCTAGGGTTAAAAGGGGTTTTAGGTTTCTTTTCCACTTTACGTCGCCGTCTCATCAGTCTGTTGCCTTTCAATACAAGTTACATTAATTACCTTTCCCTTCCGTCGCTTCCAACTCCCTAGACGATCTTTAACCTTTCCTTGGTCTTTACTCTGGTCTTTACGCGAACTATCACCCTTTTTGCAATCTCATCTTCTCCTTTGAGCTCCTGCCTTCGTCCCTGTTACCTTATCCGTTAACTCTTCCCTTTTTGTTTTCCTAAGCTCACTACAATGGACACTTCATCCAAGTCCTCTGATTTCTCGACTCCCCCTCTTACCTCATCCGCTACTACCTTGCTGGAGATTAACAACCAGCAGTTTGCTCCCCTGCCTCTGATGGAGGAAGCTTCCAAAAAGATTGCTGAAACGCAGGTATTAGTTCCTTATACTGTTGAGGGGGTTGGTTTTGCTTTTGGGGGCCCCATTCTTTCTGGTAGTGGAACTGTTTCTCCCCTCACCCTCTCAAACAGCCCTGCTCTTGTACATCAGCCTGAAGTTAGAATCGATTTTCTGAACCTTGTTTCTAAGGTGTATCGGACAGACCCTCCCTCCAAAAAACCTTTGTTCACTAGATGGTTTGATAGGGTCAAGGCTAAATTCGGGAACCATTGGAGGAACGTGGGAATTTTCGATTTTTTACACTTGTCTCAATGTGACTTGTCCTACTTAGACATGGCTATGTTTTTGGCTGCCGTGCATTTGTGGAATAAGGAAATACATGCGTTGGAATTACCTTGCGGCCCTCTCTCACCTACTCTCTTCGATGTCGCAGCCATCACTGGGTTAAAACCTATAGGGGAGAGATACTTTCAGGGTGCATATCTCTCGGATAATTCGCTGAAGTCCAAAATTGATTGGGAATCGAAGGCCTACGGGCATTTTATTGAGAAACATTTTGTTGATGATCCCTCGATAGCTGTTACTGATGAAGAACATGTAGCATTTTTGGTGTATTGGCTGTGCACCCATGTATTTTGCCCCCGATCGATCCAAATTTCCCCCCATCTATTCAACCTTGCGTATCTCCTTCACTTAGGTCAACCTAGCCTATGTTTGGCCAAATTTTTGTTAGCGCATGTATATACTGCTTTTGACGAGGCTGTCGAAATTTTGAGTACTCCTAAAGCATCGGGGAATTTTTCTGGCCCCGTTTGGTTTATACAGTTATGGTTAACTTCAATTTTTGAGAGCGTTCCTCGATTTTCTACTGTTCCCCCGAGTGTAAATATAGAAGGGGCCCGATTATCTTCTCGCCATCCTCGCCATAAGTCTGACGAAACTACTTATTGTAAATACCTTCACTTTTTGCTAACTAGATTCGATTTCGATTCAACCTTGGCCCCTTTTACTGTAAATCTTGGACGAACAAGTGGCCAACTTAGGGGGCCTATTTGGTTTAAGTCAAAGTTTCCTGCTTCAACTCCTGGGTTGCAATTAGAATTGGTCGATATATGGAGTAACTACTTAACCCAGGATATACTAGTATCGGGCTTTCACCCCAAGGATTTCAAGTTTACTACTTACTACCCTCAACTTTTTTCAAGACAGTTTGGCCTGAGCCAGTCTTTACCCTTTTTTCCTTTAAATACCTTCCCCAAATCCAAATTGACTGAATCGAACATTGGCCGAGAGCTTGCCAAATTTTTGCCAAGAACCTCGATGCATCTTTACCCATATGTATTTGAATCGAATTACTTATCGACTGTGGAATTTTCTCAATGGTGGACCAATTGGTTTTCGAGTAATCGTGCTATTTTTGACGAGGTTCGACAGAAACTGACTGCTCATCCTTCTCTTGTGTTGCAGAAAAAATCGAAGGCGAAGAAAGGTAAACACTCCCACTATCTCCAAATAACTCGATTCGAACATTTTTATCAAATATGTTACAACCCACTGAGATTAGAATCTACCTTTTATGACGCTGTCATTTCCCTTTCTCACAAGATCACCACTAATCGAACAGATCACAAAATAATCAATCCCTTAGGAAAGACCCTTTTTGAAATGTACTGTCTCAATCGCCTTCCTACTTTTCCTAATGCTCCCTTTGGAGTTGCCAAACCTTTAACACACCCTAAATGGGTTCGAGAACTGAGAACTTCGAAAGAAACATTACGTCCCAAACCCAAAAACAAAGACATTACTGTATCGAGACTATTTTATTTCCCTTACCTTAACCTCCCTGAAGCTCTCCTGCCTCCTTGGCTAGTACATATCGATCGAGTCAAAATTTTGACTCCATCACCTTTTGGTGAGGCTTTACTGTTTTTTCCATGTTTTTTAACTCTTTACGTTAGCAACTAATTATCTTCTATTCTCGACAGTTTCAAAGTCTTCCAAAGTCACCATTGCCGAGAAGGAGAAAGACTGGGATTCTTCTGATGAGTCTGATCCAACGGCCCTTATCCGGAAGCGCAAACAATCGGCCACCACTACCTCCTCTTCGAAAAAATTGAAGGTTCTTTTCGATTTCTCATTGTCTCACATTTTTGTCAATGGTTGATTTACTTAGGATTCCTATATATAATTCTTTTTACTTTCAACTTTTCAGAAAAAATCAAAGAGTTCTCGATCCGTCCGACTACCTACTCTCGATCCTTTGTCGACGGACTCTAACACAGTCCCTACCACGGACCAAACTACTCCCGCCACTCAATCGAGCCATGTGAGTCCCTTTTTTACATAACCTTCATGTCTTAGATTTTGATAAGACTTGTATCATGACTCACATTTTCGATGAATTTTTTAGGATAATCCATCGGTGACTATATCGACAACTGTCGAAACTCAGCTTCAGCCTTAAACACCGATCCCTAAGGTATAGTTCTTTTTTTTACTTGTGTATGTGTCTCTTTGTATGTCTATATTTCCTTCTCTAATCAAGCGTTTCGATTCTGACAAGGTCGAGGCTGTACTGAGACTCTCCCACCTATCTCAATGCCGCTTGCTCTTCCTCCACACTGGTATTTTCCCTTTATGCTTTCATCATTGGATTCTTCATTTCTTCCTTTATTTAACTCTCGACTTATCTTTTCAACTTGTTTTTTTTTTTAGTAATTATTCCCACGGTTCAAATCCCGAGACTCCCCATCTCCCACTACCACGGAACAAATGGGTTCTCACCCATTTTCGATGCCAATGGTCGAGCTAATCTCGCCAACTTTGCCTATGCTTGACCGGGCCCACTTCAAGCGGCGTGCGAGAATATCGAGCTGCTATCGAGGAAGATCCATTCGCGATCCTCGATATTCGGTATCGAGCGGCGCCACTTCTTCCGGCCGGTCTTCTCAACCACCGCCCCTCGGTCGAAGGAGCTTATCGGCTCAAGCATCGCTTCCGGACCTTCTTCTACTCTTCACCTCTCGGAGGTCCTAGTGGAGTCTTTTGAACGGAAACGACTTTTCAAGGAGATCTTGACCTCCATCGAGTCTTTCCCGAAGGAATGCTTCCCAAGGGCTTCGATCGCGAGATTGCGGCGACCACAGATTTGTTTAACCAGGCTTATGCTTGCAAGGAAGAAGAGACAATCCATAACGTCTAAAGTAGCTGAAGTCTCTGCGTTCCGAGTGAGAAGTCGATTTGTTGAAGACTCGAAGCTTAGTCGAGGAGAAGTTTTGAGTGCGTTGTCTTCGGTTGAAGTCGAAATCGAGGCGTTGAAGAAGAGATTGCAGCAAGCTGGATTCGCAGAAGGAGTTCTTTACATCGAGTTAGATAAGATTAACTCTTCTGCGAAAGAGGTGGCGCTATCCTTAGGTCAAAGCATGGAGCAAAGACATAAGTTGGCCATTGAAGAAGCATCGATTTCATCATCCTGGGCCCAATTGTTAATAGATTTTGAGAATCTAAAGACTCGATATTTGTAAACATTATTCTTTTAATTAATGTTAAATATTTATTTCTTTTATTCGAGGTTTATATATCTTTAAGTACTTTCCATTTATCGATAACACTTTATCTTTGTTATACCAATCAATAATTGAATAAGCGTTACTCGATAAAATTTTAACAACCTCGAAAGGACCTTCCCAATTTGGTGACCACTTCCCATAGCTTTTACATTTCTTGTCCATTGGTAAAATTGTTTTCCACACTAAGTCACCTTCGTTAAACTTTTTCTTTCGAACTCTTTTATTATAAACTCGAGCAATTTGATTCTTACGCAACATCATACTATTCAACGCTTGCACTCTTACTTCATCGAGTTCGTTTAATTCATCATACATCAAACTCCAATAATCACAATTGGGTAAATCATTACGCCTACGTATTCGATTCGATTCAATATTTATTTCGATAGGTAAGACTGCGTCGTGTCCATATACCAACTTGTATGGGGTATTTTGTAAGGAATCTTTAGGTGAATTTCGATAAGCCCATAAAATTTGTAATAATGTTTCATGCCATGTTTTTGGTTTATTACCAACATGTTTTTTGATTAGCCCAATGATCACTTTATTAATTGCTTCGACTTGTCCATTGGCCTGAGCGTAATATGGAGTTGATGTTAATAATTGAATATTTCTCGATTCAGCGTATTTAACTATCTTTCTACCCGATAAACATTGTCCCTCTATACGTAGTGATGGATTGTGGGATCCCAAATCGATAAACGATGTATTCTTCAATAAAATCAATTACATCCTGTCGATCAACGTCTTTTAGTGGTATTGCTTCTACCCATTTTGAAAAGTAATCGACAGCAACAATTATATACCTATGTCCTTTCGATGATTGTGTGAAAATCTGTCAGATTAAGTCTATAGCCCAACCTCTAAAAGGCGAGGTTTAATGATCGAGTGTAATTCAGCTCGCGGACACTTGTTGTATCGGATCTGAACTTTTGACATTCTTCACGAGGACTTGGCATATTCGATACAATCTTTTAAAATCGAGAGTCGATAATAACCTTGTCGAGTTAATGTCCATTTCATTTTTCGACCTACCATATGGGCCCCACATATTCCATTATGTACTTCGGCCATTGCTAAGTAAGCATCATCATTTCCTAAACACCTAAGTAATACTCCATCGATTCCTCTTTTATATAACTCATCATTTAACAAAACATATTTCATTGCTTTCGATATTTAATTTTCTTGTCAATTTTCCCATTGGGATTACTGCAAATAATTTATAATCGATTTTCTCCAATCTTGATCGTCTAAGTCATTAATGTACGAGAATCTCATTTTCTTGAGGTAATTTTTCTTTGATTTGAATTATTTCTTGTAACCTTTCGGGGATATCTTATACTTCGATGCAATTTGTGCTAAGTCATTTGCTTCTTGATTGAATTCTCGAGGAATATACTCGAATATTATGTCATCGAACATTTTACTTAAAGTCATCACTCTTTCCAAATATCCGATCAAGTTGATATTAATGCATTTATACTCTTTTCGCACTTGTTTGATCACTAATTGCGAATCACCTCTTATAACCACATGTCGAGCTTTTAATTTGATTAAAGTCTCGAGGTCCGCTATCAAAGCTTCATATTCGAGCTTCGTTGTTCGAACACATGGGTTGAACCTCAAATAATAACTTAGTCGGAATATTGTTTGGAGAAATAATCAGAACTCCTACTCAGATTTATCCGATGTACTTGAACCATCGAAATACATTATCCATTTACTTATTTCAATAAACAAATTCTCAGTGGAATCAACTGTATGCTCAGCCATAAAATCGGCAATTACTTGACCTTTTATCGATTTTAAAGATTTGAAGGATAATGAGAACTCTGTCAAAGCTAACACCCACTTTCCTATTCTATTATGCATAATTGGTTTCGACAAAAGAAACTTCAAAATATTATTTCTAGAATAAACCATTACATTATGAGGCTTCATTACATACTTGAGTTTTGTACAAGAGAAATACAAGCATAATCCTAACTTTTCGATATCACTATATCGAGTTTTAGCATCATTCAAAATTCTACTTAGATAATACACAACACATTCTACACCATTCTCATCTTCTTGTGCTAATAAACTGACTATTGTTCGATCGATCTTGATACATATAACTTTAATGACTTGTTTCTCTTTCTTGGGATCATAATCGGAGGATTTGTCGGCATCATTTTGATTTGCTCGAAGGCTTCTTGATGTTCCTCCTTCCACTTAAACTCTGCTTCTTTTTTCAACTTTAACAAAGACGAAAAAACATAAGTTTTGCCGATCGAGATTAGAAATAAATCGTCTCAAATAATTTATTTTTCCCAAAAAAGATTGTAATTCTCTCTTAGTTTTTGGAGCGAGAGGTATTTATTATTGCTTTGGCTTTATTTTTCTCGATCTCGATACCTTTTCCATGCACTATAAATCCTAAAAATTCACCAGCGAGATACACCAAAAGCACATTTCAAGGGATTTATTTTTAATCCATATTTTCTCATTCTCTCGAAAGATTTCCTCAAATTGCTCAGATATTGATGTTTTTCTTTTGATACCACAACGATATCATCTATGTAAACTTGCATAAAATCATTAATCAAATCATGAAAAATTAAATTCATTGTTCTCTGATATGTGGCTCCAGCATTTTTTAATCCAAATGGCATCACTACCCATTCATAAGTACCTAATGCCCCCGGACATCGAAAAACTGTTTTAGCTATATCATTCTCAGCCACAAATATTTGATTATATCCTTAATAATCATCTAAAAGACTTAACATTTCATTACCAGCTTCTTGCATCTATTAGCATATCAGTTATTGGCATAGGATATTCATCTTTAGGAGTAGCTAAGTTTAAATCTCGATAATCGATGCACACTCTTATTTTACCATTCTTTTTAATCACGAGTACAATATTATAAATCCAATCAACATACACAGCAGTTCGATGAATTTAGCTTTCAAGAGTCTCTCGACCTCTTCCTTGATCTTGTTCATCACCTCGGGTGCAAATCTTCTCGGTGCTTGTTTCTTCGGCTTTCTACCTTCGATGATGGGTAATTTATGCTCGACGAGACTTCGATCCAATCCAGGCATTTCTTCGTATTCCCAAGCGAGCGATCCTTATATTCTCTTAACAAGGAAATCATGTCCCTCTTTAATTCTTCCTCGAGATATTTGTCGATATACGTGGGTTTCGTTCCTCTTCACTTCCTAAGTTAACTTCTTCTAATGGATCTTGAGCCTCGACTTTTTATAATTTGATGTAATAGATTTTTCGAAACCTAAAGGAGAATAATCATAAATACAATCAAGTATAACTTGATCGCTATTATTTGCAACTACGGTCGAGTGAATCGACTTATTTATCCCTATTTTACTACTACTACTACTTTCTTGGCTCTTCTTCCCATCTTCATATTTTTCCAATCGAGCCAAGAACTCTTCGTATTCTCTATTCATCTTCACCTAGGCCACTTCGAGGTTGGCCCCCTCTTTGATCATGATGAATCCTTTCTTCTCATTCATCTCTAGGAAACGCTCCTCATGCAGTTTTGAATTAAAATCTTCGACTGTTTCGAAGGTGAATGGTTGAGCAAGCGCCAGATTCTGCAGTGCCCGACCAGCCTGAGATACAAATGTTACAAATTCGTGCTGATCTCCTGGGATCACTTCGAGATGTCCATCTCGATTCCACATAAATAATTTTTGATGAGCTGTCGAGGGCACAACTCCGACTCCATGGATCCACTCCCTGCCAAGTAATGCATTGAAATTGGCATGCGACTGGACCACAACAAACACGGTAGGTCTCGAGTAAGTACCCACTTTCACGTCTAAGGCGATCATACCTTCTGAACTTGACGTCTTTCCGCTGAAATCGGAAATCATAATGTTGTGCTTGACTAAGTCTTTTAGCTCAATGCCAAATTTCTTTAGCATAGTAATTGGCAGTATATTCACTGCTGCTCCACCATCGACAAGGACTCTATTCACCATCTGTCCTTGAATCTCGATGTTCAGTAATAACGATTTCAAGTGGAACCTCATTTCCTCAGATGGGGGATCGATGAAAGCAGCGTCTCTATGAGGAATTTCACATGAGGTTTGTGTTACCCATGTTATTTTTGGCCTTATGTTTTCTGAATAGAAGTCATCTTCTCGCTCAGTACCTCTTTGTTCTTGGTACTCTTTGTATTCGCTAACATATTCCTCAGGTAAAATTGATATTACCCCGATTTGATGTTCGTCCCAAGTACCATCATTCTTGTCATCGAAAAATTCTCTTGTATAATGACTCTCTATCGGTGCAACATTTTCTTCAAAGTTTCTGTAATTATTCCAATAGGGGATCCTTCCTCCTCTTCTCCAGGGCCTTCCTCGGAATCTTCTTTGGAATGTTGGGAATCTAGTGGTCGATTCATCATCATATGAGAGTCTTTCGAAGACATCATTACTTTGAAGTCTACCTCTTCCTCCTCGAGAAGGATACATCTCTCTTCTAATCCATTGCCTCCAATTTTCACTAACACCAGAACCAACTGATTTCTGCTGATTTTCTTCGATCGTTGGTCGGACTGTTTGATCTACTTTGTCATTTTTCCTTTTATTTTGGTTCTCGATCTTCTTCATCTGTTCTGTTCTGAAAGCTTTGGCAGCCGATTTATCGAACACTGCACTGCAATGCGGGCATAACGACACATCTTCGTCTTTTTCTTTCTTTCTATTCAAGAACTCAATTAGAGAATCCCCTGATCGAGGGTAGATCTCTTTTTCGAACTCCTTCTCGAATTCACTTAGATCGAATTCCATATCTTCTTCAGACACGTCCATTCTAACATGTTTAGGATCAATGTCTTCAGTAACATCGACCATGCCTACAAAGGCCGAATTTGTTAATCGGACATCATCAGTAATGCCTGTTTGGGATTCGAGGTATCCTACTTGAGCCTCGAATGGACTCGTGTCAACTTTCATTGTCATTTCTTCGAACCTCAACCTTCCTTGGTCAATCGCATCTTGGATGGTGTTCTCGAAATGTATACAATTGTTAGTCCAATGTCCATAAACATTATGAAATTTGCAATATTTTCGACCATTCCTTTGTTACTGCAGGCATGCAGTTTATGATCATCACTTAACTTAATCTGTTTGTCTTTCAATAAAATATCAAAGATTTTGTCAGCTTTTGTTACATCAAAAGTATATGTCCGATTTGCTATTTTATCTTTTACTTCATTCTTTTGTAACAATTTACAGGTATATGGAGCCCCTACTTTGAGTTCTGCTAAGTTTACTTTCTCATCGACAGTTTCTTCAATATCATTTTCTATCATATTATCTGTCTCATATACATCATTTATGTATGTTATTCTTTCCTTTTTCAAAGGTTTCTCATATTTCTTATACCTTTGTTTCTCATACTCTATTTGTTCCACTCTTCTCACTTTATCAGCTAATTGAGCCATGTCATTCAATGGTAAATTGACTAGTTTTTTCCTAATCGAGAATTCTAAACCTGCAGAGGTCATTCGACTAATTCATATTCGGGAATTTGAGTGAAACATCTCGATTTCATTTGTCTAAATCGATTCAAATAATCATCTATGCTTTCATGATTGTATCTTTTTATATTCATCAAGTCGATGAGACTCACTTGAGTTTCTCCTCTAAAGAATTGCTCATGAAAATTTCTTTCCAATTGCGATCAATTATATATCGAATTGGGTGGCAATGACGTGAACCAAGTAAAAGCACTCTTAGTCAAAGAACTAGGAAAATATTTCATTTTTAATTCTTCACTCATCGCTAAATCCCGCATTCGATCGATATCGAGCCACATGCTCGATAGTCGATTCACCAACTTCTCCGAGCAAATTTAGTGAATTTGGGTACTTTATATCCTCGAGGCAATTCTGTCTCGAGAATCGCATTCGGAAAGGAGACACAAAATATGTCCGATTGGGTGGTCTAAATTCCATCCCTTGTAAATTCATCCTTTGTCCCAACATATTATTCGATTGTGTATATTTTGAAATCCTTCGTTCAAATTCCCATAAATATCATTCCTCACATGTTGATACTCATTTCCCATACTGTCTTGTTGATCATTGTTTCTATTTCTTCTCAATAGATATGGGGGATTAATATTAGTATTCTGATTAGCATGATTTTCTATCCTCGTTTGTCGAGGCACGACCAATGCATCCCAGATTCGTGACATTTGGTCCGCTAATATCTCAAAGCTAGCAGTAGTGTTTTGCACTTAATGGATTTAAGACTGTAGTCAATTGTTGTGATAACATATTCACCATTTCAAAATTACTCTCATCCATTTGTTGTCCGAGTACCCCTAATGAATTACTAGATATTCAGGTACCCATGTTTTCGATAGAATCAAAATTATATCGATGATAGTCTCTATCGAATACATATCTCCCATGATCTAAGTATCCCCTCTGATCTAGATTTGGAGGTATTTGTTGTGTGCCTACATTCTGTCCATTCCCTGAATCCTGTGGAATTACTAAGTTTTGAGACGTCCCTAAATTCGGAGGGATTCCAAAATTTTGTGGCATACCTAGTGTTTGGGACATTCCTAAGTTATATCTCGAATTCCTATGCGTTGAAGAAGTTCCAGTCCCATTCACATTATTAAGTGAAAACCCGGGCGGTCTTATACTCATACGTGGCCCTACATATGTGGTTGTGGGATTTCCTATAGTTTGCATATTATTTGGTATCACCGTACTAGATCCTACTTGGGTGTTTGCTAATGTACCTGAATTTTGTTCACTACTCACAGGTATCGACATGCTCACAGTTGTCAATACTACAGGTATGTTCCCATTATGACTTTGCCCCCCAGTGTTTGGTGGGTGTGACCCATTTAATCCCTCACTGTTACCTTGGTTATTTGATGAACTCTGACTCATGACTCTCCCACTCCTTAATCTCATACACTCTCGAACTAACCAATTTTGTGTTTCTCAACACAATCCCCCCTACCTGGCGCGCCAATTTGTTTCTGGTGGAATTTCGATCGATTTCGATTCTAAGGGTATTTTGGTCTTTAATCGAAATCCTCCCACGTAAGCTCTTTTTACTTAGGCTAGCAATTTGATTTTCAATCGAAAACGTGTATGAGAATCGAAAATCACCGGATATCGAAAATGTTGTTTTTGGTATTTTGTGTTTAAAGTATCGAAAGCAGTAAAAGTATCGAATTAAGAAAAAATGTTAAATTGCAGGAAAATATAAAGTGCGAAAACCCCAAATTTGCATCAATTGTAAATGACGAGGAATCGAAAATAGTGCAAATATAAATGGCAGGAAATCAAGATTTGCAGAATATTAAATAACATGGAAACTTAAATGCATAAACTTAAATTTTCATTGAATTGAAATGGACAAGGAATCAAAAATACAGAAACATAAAACTGCTGAATTTAAGTTGCATCAAAATAAATTACCAAGGAAAATACAGAAAGCGGTAAATGTACTCAGTGAGCAAGGAAATCCAGATTGCCAGAAGCTTCATGGTGTTCGTCGTTTCTCCGGTAGACTTTTCACTACTGATTCTGTTCTCTGTCAATTTCTGCTCCCCTGTTCCTTCCTCCTTTGCTCTATTTATAGGGCATCCTTCAAGCCTTCCAAGAGCAGTTAACATGACTGCTACCACGTTCTACGTGCGTATGGCAGTTTATCTTCTATAGTTTCCCACGTTCTCACGATCTCCGACTTTTACCATGATTTCAAAACTGCTCTTTATACGTGCATTCGACTTACTTCCTTTCACGATTTGGCCAAAGTCTCGATGTCCACCTTGGCTTTCTTTACTCTCGATTCTGTATTTTTCGAGAACTTCAAATTGCTTACGATTCCTTTTTAACCCTGGTCTTATATGACTTAGTTTTTATTCGACAACAGTTATTTGATTATTATTCATTCGATTCTCGATTGTGCTTCTCGATGCTATATGCTACGTATTTCTAATTAGACATCAAATGAATTTTTGTTTATCTTATCGAGTCACATTTCTTTCCTTCGATTTCGATCGTTTTTCTTGATTTGCCACTAACACTTACCAAAGAGCCAAAAGTATAGTGTATATTACCTATGTGAATATATTTTAAAAAATATATAAAAATGGATAAATCGTATTTGAAATCACAACTTTTAAAAAATATATAGTGCTGAGCATCATTTTTTTAGTTATAATATTGAAGACGTATATATAAACACAGACTTCCATTAATTTTTTATTTCGTGTAATGAAATCGTGCTTCGATACATGAGTTTATTTTTTATTTTGTACTTTTTAGGTTTTTATAATATTATTATTATTATTATTCTTATTTTATTGTAATTATATTTTCTTATTAATACAATAATGATAATATAATTATAATAGTAAAATAAATATAATAATAAAAAATAATGATGATAAAAATAGTAATAAAAAATAAGTAAATTAATAATAATAATTAGTTTGAATATTATAAACAATTTTAATTTTTATTATTAGTATTTTAATTATTATCATTATTAATTATTATTTCTAATTAATATTTTTTAATACTTATTAATTTTATATTAATAAAAAATAATACTAAATAATGTTATAATAAAATAAATAATAAAAAGAAAAAAAAACATGCATCAAAAATACGATTTCCTTGGGAAAAAAAATCTGAAGTTATATTTACATGGAGAACTTCAATATTATAACAAAAAAATGAAAATTTTTCGTAAAGTACAAAACTTTTTCTTTGTGAAGTCATTTGTTTTTATAATTTTTTAAATATATCCATATTTTAGATTTAAAAACAAATTGCACATGGTGCTTTTGTCTACTAAATAATCATGTGTTATGATTTTTAATAAAGATTTATTCTTTATAAAAAGTAATTGCATTTTTTTTATAAATCGACACATTTTTCATAAAAATAAAGATACTCTCACAAGATGGTGCAACCTCTCACAGTTACTCACTTTCATATTAAAAATAAACAGCTTCTTCATTGTTAAATTCGCTCTCATTATATTTTATTGCAAGAGAAATTGACAGTGCTATATGTTGAATAAAAATTACATCAACAAAAGCAATATATGTTATTTTTAGTGTAACAAAGATTTTGTTAGTGGAAAAGAAAAATATACATTCATGTACGGTGACGTGGTCATAAACTCATATAATATTTATAATAATAGTTTATTTTCATCAAATAAAATGTGTGTCGTGGGAATAAATGTAATTACATTAAATGACAAATATCTGAAAAATAAATGAAGTAATTTTCATATGTAACGTGAGGACATACGAACAAATTTTTTTTACTGTCTTAAATATGTATTAGTTTTACTAATGATTCATTTAAAAAAAATTATGAATGGCCACTTTCTTTAAATTTTTTTCCTCTATCATTTTTGTTCTTCTGTTTACCATATTTGAACATAAAACTTTATTTAAAATATTCAAGCATAACTTCATTTATACCTTGCATGAGTGACATATCCTCTTGATATTTTATTTACTGGTTTATAATTTTATTTTTTTCTTGATCCACGATTTTGATTTTTCATTGGAATTTTCGTCATCGATTTAAAAACAAAAATCACAATTTTGTTTGAAACCTCGTTTTGTTAATTTTTTCATTTTAATTAATCAAATAATGTATTCATGATAACTTAAATAAACATGATAGGATTAAATTTCAATTGGACCAATATAAATAAATAAAATATTCATATAATTGAATATTCGATTAAAGTTAAAAACTTTCTAAAAGCGAAAGATTAAAATCGCAGAAAAAAATTGGTATATCAGAATTTAAGGAAAGAAAAAAATCCTAAAATTACAATATTAACAAATCTACTAAAATAAATGAAAATTGATTTAAAAATTATTTTGAAAATTCTACTAAAAATGATAAAATGTAACTAGTAATTGGACAAGCCATCATTTGGTTACGCCAATGTGATTCACGAGGAATTGTTGTCAACGATGATGTTTCACAGTTTCCATCATTGTTCCCGCCCGATTATTGTCTTAGATGCAGATGAATTTTTGTATCATTCCTATTTCGGCATTATCACCTGTGACTTCAGAAAATTTTGTTTCAGATGAATATGATTATTACAAGTCATGTGTAACTTTTATATAGGATAATTTAATTTATATATATTACAGTGTATATTTGCAGAATTAATATTTTATTTTAAACAATATTTTATACTTTCTTATATAATAAAAAATTACCAAATATATATATATATATATATATATATATATATATATATATATTTTATTTTTTTTAAGTGAGGGTGTAGCTTGACCGTTGGATAAGGTATAATCATTGCTAGTGTGGACGATATGCGGGAGTGAGAGAAGCATTTAGTTTTTTAATTTCAACACCATTTCATCGTACCAGCAATGGAATCTCTAGATATGAATATTAATATATATTTATTTTAAAAATATTCACATTTTAATATCGAAATATAAAATATTAAAATAATTAACTAATTTATAATAAATACAAATATTTATATTTTTATATTATATTAACTAATTGTTATCGTAATAAATAAAAAATAACTTTATTTGTTATTTTTTACTTAATTTTTTTTGAGATATCTCTTTTTTATTTATTTTATTTTTACTATTTAACTTATGTCTTATTAAACAAAAAATAAAATAAAAAAAAACAATTTTTATGTTATATAGATAAAATTATATAAAAGAAATTTTTTAAAACTAAAAAAAAATATTTAAATTTTTATATTGTATAAAACCGTGGAAAAGAAAATACGAGTGGTGAATAAGTGATAAAAAAAATATAAAAATATAAAAAAAATTAGTGTCTAATTAAAAAAAGATAAAAAAATAAAAATAAAAAATAAAAAAATTGAAATTTTGTGTAAAAATATAAATATTATATTTATTATAAAAAGAATAAAAAATTTATTTTTTGTTATATTTATAAATATTTTTATTTAAATTTTTTTCAAATAATTATATACATATAAATGGTTTGAGCATAGAGGGTTTAGTTCCATAACCTATTTTCAATTAACTTGGTTTTTCTTTATTAAACTTAAAATGGAAAACTTGATTTTTCTTTATGAAACTTAAAATGGGAAAAATCAATATCCGGAAGTTTAATTATCATCTATATTTCCACTTCTCAAGACAATTCCTATTTTCTTTTAATTAATTTATTCATTATATTAAAAATGGATACAATTTTGAAAAAAATAAAATACATGTCAACAATATTTTTTATTTTTTATTAAAAAAATTTAAAAATCCATCACTAATTAAGATGGAACTGAATTATAAAATTATAATATATATTATTAAAATTAACAAATTTTTACCATAAATTAGCGCTATAAACAAATTTGTTTATTCGTCCTTCGTCGCATCCATAGATAAATTCACATATTAAAAAAATATACCGAATTAAATTAATTCTATAAATAATTTATTTTAAAAATTAATTTATTAAACTAAAATTTATATCAATTTATTTATTTAAGTATATCTATTTATGGTTCATATGTATTTTTTTATTTTTTTTCTTCATTCATTATTTTTTTTATTCTGGTATCTTAATTTTTTCTTTTCTTTTTCACTCCTTCTTCTACATAGAACTATTTAAATTTTTAAAAAATATGTTAAAATAATTTTTGAAAAATTAACATTAAAATTGAAAATATATCAATTAATTATTTAAAATCATGATAATAAATAATTTTATTTACGATTATAATACATAATTTTATTTATGATTATGTAAATAATTAATTTAAATTTTTTATCATGATAAATCAATTACTCATTTAATTAAAAAAATATATCAAATATTTATGAATTAAATATATTTTTATTTAATAATTTAATATAGTTATCGTTAGCTTGAGTTATTGTGATTAGTCATAATAGTTTTTTTTTAAATTATTAAAAACGTTACTTTAAAATTAATATTTTTTTATAATTATAACAAAACAATAATATTTATAACAATTTAAATTTATCATGTAATATTTTTTTAAAATATTATAAATTATAATAATTTTAGATAATCTTTTTTTTCATAAATAACAAATGCACCTATTTTTATCAAATATTAATATAGTATTTTAATTAAAGAAAAAATAGGATGGAATCAGGAAAGAATAAGAAAATGGAGAGATAAATGAATGAACCTAAAAATAATATATTTTAAAAGATAAATTACTCAAATAAAATTTATATGAATTTATTTAAACAAATATATGTTTACGGGTTATATATAGTTTTTTCTCTCCTTGTAATTTTCTTTTATTTTATATTTTTTTATTCTTTTTTTTACGTCTCTTATTTTTCTATTTAGTCTTCTACTTATTTTTCTAATGAAATTACTATATTAAAATTTAACAAGAATATGTTAAAACAAATATTTAAAAATAACAGTGAAACTAAAAAAATATTAACTAAATATTTTAAATTACGATGATAATAAATAATTTTATCTAGTTTGATAATAAATAAATTTATTTACAATGATGTAAATAAATAATTTAAAATTATTTTATCATAATAAATAATTACTCATCTTATTAAATTAATATTAAATATTTATAATTTAAACGTATTTTTATTTTGTATTTTAATCTAGGTATTTTTAAAAAATATTTTAAAATAAATATATAATTTTTTCTTAATAATTATAACATAGCAATAATTTTTGTATCATCTTAAATTTATCATATAGTATTTTTTATATAATCTATTAAATTATAATATTATCATCTAAATATTTTTATTTTTCAATAAAATTAAAGGATCTATGTAATCAAATTTAAATATATTATTTTTAATTAAAAAATAAGATGGAGTGAGAATAAAAGAAAGAAGGAAAACTAGAAGTAAATGAAAATACAGAAAAATAAAAAGATAAAAAATGAGGAAAATAATTATATTATGTTAAATGAATTGATTTTTTCTTATTGAAGTTTGTGTATGAATAGTAAAGGGGTCTAAGTAGGTAAATAATTTTTTTTAAAAAGTAATTAGTATTTTTTTAAAATATATTATTTATGACATTGATTATAGACAAATAGAAAAACAAACATTAAATGAGAATAGGAAAAAAAGAATAACAAGAAATAAATGAAAAATAAAACAAAAAAGAGTAAAAAAAATGCTAGATGAATTTATTTTACATTATTAAATTTTGTATATCAATAATAAAAAGGTTTAGTGGGATAAAAAAACTTACGGAAATATTTTTTTTAACTATATTATTTAGAGGATGGATTCTAAAATAGTCCTTTTTCTTAATAAATAAGTATTCATTTATTATTTATCTTAGATAAACCCCTTTATCAATATTTTAACATATCAAAATCAATTTAATCATTTTTAATAATTAAGTTTTTCTTAACTTTATATTTTCTTTTTCTAATTATTCATAAATGTGTGTACCAAAAACTATTTTTAATTTAAAAAAAATTATAAAATATTGTTTTATAAATGGTCTAGATATTTAGTTACTAATAAATGAATTAGATTAGTTTTTTTTATTAAATAAACCACATTTTGAATTAATATTTTAATAAAAAAATCAATAAATTTTTTTATCTAATCTATTACAATTAAAAATAAAATTTACCTAACTTAACATGAGTAACATGTGTACACAGGTCCCACTTAAGTTTTATGGGAAATGAAAAACACAGTCTTTCCAAAGGATGGCTCCTCAGACTGGGGAACTCCTAGTTTACCAATTTATTTCCACAGACCACATAGGATCAGCAATTATTTTCGAATATAATTAAGTTAAGAACAAAATAATATAATACTTAATCATGCATCTGTCCCACCACTTACCGTAATAGCTAATTTATTTATTGCTATATAATATAATAGATAAAGTCTTTTACTTTATAAAGTGCTGAAATAGTATAATTTTACATCGTTCTTTTTCAAAAAAACTAGTATTTAAATCACATTAGAAACTCGATTGATTTGTTTTAAATTATATCATATTATTGTAACTATAAATTTTATCAAAATTCATTATTTTTTGACGTAAAAACAAACATTCATTACTGTTGCAATTACAATTTTTAAAGACTTTGTTATACTAAAATATTAGTTAAAATAACACAACAATACTTTTTTTTTCCATCTACGTGGTTCCTAAATGTCCCAGTTTTTTGTTTTAGATTAATCTAGCTTGATCAGCATATAAGTTTAGTCTATAAAAAAAATTACCACTGAAAAAATATTTTAATAATTTAAAAGTTTCACAAGTTATAACTTATATTCACATTTCTTCCTTAATCCATATATACATTTTTAAAACAAAATAGTAATTAGCTCAAAATATAATAGTTAATACATGAAATATAATGATTATTTTTAAAGATACTTTCTTTAAGATTTTATATAAGAACAAAAATATTCATAAATAAATTACGATGAAAAAAAATATTAATTCGAAATATATTACTTTATCAATAATATGAATTCAAGTTCTAATGACCTTTATCGTAATGATTATTTTAATCTTGAGCAAACTATCTTTCGTATAAAGTTTTATAAAAAGAAGATTAATATTAAAAAAAAAAGACTACAACTAAAATTGTTATATAAATTTTAAATATATTTAGTCCAAACAAATAACAATAATAATCATTATTATTATGTAATAATATAATAAGCATTTCAACCTATCAAGCTTATGAGATTTTTTATTGCATGATTTGATCGTTTCAGTTAAATGTATTTTTATAATAATTTTGACTCAAATTATTAAATATAAACATTATTTTTTAATTTCTTTAAAATGTTTGATAATAGCACCTAAAAAGAGACTAATCACTAATTATTGTTTCCAATGAAGTATATCGACTATATTTGTTTTTTCTAATTGTTTTATCTTCAATATCAACATGGTAAAAAAAATTATTAGACGTTCACCTTCAATTAATATTAATATTTCAGAGTAAAAGTTTATTTGAATTTTTACCTTAAGATCATATTTTTATTTGAATTTATTTTTTAAAGAGTAATTTGTTCTAATTTAGTGCGAAACTGACAATTATTCACGTACGTCATTCATTCGTGTATATATATATATATATATTACAATTTTTATTGTTATTTAATTTTGAATTTGAACTGAACATTTAAAATAATTTAAGAATATAATTCAATAGTTAAATTGACAAAAAACTATATTTATATAAAATCATTAATGATGTACGAGTTGACAGTTTTTTTTTTTTACTGAATTAGATAAAAGTCAAATCTATACATAAATTAATGACTTAATTGTATATTGTAAGGTATGCAATATTATTCTGAAAATAATTTTAAAAAGCTTATAAAATTATAAAAATAGATTAAAGCAGAGACATTGACACTAAACATTTCTCCTTCATAACAAACATATATAGAGAAATTCAAAAGTATACAAAAGATCACACGTTACGAACTAAATCTTGTTCCAATTATAGCTGCTGCTTCTTCTTCTTCTTTTCCGTTAAAAGCAGGACCTAAGCCCAAAAATGACAGCGACTCTTGATTTAGTTGTGAGAGGAGTGTCCAACTCCGGGACTGTGACCCGGTGCGGTGGGTCGGAAATTATCAACGTCGCGACCCGGAACCGCCGCGGAGGATGGCGTCGGTGGAGACACGTCGGCAAGAAGCGCCGGTACGTTTGTTGTCGAAACTTGTGTCTGCATTTGATGTTGGATGGTTTCATCGGACCTGAGATGCCTTCCCTCAATGGACTGGAACCCCTGCCAGAAAATGACGAGTGCAAGAAAAATCAAAGACACCAAGACCTTGTTTTGCGCCATGTTCGGGAGGCTGAAAATCAAGTAACAATTAACAAGCAGAGTTGAAGTATAGTTTTGAAAGAAAGTAAGTGGAAATTGAAAATTGGACTTGGATGTATGAATTGAATTGAATTGCTTTGACAGGGTCGATTCCAATGGAGGCATTTTATAGAGCTCACAACACAAGCTAAGGAATACTGCGCGCGGGAGACCTAGCCTAACACGTGTCGTCTCCTAAGTAGTGGGCAGCCTTTGGGCAAATTTTTTTTTTATCAGTTTAGATTCTGAAGAGGAATTTTTTTTAATAAAAGTAAGAAAGCTATTTGGTGAAAGAGAAATAGAAAATTTAAATGAATTGTGTTGTAAATAATTGATTTTAATATTAAAAATATTTGTTAACTACTCTAAACACGCAAATAAATAAATAAACAAGTTCACATGGTATATTTTTGGTCGGATAGAAGCATCCGGAAAATACTAAAACCAATCCAATTAAACATTTTTTTTTTATATTTTTAAAGGTTTTTAACGGTCACAAACAAACTCAACCATCATAAATTATGAGTTCAAGGTTATGACATTGTTCGTTTCCACTCATTTTAGCTCTAATATTTAAAATAACTTTCAAATAAAGTATACTATATAATAAGTTTCGTTTAAAATTTTTATAAATTGTTTCACTAAACATCTTATAAAAATAAATAAAAAGAACAAAATGAATCGCTTATAATTAAAAAAAACTATTAAAGCAAAATAAAAGACAAATTAAGCACACGTTAACAAAAAAAAGACATAATACTCCTAAACAACTAAAAAAAGTAATAATAGACAAGAATAACTCAAGGGTAACTTTAGAAACAACAAATTAAAATATATAATTAAACGCGACTTAAAAAAATCTAAACAACTTTAGCGTGTAAAGAAGAAAAAAATTATTTTACTTTATGAGGATACTTTAATTTTAACTTTAATCTTCTCAAATTCTTTTAATCACTCAACTTGTCATAGGATTAAATCAATACTAAAACTTTTAAGATTAGTTTATATATTTTTATTTAAAAAATGTATTTTTATTTTTTAAATCGTTAATTAAACTTGATTTAAATCACTATTCTAAATTTATGAATTTAATCATGAAAGGGAACTAAATACACATATTCTTAAAACTTAAGTTTAAACTCATATAGTTTTGAAGTCACATATACTTTTTAAAAAATATATTTTTTAATTTTTTTTATAACTGTATTTTTTTTTTTAATTTAAAACAAGACATTTATTACATAATAAAATTTAAGGTGTATTTCCTTAAAAAAACTCTAGTTTGAAGCATATATTTTATTGAATGGAACAAGTGGGTCTGTGGTCTATATTCGATTGGAATAAAAGTATTCATAGAAGTGGCCGTTATGGCTGTCATATGCATGGCTCGTGCCAGTTAAGTGGTGGTTATACAGTTCTGCACCATATAATTTATAAGTCACTGGAAAAAGCTATTGTTCTTGAGCATTGAAGCATTTTGTGATGATACTTGAAGCCTTCACTTGAGTTCAGATCATCATCATAAAAAAAAGTTGGAAGATTGTAGTTGAAGCAATTATCTATAATATAATGTGTGCAGTGCAGGTAAGAATGGTGTTATGCTGTCAGCTTTGTTGCCAGTAAACCATAAAATGGCAAGTTGTAAAGTTGGTGTTCTTGCCCTGCTTCCGTTTGCTATATTGCCCAAGTGTGCTGCAATAATTAAGTTTACCTTTAATTTTCCTTCCAATTACATTTACTCACAATGACGTTTAAATTTAAATATAGTAATGGTTTGAAATAATAAAATTTAAGGAGTTAAAATTTGTTTATATTTAAGTCCACCGGATTTCCTTTTTCCTCATCTTGTAATTGAGTCAACAAAGAGTAATAAATATGATCAAATCAATGCATAATTCTTGTTCACATAAATTATGCTTGAATTTATTCCTCCATTTAATTTATATATTTTAAATGAAAATGCAAGAACTTATATGAAAAATAATAAAAAATTTAATTGTAATAGTGAAAAAAAAACAAAAGTACTTGATTGTAATAATTAAAAAATTAAAATTAGAAATACAACCTGTTCCGATATATTGATAAATCTCATCTCAGTTGAGAGTAAAAATCAAGAAAATTTTATATACGCATTCTTTTATTAAATTATCGCTTTTTAAAATTAAAATCATATCAAACTAAAATTAAAAAAATGAAGAATACTTGAATATCATAATTGATACTAAAAATCATAAGATGGAAACATTTCAAGATGGGTAACACCAACATATTAAAACCTACCCAGTCCATGACCCTCCATACTTTTATATAGTATCAAAGTAAACTTTCAATTAGCTTCTAACTTTATACCTACTTTCATGTTTATTGATAATAATTTATTGAGATGTTTATGAAAGCTTCCGTGTTGAATAGATATATTATTTTATAAAAAGAAGAAAAGTGGAACGTCAAATTGATGGGTTTATTATTTAATTTTACTATTAATTACATTTTGCCACCCTAGTCATGGTTCAATATGTAATGAAACTGAGCAAGTATATTCTTCTTGATTTAATATTAGTTTTCGTGATGGGGCAAATGACTTTTTATGACAGAAACTATAGCAGGGTATTTGCATATGTCAAAGGCAATGCAGTTGTATCTTTCAATGCAACTTTTTTACTTTCTTTCAAATAAACATATAGTAAATCCTTATTCTAATGACCCTGTTAAATAGTTAGATTGACTTTAGAAGCACTTGAAAAGGTAATTGAACCCTAATTTATAATGCACTGCTTACATTACTATATTATCACTTCCCAATTATATCAAACCCCAATGAAATAAAAGTTCAAAAAACATACTTCTTATCATTATTTCTATTTAAATTTAAAAAATATTATTTTTAACTTTGTAATGTATAATTTTTTCAAAAATGTATTTTGTGTTTCAGTTTAATTTTCTTTACCTACATGGAGAACAATTGACCATTTCGCCCAGATTCAGCTTTCCAGCTAGATTGCAACTGAATGTTAATTTTGCATCTTCATGGTTAAATACAATTTGTGCCGTGGTTGGTTAATGATTGCAAGAAGCCTTCGTTGTTGGTAACTTTTTTTTACTATCGTCACAAAGCTCCCTCCTTTTGAATTGGGCCTATATGTCTAACCATATTCATTCTAAATCTTGGGTTACAACTAATTCTTTAGTTTTATTGTATTTAGGCTCGTGTTTTTGTCTTTGTCGTTTCATATCACTGGTGATATGGAAGTTTTTTCTTTCTTTTTCTGCGATTAAATTTACTCGTTGTCTAAAAGTGGAAAAGATCCATTTTAATGAAAGAATGAACGTCACTTAAAGTCACTGATGAAATAGCAGCACTTGGTGACATGTTCCAATGTCATTAGGGTCACTGCCTAATGAATGAACTTTGCCTAGTGCAACTCGACATAGACAATTAGATTCTCTGAACTTTTTCCCATAAAAAATGGTTTCACGTGACGACAGTAAATACATCGAACTCTGACGATGTTGTGAACTGGAACATTAATTTAATTTTATCAGCCAAAACAAATAATGTTATGAAATATTATTTGATAAAATTAAAGAGAGTAGAGGTGGATATTGTTGAGAGTAAGAAGTAGAACTAAAAATCGGTTTTGGAGTGTCTTTGGCCCATAACGTGAGTGGAAAAGAACAAAGTTCCAGAGTACTTGATGCCCGTGAGTTTCAGAAGCTAAAAGCCTAAAACAATTAATGGGTTGCCAAGATGCCATTTCAGAGGGTTAAAATTGAACAAACAAACAAACAAATGATGAACACAGGTTTGAACAAAACAATGCTCATCTTTACTAAAATCAATTAGCTGGCAAAGACATTTACATGTTTCACTAAGCAAAGGGGGGAAAAAGAAACAAAAAAGGGTACAAAGGAACAAAAAGGCATAGAACACTGAGGTAATGTTCCAGAACCAGAGCAAAACTTTTGAACCCTGAGGCTTTACTGGGGCAAAAGAAGGCAAAAGAAGGCAAAAGAAGAGCGAAGTTGGCACGGTATTTACACCTTTCTCCAGCAGTTAGAATCGAAGAGGCCACGACTAATAGTCAGCTTCAAGAAAACTCTCATAAACGGTTCCTTTCAGCGTCTTGTTAACGTCATCCCAGTTCTGAATGTGGTCTGACAATGGTCCTCTATGTATCTTAACATGACGGCTCGTTAACTCCATCTGTGGCAATCCTAAGAACTCTTGAACATCTTTTAGCTTCTGCATGAAACACACAGTGAGTATCATCATCTAATGCTGTGTTTGGTTGAGGAAAGAAATAATTGAGAAAAGAGAAATATGTAAGAAATTAGTTGAGAAAAGACAAACATGTAAGAAATCAAATTGAAGTTTTGATTGTTTGATCACGTAGAAATTGATGAAAAAATAGAGTGAAATCGTTTCAAAAGTTGTGTAATTTGATTTGATATGGATTAAGGAGAGATAGAGAGATGAATAAAAGTATGTGAGAAATAATACAGTGAATCCCACAAATGATTTCTTCACTCCTTTCCCTCTACCAAACACAAACAATTCTCTCCCCCTCCACTCTACCAATCACACCCTAAAAGTGAATGGAGGAAGACAGGGTTGGACTTGGTTAAATTGATTAGCTACAGGGGTGCATAATAGAGAATTAAATGCAGTTCTAATCGTTGATTACAATATCAAGGGTTGAGACTCTGATAAAATGTATGGATACGTATAACAAACTATGTAATTGTCAGAATCTCAACAACTGATATTTTATAATCAACACTAATATTTGCTGAAGTATTACCCCCTTAAATCCATAAATAATATTGAAGTTTCTTCCTTGTTATCATATTTTCAGATAACTAGCTAAACTCAAACTCAGCAGCCGTGAATTGTTTACAAGTTATCACTGGCAGATTCTGATAGTGATAGCATTACACCCAAAAGGATTTTTTTTATTTGCAACTTTTAAAGATCTAAGATTTGAAAATGAGGTCCTTACAGTGTGATTTCTCATAAGGTCCTCATAATACACGATCATATGTCGAGTGCTGTTGAAGTATTCTAAAGCCTTAGCAGATGTCATCTCCATATCCTTCAAGTCATCCAGCAGCGACGTAGAATTGATGATAGGCCTGTACTTTGACAGAATATCCGCCTAAAAACACCAGATATGAGCCTCATTCAATGACTATAAGAGAAATCAAACGAAAGATGAATGGAGAGACCTCTTCTGCAGAGTGTACATGAGCCTTGTGTGTTCCATTCAATAGCTTGGCATAACGATCATACGAATTGGCTAGCATTGACACCATCCGGCGTAACAAGTTTCTTCGGAAAAGAAATATAATAGAAACACGTTTATGATTGAAATACTCTGCTATTTCCTTGTGGTGTTCCATCAATCCCTGCAAAATCCAGATTTCTCTGTTCTTTTATTACTTCAAGTCAGATCAAACAAACATCAACATAAACTAGATGGAAGTATACAGGGTGAGAGTGAGGGGAGAAGAGCAGGACAACAGGTACGAGGTAGACAGCGTATGTCAAATAAGATGATTGTTTTCACATTTATGTTTCCTGATCCTCAAGTAACAATAGAACTAGAAGTGAATTTTAAACACAGGATGATTCAAGGTCAAAGAAATAAGTAAATCAAAACAAAACTGTAGATTGGGATCTTTGAACTTTACATTCGTCTTTCTCTTTTAGGGACTGATTGGTTTGGTTCAAAGGAGGGGAGGGGAAGGGCGAAGGAATTTTGATTAGACACCATGTTTGGTTGAGAGGAAGGGAGGGACTCGGTTTCTTATTTGGTTTACAAGAGGAGACAGATTTTAAAATGTAATTTACTTTTATATATATTTCAGAAAAACACAAGTAGGGGTGTTTTAGTCATTATAGTTCAAATGTTTCAAATTCTCTTCCCTCCCTCCAAATCCTCCCAATATTGAAGAGGAGAAAAAAATTAGATGTAAATGGATTTTGCTCACCTCCTAAAAATTGAACCAAACAACAAAGTTTAAAATAATCTCTTCCCTCCTCTCCATTTTCCTCTGACCAAACGAGTAAAGATACAACAGAAAAGAAACTAGACTTCTTCACACCAAACATTCTTAATACTACTTCTTTACATAACAAAAATTCTTAGAGCACAAATAGGTAGAACTTAGTCTTAGGGAATCCAGAAGATGGCATAATTTCACTCGAGGCATCAGTCAGTAATACCTACCAGAGATATTTCAATGGCATATTCTCATCTTTTTAAATATAGAGGGATATTCCTATCTTCTATGACAAAAGATAAGCTCAAGAGAACTTCAACAAAATCTAGGAGTTCAGTTTGCATCCAATAAGTCGCTAAATCCCAACATATTTTAGGATGACATGTGATACTCTAGTAAGATTTAAGGTGAATGGGGAATTACATTCAAACAGTTTTTAGAAAATTTCCAGACAATCTTTCAGGCCAGTATACGTTCAACAGCACAAAATAACACAACACTACAGCATAACCTTACACAATTCCTTGGCAGATAATTAGGTAAAGATGAATAGCAGTCTCTTTAGCAGGAATAAAAAGGTCACAACTTGCCCCAGCCATTAACTGGCATTAATGTCAATAAATGTGTGAATCTGTTGACAAGTGTAACTACTCAGAAAACTTAACAAAAAGGTATGTATACCTGATTAAGCATCCACTTCAAGCCAGTTGCAGCAGAGCACTCATTCTTCGAAGCACTATTGAACCAGTCCAAATTGTAAACCTTGTCTAAAGTCTGTAAAATTGAAGACACATTTTGCCTTCTCTTTCTAACAGAAAATATCTCCCCATTCGAGCTTACATTGATGTGGCTATTCAAAAGGGTCTCAAACCACCCACTACCTGATCTCTGATTGGACAATATGGCAAATAACAGTACAGGATTATGAACACACTCGTTCCTGGCAAACAAGGCAATCAATGAGCACATAATTAAAGCCAACTGAAAATAATTGACAGAAAGTTCCCACTACCTGCTAAAGGATACAGGTTTAGGATAATGTAGTAGGTGAGGAGTATTGATTAGCTTCAATCTACTCTGAAAATGGCTGTCAATGACTTTAAAGTCCACAAATGTAGTCCGAGCTTGGGTGCTTATCTGCTTTAGACATGCAGAGCAGATAAAAACGCCACAAACCATCGAAAACATTACAACTGCTGTCCTTAACAACATCGGTGATCTCTTCGGAGGCTTCATAACCAGAATGTCCTGAAAACCACAAAGGCGGAGAAAGTTACTAGAATGCAAATAATAAGACAACTTTCATTGCTAGGAAGGGCGTCAGATAGGAAAATTGAAGGACCCTCCCACTTCATTCAAAATCCCAGGAGAACATAAATGGAAAAAGAAACACAGGATATTTTCAAAATTTTGCTTAGTCTAATACCAACCATATTGAGTTTTTCCAAAAAAAAGAAGAAAATATCATTCTAGGCATTAATAGGATAATTTAAAGAAAATAATAGAAAACATATCAACAATGAGAACTTTAGAGGCATTTAGTCTCGGTAACCCAAGAAACAAAAAAATTCTAGCGAGGCAAGTCCCTCCTGGCACAACAGATGCACACATTTGCTAATAATTAATAAACATGTATGTTAAAGTATAATGAGCATCCAAATCCAGATAATAACCCAGAAACGTGCAAAGGAGCTTAAAGTGCTCCTCTTTTCTTTTAAGTGCTAAAGTGTTCCTCTTCAAACCCATATATCAATAAGAAATACTCCTTTTCCCAAATTTAAAGCCACTCTTCTATGAACCCGCGTGACTATTTCCTCTTCCCCTCGTACCAACAAACACCCAAAGTGCCATAATTAGAGGATAAAGTACCAGAAAACACTCTAAATTGAAGTTTTAGAAAGAGAGAAACCCCAAAAAATGGTAGAAAGTTCAAATGTTTAAGCAAAATAGTACACAGCTGCAAGTTAACATAATTGGCAAATAAGGGAAGCAAGAGAAGAAGCACATTGTGCAAAAAGGACATGCGGGTTTGAGTAGAAAGAAGCAAATAAGGAACTAGAAAGCAAGTACCTTGTAGAACAAACACACGTCTTCTACCATTGTAGTTCGAGAGAGAGAGAGAGAGAGAGAGAGAGAGAGAGAGAGAGAGGAGAAGAAGAAGGTGTATGAGTTAAAAGTGAGAGAAAGGGGTCAGCTTTGGAGCTTGATTGCCTAAGAGCGGAACCCCAAATGGCATTCAAAGCCCTAAAGCCAACCCAACGCACTCCAGGCGACGAGAACAACAACAACACCAACAAGGTGCTTTCTTCACAGTTCCCTATGCTTGTTGTCTTGTTTCTTCTCTCTCTCAAAATCAAAATAACACTTTTATTTTATTAATCTTCTTCTTCTTTCTTTCTTTTTCTTTTCTTTCACTAATCTTATTATGATGACGATGGCGATGATTAGTAGTATTGAGATATTAAAATAGTAATAACAAATTTGGCGTGGGTAACGGTGGTTTGGTAGGTGTGTGGAGGCCCACATGCGAGGAGAGGCAAGAGGCGTGTGAATGATGAACATGAACGAAAAAGGAAGAAAGCCATTTGCTTACTTGGACCAAATCTTTTGACTTTGCCTTCCCCCACAATGATTTCTCCTCAAAATTTCGTTTTTTTATTTTGCCCCAGTGTTCATTCCGTATTGGTTTCTAATTTTGACATGGGTTTCGATCTAAACAGTAAACTACCATTGTTTATAGAAATATAACATTGAATAAGTGATGATTATTTGTATTGATTAGATTTTGACAAGATATTAAATTTGATTATTATCGCCTTATTCTCTATGAAGATGTATACTATAAAGTAAAAGAAAGAAAATCATAAACATTGTCATGTGCTAGTTTCGTATGAATGTTACTACTATTTCACATGGAGCCTTTGAAGAGTCTTGTGTGCAATAAAATCCTTGGTAAAATGCTGACACATAAAATAAATGTAACTTTTTAAGAATCAGACACAGCATTAAATATAAATTTACGAGTCTTTAAAGGAACATAAAATGTCTTCGTTTGGAGGGTGATGTGATGGATGGTGAATTTTTCGTTTTTGACTTTTTAATTTAAAAGTTTTAAAATTATTTTAACCTATTCTTAAAAAATAGTTTTTCCGATTCTAATTTAAAGTTAGAAGTGTTCTGGTCTCTTTCACTCCTATGACTTGTTTAGTCTTTTCTATCTCTCAATTTATCTTGCTAAAAAAAGTATAAACTTACTTGATCCCAATCAAGTTCAAATATAGGAGTTGAATCCTTTTAATAGGCTTAGCTCATAAAAATTCATTCAAAACAAATTTATATCAACTCCCACATTTCACCCATTTAAGTTTTCTTATAAGAAAAATAAAGACTAGCTAATAGCTATCAATAAAATTCCTTAAAAAAAAAAAAATCGAAAAAGCCAACAAAGAGAGAGCATCATGATTGGTAAGAATTGGAACCGAATAAATTAGATTAAGCAACATAGATAAACTAATATCACAATCAAAACAATGAAAGGAGTACACCCATCAAATCCAAGAGAGGGATTTTCAATACTTGGAGAAATAAAAATCGCTTACTAAGCTAACTATACTTGTATGAATTTCCGTAAGTAAATATTATTTTGGTCCTGTAATATAAATTCTAATTATTTTAATAAGTAAAAAGTTCAATACATTATTATAATTAAGTATTATTATTGTCATTTTTATTTAAAAAAATGTAGTTTTCAATAAAAAAATTATCAATATTTATTACTGATTTTAAATACCAAATTACAATTGACCATTTAATCCAAAATTGGTTTAAGATTCTATTATTTTGTTATGAACAAAATCAGCTCCTATAAATACAATCATTTTTCTACTATAAAATGACTACAAGTTACTAAACAAAACATACTACTTATTTTCTTTCAATGATCATTTCTTTTTTTCCTGCATATTCTTTTCCTCTTCTCGTATCCTGTGAGTATGTATATGTCATTCTTTAGAAGCAAGAGTTGTCCTGCATAGAAAGAAGAAAATTAGTTAAAAGGGAGAAAATGTAAGAACAAAGAAAATTAGTTAAAAGGGAGAAAATGTAAGAACAGGAGTAGCTGGTGCATAGCTCTGCACAAGAGAGAAAGAGAGATCTTAGCCTTGTGTGGTGTGTACGATAAGTAGAGAAGATTTTTTCTCATGATAGGTGAGTTTGGGCTTAAGTGCATAAATACTTTCGATACCCAAAAGAGTTGTATTTAGAGCAAGGTTTAAGAAGAAATCTTGGGAGTATCGTTGCGTGTGTACTCATGGCTGGTGGAAATCTGATACCGAGAAACTTATTAGTGTTTGACGGGAAAAGTTACAATGATTGGTGCGTAAAGATGGAAGCAATTCTTGGTTTCCAAGAAATTGATGAAATCATGAAAATGAGTTTCAAAGAACCACCCAAAAAAGTTGATGACGAAGCCAAGAAAGCATTTAAAGAGATGAAGAAGTTAGAGTGCAAGACTCAGGTATTACTACATCAATGTGTTCCTGTCAGTATTTTCCAAAAAATTTCAAAAAGTTGCTACAATAAAGGAGGTTTGAGATATCTTGCAGAATGGGTATGAAAATTCTGAGAAAATCAAGAAAGTGAAACTAAAGTCTTTAAGGAGGCAATATGAACTCCTTTTCATGGCGGAACAAGAGACATTGGTTGAATATTTTGGTAGGTTACAAGTGCTTACCAATGTCATGAGAACGTGTGATGAAAGCATAAAAAATTGTAAGATTGTGGAGAAAATTTTAAGAACTTTAACTACAAGGTTCAATCATATTGTTGTTGTCATAGAGGAATAAAAGGATCTTGATGTTATGACAGTATAAGAATTACAAAACTCTCTTGAAGCACATGAACAAAGAGTGAATAAACTGTGAAAAGGTGGTAGAACATGCCTTACAAGCCAAGGTTGATCAGAATGGAAGATGTCGTAGTGGCTGGAGAGGAAGAGGCAGAGGAAAAACTAGAGGTAGAAATGGTGAACTAGTGCCCCAAGAGCAGTCTAGAAATAGTGAGAATGAAAGAAGAGGAGGAAGCCAATACAGAGGAAGAGGAAGAGGTGACAGAAGGCCCTATGATAAAAGAAAAATACAATGTTATAACTGCAACAAATTTGGACATTATTCGTATGAATGTTGGAAAGATAATACTTCAAAGAATGGGCAGAATGAAGAGGAAGCTAATTTGGTGCAAAAAGAATAAGGTGGATTTGATTCAGACCAAGTACTATTGATGGTAGCAACAACCAGTGAAGAAGATAACAAATCCTGGTACTTGGACACAGGATGCTCTAATTACATAACTGGGAACAAAAGTTGGTTGATTGATCTCAACCCATATGTGAAAAATAGTGTTAAATTTGCTAATAAGATAATAGTTCCATTGTGGCAGAAGGAATTAGGAAGGTGATGATTACACACAATGATGGAAAGACTGCCTACATGAATGATGTTTTATATGTCTCAAGCATGAAAAACAATTTGCTTAGCCTGGAACAGTTATTGGAGAAAGGTTATACTATGAACATGCAGTAGAAGTTTATTGAAATATTTGATTCACAACAAAGGCTAGTGATTAAGGCACCAATATCCAAGAACAAGACCTTCAAGGTGAATTTGGATGCCACTAAAATACAGTGCCTATCAGCAACTAATGTGGAGGAAGAGAGATGGTTATGACACTATCAAGATGGTCATTTGAATTCTAAGAGCTTGAATCAGCTCAGCAATAGGCAGATGGTGAGTGGACTGCCACAAATTCATTTAGCAGTCAAGGTTTGTGAGGGTTGTGTAATTGACAAACAATCCAAAAAGGCTTTTAAAACCTCTACACCAAAATAGGCTAGGAAGGTATTGGAGGTTGTGCACTCAGATGTGTGGGGTCCTCTAAACACACTATCACTTGGAAGAAATAGATATTTTCTCACCTTTGTAAATGAGTTTTCAAGGAAAATTTACGTATATCTATTAAAGGAAAAAGGGAGATGTATTTTTTGTATATGTCAAATTTTGTGCATTAGTGGAGAGACAAGTTGAGAAGTGTTTAAAAATTCTTAAAACAGATGGAGGAGGTGAATACAAGTCCAGGGAATTTAGTAAGTTCTGTAAAGGAAAAGGAATGGTACATGAGGTGATTGCACCCTACACACCACAACATAATGGGCTAGCTGAGAGAAGGAATATGATGTTGTTGGACATGACAAGATATATGTTGAAAGGGAAAAATTTGCCACATTACTATTAGGGAGAAGCAATAACCATTGCTACCTATATTTTTAATAGATGCCCTTCGAAAAGAATGAAGACACCAGAGAAGGTCTGGTCTGGGGTCAAACCATATGTGCAATATATGAAGGTGTTTGGTTCAATATGCCACAAACATATCCCATATGAAAGGAGGAAGAAGTTGGATGATAAGAGTGAGCCTCTTATTCTAATTGGCTACCATCCAACAGATGCATACAAGTTGTATGACCCAATTAAAAGACAGGTGGTGATTAGTAGAGATGTTGTTGTGGATGAGGTAGTTTCTTGGACCTGGAAAGATAATGCATATACAATATCACATGTTCCATGTGTTTTGGAAGACAAGGTTGAAACTTCAGTTGTTGTACCAAACAACAAAAGAACACAAATGACAAGATTTCCTTTAACCAGACTTGTAGACCCTATTGATGTGAAATGGGTCTTCAAATTAAAGCTGAAACCAAATGGATTTGTGGTTAAGGACAAGGTCATATTAGTTGCAAAGAGATTTTTGCAATAACATGGAATTGACATACAGAAATATTTGCTCCTATAGCAAGGATGGAAACTGTGAGATTGACCACAACAATAACAAGCTCAAAGGATTAGAAAATCAATCAACTGGATGCGAAATTGGTTTTTGTTAATCGCCCATTGGAAGCAGAAGTTTATATCTTACAACGTTCAGGTTTCGAAGTGAAAGGAAACGAACACAAGGTGTACAGGTTGAGGAGGACTTTATATGACCTTAAGCAAGCTCCAAGAGCTTAGACCAGATTGATAAAAGCAGTACTAGGCAGACATGACTTTGTCAAATGCACAGTGGAATTTGGGATTTATGTGAAGGTTACACTTCACAAAAACATACTTATTATATGTTTGTATGTGAATGATTTAATCTTCACAGGAAATGTGGGTACAGAGATAGAAGAATTTAAAGAGAAAATGAAGTTTGAATTTGAGATGACATATTTAGGCCCCCTAAACTACTTTCTTGGGCTGGAATTTGTGCATACTCACAAAGGAGTATTTCTACACCAAAAGAAGTATGCGAATGAAATTTTGAAGATATTTAAGATGGAGGAATGCAATGAGGCTGTAACACTAGTTATGACTAGCCTAAAATTGACTAAATAAAAGGGAGTAGAAGTTGTTGATGCAATCCTATACAAGCAAATTATGGGATCTCTTATATTCGTATGTGTTAAGGTTCCAACATAAAACCAATTGGCTATATGTGGAGTAGCCTAACATGTATTTAAACCATACCAAATGACATGAGGTATGCGATGTGAGACTTTCAACACGCCCCCTCCAACGAAGCCTGCCGGACCAGGCAAAAGGTACTTTTGACCCAACTAAAAGACAACTTTTGACCCATGACAATAATCGGAAAAATGTTAGGCTTTGGCTCTGATACCATGTTAAGGTTCCACCATAAAATCAATTGGTTATATGTGGAGTAGCCTAACATGTATTTAAACCATACCAAATGACATGAGGTAGGCGATGTGAGACTTTCAACAGTATGCAATAGTAGACTAGACTTAAGTTTGGGGTAGACTTAATAAGCATATTTATGTATGATTCTAGAGTCCCTCATATGGCTGCTTCAAATCACATCTTGAAGTACTTAAAGGGTACTACAAATTATGAAATTTTCTTCCCTAAGGCAGGTGAACAGAATAAAGTAGTGTTGGAAGCTTATTCTAATTCAGATTGGTATGGAGACAAGTTGGAGAGAAGGAGCACTTACGGGTATTTGTTTAGGTACCTAAATGCACCAATTTCGTGGTGCTCTAAGAAACAGAAGGTTGTAGCTCACTCTTCGTGTGAAACAGAATACATAGCTGCATCTGAGGCAACTTGTCAGAGTCTATGGTTGGAGGTACTATTAGAGGAGTTAAAACCGATTTACTAAAAACTAGTTCAGTTGCACATTAACAACAAATCAGCTATCAGTTTGTCAAGAAACCCTATTCTACATGGAAGAAGCAAACATATTGATATAAAATTCCATTTTCTTCGTGATCAAATATGGAAGGAGAAACTAACTATAGTCTATTGCGGTATTGAAGATCAAACAACATACATTTTCACCAAGCCATTAAAACAAGCTTGGTTGGACAAGCTCATAAAACAAATCGGGATGACTAGCTTAGGGCTTTTGGATTGAGGGGGGGTGTTGACCATTTAATCCAAAATTAGTTTAGGATTCTATTATTTTATTAGGAATATAATTAACTCCTATAAATACAATCATTTTTCTACTGTAAAATGACTACAAGTTAATAAAGGAAAAATATTTATTTTCTCTCAGTGATCATTTTTTTTTCTCTGCATATTCTTTCCATTTCCTCGTGTCATGTGAGTGTGTTTGCGCCATCTTTTAGAAGCAGGAGTTGTCCTCCATAGAAAGAAGAAGATTGGTTAGAAGTGAGAAAATGTGAGGACAAAAATAGTAGCTGGTATGTAGCTGTGTGCAAAAGAGAGATCTTAGTTATCTTGTGTGGTGTGTACGAGAAGTAAACAAAATATTTTTCTATAATAGGTGGGTTTGGGCTTAAGTGCATAAGCATTGTTCAAGCCTAATAATTACAATAATAATTAATAAAATAAAATGACAATTTAATTAAATTGGAAAATAATGATTGTTAATATATATGGATTTTAATATCATTTTTCATTACAAGTTAAAGAAATATATTAAATTATGTTGGAAATATAATTTTTTACGTAAAAGTGTAATTAGAATTATAAAATAGATTAGATTCAATAGTGAATTTACATTTTATTTTAAATTATTGAGATATGTGAGTAATTTTTAATGTGTTAGCTCATTTTGATTAATCTCACATGGTCTAAGGTTGGACGGGGACATATTGATTATGTTTTAAAAAAATATTTATATATAAAATAAAATAAATAAAATTAAAATATTATATTATAATTTAAAATATAAAAATTAATTAATTAAAATTAAATTATAATTAAGTATTTTAACCCACAAATATAATAATTTTTTAAATTTATCTAATAAAAATATTAATTAATGAATAAAAACTTAAACAAAAATTAAATAATTAAAAATATTATTTAAAAATAATACACATAAATAAATTATAGATAAAAAATATTGGTCCACTAATCGGTTAATCTTTTATTTGACAGATGAAACATAAGATCTGCTATGGTGAATCAATTCGTCCTACAATATTTTTAATAAACTAGAAGCATATATACTCAACCGGTTTGTCATTCCCAAATATAATATAATATTATATTTATATACAATTTTTCACGATATTAATTTATAATAGTAAGTTTTTATAATATTAATTTATCTCGTTTTCTTTTGTTCTTATATTTTTTATCATATAAAATAGTAAACATTTTTTTTTACAAATATAATTTCTCACGCCAAAACCTAAATGGCCAACTTTATCCAATTCCACACATGCTATTAAAAATCCATCTCAATTCTGGTTTCGTTCGGGTAATATGTGACAAAATAAACATTACACATGATTTAACAATTAATTAAATAAATACCATTATTTGTCATTAAACTTTATAATAAATTGCTTAATCAAGTTCTTTCAAAGTGTATATGCCATGTTAGCATGACAAGAGTGTTGAAATCAATAATTAATACCTGTAAATTATTTTCATTTCATTTATTTGTGCATTCAAAATATAAATTTTTTTTATATAAGTCAACCCAGAAATTGAGAAAAAAAAAGTTGGTGTTAAACAACTGAAGAAATGTATGATCATCCATTTTCTTTTATTATGTTTTATTTTACTATTTTTTACAATCAAACAATAAATAATAATTTTCCCTTTCATTCTATACCTATTTGTTTCCCTCTTATCATATTTTTAAATACAAGAGATATGATTATTGATCATGTAATATTATTGTGGTTGATATATCTCTCTATTTTTTAAATTAAACATGCTGATTTTTGTTTGTTTTGAAAAAGTGTATTTTGGATCCATTTGTTTAAAAATAAATAAAAAATTAATTAAAATATAGATAAATATAGTAATTACTTGTCGGTGATTTTAAAAATTAAAGTTAATTCATGTTTGTTTGTAATAAACAAATCCACCTTTTTTTAAAATAAATAATTATTTTAACGCGACAATATTTTGAATAACTTCTGGTTTTAATAAGATTTTATTTTTTTATGTTTTTTCAGAATTTCTTCGATGTTTCTGATTAAGCATTTAAAAAATGTTGTAAACACGTAAAAATAAAAATCTTATTATTATTTTTTAAAGAGTTATTTTCTAAAAAAATTTAAACAAATGTACTTTTTACACTAATCTTAATTAGTTATTTTTTTTCAATCATCTCAAATAACTTTTTTTTATATATACATATATATATATATATATATCAATTTATTCTAAATTTTCTTTATCTCTAAATTAAAGTTGTAAGAAAGGAGCCATATCTTGTTTTATATTAGAAAAATGTATATGAATACTCGTAAAAGTTAGAAAATAATCTAAATAATATTTTAAAAGGGAAAAATATATAATTTTTATAATATGATAGAAAGATAAAGAGAAAAATTAGAAATTGATCAAATGTAAAAAATGAAAAAAAAAAATACGTAACTCATTTCATTATTCAAAGCCATCTTTAGGGAAGACAATTCAGTGGGACTGCTGCCTACCACCACGTGTCACGCCCGTTTAAAAAAATGCGAATTCTTTTATATTTACGGGTATTCATATAAATTCACAAATATTATTTATTTTATTTTAAAAATATTCTTTAACATATATTTTTAATAATTTTTTATCATAAAATATATTATATTTCGATGTATTGGAGTGAAGCAAGTGTATTATATTTTATTTTTTATGAGTTTCTCTTATATCACTAAACTAGATGCTAACCCTATTAGCGAGGGTTACTAATTTCACAAGTTTTGCACATGTATTTTGATGGTCCCGTAAACCATGTTAGCTACACATGTATAATATATGAATATAAAATAAGAGAGAGCACACCTCCATTAAAGACTATTTAAAAGCTATCTGTGAATGACTCTGGTTGATAGCGTGTATACATATAATGCTACTAATTTAAACAAGGACCTGCAAAATTTATTGGTTTTTTCACAAATACCGTGCACTCAATAACTTCACATCATCATTAATCAAATATTGATCAATGAGTTTTGTTATCATCAATATTATTTTTTTTATCATTAATTATATATGTTTGTTCCGATTTGGCCCACATTTTTGTTTTCAAACATAGTTATAATATTTTTTTGCAAGTCAAAATTTTAAATTAAGAATAAATAAATGAAAGAACGTTTATGATGTTATAATACTCTCAATGTATTAACTTGTTATTTTCTTTATCTGCAGATACTTCTTAATGGCAAGGTCTTTTGCTAATGAATGACAAAGTCTTTTCTCATTCGTGATTCGGATAAACTTGTATTCCAAGAAAATAATAGCCTCTGGCCTAGTCATAAACTTAAACCCAAAAACTAAGTAAAACCTTATTCCTAAGCTTTTTAATTGCCATTAGTATCCCATGGTTCGAGTGTAACTATTATAAAGTGTATATATATATATACATATATAGTCTTGCAAGGAGCCCAACAAGTTCTCCATATCCATATCCACATCATCATTGAGTTGATATAGTTTTCAAGCCATGGAAATTCAGGCTCTAAAATACGAGAATCTTATTACTGTTCTTAGCATTGACGGAGGTGGTATCCGAGGAATCATTCCTGGTGTTATTCTCGCATACCTTGAGTCTCAACTTCAGGTTAATATATAGAAGAAGAAATTGCACTGATACAGCACACACGTATTTAATTTGAAGTTAGATTCTAATGCTGTTGAATGTGTTTGAATCCTATGTAGGAGTTAGACGGTGAGGATGCAAGGCTTGCAGATTACTTCGATGTAATTGCTGGTACAAGTACAGGGGGTCTCGTTACTTCCATGTTAACAGCTCCACATCCACAGGCCAATAATCGCCCTTTATTTGCTGCTAAAGAAATTGTGCCATTTTACCTACAAAATTCTCCAAAAATTTTTCCCCAGAGAAGGTATAATGTTACTGTTATCACATACATATATAATATCCATTGATATTGTGTGTAACGTACATATATACTATATATTAATAGGTTATACTCTTGCATATTTGACGTGCATGCAGGGGAATATGCGCTCCGCTGGTAAACATAGGGAAAGCATTGACAGGACCTAAGTACGATGGGAAGTATCTCCATAAGCTGATAAGAACGGGGTTTGGGGACACAAAGTTGCACCAAACCTTGACAAACGTTGTTATTCCAACTTTTGATGTCAAGAAACTTCAACCTACCATCTTTTCATCGTTTCAGGTCGTTAATCAATTTGTGACTGCTTAATATATAGTAAACTTTTGTTTTGTTGTTGAAATTGTTAGGAATTGATTCATCTTGTACAGATTGCCACGGAGGCAGCTTTAGATGCAGCACTGTCAGATATTTGTATAGCCACTTCGGCTGCTCCAACTTATTTACCGGCTCATTATTTTACAAAAGAAGATGAAGAAGGCAAAGTGGTAAAAGAATTCAACCTCATTGACGGTGGTGTGGCTGCAAATAATCCGGTGAGAGTCTTGAGACAGAAGAAAAGATATATAAACTAAGGCTAATTATATAGCTACTAATAATAGTGAACTGTTAACTTTGATTGATGTTTAAATACTTAAGATTTGTTACTTCTTGATATATGGATGTGCATGCAGACTTTGGTCGCAATTAGAGAAGTGACGAAGGAAATCATGAGGAAGCCAGATGAAACAACTATTAACCCTTTGGATTACACTCGCTTTCTTGTTCTCTCATTGGGGACTGGATCGAACAAGAGCGAGCACAAATACGACGCGAAGATGGTGTCAAAATGGGGAATTTTAACTTGGTTATTCAACTCTGGATCAACACCTATTATAGATTGTTTCAGTGAAGCAAGCACTGATATGGTTGATTATCACAACTGTGTGGTTTTTAGTGCGCTTCAATCTGAAGACAACTACCTCCGGATTCAAGTAAGTTACTACCTTATATTATCACAACTGTGTTCATTGTTTTTCTTTAAATCTTATGACAGTACAATGTAATTAATTAATTTGGTTGGTTGAATCAGGACAATACATTGAAGGGAGATTTGGCATCTGCAGATATAGCTACGAAAGAGAATTTGGATAATCTGGTCAACGTGGGGGAGCAGCTATTGAAGAAAACAGTGACGCGTGTGAATCTTGATACAGGTCTCTATGAACCAGTTCCAGACAAAGGCACGAATGAGGAAGCACTAAAAAGGTTCACTCTCACTCGTTAATTATTTGTATAATTAATCTATTTAGCTTAATTTATTTTGTTTAAGTAACAAGACATGTAAACAAATTGATTGATTTTTGCAGGTTTGCAACATCACTCTCGCAGGCAAGAAAGGGGAGAAAGTCCAATTCACAAGATGTGAAGTAAATGATAGGAAGAATGCAAGCTTTTCAACGTTGGTAGTAACTGTCACCTTTCAACGTTGAAAATAAAAATTTATCAATTTCCAATTAGGCCTATATACCCTTCAAATGTGCATAGCCTCTGAAGTGTAATAACTTGTACAAAGATGGAGTTTACTGAAAGGATTGATTATAATAACATATTCAAAATATATTTCATTTGATTAATTGTAATCAAAATATATGGTGAAGGTTTCGTTACATAAACTGATATAAATATTATTTTTTTATTATTATCTTTTTATTTTAATATTTTTTTATCTAAAAGAAAATATTTGTAAGTAACCCATCATACATATATTAAAAGATTGAGGTATAAATATCATATATAGAGGTATAATTAATAAAAGAATAATTAATTTTATATTAAACTTTATAAATATCATACATTTAAAATCAAATTTTCTATACAAAATATCATATTTTTAAAAATAATTTAGAGACATATTTTATCTTTATTTTAATTAATAAGACTATTTACAGTGATACATTCTTAAATATGTTTTCTACGAGTAATCTCAAGACAAATATCACCATTAATTCCCCTGTTTGCTTCTCATTTATTGATTTCTTAATCTACGTAATTAAGAGTATGAAATGAATATGAGATTTCATTAAATTCGCATAAATATAATGGTCATAATAAAACCACAATAACTAGTCATGTAGACACAATCATTTCTATACTTTATCATTGACTTGTCTCACTTTAGACACGTTCCAATCGAGTATAAGTTTTCCTCCTCACAAGACTCAACCTACCTTAAAACGTATACAATATCATTAAATTTGTCTCTTAAGTGAGATTCAATGATACAATTCTGGATTGATAAGATGCAAGTTGAGGCAATTCTTTTTTCTTTATGATAACTTGCCACCTTCTTATCCTTACTCCAACACACGTCTTGAACAGAAAAAGATAAACACAGAGGTTTTTTTATTCTATACCTGACATGTATTTTCATTAGACCATTCATTTTGGTGGCGTATTTGTTCGAATAAAATGCTTAGTTAATTATGTGACACAACCAAAAAACTCTTTCTTCTTCTAATATTTTTATCCCTATTCATCCATCCACCTACTCATCTATCCTAATTCTTTTTCTATATTTAAATTTAATAATTCATTAAATTCATATTAGCCTAAATAAAATATTATATATAATTTTAATTCTACTTAATTTTTTCCATGATCCCTCCATTATTTTTTTTCAATATTTTAATTTAATGATTCATTAAGTTCATATTAACTTAAAGAAAAAATCGTATATAATTTTAAGTTTACTTAATTTTTTTATAAATAATAAACATAAATAACTAAATGTATTAAATAAGAAAATAAAAAAAATTATATTCTTTTATTTTTACATATTCTCTCATTAATTTATTCATTATATATTATTTTAACCCCAAAACTATTAGCCACCATTGGATAGATCTACTTCTTATTACTTATTCTTACTGGGATTTTCCAATCTAAACTCCATAGGAATTTCACTACATTAAAATTAGAGAATTCTATTAAAAAAAGCTTAATATTCTATTTATAGAATTTTTTAACCAATTAAATGTATTTTTATATTAAAAAAATATAACGTTCTAGTAGTACTTTCAATAAAAGTGTTAAAAAAAACTATTCAAATATTATATGATATTAATTATGTTAAACTGATGGTAGATTAAATTAACTTGTCATTTTATATATTATAAGAGTGAAATGTTGGAAATATAAAATTACCTTGTAGTAAATAAATAAAAATAGAAATAAAATTGATAAATTATATTAAAATAAATGTTAATTATGCATTTTGTATATGGTTTAAACATTTCTAAACACAATACATTGTTTTGCAACCATTTGGTATATGAGAAGATTAATGCAATTAATAGCTCATATTCAAGCTACAAATAATCATTTTCCAATAATCAAATGGACTTAGGTATATTTTTGAGTTTCTCTATAAACAATTAATAAAAATAAAATAAATAAATAAATTTAAATTAATTTATCTACATGCTAAATTATTTTAGAAAAATTACATAAGAGAATTTTTACAAATGAACTTATATATAAACTAAGTTTAGTTGAAGAAGCTAATTACAATTTTTTTTTTCATATTTTTTATAAAAAAAATATTATTGAACAAAATATTTATAAAATTTGAAATGGTAGCTGTTCAATGATGAACTTGGGATGTCATGAACATTCACTCCAACTTAAGAGGAAGCACTAAAGAAAATATTCAATCCAAACCATTCCTAGATTGTTAAATGATAAAATACTATTTATTAATTTCTTATGAGTTTGTGAATCTGAATTCTAGGCATTATGTTAGGATCGTGTTCCACAAAGTTTCTACAAAAATGTTATATGTGACATTATAAAATAAGCATGTACAAGAATTCAGTTTCATCTGATTTCTTGAGGAACAGAGTATTATTAATAACCAAAGCTAGCTGTGAATGACAGTGGTGGATAGTGTGTATATAACATAAACACGTTATACTTCACTTCTGTTTATCGGTTTGGGATGTTTATCGTTTTTTTTTTCTGAATAAACTAAACTTTTAAATCCCATGTTTATCTGGTCTTCATTCTGGAGTCTTGTTCTTTTCTCGATGTCATGAGTAATAATACTATATGCCAGTACTAACTTACTAAAACTTTTCTAATTTATATCATTTTGTTTAGAAGTAGAGAAATTTATGATGCTTTCGAAACGGGTCTTACCATGTGAACCTTAAAAAACATATTGTCAACGCATCATTTCCCATTATTGTATCGTCATTTAGCATGTCAGTCAATTATTTTGTTTCACGTCACCATATAACTTAGGTTTCAAGAAGAACCTCTGGAATAACCAAATGATTAAATTTAAACTGAAATACGGAGTTATGGAAAGAAAAAAAAAATTGCAAACCACCAGCTAACTCATGGTTTGCGTGAAATATATACACAGTACTATTGCAGGGTTCCACAAAACTTGTCCATTCAAATCCACACTATAGAGTTGCTTCTAGTTCCAAATAGCCATGAAAAGTCCATTTTCACTCAAAATTTCGGCTCTAAAATATGAGAATCTTATTACTGTTCTTAGCATTGACGGAGGTGGTATCCGAGGAATCAGTCCTGGTGTTATTCTGGCCTACCTTGAGTCTCAACTCCAGGTTAATATATAGAAGCCAAACTTGCACTGATACAGCGCGCACATAGTTAATTTTGAAGTTAAATTCTAATGCTGTTGAATGTGTATGAATGCAAGGCTTGCAGATTACTTGGATGTAATTGCTGGTACAAGTACAGGGGGTCTCGTTACTTCCATGTTAGCAGCTCCACATCCACAGGCCAATAATCGCCCTTTATTTGCTGCCAAAGAAATTGTGCCATTTTACCTCCAAAATTCTCCACAAATTTTCCCCCAGAGAAGGTCTGATAATATGTGTAGTAATATTACTATTATCACAAACATTAAATTCATTGACATCGAGTGTAGCGAAATACATACCATATATATTCTTTGGTTGTACTCTTGCATATTTGACGTGCATGCAGGGGAATATTCGCTCCGCTGGTGAACATAGGGAAAGCATTGACAGGACCCAAGTACGATGGTAAGTATCTCCATGAGCTGATAAGAATGGGGTTTGGGGACACAAAGTTGCACCAAACCTTGACAAACGTTGTTATTCCAACTTTCGATGTCAAGAAACCTCAACCTACCATCTTTTCCTCGTTTCAGTCATTAATTAAGTCTATTCTTATATATAATTAATTTTTTTTTCACTTGAAATAGTTGTAATTGTAAATTCAATCATCTTGTGCAGTGGCCAACCGAAGCAACCTTAGACGTAGCATGTCAGATATTTGCATAACCACTTCGGCTGCTCCAACTTTTTTACCGGCTCATTATTTTACAAAAGAAGATGAACAAGGCAAAGTGATAAAAGAATTCAAAACCTCATTGACGGTGGTGTGGCTGCAAATAATCCGGTGAGATTCTTGAGAAAGCACAAAAGAGATAAATTCAAGCTTATTATATATTGCTAACTGTTAGTTTTAATTGATGTTAAAAGACTCGATTTGCTTCTTGATATATGGATGTGCATGCAGTTTGGTTGCAATTAGAGAAGTGATGAAGCAAATAATAAGGAAGCCAGACGAAATAGCTATTAACCCTTTGGACTATGATCGGTTTCTTGTTCTCTCGTTAGGGACTGGATCGAACAAAAGTGAGCACAAATACGATGCAAAGATGGTGTCAAAATGGGGAAGTTTGACTTGGATTCAACTCTGGATCAGCGCCCATTGTAGATTGTTTTAGCGAAGCAAGCAATGATATGGTTGACTATCACAACTGTGTGGTTTTTAGTGCGCTTCAATCCGAAGACAACTACCTCCGGATTCAAGTAAGTTACTACCTTATATTACTAGCTACAGATGAAGTTTTGTGCTCATTGTTTTTCTTTGGATCTTATTATGACAGTCAATGTAATTAATTAATTTGGGTGGTTGAATCAGGACAATACATTGAAGGGGGATTTGGCATCTGTGGATATAGCTACGAAAGAGAATTTGGATAATTTGGTCAACGTGGGGGAGCAGCTATTGAAGAAAACAGTGACGCGAGTGAATCTTGATACAGGTCTTTATGAACCAGTTCCTGACAAGGCACCAATGAGGAAGCACTCAAAAGGTTCATGCTTTATTTGTATTATCTATTTAATTTAATTTGTAGCAGTAAGTAACCAAAGACATTTAAACAAATTGGTTGACTTTGCAGGTTTGCAACATCACTCTGGGAGGCAAGAAAGGGGAGAAAGTCCAACTCTGTAGGTGCGAAGTAAATGATGCACGACAATCCATGGTTCAATCTTTTCATACTTTGCTCACTGATTCCTACACGATTCCAATGCAAGTGTAAAATTTTCTACTATCTTCAATGTGAAGAAAACGATTGTTGCCACTTTTCAAACATAAAAAAAGTACTCAATTGAAATTTATTGATGATGTAAGGATTATTTACTTTGTCATGGAGTTTAATAAGAATGAAGATGCACAAATTACATACTTCACGTACAACATAATTCAGAAAACATGTATAATAAATTACTGGTTAAAAAATGTAAGATTATAAATAATTTTTAAAATAAAGAATTCAATTGAAACTTATTGATAATGAAAAGAATTTTTTTAGATGGTTTCTATTAAATTAAAATTATGTCAAATCTATTTATTTATTTAGTTTATCGTTCCATTTTCTCCTACATTATCTCTACGACAATGGCTTCTTGTACCCTCGTATTCCAGAATAATTTCAGAAAAGAAATAAAATTTATATTTTCGGAAAGATAACGGTAGATTAAAGTCCTAAATGACGCATTAAGATTCTGGAGGGTGCAATAAAGGGGGAGAAAGATGATAAAATAATCGTTGTTTCTGCTGATGAGTATCGACGTTACAATGATATCAAGGACCTTCCTCCACATCGTTTAACTGAATGAAATTCGACGTTTCTGTGAAGACTCTTCTATCCTTCTAAAATTTTGAGTTCTAACGTCTGATTCTCAAATTTTTCTATTTGTTAACTTCAATAGATATGAAACGAATTGCTCATTTTAGTGAAGCAAGTGAAATGAATGTTATATCTTCATTAAGGATTTGTAGACATGAAGAATAAAAGGAAGCTGTTGTAGTAAACGACTTTTTGCCTGCCTCGACTATTTTTGAAGCCATTACTGGAAAATCAAGTGGTTCAAAGGTTTTTTTTCAATACCATGTCCTAGTGTTTTTCAAATTTAGTAGAAAATCGTTCTTTTCAAATTCCCCCACATGTTAGTTGTTATTGTGATTTTATCAGCACAGATAATCATATCACAATGTCAGTTTCTTATAACACTTGTTTTTATCGAGAAGGAGCTTGTATACACAGTGGAGAGCTTGAAGCGTAGCCGTTGATGAACGAACGCTGCACGTCAAGGATTTTGAACTGACTTATTCCTGATTGTGTCATGAGGGACTTGATGCTGGAGTTGAAAACTATATTTAAAAATTATTATCATCCTGAAACCTATAATCTATTTCTTACACTATTTCAAAAAACTATATTCAAAAATATTATCTATCCTTCAATATATTTTTTACATTATATTATTTCAGATTCAACATTTCGAAATGGTTTTTTTTTTTCTAATTGTCTATTCTAAAAATGTCTTTAATAAATCTTATTTTGAAACTTTTTCCAATTAAAGACCAACGGCGGTGGCGGTGGCACAGGCGGCGGGAACTTTGGAAAGAAGGTGCAAAAGCAGGTTTCGGGAGTGATGGCGGTAGAGAAAACTATGGTTAATCTTTTTTAAAGTTAAAGAAAGGGTATTATTATCTTTCAATTATATTACACGGGCGCAGAGAAAAAGGGCATACAAGAAGCAATTCCCTATATTTGTTTTCTAATTTGAATTACCAATATTAATTACTGAAACAATTTAATTATCTAAATAGATAAGTACAACTAAATTACTGTGTTAATTTCTTAATTCAGGGAGGGCACTTCTCTCCGACATTAACTTCCCATTTTCCTTCCTATTTATTCAAGCCAAATTAACTGTCCTTATTTGACACAGTCAATTACCTTGCAACATTTCTTAGACCTTGAAATGTAAAACACTGAAAAATGGAAAACCAAAACGGCACCATAAACTTATTCACTCGCACTCACAACAGTTTTCTATTTTAAGACTATAATTATGCTTCTTAGTTGTGTTTGTGAATACGTGCTTAGAAGTAGTTGAAATTTTCACAATGTTGAATAGGACACAAGTCAGATGTCATCAAGCATATGCAAAGGGGGGTTGACAATAGCGGTAAAAGACCTCGCGGGTTAAAGAATAAAAGAACAAAACCTATTTTGTTTTACCATAAAAATTCCTACTATCAGTGCCGTGTAATGTTCACCGCGTGAAACCCAGGCACATGATCAGATCGTTATCTATTTTTTCGTTTCTCAACAAATAAAGCTGCCATCTACGTGCACACAACTATCATTTTCTCCCCATAAGAATGAAAATAAGATAATAAATGACCAATTATCAATTGAAAGAGTTCCTCCCCTCGTCAACCCCTTTCTAAGTTCCCAACTTTTTTAATATGGAACTGGAAGTAACTAAATTAATTGCATCTAAATAATGAAGTTTCTACATGTGCTTTATCCATAAATATATAATATTCTATCTTTCAGCATTGAGTCATAATCTCAGCCCCGTCAGGGGTTATGAGAATGGTGTGTTCAAACTGTGCTGAAAGGCTTCCATCTTCCGTTACAACTGTCCAGTCGTCATTCCACATCACAGGATTGATGCTGCCAACAGTAAGCATTGGTTCTGTAACAAACAAACAAATTACGATCTTGACTATTGATTTTGGGGGAGTCAAATAATATATTATTAATAAATATAGAAAGAAGATAAAAAAGTAAAAGAGTAAAATGATAAAATTGTAAATATATACTTAAATATATTAAATGATCATTAAGTTAGAGAAAGACAAAATCATAAATTATATAAGAGTTATAAAACTGAAGAGAGACTGAGAGAATAAAATTGTAAATATATAAGTAAATATATTAAATATTAATTAAGTTTGAGGAGACCAAAATCATAAATTACATGGGAGTTACAAAACTTTGGGGGGGCCACAGCCCCTTCAGCTCCCAAAAAGATCCGCCACCACTTATAGTAATATCACAAAACCTATCTCAATAAACTTGGACATGTTAACATGAATTTTTCCATAAACACATATAGTTAATAAAATTATTAAAAAAACATTTTTTAAAACTGAAATAAATTTGTGTAAAATTAAAAAAAAAAAACTTAAACATAAAACGAATTTTAACCTTGGATTAACAGACCTCACGAAAGAGGAATGGGAAATCCCGACATAAAATTACTTTGCACGTGCAACAGAGAAAACATCTTGGAAGGACTATTGTGAGCTCAATTCCTCTTTGGGTCCACAATTTTGGCCACTCATCCTATAATGTGAAAATAAACTCGAAAGAAGTGTTTTAAGTGTAGTCTTTCCGTGTCTACTTTCCCTACTGTTCACCCAACATCAAGAGTAGAGTAAATTATTCAGTCATTTCCAGTCTCCATTATCTCTGCCAAACCCCAGGGAGTCAAATCAAAAGCTTTACTATATTCACCTTTTTCACAAGGCAGTGCAAAAACAGCAACACTATAAAATATTAACAGTTAAAAGTTGAGTTTTCTTATACTCCATACCCATAATTTTTTAAAATGTTGCACTAACATATCATAATTCAAACGGGATACTAGAACCCATTCCATGCAACATAATCGAGGGGTGAAGGTACAAAGTTTCTAATTCCTCAAACAAAAAATCACGATAGTTCATAGCATTCGATATTGTACAACATAAATTACCAATTGTAAAGGTTTGATTCAGCACCATTCGTCCACTTTCGTTGTTTCCTGCAGAAAATAACAGTAATTGTTACAGACACCATGCTGACAGAAATATTAAACATTTTAAATATAAATAATAGTGTGGCGATGAAAGAACCTTTGAAACACTAAAAGTTCCATGAACAAACTAGTAGCTCTAAATTAAGTAATATTTGCAAATTATATGGAAGTTTTGTCAAAGTTAAAAGTGACCTTTTGTTTTTGCATATTGCTTTACATATAGGAGCAACATGAACATAAAATATAATTTATTTGTTAAATTGTTACTTTTTAAAAAGATTAACTTCTAGGTTCAAATCATTAATCAATACACAACATTATTTCATAAATCCAAAATCTAAACTTAACTTCCTAATAATTAATAATGATCGCTTTTAAAATTAACAGACACGCACTGACTTCATTATTCCTTAAGCCAAAATAATATTCACTAAAGTAAGCGCAGGTGTGTTGATTTATAGCTTTTATGTAGAGATAATCATGACAGAAGGATACAGTTAAAGTTAATTACTATAATGAAGAATAACTGGATCAGCATGAAAAACACGTCCAACTCCATGGCCAACAAACTGTCGGACAACACCATAACCATATTTATCTGCATGATCACTAAAAAAAGAAAAGATAAGATGTCAATTACGAATCATTATATAATCAAGAACAAAAATTTATTTGAGTTACAGTCATCAAATACTAGTTCATATTAATATGAATGAGGAATAGCTTAAATACTCCTTGAGGGAGCCATTAATGGACGAAGTAAACTCCTCCTAGCTTCTCGCTTTCAAGTTGAGATATAAAAGATGTAACAAAAGGCATGGAGTAAACTCGTTTATAGCTTGTACGCTTGCAACTTTTTTTTATTTTTGTCCTTATTATTTTAATATATTTCCCATTGTACCATCTTTTTAATGATTTTTACGTTACCCTCCTCTTGACCGTTTTAGTAAACTAGCTATTTGATCTTAAAAAAATAAAATTAATAAAAAAATCTAAAACTAAGTTACCTAAATGTATCAACTCCTTCTCTAATTTTACCAAATACTTCTAATTCAATAACCTAGCTCATTAACTTTTAGGTTGTAGCTTATAAGCTTATCAACTAATTTTGTCAAACTAAGCAGAAAAAGTGGCTTTGGGGACTAATATTGTTCCTGGCAGGTTAAAATATACAAGAGTTAAGGTCTCGAGTCTAAATCAATGCAATAACTAATTATTACAGCGGATCTTATTGCCCTAGGGTTTATAGCTTTCTGCAGTATAGGGAAAACGAGGGAACAAGAGCGAGAAGAAAAAGGAAAGGAGGGACAGCTTACTGAATTGTTTTGCCGATTTTCTTGAATTCCACCCCCGGTGCACATATTGATATTGCTTTATCTAAGCATTCTTTAGTTACCTGTATTTACGTATAAACACTCCTATTAAGCAAAAAAATGACGAAGACAATATCTCAATTCCCAAGATCAAAAAATAAACACTTCACAAAATCAAAACCACATAAGAGACTTCTAGAATAGTACTTCAACTAGAAGAATAACCAAAATAAGTGGTAACAGAAAAGTATAAATAAAATTCATAATAGTAGACAAGAGGTCAGATAAATTATTTTATGGGGATATCACTTATAAGAATATTTAAGTTGCACGTCACCATGTGATTAGACAGTAAAAAGCTATAAACAAATAACAGGGATAGTCTTCCTTATGCATCCTGAATAGAACAAAAGATAAGACTAGTTGAGTTGAGTTAATAGAATATATTCTACTGGATAATATGCATCTTGAATAATATGTAAAATTTAATACCGTGGGATATTCTATCGAATACCTTTATATCTTGGTGCCTATGGTTACTGCTCTGCTATGGTAACATATAAAATGCCATCAAATCGAGTAAAGTAGCTCTCTTTCTCTGCTACTATTCCAAAGTTCTAAAACAAAACTAAACATAATTTCACCAGTTATCTATACCTAAGGAAATTAGACCATTTCATTGTCAGTCCTTTCTGTTTAGAACAATACCAAAGCAGAAATCAATAAGCATTCCAGGCCAATCAGTTCAAAATCCAAAATTAAAATTCCAATTTCCTACCTAACCAACAACACTAGAGTTGAAGCTAGCAAGCTTCACCTTTGTTGCTTGTCACACAACTCGCATGCTATTAATAGGAAATAGTAAATATAGTACCGTTAGTATAACTTTTTTCACTCATTGTGCGATAGAATACATAATTTCTACATAGAAAAGTATAGGAAGAAAAGAAGTACATTATATTGAGAAACAGATGTGTGTAGCAGTATGACGACACTAAAGCAACAAATAACAGCCATTGGTGCATGAAGACAAATTGGTACCTGAACTAGTTTTTTAGCCTCATCGTCAACATCTCCACAATAGAATGTTGCTGATGTGTCCCCATGATAGCCCTGCATTTCAAATCTCAAATCTTTACATTTTATAAAATATCTTATTGACCAAACTAAACCTTAAAATGTACAAATATTTAAACATGTAATCGCAAACAAAATAAGAATGGGAAAATAACTGATCTTTAATGAAGTATGCTAAACTGCTCAAATAATGAGATGCTACACGAATTAAAATTTTGACAAATATAGTACAAAGTTAAATAAAAAAACTAATTATGTGTATATAATAAACAATTCGCAGCCTCCATCCCCACAAACAATATACAAGAGGATATCAACATTGTAAACAGGGGATGTTGATGATATCATTAGGATAGCTTAACAAAAAGAAAAAATGTAATGCGAACAAGCCAAGTACATAGCAAATGAAATTTCACGGCTATTCCATTCTCAACATCTCACAAAAGCAAAATCAGCCCCATCACCCAGCCCCTCGGTTAAAAAAAAAACAACACTTACATTTAGATAAACAGTAACATCAATGTTGATTATATCACCGTCCTGCAAATAAAAAAAGTGTCAACAATTTTTTTTAACATAGGATGTTTAACATCAAAATAAATTATATAGAAGGACCTCAAGGGCACGGGAATCTGGTATTCCATGGCAAATGCATTCATTTACAGATGTGCAGACACTCTTAGGAAAACTACCGTAGCCAAGTGGAGATGGGTATGCACCATTGTCAACTATCATTTGGTGAACTGCTTGGTCAATTTCATCTGTTGTTATGCCTGGCTGTCAATAGAAGTTAAAACTAACTTAAAAACAACTTTTTTAAATAAAAACATAAAATTGACATTATTATATACAAAATTACGAGGATTTCACAAATTTATATTATACTACACTTTAGAAACTGTATACTTGTAATATCCTGCACTAACCAACGACGACAAGCTTCAATGTTTCATTCCTAACTTCCTTAGGTAATTTGGACTTATAACCCTCCTAATATAAGCAAAATATCAAGGCCAGGGAGTGACAAGCACAATTAAAGTATGAATAAACTTTTTTTAATGTGCAATTCAATGGACAAAAGAGTGAAAGATGCTCACCTTGACTAAGGTGCCAGCATATTGAAGAACCTGAGCTGCAAGCCTTCCGGAAGCTCTCATGCATTCAATTCCTTTCTTGTCATGCACTTCAGACCCATTCATAAGCCCCGTAGGAAGCACAGAATTCACATAAGGAGGCGCCAGTATATGCTTCGGCACTTGTCGCCGTGGAGAAACTTTTCCAGGCCTCAGTCGTTTACGCTTGCTATTAGGCACTTCATCCACATTTCTGCAAAGCCAGCCATCACCCAAAAGTTCAATAAATTGACTAGCAAAAGTTTTTGAATGGTATTATTATATAAGTCTGATAAACATAGAATATACGATTACAAATACCGTATCATGCTATGATTCTACATGATTAATTTTTTCCATATTTAGCTTGGCATGACAGCGATGCACAGTGATGCACATTAATGTCATATCTGTTAATAGACAAATTTAGGATACCGACTATAATGGTTAGCGTAATTATAGCCTAGAATGTTTCTGTATTTCATGTATATATTGTGCTATCATATTCAATACAAGACAGGGTTTTTTTGGAAATATTTTTATCATGGTATCAGAGCGAACCAAACTCTGATATCCAACAGCCCGAGAACACAGTCGTACTTCTAAAATGGCAGAGAGAGGAGAGACGGTGAAGAAAACACCATCGCCATACGATCTGAGTGTCAGTGATAATCCTGGAAATGTGATTACACAGGTACAATTACGAGGAGAGAATTACGAGGAATGGGCAAGGGCCGTGAAGATATCTCTGCGGGCTCGAAGGAAATGGGGTTTCATAGATGGAACTCATAAGGAACCTGAAGAAGACACATCTGAGATAGAAGATTGGTGGACAATTCAATCGATGCTTGTATCTTGGATACTAAACACTATAGAACCTAGTTTGCGTTCCACTGTTGCATACATGGAAAACGCAAAGGACCTATGGGATGACATCAAGGAACGATTCTCGATCGTGAACGGACCAAGAATCCAGCAGCTAAAGTCAGAGTTGGCAGAATGCAAACAACAAGGAATGACTATGGTTTCCTATTATGGGAAGTTGAAAACGTTGTGGGATGAACTGGCAAATTACGAGCAAATCCCACGAGTGTAGATGTGGGGGATGCAAGTGTAATATTATGACGCAACTTGAGAAACGAAGAGAAGAAGAAAAAATTCATCGGTTCTTGATGGGGCTAGATGATGAGGGCTATGGAACTGCACGGTCAAATGTTTTGGCAACAGATCCATTACCCTCGTTGAATCGGGTGTATGGCACCATGGTGCAAGAAGAAAGGGTGAGAACAATCACCAGGTCTAAAGAAGAGCGAGGAATGATCGTGGGAATGGCTATGCGAGCGGAAACCGGGAACAAGTTGCGCAATGAAGCGAAAGAAAAATCGGTTGTTTGCATGCGAGTGTGGAAGGAAGGGACATGACAAAGGCAATTGCTTCAAGATCATTGGTTACCCGAGAATGGTGGGGAGAGAGACCACGAACCGATAAAAACGATGAAAAAAATCAACAAAGAACGAGGAACCTTCCGAGGAAAAGGAGGAACGGCTCGCGTCAATATGGCGCACACTCGGTGCGGATAACGTTGGTTCAACCGAAAAACCGAAGTCGCGGGACGCGAGTAATGAGCAATGGCGGATCTTGACAAGCAATGTTGAATTCTCGCAAGGCAAATGAAGCTGAAAAGATGAGCGGTAAGAAAGCATGTGACTTGTGGATTATTGATAGTGGCGCCTCTAATCATATGACGGGAACACTAGAAAACTTGAGGGAGAGTCGAGCCTTGGAAGGGTGCCCGGTGGGACTACCAAATGGTGAATTGGTGCTGGCAAACAAAGAAGGATCGGTTTTCCTTGATGGAGGACTCGAAACTTAAACATGTTCTATATGTTCGAAATTGAATTGCAATTTGATTTCGGTATCACAATTGACGAATGAAGTAAAATGTACGGTACATTTCCTGATAGATTTTGTGCAATGCGGGACCACACTTCGAGGATGCTGATTGGAGCGGGTGAACGAAAAGAGGGACTCTATTGGTATCGTGGTGTGAGTGACATAAAGGCGTATCGGACCAATGCGAGAAAATCAACTAGAGATTTGGCACAAGCGAATGGGACATCCCGCCTACCAGATTGTTAGAAAAATTCCGCATCCGAACAGCGTGAATAGAAATACGGATACAACTCGTGTGTGTGAAGTGTGTGAGAGATCAAAGCAATGCGAAACACATTTCCTTTAAGTGATTTTCAAGCATCCAATATATTTGATTTAATACATTGTGATGTATGGGGTCCATATAGAACTCCCTCGTCTTGTGGTGCATCTTACTTTCTCACTTTGGTTGATGACTTGTTCTCGAGCTGTGTGGATATATCTCTTGAATAATAAGAAAGATGTGTCACAAACCTTAATGCATTTCATCGCCTTAATAGAACGACAATACGAGAAACAAGTCAAAATATTACGAAGTGACAATGGAACCGAGTTTATGTGTCTTCAACGATATTTTCGGCAACATGGGATACTCCATCAAACCTCATGCACTCGGAACACCTTAGCAAAATGGGAGAGCCGAACGAAAACATCGACACATCCTAAATGTAGCTCGTGCTCTACGATTTCGGGGAGAACTTCCACTTCAATTCAGGGAGAATGCATTTTGACCGCAGGATACTTGATCAATCGTACACCCTCAACCGTTCTCCATGGAAAAACTCCATATGAAATATTGAATGGGAAGCCACCCACTTATGACCATCTACGGGTATTTGGATGCTTGTGTTATGCACATAACCAAGATAGGAAAGGTGACAAATTTGCAAGTAGAAGTCGCAAGAATGTATTTGTTGGATATTCAATCGAAAAAAGGGTTGGAAATTGTTTGATCCGGAAAGAGAAGTCTTCCGGACTTCGAGAGATGTTAAGTTTGTAGAACATGAATTCCGTTTGCCTCTCTTGCCCACAGTAGACATTCGGAGGTAGGATTGCCTACTGTTGATGTTGGCATTGTCGAGGAAGCATTGCACTGGACTTGGTGCAATGAACAATGCGAGAACACGTTGTGGAGACCGATGACGTTAACCCCACGACGGAAGATGTGCCCACAGCCGAGTTCGGGGAGGGTCACGGCTGAATGCCATGAACAAGAGCCTCCCACCCGGATCGTTCTCCCACCGAACAAACCGACTCTATGATGACAGAACTAGAGGTTCTCGAGGAGCATATTGTCCCTGCATCCCTGGGGAAAGGTCTTCGTGTACGAAAGCCATCCGTGAAGCTTCGTGATTATGTCACTAACACCACTTTACAACTCGGTCCCTCAATTCGCACTCCACATTCGGCTTCCTCGGGTATGCCTTACGGTTTGACAAAGTACTTAAATTGTGCTAAATTCTCCTTCCCCCACCGAACCTTTCTTGCGACCCTTCATGCGGAGAGAGAACCTGTGCATTTCTTTGAAGTCGTTCGGGATGTTAGATGGAGAGATGCCATGGCTAGTGAAATTCGAGGCCCTCCAAAGTAATGAAACATGGGACATTACTCCTCTACCAGCGGGGAAGAAGCCTCCGGGTTGCAAGTGGATTTATAAAATCAAATATCATTCTGATGGGAGCGTTGAACGCTTCAAAGCCCGATTAGTTGTCTTGGGAAATCACCAAGTTGAGGGGATTGACTATGACGAGACTTTTGCCCCAGTGGCAAAGATGGTCACCATTCGGACGGTGTTGGCGAGTGGCGTAGCCAAAGACTGGGAACTTCATCAAATGGATGTCCATAATGCTTTTACGCACGGCGATCTTGAGGAAGATGTGTACATGAAAATGCCGCCGGGGTTCTTGGTGTCTCAAAAGGGTATGGTGTGTCGTCTCCGCAAGTCTCTTTATGGTCTTCGTCAAGCTCCTCGGTGTTGGTTTGCCAAGCTCTCAAGCTGCTCTTGTTCAATATGGGTTTCAACGTTCTTCGTCTGATCACTCCTTGTTCATCTTTCGCAAAGGAGATGTCGAACCTGGTTGTGTTAGTTTACGTGGATGACCTAGTCATTGCTGGCAATCATCATGAAGATATTGCGCAATTCAAAGATTATCTTCATCAATGTTTTCGTATGAAGGACTTAGGGAAATTAAAATACTTTCTTGGGGTGGAGGTTGCCGGATCTCCTACAGGAATTTTCTTGTGTCAACGGAAGTATGCGTTGGACATCATAGGCTGAAGCGAGGATTGCTTGGAGGGAAACTCGTGTCCACGCCAATCGAAGAAAATCATCGTTTAGCATTGGGCGATGGCGAACTACTTTCCGACTCGAGTCAATATCGACGTCTCGTCGGTCGCCTTATTTACTTGTGTTTTACACGACTCGAATTATCTTACGGTGTTCATGTCCTATCTCAATTCATGCACCAACCGCGTCGAGGAGCATTGGCGGGCTGCACTCCGCGTGGTACGCTATTTAAAGGGCAGCCCAGGTCGAGGTGTGCTTTTAAAAGAGAGAGTGACCTTCGTCTTTATGGTTGGTGTGACTCGGACTGGGCAAGTTGTCCTCTAACTCGAAGATCTCTCACTAGGTTGGTTTATTTTCCTTGGTCAATCCCCGTTTCCTGGAAAACCAAGAAGCAACATACGGTTTCTCGATCATCCGCCGAGGCGGAATATCGTTCTATGGCCAACACGACATGTGAGTTGAAATGGCTTCAAGGCCTTCTTTCGAGCCTAGGCATTACTCACACCGACCCTATGACTCTCTACTGTGACAACCAAGCTGCTCTTCACATTGCCAAGAATCCTGTGTTTCATGAACGGACAAAACATATTGAAGTGGATTGTCATCTTATTCGTGATGAAATACAACAAAATCATATCCAACCCTCCTATGTGTCCACTCATCATCAACTGGCTGATCTCTTCACCAAATCTCTTGGTACCACTAAATTTGGTTCTTTTTTAGGCAAGTTGGGCATTCACAACCTTCATACTCCATCTTGAGGGAGGGTGATAAACATAGAATATACGATTACAAATACCGTATCATGCTATGATTCTACATGATTAATTTTTTCCATATTTAGCTTGGCATGACAGCGATGCACAGTGATGCACATTAATGTCATATCTGTTAATAGACAAATTTAGGATACCGACTATAATGGTTAGCGTAATTATAGCCTAGAATGTTTCTGTATTTCATGTATATATTGTGCTATCATATTCAATACAAGACAGGGTTTTTTTGGAAATATTTTTATCAAAGTCCTACAGCAAACAGAAACAGTAATCGAAAAACAAAATAGCAGTGCCGTAAAGTTACGAAATAACCAACACACGACATCAGGGAAAGAATCCTTGAACAGTATAAATTATACTACAAAACAAACATCATCAGTTGCATTCCTTCATTTTTCAGAAGATTACACGAGCAGATACCTTCTATTAAAAAAGAGATTAGTCAAGCCAGAAAGCGTGCGAGATAACTGCATCGAAACATGCTTGCTTCCTGTTAAAATAAATACAAAGCGATCTTAAAAAAACCTAGAAGCTAAAATGATAATAAATTGGAAGAAAAAGCAGAAGGTTGGGGAAAAGGAAGAACCAGGGTCGAATCGGAATAGCTGAGTAAGAGATTGGTGCCTTGAACACCGTAAGAAACGATCTCCGATGAAAGAGGATTTCAACCTCATTTGCAGTTGCGGTGACACGCCGCTCGTCATTCTTCTTCCTTTCTAGTTACTTTCCCTGCTACTACTCTTACTCCATTCTTGTTATCCGTTCGCTTATGTTTTCCTCTTCCTTGAATTTTCTTTTTCATATTTTTTTTTTAGTTATGTCTGTTTGTCCTAAATAAAAATATCTCGGCTCAGACCATTTTCTGTCTCCAAATGGGCCCAAACCATAAGCTTCGTCTATCCACCTCCGTCTAGGCCCAAATAGTGCTTAACCCTGTCAAAACCCAACTCCTTAGAGCCTGGCCCATTGATGCAAAATATAGACTTAAAAAATCCTGTGGGGCTTATAGACTCGTCTTGATTTTGAAATGAAAAAACACACGCCTAAAGAAAATACCTGGGAGAGTTGAACAAAATAAAGATATAAAAATTGTGTTCATGCGAAAGGCTTGCACGTGCACGCCGTTAAAAACAAGAACAGCGCGTACTTTTTTGTTTGTCCAGATTTTTTTGTATAGAATATTTCACGGAAAGCGTGTATGTTTCTCACCTTATTTACGTTTAGTAGTTTGGTGGCTATATAGTATTTGTAATGACTATATAATAATAAATAAAAAAAAAGACCATAATATTTATCAGCTTGTGCATGAGAGAATGATTGAATGACACATGAGTTGAAGGGTGTGGAAGTTTGATTATTGGTGTTGGATGATTTTGGTTGCTAAAGAAAGAAAGATAGAGTGATGTAAAAAGATTGAGAGGGTAGGTGAAAATGCAGTTTTGACGGAGAGTGTGGAAGGGTAGCGAAGAAAGATGGTTGGTTGGGTGGAAGACAAATTGACGTGAGAAGGAAAGAGTATATAATTGTGAGGATGAAGTTGCAGGGGTGAAATCAGAAAGGAAGGAAGCAAACACCATGATGATATTAATAATATTGCGTGGCATGGGAACACTAAAGGACAAGGTGGTGAAGGCTAAACAGTTGGTCCTTGGAAGTGTGAGTTAACAAAAACTGGGTGACTAAGGTCCCCCGCCCAAAATGCGGCCAAGCCCATACAACGACGACAGGTCCTTTTCCCTTTCCTTTCCTTTCATGGCGACAATTTTTGGAATCCGATGCCCACTTTCATACTTTCCCTCACTTCCCCTACTCTCTCGGCCCCACCCTCCATGTCTATTCCTCCTACATTTGTCCACATTCCACCCTTTTCTCTTTTTTTAAATAAATAAATAATAATCATTCCATTGCTTTGCAAATGAAAATCAAAATGGTGGTGGCTTTTTCGAATTTTCTCTCCTTTTCCTGCACTCCATGGAAGGTCCCTACCTCGTACTTGAAGCTCAGAATTTGCACTTGCAGTCCTTCTCTTTTGTTATGCCTGCGCTAACCTTGACACACCAATTATCATGTTCTGAACTAAATTATACCTTCCATACCCAATTTCATTCCTGAACTTCATCCACGCATAGATTGGGAATGTCATTTTGTATTAGGTGATGTGAGAGTAAGATGTGTGAGAGGAAAGGCATCAGGGGTGGTGGATTGGGGGGTTGTGTTAGGAAGTTTGTATTGTAGCGTTCCCATGTGGCTGCGTTCATTCATTAGTACGCACTTCCAACCTGCAATGAATGAGCTTTTTGGCTGCATGCGCTGCGCAAAAGTCCACGCATCCATCCCCTGTTCCATTCTTCCTCACTCCTTTCACCTAGCTTCAACTTCTTCAACCATCACTCACACCTCTCTTACTTTACTTTACCCATTCTTTTTTTTTCTCAAAATACCGTTAATCTGCATAGTTTTCAAATCAATTTTATAAATAATATATTTATAAAAAAATTATTTAAATAATTTTTTTTAGTATATTTATCCAAGTATTCCTCTTTATTATTTATAAACAGAAAAGATATATTTATTTCATATAATACAATTATTTTTCTATTTTTTCGTTTATTTTTTTATTTGTCTCTTTCTTTATTTCTTTTTTCTTTTTCTCTTAATTTTTTTTCATTTTTTCATTTTTATTCTTCAGTTAAAAATAATATATTGAAACTTGATAATATGAATCATTTATTATTATTAAAAAATAAAAATATTTAAATTATAATACTATAATTTAATATATTATATAAGAAAAAATATTATATGATAAATTTGAAATGGTAAAAATATTATTATTGTATTATAATTATTAAGAAAATTAAATATTTATTTTAAAAAATGTTTCATAAATATTTTTTTTAAATATCTAATTATCATAACTAGATTAAAATATAAAATAAAAATACAGTTAATTATAAATATTTTATATTTTTTAATTAACTGAATAATTATTTATTATTAAGTTAATATTTATTTTAGTTTCAATGTTGTTTTAACATATTTTTATTAAATTTTAATATAGTAGTTTAATTAGGAGAATAAGTTAGAGAGTAGAGAGGAAAATAAATTATATAAGATAGTGAAAAAGATAAGAAGTGAATGAAAAAAAAAAAAGAGAAAAACTACACAGTAAAAAAAGGTCGATGTGAGTAAATAAATTTATATAAACATTATATGAGTAATATTTTTTAAAACTATATTATTTTTATGATTCATTCTATATTTTCATACATCTATGTTGCAAACATATATTTATTTTGCTCATATTCTAGAAGAGTTCATGTATTCTATTTCACACCTAAAAACGTTACACATTATTATTATTATTTGTATCTTTATCTTAAATATTTCTTCAAATCAATTTCTTCCCCTTATTTTCTCCCTCGTTTTTCGTAGAGAATGTTTTATAATATTTGAGATATAGTGAATTTTGGAACTCTAATCCATAGAAATATTAAAATAGATTTAAATAATTAATTTAAAAATTCAAAAAATAAATCAAATTATATTAAAATATTTATAACATAGATTAAATTACATTGACACCACTTATTTAGATCTAACCATATAAGTTTAGATCAAATTAATAGAAAATTTATAAATTAATCACTTTATAAAATAATAATTATTTTTTAAATAAAAATAAAAATATCATTATTTTATTAAAAAATATATCTATCATAAATTAATTTGATAAAAAAATTATTTATTCAAAAAGTAAATATGAGAATAAATTGTTAACACTTACTTATTTCAATATTTAATAATTAAGGTTTTATTTTAAATTAATAAATTATTAAAATAAGAATGATGATAAATGAAGAATATATTTTTAACTTTTATTTTAAAATTAAATAGATTAATTATGTTAAATAAAACTAATTTTATTAATATAATTTATATTTAAAAAATATTTATTTATTTTATTTTATTTTATTGATTTAAATAATTTTTAATTAAATATTTACCTATAAATATATTAATATTTTTTTTATTTTCATGTCAAATTTTGTCTGTTAAATCTAACATAAAACTAGATTAAAAATTATAATTTATTTTAAAATATAGACTAAATTTGATCATTAATCTTATTTTGCTTAGCACATGAGAAGTATATTTAACAATAATGAAAAAGCATAATGTAACTAAATTAATAAATAATTAAGATCTCATATAAATCTTTATGATCTTGCTACTTGGGTTGGATCAGGTCATCCGTTTTTACAATTTTATTTATTATAATTTTATTCTTAAAATATACCTCAACAAATCAAACAAATAAAGAGAATATATATAATTATCAAGGTTAACTTTTAAATTATATAAAACTCTTAATAACAACAACTTTATTATTATTTATGTAATTCATAAATTTAAGACCGTTATTTTAATGTAATTGGGATCCAATTAAGCTCTTTCAATTTATTATTTTATCTGAATTCCATATTCAAGTTGATAATTTATCTTTAATTTTAATAAAAAGATTTAATGTGTCGAACCAGTTATCACTATATATTTCATTTATTAATTCTATTGATTAGTGTTATTGACTGACACTAATCAGTAGTAGTTTTTGCTTTTGGTAGTTAACAAGTGAAGAAAATGCTGATGAACTGTTAAACTTGGGTCTGAACTGAACTCATCTTCCATCGCTCCAATAGTTTCCATGAAAACAACATTAATTAATTTTTACACTAATCAATAGTAAGTTTGATATTAAGTGTATATTATTTTCTACTTTAAATATATTTGGGAATAATGTAATATGATACTAATAGTAAAATACATAACAGATAAATGTAATAATATAATTAAAAGTGTAATTGAAATGTTTCATAAATAAAATTAAAATTTTAAATTACTTCAAAAATTATAATTGCCAAAATATATTTTATTAATGAAATTAAATTATATATATTATTTTTCCGTCTATTTTTTCATAATATTATCTAAAAATATAATTAATAGAGTCTACCTCTATTACAATCCTTTTTTTGTTAAACTGTAGGTTAGGATTCAATTATAAGAATTGCATGTTAAAAAATTAGTATATAACTTTTTTATAGACATTAATTTCATCAATGTAATTGTCAATAAAATTTCCTAATCAAATATATAAACCTTTAAAGTTCACGTAATTCAGAAATTACTCTGTATTTCACCATCCAACATTTTCATGAATAATATACTTTTCTAAAAATATAAGTAACAACTGATAATAAAAGTATATATCCAATGCCTAATTTATTTGGGTTTTGTTATACATAATTATATTTGAGTTTGATATGCATAATTATCAAATATGGGATGTCTAATTATTGATTTCGTTTTTTTTTTTTTTACCTTCATTTTTTGAGAAAAATTATTAATATTTCGATATTTTTTACGGAAGTTTAAATTGAAATGTCTTCGTATTCAAATTGAAGATCTATGTAATAAACATATATATATAGTCAAAATATTGTCGAGTTTTAGGTTAAATATCTAAGTTTTTTTAAAAATATCTTAAGATAGAAGGATTATGTAGTGTTAATACGAAGACATGGACTTTTTTTCTTATAATTGAAATTGGATAATAAAAATTAATGTTTAAAATGTCATTAAAAATCATGAATTCTTGAAAAATTTGTATATATAAATAAAATAATTATGACTATAGATGTTCTATTAAAATTAAATTATTTAATATACATAGTATTAAATCAAACTCGTAATATTTAGGTCAAAGATAAATTTTCTACTCATTCACAACAAGTTACAATATCTACATATTTTATTTCAGTTACATTATCATACTATTTAAATATTGGATTTGTTAAATTTATACTGTATGAAGTGTTATTAAAAATATAAATTTGCAAACATAACCCACGCATAACCTCATAAATCTTATATTTTTCTTTCAACTTTTGTTACTGACAATGAAGTATTTTTCTCTCATTCCATTTTTATTTTATTTTAATTCACCTTTTTTTATATAAGAAATTACCCCCTCCGGGTCCTAAAAACACATAAAATGCGCATTTTAATATAAAATTTAGAGTTGTCCCAACATAATCTTTCTCAATCGATTCTCTTTTTACGATTAATTGAAATTGATTAGAATATAACTTTTATCGGTTTCAATTTTAAATCACGAAATAATAGGTGAGTCTCACAAAGTTATATTCTTTCAATAAATTTAACTGATAAATATAGAAAGTATGAAAGATAATATAACTAGGATTTTTCGAAAATTTATAATTTGAATTCATAATCTGTCAATAATGATTTTACGTAGTTTTAGGCATAATAACTATTTTCAGTAGAAGATATTTATAGTTTAAAAAAAAAATTATATTAGTTTTATACTCAACTTTAAAACAAGGGAAACACTTAAGCTCTATGAAGGGCTTAAGCCCTTGGCTAGGGCAGAATGCTAGTGGTCCTGAAGGGTTCACCTATCTCACCTTTTTAGATGTTCCTTCTTCGTGCCGGTTTGTTTCACTTATCAAGTTATAAGACTAAGACTGTTCTGGCTTTTCTCCATCATATCTTACCATTTTTTCTTCTCCATGTTTCAGATCTTGGACCACTCCCTCTAAATAATATTGTAATGTTCTTCGTGGCTACGACCTCTGCATCGCCATGTGCTAGCTACCTATTCAAAGTGTATGTGCTTCATCTACCAACGTTAGAGGTTATGGAAAGCTCTACTGTTGTATACTATATACGACTATGGATTCAAATCTTTCGTCCTTTTTTTCTTTTCTTTTCTTTCTATTCATCTCATCGAATAATATGAGTAAGAAAAAAGGTCTTTTTGTATTATAAGGCTCGTCATGCACATGACCAAAGAAATGGCCAAACCTACTGTGTGAATCTATAAAAGACACTCTCACCATATTATTTATAGTAGGTAATTTCACAACTCCAACCATTAACTTTCTCATATCATGAAGATGATTCTTAACATCCACATGCACCCACCCATATACCTTTTTATTCACTGATGATAACTTGCTAAAAACAAAGTTCTATCTTTTGTTTTTGGGAAAAATATTGAAATCAATATATTTAAAATCCGTTCGGGGTAATATTAGGGTTGCCACGCACTTCCCTTATACAGATGCTAGGATAGTTAAAAACGGAAAAGAAAAGAAAAATTTAAAGGCATATATAAAGATAATAGAGTATTCGTTTGACATTAGTTTAGAATTAAGGTCAAGTGTTCAATATTATATATGTTGAGACTCTTAAGGCAAAAGGTGTGTTAAACATAGCTTAATAACGTCATGTCGATCAAAACTATTCAAATTTCTTACTTTAAATTTTTACAGTTATTTCTTGTTTTAAAATGTCATATAAATCCTAATAGAAAAAAAATGTAATAATTTTATTTAAATACAGTACATTATTGTTATAATTAAAGCAACATAGAATTGGATTTGAGTAAATTATCACTAGTGGACAATAAAAATGGCAAAATCTTACAAGGAAAAAGATATATACTAAAATCTTATTGTTTAATTTAAACTTAAAGAGTGTTTTAGTGTGGATGGGTGAAGGCTAAAAAGAAGATGTGAAATTGGACTGAGAAAATGGGTAAATTATATTTTAAATTGTAACTTCAAAATAATTGGTAATAATTTTCTTTAAAAAGAACATATATTCACGTAAAAAAACACTTTAATATATAAATCAACTTTAAAATAAGAGAGTAATGTATTTGAAAATAAATAATAAAGTAAAATTTACTTTATAATTGAATCTTTTTATCTAAAACTCAGAAGATTAAAATAACTTAAAAGATAATAATTTATATAAGATATTACATAAAATAATAAATAATTAATTATTTAATTAAATAAATTAATTTTAATGGATTGGACAGAATAAATATTATTATATATTTTACAATTTAGTTATTGATAACAAAAAGTTAACCATCACTATCTAAAGGATACAGAAAAATAATTTTCAAACTATCAACAAGATCTAATGCAGTTGTTAGAGAACTAAATGTTATGTTATAAGATGTTTGATTCTTGAACAGTGTAAACATGGTGAAGACTTTACTAAAAGAGATAAAATTTATTTTAGGTATCTAGACTCCATTTATCACAAGGATATGCTTGACAAAAAATATATATAAAATTTTGAGGGTGACTGATGGATGCTAAAAGATATATAATGATGAAATTTTTGTGGTCTCCCAAGCAATAATTATATTGCTTCTAAATCTTGCATTTTTTATTTTTTTTTTTGAAATGTCGGACCCGCCGCCAAAGCTAACCGATGCCAAATCAATGGAATAATAAGTTAATCAACCTAGTCCTACACTATAATCATAATTGAAAACTAAAGAGTAATACTATAAAATTCATATAACACTTGTGGCACAAAAGAAGGAGGCTAAGAAAAACAAAAAGTCAAAAAGCGACCAGTGGCTGAAGTTAAATGAAATTATGTCTAGTATTCTGTTGAAAAAGGGAAGAAAGACAGTGATAAGAAATGAAAAAAGACTCCCAATCCATGGACATAAATGAAAACAATTAAAGGTGTGTTTATTGCAATTCAACCAATTTGAGCCTGAATTTAATAGGGTAGAAGGATATTCACGTTTAACTTATCTCAAAAAGTTCAAATTGTGTAAAACAAACACACTATATATTTTAAAGGTGTAAATAGTTTATGGATTTTCTTAACATAAGTATCTATCTACACCTGGAATCTAAAATTTACTATTTCTATCATGGTACATCTTCAACACCCTTGTGCCGTACATATAGTTAGTATTTTATTATATATAGTACTCTATATGTCTAATCCTGCAAGTGAATTTAATGAATTATTTTTCACGTTAAAAAAAAAATAATCAAAGGATGGTAATAAATTGCTAGTTTTAAGAGGGAAAAAAAAAATCGCCATGATTCTTTATGTGTATGAGCCCTTTGGATTGAGGACAGAGAGGTTAATAAAAGAGTGGTACGAATCAATTTAACTTGTCAAAATTGAAATTATTATCATTTTATATATAATTATTAAATAACATATTTGTTAAACTTAACTTCGCATAATTTTTTTATTTTTTTAGACAAGTTAAAATGCTTATATTGTGGAAGTGAATCACCTAATAGATTATTTAGCATTGCTAAAGTGGTAAGATTCTATCTCTTAATCAAGTGAGAACACTCATTGTTACTGAAAAAAATACTTAACATTTTCATTTTCCATATTATAGATACTGTTTTTTCGATTTATCAACGGTTGAATAATATGTGAAGTGAGACTTAACGAAAATAAATAAATAAAAAATATGGAATTTTATAATTTATAAATTATTGTTTTAGATACATTACAAAAACAATTTTAAATATCGATTAATTTAAAGATAAAAATATTTAATTGTTATGCTAAATAAGTTAAAACACTATTTTAGTTGAATTGATTTTTTAATCAAAATTTAAATTGATTTATAATATTAACTACCAAAAATTTAGCTATTTGTTCAAAATTAGACTCTAAATTAATTAAAATTTAATTTTTAATTAGTAACTAGATACTAAGATTTTATTTCAAAAATAAATTTAGCTAAAATAACTAACACAGTCAATATAATAATTAAATTTTTCTCTAAATTAATTGATATTTAATAAAAAATTTAGTGATGATTAAAAAAAATAGTAATAAATGCACCAAAAAATGGTTTATTTTCATGTATATACATATAACAAAAAAATTATTAAGATCCTAGTATTTTAATATATTATGTTATTTATTATACCAACACCCTAACTTTTACCAGTATTTATTGTTTCAAGCTATGAGAATTTTGTTGGTTTTTCATTAACATGCATTGAATTCAAGTGAAGAAGATATTTGTGAAGGTAATGAAAATAAACTGATATAAGGGTCATTCATAGTGTCAATTAGTTGAAACGTATTTGTTTGATCTAATTAATATTTTTTAAAGTTTTTTTTTTGAGAGAAAATGGTGTATTATTCGAACATAGTTGTATCCATTAAAGATATCTATGACTCATCTCCTTCACAAATTTATTACAGAAGATATTTTTGATAAATAATGTGAGAAAAATATTAATAATATCCTATATAATATTCACAGAATCATACTTAAGACCTAAACAATGCAAATTTTAAAATATTTTTCTATAAATAAATTATGGTAATCAATCAATACTTTTAAATAATATAAATAAACGTTAAATTGTTGTTAATACTAAAAAAACGAATAGTTAAATGTATTAAACTTAAGAATGATCGATGTGAATAGATTTATATACTTAAATTATAAAAATAAAAGGTTTTAAAAAAAAGTAATAATCAACAAATTTCACTTGAAACTAGTCCGGAATATGTATTTTTTTACATTATAAAATTCCATATAATAATTAACAGAGTGAAACAAATTGAATTGAAATCTTGGTAATTGGAAAGCATGTATGTACATTACCTGTATGTAGCCAATGGAGTAACCGCGTGAAGGATTGGTGGGTTCCTTTTTGTGAATTTCTTACATTACATTCTATTGATTTATTGATTTTATGTGGAATTTGTCGTGTAATGCTTTGTAACTGATCTGCATGCAAATCATGGTACTTGTGTGGGTGTCTACACATCAGAATGTGCATGCAATGGGGCCGTGCAACTGGAGCCTTCCAAAACATACCTCACCCTTCAACTTCAAATCAAATTAAAGAGTGCCCAAGAAATTAACATGATAAATAATTCAATTCAAAACTTTTTCAACAAAATAAGCAATTAATACCTGAAAGGGAAAAGTTTGCTTTGATTTTTGTGGAAAATGTCATGACCTGATGATAAAAGGACAAATTCCCTTTTCTTCCCTTGGGTTTGCGGGTTTGGTTTTACTTTACCATTCGTTCCCCACTCCCCAGCACCATGCACAGGTTTTCAGACCCTTCAATTTTAAATACCGCTATTTCTTATTTTTAACCCTTATGTTAAAAGGAATATACAAAAAGTTGTATAAAACTTTGGGATGAACATAGAAGCAATGTAGGTATAGATGATGTATATATATATATATACTTTGTGGCAATTCATCTTGGTCACCCTACTCTACATTTAATATCTATACTTACCTCACATAAAAATCAGCATGGTCCTAAATTAAATGACCATGTGTGTCATGTCCCCTTGCTCTTTTCCCCTACACTTAATTTGTTTCATGTCACCATTTCAAAATTTATTGTCATTAATTAAGAGTGTAGCACTGGAAAGGAAATACGAACTGCAAGCAAATAAAATCCCCCTCCCAACCCAACATAAGGAACCCAAAAATATTGCACCCAATTCTTTTTTTTTTTTTTTAAAGTAAGTATATATAAATCTTTAACGACGTCAATTTCATTAACAAAATATAAGTTAATTTTATGGTTTTACACATTCTTTTATCAACAAACTATTTTATTCAATAAATAGGAAAAGTAAAATTTGATATCATTACGAAGTTTTTATTAGTATTACTAACGGTGCATGCAGTAATACTTATATATTTTTTGAATTTTAAGTTAACAACAGAATAACGTATATATTTATTTCTCTTTTAATTCTATCGATTGTGCATAAAAAGTAGTAAATAAAATGCTAAACTACTATTGGTGTTTGATATCTCAAATTAACTTTCGTACTTTATTAAACATTACAAAATTGAACCACAATACAAATTAATTACTTGTCTTGATTAAAATAAGCATTAATTTGAATTGGGCAAAATTAGAATTAGCACCATGATGAATAAATGTTTCTACGAAACGGAGAATATTAACGAAAACTGTTTAGTTTTTTTTAATATCTTTTAATTAGTGTCCAAGGATAATCAGATATCCTACATGTAAGTAAATATTAGAGTGGACTTGCTTCTTTTTTTTCAAGAAGAAGAAAATAATTATTTTCATTATGAACATTAAAATTTTATTTACCTATTTTGTAACAATAAGTTGTTGTAGCATTACAGTGAGTAGTGAGACTCACTGCTACATCAGGAAAGTAAATAGAAAAATGATATTTTAAATTTAACGTTTTCTGTACTTTAGTAAGTAGTGATGATTCAATAATAATAATTCTCTTATATATTATTATTATTATTATTATTATTATTATTATTATTATTATTATAATTGAGTTGCTAGTAAGAATATAAAAAACAAACAAATAAATAAATATAAACTGTGGATCTGAATTGTTTAAGGAGGAGAAAGGGAAAATTGCGGGGTACTTGACGCAGAAACAGGATAATGGGTGGGACTATTGATGGGAAGGATATATCCGTAATTGGGGATTAGAACACAACTATGTTGCGTGAGAACGGTTCTTCACCAAACGGAATTTGGGACATGAGGATGGTATATGATCAGAAGCGCATGATTATTGGTTTGCACAAGAGAATGAACGTTACGTTGTTTTTGGTGTGTAATTTAGTGACTAATCCCAGCTCAGCTTTGATTTGTCCAAACATCAATGGGGTTGGAAGGATGAGGTGTGAGTCGCGGATTTGGCCACACTACGGCGCAGTGTAGAAAGTGGAGTGGATCCATATATAACGGCGCCGTCAGATTTCCCGTTTCTAGATTCCCCGTTAATGTTAACAGAGACTGGGCCACCACCACGATGCAAAACACACTACTCACTCACCCTTGCCAGCACCACTAAGAAAAAGCAATTACCCAATCCCAACCGTTGAACCCCTTTCGTCATTATCACAATTTCGTCGTTTCCGTACTACACGCGCGCACCAACTTATTACGCTCACTCACGCCACATCTCCTCCCTTCCTTCCCTCGTTTGCTCTCTTACATTAGCAACCGAACCCAACCAAAACAAACCCCGAAAAAACGCACACCAACACCTGAAAAGGAATCGCCTCGCCAGAGCACGTAGTAGTAGTAATAGCAGTAGTACTTAAAGGGACTCTCACTGCACATCAATGCCTGCTCAGGTCGGTGTCAGGACACGAGCCCGAGCCGCATTAGCCATGGAACCTGACACTTCAGCTCAACCAACGCCCAAGAGAAAGACCATCAACCACACCAACCAAGACCCTCCAAAATCCTCCAAGTCTCCCAGAACCACTTCTTCTTCCCTTCTCAAACAGCCCACGCTCCCCGAGATCAACCAACGCTGTCTCAGCCCTACCTCCACTGAAGTTCCTGCCTCTTGCTGCTCCAGCAATGGATCCACTACCCTCGATGATGACAGGATCAAACTCTCAGATCTGGAGGTAACGGATTAATATTTCTTATTTATTGCTCTCGCTCGATTTTGCAATTCAATTCTCCTCTTAAACTGTTGCTATCCTTAATTAATTTACCGCTTTAGTGTGTGTGTGTGTGTGTGCCTGTAGCCTTTCCTCATTCCTTTTCCTTCACCCAAATTAATGCACCGCATTCCACGTTTTTTATACAGGTGGAGAGCCCGCAAGTTGAAACGTCGACGTGCAATGGCGCTGCACAAATTCAGAGGTTTTTCAATCAAACTCATTTTATTTAACTTTTAAATTGCTCCAAGCTACTTCCAATTCCAGACGTTTTTCCTCAAACGTTTTTCTTCTCCATAATTCAACTCCATTCACCGCGAAATAAATGGTGTCTCAACAGTCATGATAGTTTCTTCCCGTCAAAACTCAAACTCGTTGTTCGTTTCTCTAGTGTGTGTTCGCGCACTGCGCATTCTATAATTCTGTACCGTAACAATTTTCTCGTGTCCGGAAATTGCAGGAAAGAGATGAACCGTTCCAGCGAGCTTCTTGAAAATTCGGAGGAGCCGGAGTCAATGGAGATCAATTCTCGCCGTGCCTCGTCAAAGGCGCCAACCATGCCAACCGAGTTGGAACTGGAAGAATTCTTCGCTACCGCCGAGAAAGACATTCAGAAACGATTTCAAGACAAGTAAGTTAAAATCGGTAGAATTTTCTTCTTTCGCTCGCTCAATCTTTTTTCCTTTTATTTTTAATTTTTAATTTTTAATTTTTGTGACACCATAATTTGTATGTCATACAGCTCCGGTCGTTCCTTTTTAATTAAAAATTTCTTTCGCAGGTACAATTATGATGTTGTTAAGGATGTGCCACTGGAAGGACGCTACCAGTGGGTTCAGTTGAAGCCATGAAGGTGTTTGTCTCGCCACCGAAGAAACAAAACTCCGATCAATTTGAACATGCCATTTTGGTCTCTTTATATAATATTGTTAAGTTCGGTCTAGGTCTTTTATTTCTTCAATGTTAATTATCATTTACACCAGGCAAGGCTCTTTTATCTGGTGCACAGCTTTTTATATTTCGGTGTGGTTAAGGTAAACAGGTTGAGCTTCGTTTGTTCTCTGTACGGAGAAGCAGCTTAATGTTCGCTTGTGCAGAATACTGTAAATTCCTTTGTGAAGATCAAACGCTTCCATTACAGGCTTCAACTTCTCTCGTTTTCGTTTTAAGCGCTCCCCTAAAATCACTGTCCATTTCTTTGTTTTAAACTTCGCTTTTAAGGAGAGAGTACAAGAAGTCAGTGACTGTATGATTGTGTCTACTTTTTCTTTACTTTAATTTTTTTTTTTGAAAAAAATAGAAAACAAACAAAAATCAGAAGGAAGATGATTAACCAACTTATAGCGAAAATGGAGAAATGAAAGGGGTGGGAGTAGGTAGTAGGAAGAGGGTGGAGGCCAAGGTCTTGCTAGATGTTGGGCTTGGGAGGGGGCAAAGACACGCACCATGCCGTGTAAGTTACGGTCACGTGTTTGTGAGGGTAAGAAAGCTGATCTTATTATCCCCCTCCCTACCACCATGTGAGAAGAGTCTTCTAATCTGCAACAAAATCCACTCTACTTTCACAAAGTACAACAAATATAGGTAACGGAGTAAAAGTTCGAATACTATTGTTATTGTTGTTTCCACGTGGTACCACTCTTGCTTCTTCTTATCTACTCAAATACATATATAAAACGAAAAGTATTTGGTCTTGATCAGAATATGAAATCCATAAAGAGAGACACACGCGCATCATTAATTAGTTGGGTTGTTTTGTTTAATCACTACAATTTTATGGCAAGGGTGGGTGCATTTGAAAGAGAGAGAGAGAGGAAGAGAAGGTAGGAATGGGAATGATGGGGTGATGAAGACGAGAGGAAAGGGTTGAGGTAGCAGAAGAGTGGTATATAGTTGGATTGTGGAGTTGTGGTCCCGGTGCTGCATAGCCGTAGGGACGTAGAGATGAAAGGTAGCTAGTGTGACCTTATTCGGCCGTCGTTTTGGTTTTGCAATTTTTATTTAATTATTTTGCCATGTAGCGCGGGTGGAACGTGTTTGTCACGTCGTACTAGCTAGGCGGCTTATTAAGGCACTGAGATAGCGCAGCAGTACTACATGGTTGTGAGGATTGAGATTCTCTGCTGCAGCTTGTGGATTTCGTGATGTGCCTTCCCACTGTTGCTTTCCGTTATGATATAATCATTGCCCTGCGAATCAACACTATGATTCGGATGAGATCTCAGAATATCAGATTATCAGGGATATCCTTCGACAGCGCAGGATCTTCATTCTTACAAACTTTTCAATCTCCAACAAGAACCTTTACCTTTACCTTTACCTTTTGCCTCCCTTTTTTTTTACCCCTACTAACATGTGTGCACCTTTATAAAAATATACTATTGTGTGTGGTTTTCTCCTTCTCCTAAAAATGGAAACCAAACACACATTCAACTCATCTCTAATTAGAAGGCAATGTTAATAAAGCACGTCCAAGTTTCAGTGCGATAATTAATATGGTAGTATATGAACATTGGATTGTGTGGCACTTTTTATTTACTAAACTCTATCATTTTATATGGTCATATAATTAAGTTGTGCCCGTGCGTGTCTTTCAGAGCATAATTATTTTATATCCTCCAATCACATTCTTTAACAGTGAAACCATTGTTACTGACCGGGCATAGGTAGGACAAGAAAACAGCAAACCAATTCAAATTAATGAAAGATTCAACAAGTTCTCTCTCTATATATATTCTAATTATCATGTAGGTCCCCTTCCCCCGGATATTCTTTTATATGACACATGTCACGACAAGTGGATGATGCAAAATGTAATTCACAGATGAAATAGTATATTGCTTATCCACACCTCATATTTGTCCCACTTCCCCTCGCAGTCCGTGTTAAGCAATAATTAACAACAAAATTCGCAACCTTAGGTACAGTGTACGTAAAACAGGTCGAGATTCACATCCACAATTAGTAGAAGTACTGATTTTCTTTTTGAACAAATTCAATACTAATTATTTTCTTTTGTCTCCGTGTCTTTATTGTTGCCGAGAGAAGGCATCTGCATGATTACAATCTCGACAACATGGCTCGTTGCTTGAAATAATATTTGGTGCGATTCACATATGTGGGCATAACATAGGCGTCAGCAGTAGGCGAGACTGAGATATTGATAATGATACTCATATTATTATTAAAGAAAAGGGAGAGAGATTAGAATTACATTAATAGGGTCCTGTTATTACATATATTATATATAAAGACATTAATATGTATATATATAGGAGACAATGCCATATGGGTTAGCATAGCGTTTGAGTTGAATGGATAAAAAAACACCCTTTAATGCATATGTTGTTGAAGGATGAGCCATAAGAAATAAGAGAAGGAATAGCAGAGGGAAGTACGATAGACGCAAAGTGTGGTTAAAATGGTAATCCGTAGCTAAAACGAAGATTGAAGGTACGAGTGCATGTGGGCACTTGAAATAGGCATATACATCTCCGGAAAAGGGAAGCGGCAGTAAATTAAACCCACAATGCTGGATCATAAAGAAGAGAGAGAGGAGTTAGGGTTGCGGGCCCTGTCAATATTCAATTGTACGCTGATTTGATGCATCAACGGTTGATAGCGATACGTTCTAAAATGGTGTAATGCTTGTCAGGGACTAGGTTATGGCAAAGAATAGGGGCAGTGTCTGTTTTGGGTTGGGGGCGGTTATAGGCTCAAACTGAGGATAAGGTGGATATATAGGAAGATGATAACAAAGAAGATGAAGATGAAGATGAAGACGAAGATGGTGAGGAGGAAGAAGATGAAGGTGGTGAAACAGTGGAAACATGAGTGTATATGGTTGAGGGTGTTGAATGAGTGATGAAGAGAGAGTGGTAGGTAGGTAGGAGGAATACGACGATGGGTGTAGTAGGAAAAGGAGTATTAAAGAAGGGAAGTGGCACAGTGGGAGTGGAGAGAAATATGGATCTACAGAGTGGCGTCACTTGGGTACGTACTATTCATCTTGGATCTTGTGCCCTATTCCTTCTTCACTTCACTTTACTTCACTTATCGCTTCTTTTCATGCTACTTTTGGTCACTCATTACCCACGTGGAATTTTGACTCACCAAGTGCTCCTCCAAAATATTCCTCATTCACCATTTATCTACCCTGTCCATCTCTGCTCTTCAATTATTCTTAGCTACTCCCAATGGTAACTCCATTTCACAATCCCTTTCCAACGCACTCTTCTGCTTCCTTCGGTGTCCCTGTCGGATCACGTGCTTAATCACAATTCTATACAAAATTAACTTTTATCACCAAAGTTTTCATTCATTTTTACTGCAAAATAATCTATTTTCCACAAAATACCTAAATGATTTCATTCATTTCGCACTTCTGTTATTCATGGAGGTCCTGCTAATTCATGGTCTTCTTCAATACCAAAATTTTCTCATCGTCCGACTCAACATATATATATTACATTTTTTAAATTCATCCACCTCCATTTAATTAGTTGAAATTGATTTAAAATATTTTAATCTAATTTAAATTCTAATATAAATTAGATTAATCTATTTAATTTTTTTAAAATATATATTATGAAATTGATTTTTTTTTATTGGTCACGAAGATGTCATTAACAAACCTTTTATTACCCTAACTTTTTCCAGATACTATCATTCTCACCCAATTAATATATGAACAATAGTCGTAACAAAACTAAAATTTAGTCATACATCTTTATATACGTAAGTAACACCAAGCTAATTTAGATTCAATGTCATAAATAATATTTCTTCTATTTTAAAATATATCACATTTTTTTAGATAACTTTGTTTTTATATATATACTAGGTTTGAAAAGTTTAAAATTACATTAATTACTCTTTTACTAATTATACCCCTATCTTTTAATTATATTAATTATAAAGAAAAGATAATATGTTATTTCATATTATTTTAGTTGGAGAGAATATTAACGGAAAAGATTAATAAATTTATTTAAAATAATGAGAATTAATGTTTATATTGATTTATGTAACCAAATCTTAAATCTCATATATTTTGAAATAAATGGATTATATTTAAAAAAAAATTTACTCAAAAAGAATCTATATCCATTTATTTACATACCATGTGTACGTTCATACACAACATTCAATTATGGAAAGTAAATTATCTAAGAGAAAGCAATTATTTTTCCCTCTTCTAGTCCACTTTCTTATCTCTCTCCATTCACTGATTATTTTTACTTTTACCTCTCATCATTTAGTCATTGGTTTGTTCTCTTTCCTTTTTTGAGTGTCTTTTGTTCTGCTCACTACTCTTATTTTGTTTTATTATTCTACCCAAAAATCCTATATTTAAATTTGATAAAATTATCTTAAAATATTTTTTTAAAATCAACATTATAAGTAATAAAATATTTATTTTAAGTATCTTTCATTAAATAATTTTTTTAAAATTACCTAATCCAACTAATCATAGTAACCTATCTTAATTATAACTAGATTAAATTACTAAATAAAACAATAAATTTAATATTTAATATTTTTAATTAAATGAATAATTGATTTATTATGATAAAATATTTTTAAATTAATTATTTACTGTTATCATAAATAAATTATTTATTTTCACCATAATTTTAAATAAATAATTGATATCATTTTTAGTTTCAATCTTAATTTTAAAAAAATACTTAACATATTTTTATTAAATTTAAATTTAATATTTTAATTACAAATTTAGGTAAGAGATGAGGAAAAAACTAAGGATGAATGTGAAAAGAGAAAGAAAAAAAAGGAAAAAAATGATTCTTATACATAAACTGTAAGATCAAATAAATGTACAGAAATTATATTTAAGTAATTTTTTAAAGGTATTATTTATAACATTAATTCGTTAACTTAGTGAGAAAATGATTTATTAATAAATCTCCAAATGAATATTTTAACGGGTAAATTGAGAGGTTCCAAACATAATAGTCTTATTTTCATGTTAGAATAAAATCAACAAACATCATCTTTATGGAAATTTTCTTATAATGAACCTTGATTTATCATTTTTAAAATTAAAAAGAAATTATATCTAATCCATATCCAATGAATAAAATTAAATTTAAAATCTAAAAATACTAAATTTATATTTGAAACGAGATAATAATAAAAAAAAGACTTTTATTATTGGATTTGAATTCTCACTTCATTTCATTGCTATTAAATACTATAATAAATATCTTTATATATTTGCCACTTTAACAAAATAAAACACTTTACTCTCATAACGTACATTCATATGTTCCTTTTTCATAGATTTTACCCAATTGAGGTGGGTAGATTATACTATATTGATTCTTCTTCATAGCTTCCTTCATAATGAGTCGATCAAAGAGCTTTTTTCTACATATTATTGTTAAAATTTATCTATCTGTTTGATAAATCAAAATATTGAATGGATCTAACTCATCTTTTATCCTAAGAAAAAGTTTGTTTAAGTAAATATCAAATAAACTAAATTAAAGAATTTTAATGAAAACTTTAATCCAAACATTTATTAAGTTGCTTATTCATAATTACCTAAAATATTTCAAATTATCTTATATATTATGAATTAGTAAAACATTTAGTTATCTTTTTTAATTGTGTAAGATGAATGCAATTTTTTCAACAAATCAGGGTAATAGTGAAATTCTTTATTCATGATAAGCAACAAGTTTGTGAACTAAAATTCAAACAATGTGAGGTTTTTTTAAGTGTATAGAGTGTTTTTAGTCAAGATTGTGGATATAAAATGTCTTTTAACCCAGTGTAACACATAGATTCTATTTTTCAATATATTGTCCACTTCGATTCATATAGGTATTACAATTATGTCTTTAATAGGTACCTCATTGGATTGAAGAATTTGTTCGAAAAATATATTGTTATTAATATAGTTTGTACTTATTAAATTTTCTCAAATTAAAACTGAGACACTCTGTAAAGACAAAATTATGAATTCTACCAATGCAATTAAACAACATTAAACGACATACTTAACGATTTAAATGTGTTAAATGCTGGGGTAAAATTAGTTTTTCTATGTTTTTATTCAAAATGTCAGCTTAATTCAACTATTTTGTTTTGGAAAAATTACAATGTAAACGGGTGAAAATAATGGTTATTGTTTATTATTTTCAATGAAAAAAATTTCAAATATAAACTTATAAAAAATTATACTTTGTTTTTTCAGTAAGAACAGGAAAAAAGAAAAATAGAAAAAAGATTTTTTCAAGCCAATGGGCCAAGCTTATTTCTCTGTCCAGCCCAATATTAATCTGAAAACCTAGTGGTCCGATTTAACCTTTGTTCAACGATACTATTTGTTTCTTGAGCCTGCTATTGGCACCCCAAAGTTACTATTCAAACTCAACAGAAGTGAAGAAACAAAATATCTTGTAGTATTTAGTTAAAATATTTTAGACAGAAAGTTTCTATTGTATAAAAATTTTCCTTAAAAGAAATAATATAAATGTAATAATTCTCCTTTTTGTTTTTTTTTAAATAACAACAGAAAATATTATCTAATTTTTTTCACATGATCTGTATAATGTATATTGGATTCAAATTCTCTACCACCACAACACAAATTTAATGCAACAAAAGCTTATCTTTCTGTATTAATTTAAAAAAAAAAAAAGAGAATCATACAACAGAAACTTGTTATTATGAGAAGACTTTTGGTCAAAAGAAATAAAAGCAAAAAAATTAGGAATGCCAAAAGAAGTGCACCTTCATCTTACAGAGATGGCCAATGGAAGAAAGGTTCGAACCTACATCCTCAAATCCCACAGTAAATTTGACTCACTTTTGTTTTTCTTTTGGGATGAACAAAACGACAAATATATTACTTTTATTAAATTACTTTTATAACTAATATTTTTATTCTTGACATTATATATATATATATATATATATATATATATATATATATATATATAGTGGTTTCTGACGAGTGAATGTTTATTATTTGCTAGATTTGTTCAGTTTTATACTTAAGTGTAATTTTGCTTAATTTTTATATGACAGTTTTTTATTTTATTTATGAAAAAATTAGCTTATTCAAGTTGCATACTTTGATTTCTGCTCCTAATGGAGGTCTTTTGTATCCTTTAGAATGTATAATTTTTTTATTTTGTCCTTGAAAGTTAATAATTAAATAAATACATTATTTTTGAAATAATTTTTTTTCTTTTGAATTAGTCTTTTTATTTAAAACAAATTCTTGTATATTATTATTAAAATATAATTTTATTCTTAAATATATAAAATAAATATTATATTTTATAATATTACAGAAAGATTGAACTGTATTTTAATGAATAATATGTAAGAATTTATTTGAAATGGAAAATGATAATGAGAGATAGAAATTACTTCTTTAAACTTTATTTAAGTTTTAAGACTAAATTTAAATTTCTATACATTTAAAGGATCAAATTGATCCATCTACCTATATAATAAGATTGTTTCATAATTAAAGAAAGACAATTTGGAGAAGTAAAGCAAATTTAGGTTGAATTAAAAGAAGGAAAATCTAATTAACTAAATCAATTCAAAAAGTTAATTAATCACTTTGGATGAATATTCAGGTCAAATTCAGAAAAAAAAATGCAAAAGTTATATATTTTTTTCTATATTACACAGATCTCTTGCACTCAAAACTACACTGTGAATGAACAACTAATCTGCAAACAAAAGAAATTTTCCAAAGTGATTAAATAAGAGAGGGGGAAAAGAAACCCTCTTAAGTGAGTAAATTAAACGAACAGTTTTGTCCTATTTTATGTATCACTTTTTAAGTAAATTTTCTGCCTAGTTACTGGCGTTTTGATTTGTTCACAGTTGGAGTAAATTTATATGGATGAACTGTTTTTCTTCTCCCAAGTACATGCTAACAAAATATAGTTTTTCCCCAACACCGACAGGTATAAAAATAAAGTGGAAAGTGTGCCATTTTCATCCTAAACAAACAAGAAAACAAAATATCATGCTCTTTACATTTTTACAGCACAATTTTCGTACTCTCTATTCCATTATCCATCATGCTCTTTTTTTTTTTTTTTTTTTTTCCAATCTATTGTGGCTGCTCACATTAGATCCAAGCATCCATGATAAGTGGCATTAAAAACATTTTTCTTGTGCCGTAAAAAGAGTCAAATATGGGAATGCAAGAAGCAAATAATTTGTACAACTAATAGCCAAATTCTACATTCTATTGGATCAAGAAAAATTACAAGAGAGAAGAAAAGAAAATAGCCAAATTAATCCTAACCCAATTCAACTTAACTCATCCCATCCCAATGAAGAGAAAAACAAAAGAGAACATGACCTATTCCCCCACCCACTTCAAGAAAAAGCAAAAAAGAAACAAAGAAAGGAGAAATAAAAGAAAAAAGCTCCATTGCTCTACAAATACTCGATACTATCACCAACCCCGTAAGGTCCATAATTTGAGCCTCCTTCATTTAACAGTTCCTGGATTACACCAAAAGACAAAGAGGAAATTATCAGAGAAGCACCTAGCTAGTGATCACATAAAAGAAAAACCAAAATAAATGCAAGTAATGAAGTCTTATTCCACAAGTGAAGATTGACTATATATATCATATGACAGTATTGAGCTGGTTCAAAGCTAAATCTCTAGACAGAGAAGCCAAACAAATAAATAAAAGTGAAGAAAAAGTATTAATTTATGACCTGAGAAGAAGTGACATTAATTGGAGGCGCTTCATTGGCCACTGCAGACTTTGGTTCTGAAGAAGTTTCAGAACTCTTGTGAGGCTTCTTGGAGCCGATGTGAGTCTTTCTGAGCCCCAAAAGCCCCTTCCACCTTGTTGAGGAAGCCTTGGGTGGCCTGAGAGAAAAACCCTGATCATATTCATCATCATTTATGAGGAGCTCTTCCTTGAGAGTGGTGGTGGTGGCCCTTTGCTGGATCATGTGGTTGTTGTAATTGTCCTTGTACGACAACAGCCTGCCCTTGAAGAAAAGCTCATCAGCACTCATCATGGAGTAGTTTGTGACTGAAAATTCGAAGTCTGAGGACACTGCAGGCGCGTCTGATCTTGAGCCTCTTTGTTCCTGTTGCTTCATGGCTTGCTGCACATCAACAAAGTCATTTGAGAAAGAGATTCTAGGGCTCATTGGAGCGCACTGATGATGTTGCTGTTGATGATGATGATGATGATGATGATTATCATCACGCTTGTGGTCCGAGTTGTTGTACATGTCTAAGCATGCCATCAGATTTCACAACACCACATCTAAAATAAAAAGAAAACAAAATGGATGCATGCGAGAAGTAGAAACAATAAACTCCTCTTGGGACCCCCTCTTTCACACTGTGGCAACCCCACTTACAGCAGATGTTTGTATTTATATGTGTCACAGAAGGGATCTTCCTTTGGATTTTTCTTCCCTTCTTTGCAAATAAATACTATTATTTACATGCATGGCATGCCGTGACATGATGTTTTGTCATGACATGTTAATTTGGCATTCAATGACGGTCAATCTTCAAGATTTGTACTGCCTCCAGTTTACACTGCTCTCCTTGGACACATGTGAATTGTGAGTGCGAGGAACTGCCAACAAATTAAGTTTTTTTACTGTTTATTTATTCTCCTTCTCGCCTTTTACCCCATGGCCATTGGCTGGTTGTAACTGATGCAAAAGCTCTCCTTTTTAGGCCAATCCCTTGTGTTTCATGCTGTAATAATATAAACAAAGTTTTGGGAAGATTCGAAGAACTTGCACTTTTAACTATGTCATCTCATCATCCAATGCACAGTAATAACAAAACATATATTAGGCATTATCCATATTTTTTCATTTTTTAACAACTAGAATAATCCAACCACCAATGCATACATAAAACAAAGGGTTTTTGCATGTTTGCTGTTCTCTTCAGGTCAAGAAAAGCAAAGGGTGTTAAAATTAGTAGAGAGGTCATGGAGAAGGAGAGTTGATGACAGTTAGCAAGCATTATTATTTGTGGCACAGACAGCAACAGCAAAGAGATTTAAATTAAAGAAATGGGGTATTGAGATCATGAAGAGTTAAATGGTTGGAATATTTTTGAATGGATGAAAGTCTGAAGGCTCCCACCACCACCACCACCAAAGTGGCAGAGTTACAGATTACAGTTACAGAGAGGACCGGCATGCGCATGCATATATGCTGTATCCATGCACATTTCATCTCTCATAATTGACCCAACTTTGACTCTAAAATCAAACAAAGCCAGGGAATGAGCTGGCGACACTAACGGATCAAAGTGACCACGTGACTCTGGATTGTCTTTCGGTTAGGTAATCATATTTAACTTAATCACTCAAATTTATTAATTCAAATTCAAACTACTAAATCCTCAATATATAACCAACATGGGTGAGGAAGATACAACATTTTATTCACACCACTTATTAGATCCAAAATCTTGATAATAAGTTTCAAAAATATTGCTTTACTTTTTTGTAAGTTGAATTGATTCAATTTATTCAATTCAACATGTCAAGACTCAAGCTTCTACACAGACACTACAATATATATCACAAAAAGGATAAATTAGATTCAATTGACTAATCTTTTTAAGCAAATCCTTGATGAGTCAACCGTGATAAGTGAAGTTTTCACTCTTTAAAACCTCCATTCCGAGCCACATCCTACAAAGGGGATGTTTTAATAAGTTCGAGGTGTATATATATATATTTCATGCCAAGTTTTAACTGTAATGTCATATTCATATCTCTAGCTAAGTAGTACATGTTCATATTGAGGTGCTTGCATTGATTGGCTGTAATGAGGCATATAAATTTCCTTCCCTTCTTCCAAGTTGGACAGCTTCGGTCTTCACCAATCACCAATTCATATAACTATTTGAATCTTTATCTGTAAATATTCCTGGTACGCACCAAATGGTTTTGCATCCCAATTGCAACTTCTGTTATGCCAATCATAGGGAGGAAACAAACACAGCTATCGTCCATAAATCAACAAATATAATCAATCATACAAATTGATAGCAATAACAATATATATTACTATTTGTTTTGCAAATGGCAGAGAGAGAAAGAAAAGGGAGAGGGGTCATAGTATTGAACTCTTGGACTATTGTTTAGAAGTAGAATTACTCAGTCTTCAGGACCAAGAAAGCCTGGTAACATGCAGGGAAAGGACACAGGGTACAAAAAATGTATTAAAAAAATAAAAAATTTTAAATTAAGTTGCAGCAAAGGACATAGTTGTCACTCACGTGGTTCAACCATTTCAAGTGATTGTCCTAATGGGGTTATGACATGTGGCTGATTGCCACAAATGAAAGCCTTCGAACATGGACCAGTCAAACACAATCTGCAAATTCTTGGAGAGAAAAAGGCTGTTCAATTTGGCCTCATCCTGGTTTTGGTCTTCCATCTTATTGGCTGTGATACTATCTAAACTCAACTTAATTTCACATTAATCACTTCTTCTATATTTAATGTCTATCTATGCTCCTTTCCCAATGTCAGATCACAACAAAGAACGAACTAGCTAGAAGATTCTCTCATGTTTACTTACCTAGTTGATTCTCTAATGTATATAAATATGTTTGGACAAATTTTTTTCATAAATTTTTCGTTTATTATGGAGAAATTTGTTTAAACATAATAGAATCCTTTCTTTCAACTCATTGGTTCTAATATTTTTAACATAATAATTTGATTGAATAGCAGTGTCTTAGAGATGGATTATTCCCACCCTTAAGCTTCCACTGCAATAGTTTTTGTAAAATAATGCTTGCAAATGGAAAATCAATGTAAATTTAATGCAGCACTACAATTTCATCATTGAAAATGGTTACCGATGAACATGGTTGGAGGTATGTATATAAAAGAAATGAGTGAAGAGTAATGATTCTGCTGAGAAATTGTTTTGGAGACAGATATGGACCTACATTTAAAGAACACCTTCCAAAAGTGTTGATGCTGTTAAGAGGCTTTCTTTCAGCCAGTACTTGCACTGTGATATAAGTTAAAGTAGGGCAAGTCACGCTTGCTGAATCTATTCATTAATTATCGTCACTTTTGGGGACTTTTCAAACCCCTTTTTCACTCTCTTCTGCTAAATTCATCTCCAAATTTCGATACGTGAAAAACAATTATTTGCGGGTTATAATAAGCAATTAATACATCAATGGTTTTGTAAAACGATATATAATTGGAGACATTTTTTTTCTTTAAAATGTCATATAAAGTGAAACGGATAGAGTATATCAGGAAAAAAAAAACTTCATCTTAATCTTTTTAAGATTATATATTTCTGATATATAAAATATATATAATGAAGTTTCTCTTTCTCAGTATTTTATAAATATAATATATTTTTTCTTATTTTAAAATATAATAAAAATCTCTTAATTTTTTATTTAAATAAAAAATAATAAAATGTATATTTTTAACAATATTTATTATCTCCGTAATATTATCTTGTGAGAATTTCAACGCATGAACTCACAAAAGTTTCTTTTCTATTTGTCGTACATTTTTTACTTTAAACAACTCAATCATTAAGTTTCTTAAACAGACCCCGCAGTGTTTCATACGTAAATGGTTGGTTACTTTAAAAATATAAATGAAATATTTTTACATTATATATATACACTACTTGTGAACCACTTTTTTTTAAGAGAAACCGTTGCGAAATAAAAACTAGGTCTTATTAAATTTCTCTCAAAACAATATCTATTTAATCTGTCTAGGAGAGCCCTGGATATGCTTTAACTCTATCCAATATTATATGTAATTATTTGCACTAAAATAACAATAACTAATTTTAGTTGGTTTTTTATTTGAATCTTTTTTTTCTATCCACAAAATTTAAAATCGAAAACTTATTTCAAGAGATTGGATTCAATGTCACTCTATACTACAGTGTATAAATATTATAATTTGTTGAGAAAGAATCAACTTGAGTGAAGCAAGCGTAAAAAAATCACGTAAAATGTAGGATCATAAAAATGCAGAATCTGTGCGCAGTTGTTTCGTTTCTATTTCCGTATACACGGTTTGTACATTGATAGAATAAAACGCCGCAACAAGTGATGTGCTCTCGAAGTTCGAAACTCACACGGGGCAGCTGTAAACAAATAACTTTGTTTAATTAACTTCATCATCATCAACGTATGCTCTTTCAATCTGAGCATTGTTTATATATTTGGGCCTTTTTGGAGTGGTTGTTTTGAGAAATTTTCATACCACTATTTTGTTTTTGGCTGATTCTATGTCTCAAAAACTGTATGCATCCTTTAGAGAGGGCCAGGGCAAATGTGCATCTCAGGAATATCAAGGTCACACGAACATCTATCCTATTAAATTAATTACCTTTGAATAAGAGTTGTGCTAGTAATAAATTAATTAAGATACCCCTTTCATTAATGTGTTGATACGAACTCAATAAATTCTGCTCTTTCTAATGCTGTTTGATTAATAGTTCAGAGAGTATATAATAAAATGCTACATGAAATTTCCTGAAGAGTTTTATTTCAAGCATTGATGATACCAGTTATAGAACCTATAGAAATGATTCCTACAGAATCATGCATGTCATCAAATCATAATTCTGGGCTTCTAAAAATCTCTACTAAAAATATGTGGTCAAGAAGAACCTTGAAACTATTTCTAGTAGTTGTTAGACCAGGAAAATCATCAGATTAAGAACTGTTTGTTGATTACATGATTCTGTGTTTCAGGAGTTTCTTTCTGTATATAATTGCAGTGAAAGTTAAAGAGCTACCACAATTTTGTTTCATTGGCCCATGATTTAGCTGTTTCATAACTTATATTTCAAGGTCTGTTCTCTGATTTCATTTTCCTTCCCATCATAGTTACAGTAGGAGATTATCTAGAGGGAGAAAACAAGGCAGGGAATATCTATATCGCAACTATTAAACCTGTTACTAAAATTATTAAACCTGTTATATCGCAACAAGACAAAGTAACATTTACCTATATATTTATATCGCAACTATTAAACCTGTTACTAAAACTTAGGCAATATTAAGCCAACACACTAACTACAGCCTCTCTAGCACTAAAGAAAAGAAAAGGAAACTAAATATATTAAGACAAACGACATAAACATTGGACAAGATAATTAATGGTCATTGATTATCCCCAGAGTCTAAACACTTAGCCTAGTTTCTTCCCACTCATCATCATCCTTGTAAACTCGTTCAAGTCAATAAAACCATCTCCATTTTGATCCACCCCTTTGACCATTTTTTTGCATGCACTAAGGCTGCAACTCTCTCCTAGCCTCTTGAGAACTTGGGACAACTCCTGAGCACTAATCTTCCCATCACCGTTCAAATCAAACACTTGAAACGCATTCTTGATCTCCGTTTCTTTTATCCTATCCTCTCCATAGAACATCTCCATGAACTCTTTGAAGTCAATGAAACCATCTCCATCAGAGTCCATCACCCTAAAAGCCTTGACTGCTTCAGCTTCCCCAATGCCACTATCCAAGGCCCTTGCAGCAGCCTTGTACTCTTGAAGTGAGATCTTGCCATCTTTGTTGGTGTCAAATTTCTGGAACACCCATTTCATTTCCTCTTCTTTTGGTTGGAAACTCTGTCCTTCAATCGATGTCTGTCTTGATATGAAGCTGTTCTTCTTGGCTACATTCTTGCGTGAAGAGGAGGGTTTCCATGAGAAGCTATAATTGAACTTGAAGAAACTCAAATTCGACATGTATATGGTTTGTTTTGGGATACAAAAGATACACAAATATTAGGCTTTGGTATGATTATCAAGGCTACTATACATCATGGTTTGTTTATATAGATAACCTTCCGCCTTTGGATTCCCTCGAGGCTCAGGTTATTGTTTCTAAAGGAAAAGTATAGAATCTGAATAAAGACTTGTTCTAATGCCCTGGAGTTTAAACTCTAGTTGATATATGCTTTATGCTACATTCTTTAGGAATGTCAGTTTCTACTCACACACTCAAGCTGTTTATTGATAAACACTAGTTTGGTAAGTTAGAATCACTTTTTATGGTTGGGATTGGTCACAATTCACTTCATTTTTTGTAAACGATTCCTTTCGATCATTTTCGTAAAACCGTGTATTCACCACATGCCCCACTGAGAGAGTTGAACGAATCCTATTCTTTTGTCACTTGATGATGTGTTATGATGTATATATACGTCGTGGATCAACCTTTTTCGTTCTTCTTCTTTTTTCTTGGTGATACAAGAGATTTATTCCTATCTCTAAGAAATATTGCCGATTACATTCTAAATTTTATAGTCTACGTGAAAACTGTGTACTTTAATGAATATAGTTTTTGTTCATGACAAAACTTGTAATTGCTTTAAGTTGCTACAAAACAAATTCTTCTTCTTCTCAGTGTTTAGAGGAACAAAAGCTACCGGTGTCATTGGTTGTCTAGACCCACCACTCAATCTATTTCAATCCAAATAAATTATATTGGATTTTATTATTTGAGATAAGATTAAATCCGATTCAATCCAAACTAATTTAATCTTACACGTTAAATGATGTATTTTGTATATTTAATTCGACTCGTCTCAATTTATTTATCAAATTTATTAAATAATAATAATATAAGTATTGTTTAATTTATTAAACTAATTAATTTTTTTGAAATATTAAATAATATAACTGTTTTTAAAATATTATTTTAAAATGATCAAAAAATGTTTTAATATAAAAAAAAATTTACAAAAAAATACACAACTCCATCTAACCCCATTCCAACCCAATAATTTTTTATTGGATTAGTTCATGGGTGTAATTAAATCTCACCCAACTCAACTTATGTACGCCTCTAACATAAACAAATTACCTACCACTAAGTTTAGGTGGTGTTTCATCAATAAAATATTGACATATGAATTAAAAATATTTGGTAATTATCTTTAATATTATTAACATTAATATAATTAATACATTTATCTTACAAAACAATTAACCGTATAACTTCTTTTTAAAAATTATATAAAAAAATAGAATTATAAAAAAAAACATTTTCCAATACATGTATCAATTTTTATTATAAGATAAAAAAGTGAGAGAAATAATTTATGTCCCAAAATTTATTATGAAGAGAAGAAAATATGGAAATGGATATTGAAAAATAAGGAAAATTCTATCTTTAGAATAATGCAAAGTATTCTTCTTCTTGTAGTACTGCATAACGCAACGCAATGGGCCCGTTATTGATTTTTAATTAACTTCGGATTTTAATTTTGAAAAGATTGATCCTTAACTTTATTCTCTCTCTTTTTTTTATTATTCTAAAATAACATCGAATATACATCAACTTACGCAACTTAGGCGTCCTGTAGATAATTATGACTGAAAGTTAGGAAGTATACAGGGTTTTTTTTTTTTCACATTGAGTAATGCTAGTAGATAATTTGTAATTTAAGAATGTTAATTGGATTGGATATTCAACAATCTAATTAATATAAATAGATTAAATTTAGTTTTTTTTTAATTAGGTCAAATTCAACTCAATCAAATTTAATCTAATGTTCAATGAATTTATATATTTAATCCAATATCTAATTTTAAAAATTAAAAAATGTTGTTTGGTAACTATTTTTATTAAAACAATTTAAAAACATAAGTTTCGATTTTTAGCATTTAAAATTAAAAAAAATCATATATAATAAAACAATTTTTTTTCTTTTAATTAATGAAATGTATATCTTCACTGATACTTATATCATATCACTTATTTTTATGATGATGAACTTGTAAAATTAATACTCCAACTTCTATTGAGACTCTTTGCAGTATTTCAATCCAAAATAATTTTCAAATTAGAAGTAAAAAATATTTTTATTGAACCTATTCTCAAAAATAATTTTTTTAAATTGATTTCTTAAATAATGTTAAAAAATAGAAAGAAAAACTAAATTAAACAAACCCTAAACAATATTAACATTAATAATCATAATTAATTATATAAAATTTAATATAATCTATTCTCTAAAGAGATATTTAAAATTACATTCTATAATAAAAATGTGTAACTCAAATTTCAGGCATATGAAGTTCACACTAGATGACACACATCTGAAGCTCTAAGATATTATTCTTACCACTAAACCATCTGCAATTAAACAGTACTTTGAGCATATTAACTGACCTAATTTTCATTAAGCCAACAAGTTGTGTACGTGCAAGAATCAAAGGAAAAACATGATAATGACAAATAAATTTACAATAATACAATAGAGTCAGTTATAAGGTGGCCCACATAATATAAGGCCATGAAGAGACTGATATCTGTCAGAGTGGTTAATTTAATGATGTCTTTTTTCCTATTAATCCATGAATACAGGAATGTTTAAATTAATTTATTTATATATAAGTTGTTTGGAAAGTCCATATGATATTTTTAAGTCCTTTAACTAAACATGTCTTATCACATGTGGCACTAACGTGCTGTTTGGGCTGCAACAAGCCCATCAAGTGACCCATCTACCCATATTTCAAATAAAGCTCATCAAACCTGCAATGGATAATCTTTATGTTGCTGCCAATAGGCATGGCAATCAAATCCCACCTGTGGGGATCTATCTCAGCCTTAAGATTGACGGGAAAATATGAGATAATCCAAGTTTTCCTCGCTTGAGAAAAAAATATTAATAATTTTATTTATATAATATATTTATCTCAATTTTATATATAAATTTAATTTTTAAAATATTAACATTTTTTTACATATCTCTTTTTCTTTTTCATATTATTAAATTTATATTTTCATTCATTTATCTTCTATTCTTATAATATTCTTTCATATTTCTTTAATCTCTTCATCTAATTTTATAAACATAACAACCAACATTATTTATTTTTAATTTATGTTTACTACATTTTGTTATTTGTGAATTTTATTATTCTAATTTATATCAAAATTTATGTTAATTAAATAATTTTATTTTGAATTATTAATAGCTTTCAAGAAAAATAAAAATTTGTTACTTTACACTCATTTAATAAGAATTATTTGATTAAATATATTTTTATAAATTATATATTTATATTTATTAATAACAAACCTAAAAATTAATTAACTTATACATATAATAAATTTAGGTACAATATTATATAATAATAATAATAATAATAATAATAATAGTAATAGTAATAACGAGTATTTTTTGTCTATATAAAAAAAACTGATCATATATTTTTTTCATTCATATATATTTTAATATTGATATAATAAATTAAATTATATATTTAAGTAATAATAATAATAAATATTTATTTATATATAAAAAATAATGTTAAAACTCATTTATTATAATTTATGTATAGTTATATTTTTTAGAAATAATACATACCCGAAAAGAGAAAATCGAAACCTATATTTGTATATTTCATAAAAATCCTACATGATAGGAACGTTTTGGTGGTTTCAGTTAAATTACCTAATTAAATTAATAATTTGCTTTAAACAAATCTTACAAGTAAATACGCATTTTGGATGAAAGGAAAATAAAAAATAATCATTTGTATTAATACATTTCATTTTATAAAATATTTATATATGAGAATAAATGACTTGAAAAAAATTAAAATATAACAATTATAAATATTTAAAATATAGTTATTAAATTTTAAATTATGGACATTACTTATGTCATTTTACAACTATCAGCTAAATCAACAACTAAATCAAACACTTTCAATTAAATGAACTATTTTATCATCTTCGAACTTCTGGCTAATACTTCAATTTCTGGCTTCCATCTTCCTAGTCGCCTACAGGTAAATTAATATTACCTGTACGATCAAATTGATTGTCTTCTCACATTGTTTTATAACCAATTTCACACTACTCAGCAATCAATCTTTCATTCAATACCTTCGAAATTTGTTTCCAAAAGAAATGTTCTAGAAAGAAAAAACAGAAACAGTCAAGAGATGTTTTCTCACTCTCTTCTATTTTCATCAAATATTCTCTTCCTTTCATCTAAAATCTATTAAATTTCGAAAATTGTTTCCAAAAGAAATGTTTTAGAAACTAGAAAAACAGAAACAGTAAATAGATGTCTTCTCACCCTCTTATATCTTCTTCAAATATTCTGTTCAAGTGCTTGTTTGTATGAGATGAATGTTACTGCCTGGACGTTTCACCATGATGTTTGAAGATATGAGGCTATTATGATTCATGAGCCTGTTTGCTTAAGATGAATGATACTGCCTAACTTTACCAATGGGACAAATTTTTTTCCCTTTCATGTTTTATGCACAGGAAAGCCACATATGGTACTAGTAAGTATTTTAACCAGAGTACAGACTTCATCTGATGAGGACATGAACGAAGAGAAGAGAAGATCATTCAAAAAATTTAAGGAATGATCACTAAAACTAAAGAACAACCAAACGAGAGACTCTAAGAACACAACAATTATTAAGGAAGGATCACGAAGAGAACGATTAAGGCTTTGAAGAGGAAATTAAGAGTAGTTGTCTTCTTAAAGAGTAGTTGTCTTCTTAGTACAGAGAATAAAGAATTTTCAATGTTAGAAGTTTTAGGATTAAATAAGTAACATTTTACCAAGACCTATAAATAGAGATAAGATCATAATTAAAACTGCTAGTAAAAACCGAAATATAGTGGACATGAAGAAACTAAATGACATATTCGTTCTTTTTAAACATATGTTTATAAAGCTCTTCCCTAAATTTCCATTTTTTGAGAGAAAAAGATAAAAGAATCTTACAAATAAAAAGACATATAGTAACATAATTTAGAAAGAAAATTCTCATACATCTACCCATTCTATGATTCCAAATCAACAAACTTCTTAATCATCTCATGAATTAAATTAAAGAACCAATCTAATGAAAATATTTAGTAAGCTTTGTTTGGTTCTTGATAAATATGAAAGCATTAGAGTGTTTACATCCAAGAATAAGCTACGAGAGGCATTTTGACACAATATATCCCAAACATGTAAACAAATACCCACGAACTTATATTGGGAATCCATTTTATAAAGAAATTAAACAATTTGCAATTTTTAGAATTTTTATGAATTAAAAACTTTGTTTGGTTTTTAGAATAATAGGGTTAAAGTGTTTGCATCCAAGAATAAGACTTATTTAAGAAAACCTATAGTTAGATTTTGGTCTAGACATAGTTTGACAGATATGGTAAATCCATTATATAGGTCGACATCACCATCTAAATGTCCTTCAAATATAAGCCTCGTATATTGGTTTACATTTTTCAAGTAAAAATAAATACCCTCGTATACGTTTCTTTGCTTGGAAAATCACTTACGTTTCTCTTTTGGTTTACATGCAACACAAAGTCACTTGTTAACTTTAATTTGATTATGCTCCTAATCAGTATAAGATCCCTATACATACTCCTCACTTAAGAACTAGACATCTCATACATAAAGTTGATAGGACTAAATATTTGCAAATGGTCTGGTAATAGTTAACCTAATAAGGTAAAAAATAATTGTTAGAATGGGTTATGATATCATCTTTTGAATTTAGAATTGTGTTTAACTCAATCTCACAAAATTATCACTCACTTGTATATTTAAATTTAGTTATATCTCTAGTTAATGTAAGATCTTCAACCGTCCACAAGATATTGTCCAAATTCATGGAAGCCTAATTGAAAATCACAAAATCCCTACCCTGCAAGTGCTAGGATAATTAGCTCATAGCAAAGGTAATCTCAATGAAAACTACATTCCGTATTCAGTACACTTGTTAAATCTGCTACAGTGCTATCCCAGGCAATGGTCAAGATAAATACAGGGCCCCAGATTTCAGGCAAAACTAACCACATAAGAAATGACACTGAGATTTCAGTACTGTTCAACTAGTAAATTTTGCCTTGACATAGTTCACATGTCAATCTTAGCGTTCCACTGTGTATATAGCAATACATGTACCACAAATACTGCACGTCGAGCATTATCAATGCTTCGTTGATGCATGAGACGTTTTCTTTTTACATTTTACCACGCGTTTGACATTTCACCTCATTCTTAAATTTCTCCCAAAGATATATAATTACAAGCTACTCCCATTAATGTTTTCAGAGAGAGAGAGGAGGGGAAAAAGAAAATTGACCCTCAATTGCTTCCTCCCCTCAAATACCCCTTTTACAGTGTTCAAATATATATTACTATTACATCTCCAAAAAAAGAGAAGACTAAGAAATTTGTCATTTCTACCAAATTTCTGTATTCTAATTTTAAACAACCAATGAAAGATGTCATCTAGCATAAAAATCTAAACATTCAATATAGTAATAAAAAATAACAATATATTTTTTTTGTAGAACTGACTAGTGACTACTCACAGAATATTCAAAGGAATGGGCGAGCTACAAGTCTTCAACCATTCATGAAGGCAAGTGATCAAATTCTTTGCTTTCTTCAAGAAAGAGCTAAGACTAAAGATCTTCATCTTCATAAAATGTCAAGAATCTACAATGTGTTTTAAGATATGTAATTATAAGACCAATTGAAGAACCAAAAAAGACGTTTACACAATAGTACTAACTGAACACGAGGACCAATATGAATAAGAAAAAAAAAAAAAGAGTGTTTCATCCAATAATGTATAGGACCGACTTCCTTGCTCTGAAAAAAAAACTAATATATATGAATATGCTTCAACTAAATTCAGAGTGAGATGAGTGCCACGATTGTTCCATAGTCAAACTCAATAAATAAGAGTTACCAAGCAAACTTACTCGCATAGGCATCTCTTGCATGACAATATTGCTGCTCTCTTCAATACTTTTTAGAGTCACCACTTCTCCACCAACCACCATATTAATAACAATTCCATCTGCACATTACTGAGGAATCTTAGCAACAATGCAAAACTACAAACTATCACACTTGAACAAAAGATAGATACAATTCCTCAACTATTGTATGTGTTGTTTTTCAATCAAAACTGAAAATTCACCTCAATAATAAAGGTTTGCTTTAAAGAATTAGGCAAACTTTCGAGATAAAACTTCAATTATTATTAGTAAGTAGCACAGTTAGTATCTAAGGAACTGTATCTATGCTTTGTCCAACTTTAAAAACTATAGAAGTAGGCAATAAAGAAAAGACCAGCTGTTAAACAAGTTGTCAATCGCCTGGCGTATGTCTCCTGCAGGAAACACAAAAAAAATGAGGAAAATAGGAAACACCAATTTCACATTACATAAACAACTAGACCTACATTCTTCTGGTAGAACGATACATAAGAATGCATACAGTGACGATAAATATCAACAGCAGAAATTAAAAATTGTAGGAAGAAAAAATAAGAGGGAAACCTTCTTTGCTGGTAACTCGTAGTTAATGAGAAGATGAGCATTCAAGGGAAGTTCCCCAGAAGAAAGGAGAGGGAGGCACGCGTCTGTTACAATGATCATATGAGATCTCTCGTCTTTCCCAATCTCATCCTCGTTGGGTGCTCCACCGTGATTCGTCTGGTTCCACCGTGCTGTTACCTGTCGAAAATTTTCTAAAATAAAAGCGCGTTCATCTTCACCGAGATCACTGTACTGACACACGGAAAGGGGAAAGCGAATTAGTAAATAACTACTGTAGCGCGTGGGAATTACGGGGTAGAGAATGATTGGGAGATGGAAAAATAGGAGACATACAAGAGCAGAGGAGGAAACAACGGGTAGAGCGGGGACAGAGGAGCAGAGAAAGTCGAGATCGTCACGCGTGCTGCAACAGACGACGATGGGCAAGCATGGACGTCGAGCCACCAGATCCACGAGTTCAATCACCGTTTGCTGCCATCGGTCCATCGTTTTGGATAATAAAAATCGGAAACCAAAAATGTTTTACGAATGAAAATGCTTGAAAGAATGTACCATTTTGAATTGGAGCCTGTCAACTGCGAGATAAAAATGGCGTGGGTGGCTGAAAATGAAGGAAAGGGGAGAATATGACTGAGTATAAAATGAGAGTTAAAGGGGAAAAGAGGAAGGAGAATGAAGAGAACAGTACCCGGATGGTCCGGTCTGAATCGGCGGAGACGAAACATAAACGCTGTCGATGGCCATGGTAGAGGAGAGGAGGGTAGACGCTGCACTCTTGCACTTGGATAAGCTCAGGGATCAAACTTCGAAGATGCCCATGCCCCTGGTTATATTTTTTTACTTTAATATTTTTTTTTTATGAAACAAGGGCGATACATAAAAGAATCACTTTTGCTAATATAATAATAATATTATTATTGTTTTCTTTCCCATAAATTATCTATAAGTTATTTTGTTAGAATGGGTTATTAAATAATATTTTTCATAAAATCAATATATTAGGTCTAAGAATTAATTGTATTAAAAAAAAAAATATATATATATATATATATAAAAATAAATGTTGTCTCAATTTTTTTTATGATTTAATTTTCACACTTAAAGAAGTCATCGTCTTAATTTATATATATATATATATATAGATATGTCAAAAAATTTCACATTAAATTAATGGTTTGTTTAGATTTAAGTCTATCTCAATTTTTTTATAAAATAATGTTTTTTATGATAAAATAATATTTTAATTAATCATATTAATTTTATTTTTATGATATTTTCATTTATTTTTTTTCACTTTAAATAACTTCATTTTTTATTTTATTTTTTCACTTTCTTAAATTTACTTCTCGATCTAATCACAACATAAATAATGAAAAGTGAAAAAGAAAAAAAATTGAAAGGAAAAAGTAAATAAAATTAAAGAATGAATTAAAAATAAGAAGAAACGATTTTATAATAATATTGTTTTATATTTTTATTATTATTGTATTTGTATTATTATTTGTTTATTTCTTATATGTAAAAGAGAGTTTTAAAAAAACTGTATAATATTTTAAACAATAAAAAATGACTTTATAATTGATTATGGTGTAAAAAAAAACAATACTTTACACTTTTGTTTTATTTGTATTTAGAAAAAAAAATCACATTTTATATATTCTTAAATTTTGTTTTGTCCACGCTCACATTCCCCCTCTGTTTTCTTGTTGCCCCCTATAATAAGAACTTGACTTCTCTGTTAGATTTTTGGTACTGTCTCAGTTGAATTATATTAATCAACATTAATTAAAAGTTAATTATTAAACTTAAATAGAATTATCAGATTAAGAATTTTTTTAATTTAGCGTAACAAAGTTTCAGCATTTATCCAATAAAGAAATCAAACACTTTTAGGGTTCATTCCAATAAAGAAAAAAATTAAAAGAAAAAAATTATTATTTTTATAAGAATGGAAAGTCACTTATCAAAAAATATATATTCATTTAAAAAATAAAATTTTATAATATAAAATTATTCATATAATTATTAATTAATTTTTAAATCAGTATTTTTTATAATATATTTTTTAATAGATAATTATAAATTATTTTTTATTATAAAATTATATTTTTTTAAATATTGAAAATATAAAAATTAAAATTTCATGTTAGATAAATAAGAAAAAGTAAATAAAATTAAAAATGAGGAAACATAATTTTAATATTTTAAAAATTCAAAATTAAAAATGTCCTATTCTTGTTTTTTATTTATTATTTTCTCTTTCGCAAATTAAAGAAAAAATATATCAGCCATAAAAAAATAACACAATACTCTAGTCTATTCAAAACATCATACACTTGTAGAAAAATGTTGTTTCACAAAATTTAAGTAATAGAACTTAAATATATAAAAAATGTTATTTAACTTTTTAAATTTATGAAATATTTATTAGTGAGTGTTTAAAGATTCATGTTTTTGAATTAGATTGGAAAAATTTTAATTTTGTTAATATTAAGTAAAAACGAACCGATTTATTTAACTTGTTGATGGTTTGAGCCGGATTAACAGTAAATTAATTTATTGACATATTCTTCTCAAATTTTAATATTTTAATTTTTTTATCTAGTGTAAATACATAAAAATATTATTTTAATGAACCAATTCACTAACTTAGATAATTTATCTAATTTATATATTGTAGTAATTTAAAAAATAAAAAAATAATTTTAAAATATACATATTTAAATAAGTGAATTCATGTATTTAATGACTAAATTATTTTATATCCTAAATAAAAATATTTTAATAAAAAATAAAATAAAATTACCATAATTTATATTTTTTATTTTATTTATAATTGAATTTTATCATTTTTTTAAGGATAGATATACTATGGTTAGAACCGCCGAAGGATAAAAGTAATATTTAGATAACCGCTTTTAAAAAATTACACAATTCGATATAATATAATATTATTAGATATAATAATATAATAATAAATATTATTATATTATATTATATTAGATTTTTAAAGAGGTTATCGATATACAGTTATCCTTTTTAAAACAAATGACCTGGTAGAGGGTCTCAAGTTTTTTGAATTCTTTTTTTCTATTTATTAAACTAAAATCTACAACACTTAAATTATTTAAATACTAAAAGAATATTCATGAATTAAGCAAATAATGATGAAATGGATAGATAATAATTGTTTTATTATCTAGGCTTTTGCCCGTGTGTCTGTATTTACTTTTTTTTTTTTTTTTGTAATGTTGTGTGTTAAAAATATAAAAACTATGTTAAGTATATAACTCAAAAGTTTCATATGTTTATTGGTATGTTTTAAAATCATTTATAACCACCCTAGTATTTTGTAAACCTAATAATTAGTAATAAATCATCATGAAGTACTAAAATCATGGTTTTCTACATATTACTCAATTTGTTTTTCTATTAAATAAAAAAAAAGTGATGATTTGCAGATAAAGTGATATAATTGGATTAGTCTTTTATCAAACACCATCCTTCCCGCACAAACTTAAATTCATTTAAATTTCAATAGAAAAAGTTAAAAAATTAAATCCAAAATAATAACAAGAAGTCATGCACGACGATGATACATGGATTATTGAAACCTGTTTTGGGATCAATATTCAAGTAAGGTTTGACCTACATATACATTAAAAATAACACAACCTGGACACGTGGAGGAAGCAGAGCAGAGGGTAGGGCCAACATAATTATTGCATAGCCTTTTACTTTTTCATCCTCCTATTCTTTAATTGCCTAAATAAAAAATCAAATTGCTCCTCCTTCGCTGGTTGGTTCAGTTGCAAACCTTGTTGCTCTTCATCATGAGATTTAGAGGTTCAAAGTCAACAACGGGCTTGGACTCCTTCAACCGAGGCCCACCGAAGCCCATTTGGTCTTCGCGGGCTCTCTTGTGGTGGTTGTGTCTTTTGTCCGCTAGTGTATCATCTTTCAACCAAACACCAAACAGTTTCAAACACTCTCCTCCACTTTCTTCACCTACCACCTTCTCAGATCCGCAACTTCCTTGCCGCATGATGCGATCTATCTGATCAGGCCCCACCATCAGACGGTTTTTGAGAAAACCCATGAGCTCGTCGCACTGCTTCCTCGCACGCGCCAGCTCGCTACTCAGCGTTTCGTTATCCTTCTTCAGTTTCTCATTCTCGCTCGATAACTCATGAGAAGGTGTTGTGTTTGTTTCCACCACTCCAGTGTTCTTTGAACCGGAGGAGGATGACGAAGTAGAGGTGGACCCAGCGTCGTCTCCACCGCCAGAGTTTAATGGAGAGTTGCCATCACCGCCGGATTTTCCGGGCCCCGGTGGAAGTGCAGGCGACTGCGGCACGGTCTTGCGGCGTTTGATGTCAGCGAGAAGCTCCTTCTTCCCTCGCTTGAAATGCTCGTTTGCGAATTCCCATTTGTCTGGCACAATCTTTCGGAATCCCTGCAAACTCAAAATCGCCGATTTTATTATTATTATTATTATCAGTTGTCAATTATTATTAGTAATAATTAGCAGTAATCATATTTATCGATTATTTTTGTTTTTATTTTCCTTTTTTGCCGAAATAATTATATAATATTATACTTTTTCATAAAAAAAAAATTTATATTAAGTATCATACTTCCCGGGAGCGAAAGATTTTTTTTTACAGGCCAAACGCCGCACTCCAAATGTTTTCGAGACAGCAATTGGTAAGAATTATGTAGAAAAATTAACATTAAAATCATGCGGCGTATACGTTTAAAATATTTTTCATTTTATTTAATCATTCAAACGAAAGAAAAAACCCCGAGAGTTTCCTTAATCAATAATCATGTTTTCTTGATTATACAAAAAAAAATGTTCAGTTCAAAAATAAAATGAAAAACATAATTATACCAAAACTCTACATTTTTAATAAACAAATTAATCTATATTTAAACCACTACAACTTGCAAGTTGTAATCTTTAATCACCTCTTGTGTTTATTATTTGGTATTAATCAATTTAGATAGAAAAGGACAAAAGGAATATATGTATTCCAATCATTAGTATAATTAAAATAAATAACATAAAACAGAGTAAAATTGGCATAAAAGGAATAAGAATGGAAATAAAATCATGGAAGTAAGGACAAGAAACATACATAAGTGTTGAGTTGGCGAACAAAACTGGAAAAGTTATTGTGCTTGAAACATTTAGGAAGCAAATCCTTTGCAAAATCTGCGTGTTTCCACACCACAAACGTGTTCCCACTTTCACTCCACGATATCACCTCGTTCGTCCCTGGATCCTCCACCAACTCATACGTTTTCGTCAGAAACGGTGCCGGTACAGATCTTTGCGACATAATTTCGCCCTCACAAATCTCTTCTTATCACAAATATTCCAAGTAAAAAAGAAAAGAGAAAAAAAAAAGTGTAAAAGAGAAAACTTAGGAGGAAGAACTAAAAAGGAGGAGAGCCGTCAAGAATTCCCAATCCCAGCAATAAAAGCCAGAAAGGAAGAAGCGAGAGTGAACTAAATTTTTGGAAGGTTTTCTGGGATGATCAGAATCCATGAGTCAAAATCTCCAAACCAATTACCATAATTTCACGACACAAAAGGATAATAAAGTGATGTGAATAATAAATATTCTTATTCTCCTCCTCGAGGATTCTAGGGCGAGAGAGACTCTTATATAATACGGAACCAAACATGTTCCACCCCCAGTGACGTGGGTTCTAGAAAATTTTCGAAGCCTTTTAATACATATCAAATTGCAACGTTGATTTTGGACCAAACGAAAACCGAATCCACACGGACGCAATTACAGGGCACTTTGCTTTAAACAGCAGTGAATTGGATAAGGAGGTGAGAGAAAGAAGAGAAGCATTACATTTACACACGCTTTTCACAAGGGTCGCCTTTGGCTTTCTCCCTGAAAATTGCTTTTTTCTCTTCATAGATTTTTCTAATCTCAAGTTTCTAATGCTATTCCCTGTTCCAAAACTTTTCCATTTTTAGTTATTTATTTATTCAATTTTTTTAACGAACGGACGCGTGTGTTTTTCATTATTTGTTTACAGAAAAAAAACCCTAAGAATATAATAATTTCTGGATAAATTGTTCGATACATTTGTGTAAAAAAAATAAGATAAAAATTATTCTACAAACATTCATATTTCTTCTAAATAAGAGAAGGGGAATGAGAAAGTGGGTAAGGGGGCATTTTCTTTGTTCTCACCTAACCCTGTATTTCACCGTTTGCTTCCATTCATCGTTATCGATATTTTAATTATTATGATGATTATTATTATTATAACTATGTACGTGTCTCATCATCTTTCATCAATTGGTCTCCCGTTCAGTTTGTTCATTTTCTGTGTGTTAGACTTTTCTGCCTGTTATGACCGCCCAACAAATATATTAAAAAAATATTGACAAAGGAAGAAAAATAAGACTATAATGCGATACATACACACATATGAATTTTATTTGTCCCTTGCTTAGTTTGGACTTTTATGTTCTTTCCTCCCAAATTCCTTGTAATTTTCACACTAAATTAACAACAGATTTGAAACTACATACTTCATGGTACAGTTTCCTTTGTGTTTCACTGGAATTTATTACACTTGGTTTGTTGTCTGTTCAAGCAACTGCACTTAAAAGAACAATTAATACCTGACTGACTAAGTTAACTACATGGGCTTTAACAGTTTTATTCAATTTAATAAATAATATCGGAGTTAATTAGTCTAGTTTAATGATGGTCATGTGCAGGCCAAGAAGTTGACTCTCACAAACACCTTTCTTAGAATATAAGCTTGTTTGTAATTAACTGTGTGGATAATGATATATTTATTTTAACATGACAATCAAAACTGATACAAAATAATTTAAAGTTTAAATTATATCTATATATTTATTATTATTTTAAATATTTTACTAAGTCTTTTATTAGTTTGGTTTAGATATTTAGTGACTTTATACCGCAGGAGGATTTATTAGAGGTATTTTGATCTCTCTCTTTTTTTGTTCATGTAAATATTCTTATAGATGAGTGAGGGAAGAGATAACACTATTACAATTTATTTTTCTCTTCTAAATAGTTTGAAGTAATACTCATTAGTTTGGGTATTTTTCACTGTATACAAAAAAAAATCTATGGAATTGACACATTTTAGAAGAAGAGCACATTAAAAAATACTATCAGAATGAGATTGTTTTCTCTTTAAAGATAACACTATATGTATTTTATTCTACATTATTCTAAACTTGGTTTATATATATACATACATACATATATATATATATATATATATATATATATATATATATATATATTGATTTAAAGAATTATTTTAATATTATATTATTAAATTATTTTTTAACTAATTATTTATTATTATTTTTTTATCAATCAATCTTACAGAGAGAAATTATTTGTTTTTTTTATAAAACATTTTAGTATGATAAAATTTAGTTATGATGCCCTCGAAAACAATTATATCAAAATCGTTTTATGTGTTTTCTTTAGTTTACGGATTTCTGTGATTATTTCACATTTGTATATTTATAATTTTAATGTATTAAATTTAATCATTGATATAAATTTATTTACTCATATTACAAAATAAATTATGTTAGTGTGTATTTCTTTCTTGGAAATTGTGTCAATATCTAATGTAATTACCATATTGTGGACACTGTTTATACCAGGATAGGAAATTTTAATCATATTATTTAAGAATATTTTATTTTCTAAAAGGTCCTAATAATTATGTTCCAACAAAAAAAATCAGAATATATTGTTTTGTTTATCATATGAAAATCAATAATCATTTAAAAATAAATTGCTTTAGAATTATTGGAAAATGAGAAAAAAATTGTTGTCATTGTCTTAAAATCTATTTGTCAAACTTTCGATACATTTAAGGTTTGTTTCACCAATAGTGTTATTCATATCATATATATTTAAATTCATACATTTGTGAATCTATAAACATATAGAATTAATATATAAAATATATAATTATTTGCGTGAATTTATAAAAATATATTTAAGACACTATATATATTTATTTATGTGTATTATATAATCTAAATTGTTTTTCTCTTGTATATCATTTGTAAGACTACTTCATTTAAATTTAGCAGAAGAAAATGTTTAAAATATGGTAATCAGGCTAAATTCTTAATCAAAATATTTCCTCAAGGTTATAAAATATATATATATATATATATATATATATATATATATATATATATATATATAGTATTTAATCACGGATAAGTCTTTGATTTGAGATTTAAAATTTAAATTTTGACATTTTTTTATAGATTATGTAACATCCAATTATTGAGGTCGATCTTCAGGTCATATAGTCCTAATAATCTATAGTATATAATTAAAAGTTGTTATAAAAAAAACAAAAAAAAAACATTTAATTTATACAATGTTAGGTTATCAAATCCAAGTTCGATAGAATCAAAATAGATTGAAATTAATTTAATAAAAAACTTTTAAAATTAAGTTTGAGGACTCAATCATGTTTAATTAAAATTAATGCAATATTTGACCGAAAGACCTACCATGAGAACTAACTTAAAGAAAGGAATTAGGAGACACCTTTTGCATGAAAAATGTGGGTCAAACTCTAGGAATAGATAATCATAAAAATTCCTTCACATAAAAGAGCAATGAAATGTGTATACATGTATTATTTTTTTTAATTAGTGGTAAGAGATGCCAATATCGATTCTAATATATGAGTTAACCCGCTCACCACATGTTCGAGTTAAATTGGGTTCAATTTTTTTAATTTCTACCTATAATGAATTAAAAATGAATTCAACTCATTTTATCTACAGGTTAAGTAGTGGGTTGGCTCATAATTCACCATTTATTTTAAATTTCAAAAATAATTATAATTATTTAATAATCTTAATTGATGTTTTTTTTCCTATCCACCTTTACTCCATGTCATCACCACAAATCAAACTTTCACTCAAGTTTATCATCAATTATTCACCGCATCACTGCGTTCTTGCCGCACTTTAATCACTTGTCATCCTTCCGCCATACTATTACGTCATCATGTTCATTGTTTTTATCGCACCAATGTATTTCAATTACGTTATTTGTCATATTTATCGTGTTTCAGTCGAGTCATAGCGTTTATCATGTCAATGTCACAATGTTTCAATTTCACATTTTAATATTGCTACAAAGTTTGTCATGCTACTTGCTTTTGTCACACCACTACATTTGTTGCGCCATCATGTTTCAATTAATATATATATATATATATATATATATATATATATATATATATATATATATATATATATAAACTTATTTATAATAAAGAATTAGATTTAAGTCATTTTTTAATACAAAGTTTTACAATAGAAAAATAGATTTTAAAAAATAGTATAACAATTATTAGTGATTAGTGAATTATTTATTAAAATCATAATTACTTTTGATTATAATTAAATATATATTTTATTATTTTAATTTAGAAGTTAAAATAAACTATAAATTATAGAATAAAATAATTATTAGTCAATTTTTTCTTATATTTCAATCAAACGAGATTGTTAAAAAAACAAAAAATTAAAATACTTGCTATCTGAAATCCAAAATATATTAGTTGTTCTATTAAGATGTTAATAGAGATTAAGATGTTAATGGAAATGCAATTACAACATTTTGTATAAAAATATATATTCATGTATATTTTATAAAAAAAAATGAGAAAACTTGTTTTCTCGATCTCCTGGATTCTCTCCACATATTTTGTGTGCATTTATGTTTTTTTTGTTTAGTTTGTTTCAATAAGTTGTGTCTCGAAATTCATAAGAGATTATCAATTGAAGCAATTCTTGCTAATGTGTCTCTATGTTAATTGCAAGTGTTATATACGGATTTAGTGTCTAAGATTAATATATATGTTCTAGTATATTCTATCTTTGCTTTTATTTTGTTACTTAAAGGAAAAATTTTCATTCCCTCTTATCATTTGGATCGAAAGGAATCCTTACAAAATATACATCACATGTAGAGTCAATCTAAAATCAAGTCCCCAAGTATTATTAAATACTTCAACGAGATTTGATTTAAAATTTACAGGTATATAGAATATACTTTTCTTTTCAAACTATTTATTCGTTTTAAGGTAACACTTCTCATCTTTATAGATTTTACTTTCATTAATCCTCATTTGAGTTTTGTATTACTTGACTTGTTTTACTATTATTGACTCCATCATGAGTTATAAGATGAGCATAATTATCACTAATTTTCTTTAATCTTCTTCCCTCTAGAACCAATATGACCTTAATTCCATGGAAGTTTCATTTTTCTTTATGAGTGTTATAATTCACCTACTAGTCAAATTCAAGAGAAAGTGAGTTCAAAATGAATTATATTAAAAAGGATTTACTCACTTCACTTTCATTCTCATGGACTCCAACCTTGCTAGTAGAATAAAAATTTCAATTACATAATCATGAATTGATTGAAATCAATCAAATCTTTTATTTATTAGCTCATTTGTTACTTTTCCCATATTCTACCAGTCAAATTATGGAAATCTTTAACCAATTTCATAAATTCTTTAACATTATCAATTTTAAACACATATAACTTAACATTCTCGAGTCATAAATAATCTCATCAAATTTAATATTAATCTTTTAGATTATTCTCAAGTATAATTAAGAGACCTATTAATTTTTGTACTAGTCTTAATTAGGATTAAGAATATTTTATTCAGCAAGGTCTAAAATCATATTACATTCATTCTAAATCAATCAACATAATTCAAACAATTGAACTATCTATAAAAAAAAATTAGTAACAAATTTAAACAAACATGACATTCTTAACATGCAGGACATATTTAAATAGACACATATTTAATATGAATAAAAATAAATATTTTTTATTATAGTAATGAGTAATGGTTCACCTTTATAATCCATATAAATTTTAAAAGTAATAAGTTTAATTAACCTAAACAATTAAATTTACAATATCATCATTCCAACTATGTGATAATTGGTGATTAAAATTATATATATATATATATATATATATATATATATATATATATATATATTAATACAATTCTTACAAATTTCAAAAGTTATCATTTAAGAAGATATATTATACTTAAATCTATCAAGTGAATATATATTATACTTAATCTAAAATTGTTAAGAGCATATCAAAATTATCTATATATATATATATATATATATATATATAACTTAGAGGTCCTTTGATTGAAACTATGTTCTAATATAAGTCATATTTCTTTGAATAGACTTTTGTATTAATTATTAAAAGATTCAATAACTTATTCCGATCTATTATTAAATATTTCAAAATATTTATTATGAAATATTTCAAAAAATTATTTTTTTCTTCTCTTTTATGACTTTTTTTACTATATAAGATTGTTTGAAGGATATTTTTTATTTCAAATTTTTTTTTTCAAAAAAATGTAACTATTAGACCGATAAATAAAAAAACTTGTTTTTTAATTCCTGATAACTCCTTAAAAGTTTTAACCTTTATAAACATTTATTAAAAGATAATTATATTCTTATTAGAGGGAGAAAAAAGAGAATTAATTTTAATATCTATAAATTAATTTTTATGATTTTAATATAATTATAATCTGTGATTTCTAATACTTCAGGTCTCCAACGTGAACAAATTGTAGAGAACAGAATTTAACAAAACAAAATTCTAATTTTTATATTTTAAATGTGAAATTGTGAAAGAGAAAGAAGTGGGAAAAAAACATACAATTTTTTCTATAAGTTGAAATCATGAAAGGGGAAAAAAATTAAAAGTGAAAAAGTAAGAAATGAAAATGTAAAATGTAAAAGTAAAAGTAAAAGAATGAATACTGCGTGTAAAAGTTAGAGGTGAAAAAGTGAAAGTGCTAGAAATGAAAAATGTAAAAATATGAAAGTAAAAAGGTAAGAGAAAAAAAAACATAAATAAAAAATTAATTAAGAGAAAAAAATAAGATTATCATTTAACATAAAGAAAAAAAATTATAAATAGTAAAATAAAAATATTTTTTATTTATTTATAAAAAAATTATTTGATTTTAAATTATAATTTATTAAAATAAGAGTAATGAATAATTTTTTATAATTATATAACATTATTTTTTATTAATATTTTTTAAATATTTTATTTTTTATATTGAATTCCTCTAGCACAAAATTTATTTTGTCTTTAACATTCATCTTCCTACCTTCAATCTTAGTAGCCATTCCCATTAAATATATGAGGATTTCCATGCAAGATTATTAGAAGGATCTTTTTTATGTAACTCAATGTGGTTCAAATTTAGTTCTGTAAAGTTAGATAAATTCGGATTTAATATTTAAATTGGACACGATTTAAAGATAAGTACGGGTACAAATAAGGTACATGATTTATAATATTTCAATTATGATCTAATGTTTATCGAATTCTTGATTAATTTTGAATGTTATTAGTAATAAACATACAAGATGATAATGCTATTTATTTTTGGCATCATAAATTATATATTTAAAGAATAACGAGATTAATAAAAAATAAATTTTTATTTAAATTGAATTTTGATAATTGGGATATATGTTTTATAAAAATCAATCAAATTTTCAAGAATTCTACTTAAAAAAAATTAAGATTAATAGATACTAACATTTGTGGACTTTTGAACTCTAAAACTGTTTTTAAAAATTTAAAAATAAAACTATAATGCAAACTCTTATTTGACGTCAAATACATAAAAAATTGTCTTAAGAATACACATTGAATCTTAAAACTTAAAGTCTCAAACTATTGAGTAATGAGACTTTAATACTTATATTAGATGTTAAATACATTAGGAATTCTTCTAAAGATACACTCCCTTGATCTTGAGGACTTGCCTATGTCAAATATATTGAAATTCTTATTATGATAAAAAAAAGCAATACCTTATTTTGTACATAGAAAAAATTGTGAAATATATAAGTAAGTTTAATTCTCGTTAATTATTTTACCGGTTTATTTGTCTAATATTTTGTGATCGAATATTTATATCATTATGCACAATTACATCGAACAACTCATAAAAAATTACATGGTTTTAATTATTTTATTTTAAGAATATTACATGACTTTAATTATTTAATTTTAAGAATATGAGCATTAATGATAGCTAATTAATTTTACTCTTATTTTTCTTATAATACTTTTGCATGTGTAATTTTTAACATATTTAACAAAATAGTCAAATACTACTAAATTTAAAGGAATTCAATTTATTTAGAGTTTTTTTATTCTGTAATTTTGTAGCACTTCCTATTAATTTTAAAATATTTTTCAATGACTTAATTATATTTTTAGTCCCTTAAATTTACATGATTTTATTTTTAATCCCTCAAATTAAAAAAAAACTCGAAATTAAAATATTATTATTTTAGTCCTTAGACAATAAACTGGGAGAACTAAAATGATTATTTTTAACTTATTTTTATTCTTTCAAATTTAGTACTTAAACACTAAAATTAGATTATATTAATTTTGAGGGTTTTTTTTTAATTTGCATGACTAAAATTTAGTTATCCCAAATTTTAGGAACCAAAAATATAATTAAAATTTTAAAAAATAAATTAAAATTTATTCCTATGTAAGGTACCAAAAATATATGAGATATAGAAAAAAAGAGAATGACTTTGGTAGATTTAATTTTATGTTTTAGTTTTTTAAAACAATCTTAAGGATCAAATTTGAAAAACTGTACTTAAAAATAAGTTAAAAGAATTTGGTTTGATAATTCTATTTTAATTATTAGAAGTTATGATAAAAAATGGTTTTGAAAATATTGATTAAAATTATTTAATATAATTATTGGTAAAAATATTGATCCTAATTACTGAAAGCAAAAAATTAAAACAGAAAATAATTATTATCAGTTTTAATTTTTTAATTTTAAAAAATAAAAATGTTTTTACATAACAATTATTAAACAAACTTTTTAGTTTCTAAAAACTAATATATATATATATATATATATATATATATATATATATATATATATATATAAGTGAGAAAGTAAATTAAGTTTATCGTTGATGTACAAGATAACTTAAAATATTCTTATTATAACTAAAATATAGCAATCATTGATTGCGATTGAAAATTAATTAAGCAAATGATCTAACTGACATATTCATGAGATTAAAAAATTGTCAACAAATAATTTAAGTTTGTATGAAGAACATCATATTCGAAGTTCTATTTTCTACATGTATCTTGTCAAACTTAATAAACATATTATAGTTAATGTTAGGAATGACATGAGAAAGAGAAGAAGGCTAAAATGTTATTTTGAAAATTTTGGATTATTATAATTACATTACTATTGTAGATTTTACTGCTGCAATCATCAATAATTTCAGTCATTTCAATTTGAATATAGTTATAAGGCTCAAGAACGTGTAAACGAATAATTGAGAAAAATAGAATTATATAGAACATGACTTAAATAGAAGTTCCACAAAAAAATATATTGCAATATGAATGTTTTAGTTCTCCATTCATATTCACCTCTCTGCTAGAACTCGCGTGGATTCGTAGTTTCCTTCTCAATTTTGTTTTCCTGATACTTAAGAGTGAGTGACTCATCTAACATTTTCCAGGGACACTCACTCACTTCTAGCTAATGCCGACTGCCTATATAAGTTATAATAAAAATTATAGTCAGATATTTTGCTCTTCTCAAGGTTATAAATTTACACTCATTTCTATTTATTTTCTTTATACCACACCACTTCTTATATCCTTCATTCTCTACCTGCGTTTTTTATATATCTCTATTCCTATCACCCAAATTCACCTCAGATGGGTGCAGGTTGAGTATTACCTTACATCCTAGCCACCAATTTTTTATGGATGGCAGAATTCTCTTAACATAGGTGTTGAAAACTTACAACAGTCACTGTAGTTTTGGTTTGGTTAGCAGTGGGTTGACTTGACTGCAGCCTCCGCGTGAAAAAGTCAACATTCAGAGACTCTTCATTCCATCCATTCCACTGACATTCTGTCTCTGGAAAATGGGAGGAAAAGAAGAGATGACAGAGGGTGGGTAGCTAGAAAGTACAATAAGAGAGAAACAGACAGTGGTCATGGCCAGCAGGGCAGTATGGGCAGTATTCCCAAACGATTATTGGATAGAAGGAACAGGAGAATGTCGAAATTTGAAGCTTCTCTGTCTCACCTATCACGCAAGACACAAGTTGAGTCGTACTCGTACCCAGCTCATGTTAGAAAGCAAGCTGTATCCCGCGTGCAAGTCAATTCCCTCTGTCAGAGTTACAAGAATGTTATATTCTTCACTTCTTCTCTCTCGACCCTTCCCTTTGCTTTGCTTTTCAATAAAGTAGCAAGCAAATCCAAGAGGAAAGAGAAACTATAAATACCAAAAAGGAGCTTAGCAGAGCAACACACAGCACTGGATTCAAATGCACTAGTAGAACCAACACCTTTTCACACACCCGTCAAAAAACAAAAACAAGACTAAACGTACGTACATCTAGCATATGCATATAGCATATGACATAGATAAAACTACAATAGATCTACCTTAGTCATCACATATTCCACAAGTAAATTATAAAACAAGGCTCTGCCGACACCCACATGTAATACTAACTACTTTTCTTCCCTCACAATTGGGTGGTGGTTAACTAGGGTGGCCCTCGCTTTGGTTCAGTTCGGTGGGGAATCGTTGTCATTTATATCAATCACACACAGCTTCTATTGTATGGTTTAGGTTTGTCACCCCTGCTTCGTTCCAAATCAACAATTATCATCAAATCACATCACCCATTCAGCTTGAACTTTGACGCACCGCACAACCAACAACCTGAGCCCACTGCTTCAGTCTGGTCTTCACCGTCTGAGGGTTATCACCTTCATAATTAATTCACACCAAACAACGCAATAATTCAACAAAAGAATCCCCACATCTTAATCACTTTAATCACAATCAGCATATAAACTAAGCATCAAAAGACCCAGATTTAAATGTCCTTAACTATTGTTAATCCGCTCTTTGAATTATATTTTTATTTCATTAACCTAAATTAATTATTACAAATTTTAATTGTGAAACGTACGATTATTAGTCAAAACAGATCAAATATCAGCTAAGGGTTAAGTACCTGTTGTGAAGATGGCGGAGTGGGGACTGCCATGCGGAGAAGGAGTCTCGTCGCATTCAGAGACAGCGGAGGAAGGCGGCGTGGTTTTCGGTACAAGCGAGTCGTTGTAGTGTTTGTTGACCGCGTAGTAGAGGCCAAGAGCTGGTAGAGTATCGGAGAGGCGGCGATCGTGCTCGACCTCAGGGGAGGAATCGAATCCGAAACCCAATTCGATGCAGGCTTTGAGTTCATCTACATCTTCATCGGTGACACTCTTGCTGCGGCGGTTCTTCCAGTTGCCCTTGCGGCGGAGCCAGGCCTCATCACGATAGGCGTCAGGTGACCAGGATCTCTGCTTGAAGAGCGGAGAGGCAGACTGCAGGAGCGGCGGGCGCTGGAGCAGAAAAGGCGGCGGCAGCGCCTGGTCCTCTGGTTCGGACATGGGCGTGGAAAACATGCACAGCCCCTTAGAGTTGGGGTTGTGCGGAGGTCGAGGGACCTCCCACGATGAGTTAGGAAACGCTATTGCGTTGTTAGGTTTCTATCTTTCGGCGCTTTTCAATGCCAAGGGACACCACACCCTTTATGCTTAGCTCCTTCATCATACCCTCACCTCAACTCTTCTCCCATTTGTCCACCTCATCATCACATCTTTTCGTTTCAATCTTTCTTTGCTTAGCGTACAAATATTATTTATTCTTTCTACTATCCTTCTATATTTTTATTTAACTTTTTATTGATTTAGTTTATTTTTCCAACAAATGCATTAACATATAATAATTATATATTATTGCGTTTAGTCTTATTATTATAATAATATAATAATGCCTTGTTGCGGAAGAAAATAATAAACTCCAAATATTCAGATTAATTGATCCATATATCAGAATTAATTATACGTTAAGTTAGGTATAATACTTGATTATCTTTTAAATTAAATTTAAGATTTGTTACCTCATATCCAGCTTCAATTGTACGTATGACCACTACATGTGTCTTGTTATTTGCATTATTGGCGGAATCCATTACCTTAAAAGCAATCTCTGTTATGACTTGTTGGGATCCAGGAAATTTTAATCGTTATCATAATTTGTATCTTATGTTTTTCATTTTTTTTATTGAATAATTGCTTAAATGTTTTATGTAGCCCACTGCTATGATTAAATTAATTAAACTATATATACATACTGTATTGTGTAAAACATTAATTTGACTTTCTCTCTGTAATCAATCTCAGTTTGTATTCTTAAAAATAAGATGATTTGTCTGATTTTCTCTTATATCTTCCTAAATATATATTTATATATTTATATATATATATATATATATATATATATATAATCATATTTATCATTCCATTTTATATTAAAATATAACAATATTATATTTTTAAATTAGTGAAACAATGAAGTGAGAATGGTATTTTGTTTTAAAAATTATAAGTTATTACTCAACTTTATGAGTCCGACAAAAAATTTATCAATTTTTTTAATAATTTATAAAAACTAATATGTATATTTTTATATTTTAATATGTATTTGTATGGTTGGAAAAAGTATTTTTCTTTATCTGTTTTTTATAATTCCAGGTTTACTAGTACATATATGTACATTAAACACCTAAATCCTAACCTTATTGGTAGATAAGTAAATTATCTACGTATAAAAAAACTTTGCTAAACATAAATAACAATGACACCGGTGAAAACATATCAATATTATAATATCTATCTGGGGTTTGTTTTTAGTATAATAATATACAGACAGATAATATTAAAAAAAAAATTCTTTTGATGTCTTATAAATTAGAATATATATTTTTATTTTATAATATTATAATATCTATCTTGGCTTTGTTTTTAGTATAATAATACACAGAAAGATAATGTTTTTAAAAAACAAAACTTCTCTTTTGATGTCTTTTATAACATATATTTGTTATATATTATTTTAGGGATATTATAATATATATTTTTCAACATCAAATCATAAATTTAAGTATGTCATATAACTGTAATTGAATTATTAAAATAAATTATAATTAATAATCACATCAACATTTAGAAAATCTAAACATCTTTATACATTAATTTTATATATATATATATATATATATATATATATATATATATATTTGTTTATTGTACCTCCAAAAATAATACTATTCTATCTTTCTATAATATTATCCCTCAATTATTGGAGATTAATATTGAAAGAACTTACTATTAGTTATGACTAAGTAAATAGGAATAAAGAGGCAGATAAATTTTTTATAGAAAACATGTTTTGGAAAACATGTTTTGGAATAGACCTTTTTGTTTATAACCTTATATTTGAACAAATTATACTAAATTTTATTCATGAATAATATTTTGTGCCTATCCATTTCTCAAAATTAAAATAAATATTTCATAAAATAATAATTAAATATATTATTGTCTCAATTAAATTATATTAATGGATTGATTATATATATTAAATATAATAATTGATCATTATGAGAAAGTTTATTATATCTTTTCAATTCTTTATTATCCTATATATTGAAATTTACATGTACACTTAAGATGATTTTTTTAGCATTTGATTCTCTTCACAAATTTTTCATTCCATAGTTGCATTATTCTCATGTATAATTATCAAATTCATGAGTCAATTTAAAAATTCGGACGAGTTTACGAGTTTAGTTATTGATCACAAGTTAATTTGTGAGTATATTCATTTTTTAATATATTAGGTGTAAACTCAATCAATTCAACTTACTCAAATCAAACTCAGGAGTTTGGCACGAGTGAATGAGTTTAAAATAAGAAGAAAAATGATACTTGCGAGTTTAACATGAATGATTTTTTTATTTTTGTTTGTTATTTACATTGTTCTTTATATTCACGGTTATTCACAGCACGTTGTTGGTTATTGTTTGTAAAACATTGTTCGTCGTTATTTATCGCTTGTCGTTGACCATTTTTTACTCGCTCGTTGCTAACACTATTTATCATTACACTGCTCGTCACTATTTGTGTTGGTCGTCATTGTCATTCTTGTTGATCATTGTCGTTATCGTTCATGTTGTTCATATTACTTGTGCACTTTTAAGATTTGAGTTTTTCCTTTTTCTCTATCAATATAAGCTTCTTTATTAAAAATATTTTTGTTTTCGTCACCCACCATTGCTTTATTTTTTATCATTTATTTATGTAGTATAATTATTAAATTAATTTTTATTTTTGTTAACTCGTATAAACATTGAAATTTGAAAAATAGGACAAATAATAAGTAGAAACATAAAGTAGATGTTTTGAATATTTTTATTAATGTATTATTATATAAACTTATTTGTTTTAATAATGTGAAATTAATATTATCATACTAATACTTTAGTTTGTATTTTTTAAATGAAACAGAACTCTTACGAGTCTATGAGTCGAGTCTGTCGACCTCCTACGAGTCTAAGTAGACTCTCGAGTCTAATAATCTTGTCCTTACAACTCGGTCACATTGATTCTAGTGTGTCACAGTATGACCGCATAGATCTTAGTTAGTTTTTGACAACATGATAAGATTGTGAGTTCTTAATTAATTTTATTGTAATATTGTCATTTTCTTTTTGGACAATAATATTTGGCACCTATTATAAACCACGAAATAGTACATTCCACACTCACCATCAAAGAAATCGTCAAAAACTTGAAACTACATATTCAAGAATGCAACAAATAAACAAAAAAGAGATTGACAAAATTGAGAGGAAACCTAAGGTTGAAATAAGCGTTTTTCATGCAAAAAGTGTGAAGAGTTAGAAAATAGTGGTGTTTATTGGTGAAATCTCTTTTGAGGTTCCACGCTTCTTCCATAAACTAGTCACAACCATGGTACCAATCCATATCCCTCCGAACAAATACTCAATGTGAGGGCGAATCCAGGACTGTTCGAGGGGGACTCAGAGGAGGTGAGTATAAACCCAACACCTAAAGAATACGGGGGAAACCAAATTTAAAGCTTGGAAGTCCTTTTACTCCTAAAAGTTTGGAGAAACCATCATCGTTAATGTATGTATTTAGTGAAAGCGACATTTTTTTTTGTGAAATTTTGTCAATGACTTTGAAATAAGTGACACTCAAATGATTCTATAATTTATATTGTAAATTGATAGAATATTTCAAAATACTAATACAAAATATTAGAAATAACTTTGTAATTACAAGACCTCACCAACTAATCCCTCTCACCCTTAAGGGCCTGAGATGAGAAAAAAATTGAATACCTAAAAAATTTTATATAGCGTTTTAATCAGATTTGTCTTACTCGTTTATAACTTATCTCCATATTTGATCATTCACTCCTTTGATACCCGAACTCAAATGTAGGTCATTCTTATATAGTTTTTATATGAACTATCCAGAGTCTTAAAAAAACTCACGGAACTCCAAATTCGTACCATTATAAAAAAATTATAATTTAAAAAATAATTTTTCATAAAAAATATCTAAACAATATAATTAGTTATGATATGCAACAATAATATAAAAACATCTAAAATTATTTTTATATTTTTGGTCCACCGTATGTTACGTGAGTGGGCTGGTGGACCAAATAAATCACCTTAATAAATATACTAACATGAACTTCATTTGATCATGCAAGAAGGTATATAGGAATTATTCCCCAACTTATTCTTGAAATAACAATATAAAAGTGACCAAAATGCGAAAGATTGAATGACAATAATTGAATACGATAAAATGCACACACAGGATAATACTAATGTTATTTAGAAAACTTTAGTTTGGTGGTGCAAATCGTGGTAGTTTAAGCCACACATCACAAAATCATGAAAGTCACTTGAAAGAAATATCCATTATTAGGACCTACACACACAATTTTTTATCCCTAGTGCTCATTAATTATGGATATTTCAATAGATGTCATGACATAGGAAGATGACAAAGTTTGTGTATAAATATTACTTTCATCTTATTTTTAAAATGAATTTTTATTTGGATAGTTTTTAAATATATAATTTTAACATTTAAGTATTGAGATAATTTTTTAATTTACATTCATATAACTTTTGTACATTTGCTTGTTTTTTTAAAAAAAATTACATGCATTGTCTATAATTATTGTTTGTCAAATTAAGTCATTTTAATTAATTTATACCATTCTTGTACAATTAATTTTGTTTTCTTAATTCACACTCGTTTTCTTTAATTTGTAAAAAAAAATGTATTGTAAATATACATAAATAAACATAACTAGATGAATTGTATTTTTTGTACTAAATATAGTGATTTCTGTATAATTATTAGTATACGTTTTAAATTTTATAATAATAAATTAATCACTGAAATTAGTTATTTTTAATTAAATATATTTACAAAAAATTATATAAATTAAAAATTGAAAAACATTGCTAGTCCAGATAAAGAAATAAAAATTGTATTTATTTATTTTTTTAGGATATTTGATATACATTTTCACCTAACAAAATAATGTGCTACAATTTTATTATTTATTTTTTATGGGGTGAATAGCTTGTAGCCCATTATTTTATACAAAGAGCTTGTATACTAGCAATCTAAAATTAAACCACTGATGGTTTTTTGTTAGAAATAAACAATATATAAGTTGTTCAGGTCCTAAATTATTTAAAGATATTGTAAGTTATTTCATTACAATTTTCAAACAAGTATTTTTACAAATAAATGAATAATGAGATTGTGTAAGAGAAAATAAAATATTTAAAAATAAATAAATAATAAGTAAGTTAATTTTAAAAAATAAAACTTCACTGAAGTAAATTTGGATATGAGACACTGATGATTATGTGAAAGATACATGTTTTGTATTTTTCAATGTAAAAATATGAAAATTTTAAATTTAAATTAAATTAAAATATTTTAAGTCATTAAAATATTTAAATAATTTTTATTTAGAATTATGAAATATAGTACATAGTTAATAAAAAAGTAAAATTCAAAAAAATACGCGTGTAAGGATTAAATTAACTCTGAAAATAATTTTATAACTCAACATATAAAAATGCATGGACATAAATAATTTAAGGGTATAAGTAGGTGAGTTTTGAAAAATCAGAAGAAATTTTAATATAAAATATTAAAGTAATTAGTATAATAAATAGCATGTGAAATTTAAATAATTTGTTTAATATAAAAAAATTAAATGGAATCATTTTTAACTTTTAGAAAAAAAATTCCATGAAATCATGTAATTTCAGAAAAATTAAATAAAAACAAATTAATTTTCAAATAACACTTTGATAATAATAATTATTATTATTATTATTATTGTAGAATAACACTTTGATAATTATATATTTTATTTATATTTTGTCTCTTTTTCTTTAGATATGTGTGAATCTATCTTAATATAAATAATGTTACAACTTGTCAACAAAAGCAACATCAAAGAAATTGCTTACATGAGCTAAGCAAATTGAAAATTTTGTATGAATATGGAGCCTATCAGGTCCAACGGATCAGTTTGTTTTTAAATAATACTATGTTTGGGAGACTATCTGTTAGTAGGAAATCGAGAAAAATGATCGAAAAACGAATGAAAGAAAAATAAAGAAACAATGTCCAATTAGAAAGGACGTGACACACAAAATCGAAAGGTAGTATCGGAATAGAAGGAATAATAGTTAAAAGGTTATTGTGGAACAAACCAAGAAATTAGAAGTATATAATGCCAAAGTTAAAATGAACCAAAAGTAATGTAAAGTTCTCGATAAAATCGAAATCGAGGGGAAAGCTAATATACGTGGATATTGAAACCCTGGCCAAACCGTGAAGAGAAGAATAAGTCAAACGCACGTATAGAGAGCAAGTTCGAAACCTTGGAGGAAGTCGAAGATCGTGAGAACGTGGGAAACCGTAGAAGATAAACTGCCATATGCACGTAGAACGTGGTAGCAGTCTTGTTAACTGCTCCTGGAAAGCTTGAACGATGCCCTATAAATAGAGCAAAGAAGGACGGAACGAGGGGCGGAAATTGGCAGAGAACAAAATCAGTAGTGAAAAGTCTACCGGAGAAACGACGAACACCATGAAGCTTCTGGCAATCTGGATTTCCTTGCTCACTGAGTATATTTACCGCTTTCTGTATTTTCCTTGGTAATTTATTTTGATGCAACTTAAATTCAGCAGTTTTATATTTCTGTATTTTCGATTCTTTGTCATTTCAATTCAATGAAAGTTTAAGTTTCTGTATTTAAGTTTCCCTGTTATTTAACATTCTGCAAATCTCGATTTCCTGTCATTTACTTTTCTTGCAATCTCGATTTCCTGTCATTTATATTTGCGCTGTTTGGGGTTTTCGCACTTTACATTTCCTCGCAATTTAATATTCCGTTTCTCGATTCGATATTTTTACTGCTTTCGGTATTTTAAATATAAAATACTAAAAAACAGCATTTTGATATTCTGTAACTTTCGATTCTCATACACGTTTTCGATTGAAAGTCAGACTGCTAGCCTAAGTAAAAAGAACTTACGTGGGAAGATTTTGATTAGGACCATAACACTTTTTAGAATCGAAATCGATCGAAATTCCACCAGAAACACTATCATAACAAAATTAAAAGCAATTTTCTCTACCGGAATAGATCAAATATGTTTTTTTTATAATTTGTAACATTTAAAATAATTCTTCGCCATTAATTATAGCAGAAGCTTATTGGATAAAACTAAAATAAAAAGTCTCAATTGTATATGAAAACTTATGTCTAATTTATCATATTATACGAAAGTTAATAAATTTAATATTATATGTGATAATATCATTATTTTCTTAATTGAAAAAAAAATCAATCATATCATTATTTTCGTACTTGGAGGTACCTTTCACATACCACTTATCTTCTACATTATGCATCTCTTATTATTTACTACCTTTTATCCATTTTTGAAAAACATATTCGAATAATTTTTAAATTTACTACAGGCAATTACATTTACATTTCACTTTAAATTATTCATCGTAAATTTAAACTATTGATATATTTAAATACATTAATCTATGATGAACTTCAATTATATAAAAAATAATTATCCTATATGAAGTAGAAATTCAAATACTAGTTTTAATTAAATTTCATAACTTTCCCAAAATTATTTCGTAGCCAAAAAAACTTAGAAATTAGTTGTTTTTGGGTAAATAACCCTTTATTTTTCACAATTCCGGTTCTTTTATTATTCTGGGTAAAAAAATTGATTTCATAAAAAAAAAAAGTTAAAGTTTTTTTTTAAAAATAGGTTAAATCGTGTAAGGAATAACAAATTTTGGACGATGAAATCAGATTTAAAAGCATTTATTTTTACTTAAATCGTATATGATTTCAGTTTTTTTATTGATGATACGAGTTATATATAAATATTATTATACTAAATTTGTGTTACCCAACACGAGTTTTTTATAATTTTTTTAAATATGATTTTTTTAATTAAATTATTAATTTAATAGAAAATAAAAATACTTAGATAAAAATTGATTAAATTTAATTGCTACATCTATATTAAAATATTATATTATTTTAAAAAATATACAATTTATACGATTATATAATTTATTTTGATAAAATAATTTTTTTTATCTATTTTCTAACTTGTATAAAAAACACATACCTACAATTAATCAATTTTAAAATAAAATGAAAATACAAGTTAAAATTAAAAAAATATTTATTTTATCAAAATAAATGATATAATCTTGCAAATTATCAATTTTGATAATAATTTTATATCTTTTTTAAAATAATATAATATTTTAATATAAATATAATAAATTACATTTAATTGTCTTTTAAATTTATTAAATTAATAATTTAATTAAAAAGAATTATTTAATAAATAATAAATTTAAAAAGATTTTTTTTTCAAAAAATAAAAAATTCATGCAAAGTATGTTAAAAAACAAATCGTAATTTAAATCATGATTTTAGATAAAAATATACTTTCAAACACAATTTTATGGTCACATCTTAACTTAATTTATTTTGAATAAATTTTAAATTTTCGAGAACTTTAATAAAATCGATTTTTTTTTAATCCAGATTTGTAAAAAAACCTCATCTTGCCCTAGTAAATTATTTGCAGACATTAGGTGTTTTTTCTTATCGGTTTTACTAAATGAATTATTTCAACCAGCTTGAATATTATATAACGATTCAAAACTTTTAATTATTTTAGAGACAGGTGACAAACATTTTGTTCTCTGGTTAACATAAAGTCAATTCCTTTATAGTAACATGCAACATGTAATATCTTTCTAGCATAACTTTTTAATTAAAATTTGACTTTCTGTCTAGGACTATTTTCTATTAACTTAATTATATGAAGAAAATTGATGAACTAATATACAAGTAAATTATATTTTTTAATAAATTATAATTATTATTTTTTCTTTAAATGACCTTAATCTATTATTATTTTTTATTGTTATTATTTTAGAAATAATTGTCAACTACTTTTATGAAAAAAATACAATTTATATCATTACAATTTCAACCATAAATTTTAGAAAAAATTAAGCTAACTGAAATAATGCAATTACATCATCATTTGGATTCATGAAACATTTAATAGAATATAATGAAAATCACATCAAACATATTAATTCCCTAAAAAACATCAGTAACATTTAAGTTGTAATAAGACTACATGTCTTTCAAATAAGCTAATTAAGATTTAAAACATATCATAAATTAAGTATCACTTTCAAATTAATATACACACAAAAAAAGTCCTTACAATATATTCTAAAATATACTGTTATTTGTAATTATTTAAAATAATTAAGTTCCAATGAGCATCTTCACTTAAAAAAAATTATTAATAAAATTAAATACCATCACTATTTTTTAATTAGCATAGTTATACTAATTATGTTTACTTATATTTAAGCGTAAAAAGAATATTACAAAATAACGAGTAAAACATATCATACAATAATTAATCATGTTACACTTAAGTTTCTTTAAATATATTATAAACCTTTTAAATTTAGACATTTGATATACATTTAAAACAAAAGTTTAGACAAAGAGATGATATATCTTCTTGAAAATCTTGATAAAAAACTTTTTTTTTGAATTTTAATATATTCATTATTTATCGAGGTTTTTTTTTATTAACTAGTTATTTTTCTTAATTTTTTTAATGAAAAATAGTTATTTTAAAAAAATTATAAAAAATATGACTTTAAATATTAAAAACCTTATACGTTATAACAGAGTTTTAGTTTATTTATTTTATAAAATAAAATAATACGACTTTAAATTGAATATAATTAAATTAGTGTTATATATTACAACTTTACTTATATATAATTTAAAAAATCATAAAATTTATATATATAAAAATGAATGATAAATTATATTTAATAAAAATTAATTATAAATTATTAATAATATATAATATCAAATATATATAAAAGAAATATATAAAAATATTTTTTATTTAAAAAAATTAAATTTTATATGTATATATTAAAATTTACAATATATATATATATATAGATATAATATAATATAATTTACAATAACTTCATATCTAAATTATATATAGAGAAATATATAAAATTTAAATATATAGAAAAATATAAATTAAAAATAATAATTTAGTATATTTTAAATATAAATATTAAATTATTTTATTATATTAATAATTTTAATTTATATTTATTTTTAATTTCAATTTTTTTTAATAATATATAAATTTACTAAAATATATATTATTAAGTATATGAATTTTAAATAATATATATACATATTAAGTATTATATATATATATATCAATAATTTATAATAAGTTTGTATATATAATTTTTTTAGTTATACTGCATTATACGATTTCAACTTAAAAATAATCTGAAGTGAAATCGTGTTGTATAATACAATTTTTTTATATTTAAAGGTTTTTTATGAAATATGATTTAACTTAGTTTTATAATTTAAAAAAATATTTATATTTAAAAAAATTTGACTCATTTAATAAAAGAAGTCTCTATAATTTTTTTTTTAATTTAGACATAGTATTCAAAATTTAAAATATATTTTAACTTTTATCCCTTAATCTCACATTATAAATTTGAGTAGTTTTACCGGATTTTGTATAATATTTTATTTTGTATTCACATTATATCACCGTACACAACTTAAGAAAACAATATAAAATTTCATAGTTTTTATTTATTTATTTTATATTAAAATTTAAATAAAAATCAATATTTTTAAATCATAGCAATTACTATTACTTTAAATTCAATCAAATTTGTATTCATCATTATTAAGCAATCCTTAAAGTTAAAATTAAAGATAAATCATACAATTTTTTTAAATTACAATAACCATTGTTATTGTAATTTTAACTAAAGTTTATTAATTATTACAATTATAATTAAATTTAAGCCTTCATTTTTTTATTAAATACTTAGATCATCATTATTAATTATGAATAATTTAAGAATAAAAATAAATATTTTATTATAGATTTATTATGAGTTACTTGAAATAAAAAAAATTATTTATATAAACAATTTTAATTAAATTTTAAACAACTCATTTAACACACTCATAATAAAATAATTATTTTTATTCTTAAACAATTCTTATTAAAAATTCTCTTCAAATATCTTGATTTATTTTAAGTTTTAATATATCTTATTTTTTCAAAAATATTATCACTATAATTATATTGTTATTATTAAGTTTAAATAAAGTCATGGTTCAAGAAAAAATAAAAGAAAATTAAATCCATATTTAATTTCAACATTAATTTACTTAATTGAAAACTATAATAGAAAATAGTTTATGTAATTAAATGATTACACTTTTAAAAAACATTTATCCCGGGTTCAATAAGATGGTAATTTGATCAATTGGGCCAGTCGTAACTGGGAGACTAAGTCCGGGTCCAGGATGAAAATGCAGACTGTGTGAACAAAGGTGCAAGTGCCACTCTGTGAATTTCAGGAATCAATATTAGGGTTCCAAATCCCATTGGAGAGAAAGAAGAAGAAGAAAAAAGATGTGGCACGAGGCGCGAAGGTCGGAGAAGAAGGTCCATGACATGATGGACGCCGCTCGGAAGAGAGCACAACGACGAGCCGTTTACCTCGCCAAGAGACGCGGCGATCCGCAGCAATCAATTCAGCTCGTAGGCTTCCGCTGCCGAACCTACCGAGACGATGCTCTCTACCAAGCCACACAGGATCAGCAGGGCCTGTTCGTTTCTCTCACTCTTATCTTTCAATTCCTTGATTTCCATTCAATCACCGTCTCGAAAGCTTCGAATCGATTAAATTGTATTATGTGATTAATCAATTTGCACAATGTTGATGTGGTGATTCGTTTGTTCCTCAGAATACCTTGGAATGGGAAACAGGATGTATTGATTGATAGGTACGCACCATTTCCATTCTTATGTGAAGATAAATTAATTAATTACGTTTGCTTCATGGGATTTGAATTTGATTATCTATGCATCCTTTGATGTGAATCCTATGCGTGCATTTGCAGATTTGATGGGCGTGCTCTCCTCGATTTTATTCGCGATTCTAGTCATAGGCGTGCTCCCGAAAAGTCCGAAGAAGAAGAAGAGTTAGAAGAGTTTGTTAATTTTGAGCGTTATCGGGATTTAGTAAAGCATCGCCGTAGAGGATGTCGGTACTTTTTTATTTATCGACAATGTGTTTGATTCTCTTACAATGATGATCTTTAATGTGTTTGCTACTACTGCTGTTTTCTGAATCGATTATATATTTCAATGTTGTTCATTCATGATAAAGGAATAGGACACAAAGGTTCTAAGGTTTCGAGGCGGTTCTGATTTCTAGGTTTTGATTTTAAAGTTGAATTTACAAACTAGCTTTTTAATGTTAACAGTTACTGACGAGGACGCTTTGCAACATGTAAATCAGGAGATGGAAGCCAAGGCTGCTGCCCCATTTACGTCAGACAGGTTGGATGATGTTCCTTTGTTTCCTATTTAACTATTGTTTTGGTCATTTTGACATAACTTATACGACATATTAATTTTTTAATTACTAATCCGACTTGGATTTGCAAGCAATATCTGCTGACATTAATTTGTTTCCTTAGAAATGCTGAATATATTACGGGGGCAGCGTTCCCCGAGTTATTTGTAGTTAACTGAATCTTAGCAATTATTAACAATTCTTATCTTCATATGATGTTTAGTTGGTATACTTCATAGCAGATGATCTTATTTTGTTTATATACACTTGTAGATCTAATTTGCCGCAACCAGCTGCAAGTAAAGGATCTTACTCACAGGTTGGGTTTTCTTATGATGGGAATGGAAAAGAAGAAACCCATATTTCAGACGATGATGATAATGATAACGAAGAAGATGAAGATGATGAGGATGATGAGGATTTTAACAGTGATGATAGTAATGATGAAGGAATGGAAATAATCGCCAAAGAATATGGGGTTAAAAGGTATGGTTGGCTTGTCTACATGGATAAGAAAGCAAAGGAGGAAGAAAAAAGGCAAAAAGAGTTGATCAAAGGTGACCCTGCAATTGTAAGTGTAAAAGTCATAGTACGATTTGAATTATGTTTTAGTTCTTAATAGTTGTGGATGACCTTGTATATGTTTTACAATGATATATTATAAATTTTTGTAGAGGAAGCTAAGTCGTAAAGAGAGAAGGAAGGCTTCTCAGATTGAAAGGGAGAGAGAGAGAGAAGCCACACGGATATCTGGAACTCGAGTGCTGCATCATGACCCCTACCGGTAGAAAAATTGATATTTTCATCCTTCAGATTGAGCGAAGAATATATGAAATTGTGCTCCTAGTAACAAATGGGATTGCTGATTATTGTTCCATGCCTCTCATAATGTTGAACTCAATATATACATGCAGGGAATCAAGGCAAAGTCCTACATATGAAGCCTATTCTCGATCTAGAAGGTATAGCACTCTTTTTTCATTTCTCTCTGGATGATGTCTGCACATCTATCCATTTTCCATATTGCGCATACTTCTTTGGAAGGAACTTTCATTGAGTGTTTTTGTCATTTTGTCTGCAGGTCAAGGTCCAGATCACGGTCATACTCTCCATCACACTCGAGGCGCTATTCACGCAGTGGTCACTCTGATGATATTCACCGCAGCAAACCAAGGACTCCTAAAATAGAATTCATAACTGAATTTGGGAGCTCTGGAGCAGCAGATGAACCCCGGCTCCAAGGATTTTCTCCACCACGATCTCCTACATCTCAAGTTGATATGTTAAACCGGTCGGAGCACTGGACCTTTAATTCTTGCCAAGATAGATTGGACAGTCTTTTCTCTGCGCAGCATATCTCCCATATTGTTGCCTGAGGCAATTTTTTGTGGTTTAGAATAGATCAGGACTAGGTTTGTTGGGGTAACTTCCAAGAGGAGGAGGGAGGAGGCTTCCTATTTGAATCTCATTGTTCCCTGAAATGAAATTTGCATAACTAACTTACCTGTCAGCTGCATGGAAATCTTGCAAGTATTTTATCTGATACCTCTACTGTTTTGCAGGCCGTCATCTGGTTGCATACTTGAGGCATTGCATGTTGACCCTGCTTCTGGTGTATCAATTGATAAGGATAAAGGTACTAAAGTTGCGAAGCCATCAGTAAGGTATGCCTTCACCCGATAGTGTACATGTGAATGGGGTTAGTTATATTATTATATATGTTTTCTGCAATACCATCTGCTTTATTGAGCATGAAATTTTGTACCAAGTTCGTTTCTAGTTGTCCCTACAGTTAGTAATACAGTCAGCTCTTACAACCACAGAAATATTCATTTATATTCTTAATTTCATTCAGCTTATTTATTTGGGTTTTAGAAAGGGAAATTTCACTATTGTTAAAATCTAAGTTGTGTGAATATTTATTTATATTTTAATTGTTGCTTTCTTATCCACATCTACAGTGCTTCTTCAGCATTAGCAAAATTAAAGGCTGGTGGTTCTGGAGGGTCCTTAAAAACACAAGGGGAGAAGAAAGAAACTCCTCAAGAAAGGCTGAAAAGAATCATGAACAGACAACTAAACAAACAAAGTATGTCTGTTTGCGTAATATATTTTATTTACAGATCAAATAAATCTTCTATCTGCATTCTACTAATTCTTTTCAGAGTGAGTCTAGCAGTATTTATGTGAATCTTGTTTCAGTTTCTAATGTTTGTAGTTGTTTGCCTGTGCAGTTAAGAAGGATACTGCTGCTGAACTAGCCAAGAAAAGGGAACAGGAGCGGCAGAGGCAGGAAAAACTTGCAGAAACAAGTCGATTGAGTCAGTATAGACGACACAGCCGCAGCCGCAGCAGGAGTTTCAGCCGTTCCCCTCCAAGGTATTTCAAGCTCACTGGGCACATGCTAGATGCTTTTGTGCTGTTAATGGAGCAAGATAAAAAAGTGTAACTTACGATTTGATGGAATGGTTCAGCCTGCAAGAATTTTGTCTAATTCCTTGAGGAACATCAGTTTTCACCTCTCGATTTATATGTAGACCAACTAGGCAACTTTTTCTGGTTTTTAGTCAAGGATGTAATTTTTTATTGGATGTAGTATAAATTAAAGAGTGGAGAGTGGTGCCTTCCTGCTCCTCCATCCCTCCGATTTGATGTAATTCTGGTCATTTTCAGCTGTCATGTTATCATTTAGGTATTTCAAATCTTGCTACAAACTGGTGTTGTCGCCAACGCTAATCTTTACTGACCAGTATATTTGTGCGAAGTTGAAGCCATGTGTTGACATAGAAGAACAATTTTCCTGCCCAATACTGCTGTAACTGCTCATCAGAATGACTTTTTCAATCAGAGCTGCCTTTTGCCTTTACTCGTGATGCACGGGAATTGCATCTGTTCTATAATACATCTTAAGACAATTGTGTACTCAAGTGATCTATAATTTGTTTGTTGCTTAGGTAAAATATGTAGAGATGTTATTGAGCTTTCGAGATTATTGCTTAGTGGAATTAGTACCCATCAGTAGATTTTTTCTTATATCAGCAAATAGAGTTGTGCTGCGTTTTATCATTGGTTATCTGATACTGACATTATATGAACAATTGCAGAAGGTACAGACGCAGTAGAAGTCCAAGTAGAAGTAGAGGTTCCAGAAGATATCATTCTAGCTCTCGTTCCCCGTCCCCTTCCCGCACCCGTTCCCGCTCACGTTCTCGATCTCCTTATTCTCGATCTCCCAGGTAATTGTTTGATTTTCGTTTGCCTGCCCCTTGAAATGTATACTAGGTCTTCTCAATCATGGAAAGACTGATCAGAAAATGACATTTCAGGATAAGAAACAGATCAAGGCAGTGATGGAATGCTGTATGCGTGTAGAAAGGCTAACGAAGTTTGTGTTCATTTGTTTATAGTATGGGTATTATTAATAGATGGCGTTAAAAAAGGTCTTGGTTGAGTTGTTTTGAAGCAGTGGTATGCAACCTTTCTGAACATGTAATTTCAGTATCTGCTAATGTATATTGAATAATTTGTCATCATGAATCTCGTATCAGGTGCATATTTATTCAATCAAATTTTACGACAGTAAGGTTCCTTGAAGCATAAAGATATGATTTTTTTAAACTATAGTATAAGTTAGAAACCCTTATTAACCTAAACCTGATATTTCTTAAGCTACTATTGTAGATGTGCCGTTTATCACTTAACTCCATCGGTTTACCTGCCAGTTGGGAGAGCTTAAGGGCGGTTTGATATCAAATTAAAAAAAAATCATACTCATTCAGAAATCATGAATTCTGGTAGTCTGAATCTTAACTATGACTAAATTTTGTTTGTTTGATTTTTTTTTTAAATGTTATTAAGAGTATTTATTTAAGTTTTCTTGAAATCAGCTTAATATATTATTTTTATTAAAATATTTAATTTATTATTTTATTAAATTATTAAATAAGAGTAATATGAATATTTTATTAAAATTTTTATTTTAACTTGTCGAACTTCAACGCACTTGATTTGGTGGAAATTATGACCAGATCATATTGGTGAAAATTAAGGCGAATTCTGGAAATTTTATCAAGATGTTTTTTTTAACTGTATTTTTTTATTACATATTTTATTTATTTTTAAAATTATATAATAATTATTTTGATTATGTTTGGAAAAGAAGGAAAAAAGATTTCTTGAAACAGTTATATTATGTTACATGTCAGAAAAAAATGAAAGAATTATTTTTTTAATTAGAATAATTATTTAAAACAGTTATAGTATTATTTTACTTTGATGTTCAAAGTTTTAGGAAACCAAATATCTTTTTTCTATCAAACAATTCCTAAGGTTAAGTTTACAAATATTATTCTTCCGTCAAATATAATACGGGTAAACTTGGGAAATTGAAAGCAACGGAATAGTGGGCCTAGTGCCGTTCGTGATCCGAAACCACTTGAACTAATTTTAATCTTCTCAAGTAAAACTTTAAATCCCTTTTATTTTCATTAATTTTTTTTATTATCAAACTCACATAACGTTACAAGCTTAATAAGTAGATGAACATTTTTATGAACAAGAAATAATCCTCCTGGGTATTTAAATGTTTTTCTGGTTTTTAAAGTAAGGCTAAACTCTAAATATTTCATTCTATTTGAATAATTATTGATTATTATTCCTAATGTGATGTAACGCACTACAATGATTTAATGGAAAGTATCAGGCAATCAGAAATGTTTTTATCAATGGTAAACTGTATGCAAAATTAGTTGCATTTGTATTTAGGGAGAAAATAATTTCTGGTAAAGTTACTTTCAATTTTTTCATACATTAAATTTCTAACCGTTAAATTAAAATTTCTTGTTGGCTAAATTAAATTTACAGTTTTAAAAAATAAAATAATAGTTGTGTGGAGAGAGAAGCGAATAGTAGATGGATTCGCTCAGAAGTTGACATAATTTTATCTTTAGTTAATGTAATTAAAGGTCGTAATAGGTTGTACATGAAATTTTGTTGGGTCAAATATAAAGTAATGGAAGGATAGAGTAAGACCTTGTACAACATAAAGAGGCAAAATGTATTTTTCAGCTAACTTGGGCACTCAATATTAAAGCTATATCCATCCAGTCTCACAACAACAACCCCCGCAACCAGTGCATATTAGAATTACTCTACGGGGAGAAACTTTTATACATTTTTCAATATTAAAGCACCTTTCTTTGTAAAAAGTATGTGTTTCTTATTAAAACAAGAAAAGAGAAAATTCTTAATTTAGTCCTACAAAATTATTTGATCATTAAATTAATCTTTCAATAATTATTTTGTCGCACTTTTAACCTTTTATGATTTTAACATTGCATTATTTCATAAAATTGGAAAGTAAAATAAAAGAGAGAAAAATACATAATATATTTTTAAAATTCAAAATGAAGAAATTAAATATAATGAAAAACAAATTTCCCCTTCAGTTGAAAATAACGAAGAAAGATGATGTACGGGTCCTGTCCCTTAAAACGAGAGAGACATTAAAAACAAAAAAATCATTTTTTTTCTCTCTATTCCTGTACCTTTTTTCTTCTGCCTTCAATCCTCTAACCGAACTGTGACGACATGAGGAAGTGTACAACCATGGACCCCATCTCCTAAAGTCTCTTTTCCTCTTAGGTTATTAAAATGAGTGGGGAATTCCCAATTTCTTTTCTGTTTCATCGTCACATTTTGGTGATATTTTTCTTCTAAATAAAGACATTGAAGATTTAAGTTCTTGAAAAAAATTATTTCGTGATTAAGTTTTTATGAATATGTATAATTTTGACCGTGGACATGTTTTCCAATACTTTAATTTATGGTATCTGCCTCAAACTGTTGAACAGAATAATAATTCATCGAAATCCTTATATTATTTACTACAGTAAGTTAGATCATATAGTAAGTTGATGGTTGGATAAAATTGACGATGACAGTTAACAGATGAAAACCAATTGCACATTAAATAAGTGCCTACTTTATGTCAGTGTTGTCGTGGCCAACATAGGCAAAGAGTTCTTGTTTCTCCATTAAAATGTGGATGTTCATCATCCAAACAAAAGGTCATGTAATTTACTTTTGACCAAATTACCCGCGACAACGATTGAAATCGATTCCAGGTGAAAGAAAATAAACTGTAGCAGACATTGAAGATTGAAGTAGACTAAAGACAATGTCACCTGGGATAAGTGATCCTTTTAAAATTGCCAATATCATAATCATTTGAGTTTTTTAGTAGGCATGCACTATTAGGATCACCAGTTAGAAATCACAAGATACATGATAAAATAACAGTGTCTATTCTAAAATTTTCAAGCAAGTATCTTTTCAACCCTAGTGGACCAGTGGCCACCATTTGAAGTTGTGATAGTTGTTAGCATAAAAAAGACAAGTGGGGATGTAATTGAGTAAACCGATTCCATTCTACCTCTACCGTGAATAGTTTGTATTGTAGGGCAAGAAAAAGTAGGTCTAAGAAATTTATTTATATGGAAAACTAATGAGTTACCGAAAGCTATTGCTATGTATAATATGGCTACTTGTTTCTTTTGGTGACACTCTTTCTTTTTCTCTGTCCTTGGCATCTCTTGAGCATTTCTTGAACCACACGGGATTTTCCAGTATCTGATCGATCTTAAAGCTATGCCATCAAGCTCACGTCTAAAACTTCACTTTATTCCCTCCTTTTCACTCCCCACGCCTCTTCCTTTCTCAAACTCATCCATGCTCATTATTCGTCTCTCTCCCTCCACCCTTTAACCTTCTATTCTCTCACCTTTACTTCATACCCTTCCCAACTTTATTTTCACAGACACCACTTTCCAATATCTAACAATATCTTCACTCTCACACGAGGGCTCACAAATCTTGTTTAAAACACAGCTCTCATCTTAGCAAGACATCACCTAGCTACCTAGCTGGGGGCACCATCAATATTATATATATATATATATATATCCAAGCCAACATCTATTTTTCCTACTCTCTCCCTATCTCTCTCACTAGCTGCTATAGCTACAACATTTCTCTTGGACAAGGAGAAAGTCTTTAACTTAAAAAACAACCTGTTTTCCCTCTTTAGCCTCTTTTATATTTATTTCATGATTAAACCTTTTTGTGCGTTCTATGTAATATATATTACCTGAAGCAACTAATCACAATCCACTAATTCTATGTTTGAAAGACTTAACTTTTGTTTATATTCTTTCAGACCCTTATGACTATAGCTTGACCCACTTAATTAAAATAAAACATAGGTTGAGATTCATATAAGTGAAGCACATGGCATGACGTATCTTTTCTTGGACAGCTTAATTAATGGATTTCGTGTCCCAATTAATATATATATATAATCAGATATACTGTTCAATAATACTGAAAAGTAGGCAAAGGCTCTTACCCTACACATTATATTCTCTTTTAGGCATGCATTTCACATCTGATGAATCTCCTATCATCACATGCTTGTACTCTAAAACTAATAAATATTTTACATTGCATAAGTGTGTAACCAATAGAAACTAACATTTTCCATGCTTTATCTGTTTTGAGAAAGAGAGAGTACTTTTGATGGAGGAGTATCTCAATTATTTGGTCTGTATTCTTTACCTTGTTTCAAATTACCTTCTCTTTACTTGTATTTGTGCAGTGCACATCTCATTTTTGTTTTTGGTTTTCGCATGAGTGTTATCCGAGAGGTGGGAAGCCTTTTTTTTTTTTTTTTTTTTTTTTTTTATAAGCAAATAATATCAATTAATTAAACTTAATAAAAGGCTACTCATATCCTAAGAATAGAGTACAATACAAGGTAGAGAAAAATTATTAAAAAATGAGTCATAATATTTTGACAACCATAAAAAAAAACAACTCAAAAAACAACCCATTTTATTAATATAATAATCATGAAAGAGATTTAATAAAAATGAAAATAAGTTAAAATTATTATTATAATATTAAAAATGAGTTGTTTGATAAAGTTATATAAAATTGGGTTGTGAAAGTATCATTCTTCTTACAAAACACACTAAACAAAACAGATCAAAGGATTATTGAGTCAGTCTACAAGGTTACAAGACATTCTCATACCAGCCGAAAAGATTCACTTTCAAGAATAAAATCAAGCAATTTCAACCGATCCACAACGCCTTGTTTAAAGATCACACAGTTCCGATGTAACAAAATGAACCAAATGACTGCAACCCAAATAATAACCAAGTAATGTAATCGCTATTTACTCTTCCCTTGTCACACCAAAAAAAAAAGTACACAGAAAAAAAAGACATAACAAAATAACACCAAATCAGCAAAATACATCTATCCACACAAAAAAAAATAAAAAAAGACACACAAAAAGAAGACATAACAAAATAGCCAACAAAATACATCTATCCACCTACTCTATGCCACGGGCAGCCTAAATTGATGCCCCTGCTCGATCATTTTCATTAATAATTGCAGTAAGCAAAACCTACGTTCATCTTCATCATTTCCATTTCACCTGCTAGTCTTCACTTTTGGTATAACCTTCAGAGAAGAGACAATCACAAGAGCATTCCATGCAACTCCTAACTGTTAATAATCCTCCATTAATTACAAACAATAAAATTATATTTCTATAATCGTATTCAAATCTCACCCTGTGAACTAATTGTCTATTGAATTAAATATTAAAAATCATCTTTTGATAATATTGAGATATTATATCATGTTCTATACAAATGTATCATCCTCTCACGATATATTATTTTTTTATCTACGTCTTTATTTAGATTGGAGAAAGGATTCCTCAATAAAAAATAAAAAAAATTTATTTTTTATTTTAATACAATTATTAATTATTTATTATAATAATATTTCTGTTAATATTTTTAAATATAAATTATCACTGTTGGATATAATCGATTTGCCGAATATTTATTTTCTTTCTATGATTTTCTTCACCTAACGAGAAAAGATATATTGTAATTGTATGTTAAAATCTTATCTTTCTCATTATTTGTTATATATCTCCTTTAAATCTGTCCACTGAAGCAACACATGCACTTAAATATATTGTTAGTATTGATTTTTTTAATTACAAAATTTTAAAGCATTTTTTTATTGAATAAAGAATCTTCTTAAAGCCCATCCTTACTTTAAATTGCCTAATTAGAAATAAATTTAGAAAATATTTTACAAGTATTTTTTTAATATCGGAACTATCTACAACTGTATTAATACACGCATCCTTTAAATGAAATAATTTGTTCAATTAAAAAAGAAATTACTTAGGTTATCCATTATATAAGATAAATGTATAATAACTAATATTTTACCATATAAATTATATTATAATTAATATTTTAATAAATAAATATTTGTAAATGTATAATTTATGATGAGGATTTTATAATTAACCACTTAAATAGTTATTTTGTAGTACTGAATAATTTTATTAAAAAACTATCGAAATTAATTGAGAAGAAAAGATGAATTAAAAGTGAGAAACAACAATTTATAAGAACCAATCATATATACAGATAAATATAAGAGTGTTGTGATGGTAAAAATGTAAGGTTTTTGGTGGACAAAAAAATATTTGTATGAGACAATAGCAGTGTGTTAAATGGTAAAGAAAAAATGGAGATAGAAAGAAGGATTAGTGGCGTATATGAAAGGTTAAAAAATTCTCCCCACCAAGCAAACGTGGTTGGACTTGGATTGGATGTGACGGTTCTGATCATTAGACGTGACTAATAGAGAGAAGTTAATTTTGGTTTGTTGAGAAATGAGTGATTAAGAGGCAAAATGGTTGGAATTTGAGAAAGACAAAGAAGCAATGTAGCCCACAACCCCCACCCTCCATTTGGTACATGGACCCCTACTAAATCCACGTACATGAGAAGATTTCATCTTTCTCACCACAAGTGTAGAGAATCTCCAAATGGTTCCTCACTCAACCACAAACTGTTGATCTTTCCTTCTACATTTTCTTCTTTTGTAGCTTACGATAAGGTCAGTGACCATGCTAATTGGTCCATGCATGCCTTCCTCAAAACTCTTCCCCATTCCATTTGTTGAAATTAAAGATATCACCTCTCTCATTAATTTCCTATTACTATTTGAAAGTTGCACATGGATCCTCCTCATCCACAGATTAAGAATAGTCATGCATAATATATACTGAAGGCTATGAAAGTGTTGCTCTCAAGAAGAAGTACAATGAGAAACAGAAACACAGCACGGTGGTTCCCAAAGGAGGGGGCTTTTCTTTTAAAAGAAAGTGTGCAAAATGGGCCATGTAAACCCCAAAAGTCCAACAAAGTCAGATTATCTTCACATAGGAATAGGAAATGAGGGTTATGAGTGGCCTTCAAGTTGCTTCCAATAAACTAAGACGCTTTCAACTCCATCGTTTGCTTAATCAACTAAATACATTTTCTGGGGCTTCTGCTTTTCCTCATTACAGTGCCCATTATTTTATATATCATTGCAATTAATAATAATAATGCACACATATCATTGAAGCAAACGGAGAATACATTAAGAGACACAGTTTTCATTTCAAAAAAGAGAATATATACCTTAATTAATGGTCAATGTTAAAAAATATTTAATGGTTATAACAACATTTTAAAAAGTCAAGTAAAACTCGATTATCTATGTACAACATGTCTTGTATATCTCAATAAGAAAATGTTTTTAGTTGGTAAGTTTCCCATATACGCAACATTATTTATACTTATTTTTTTAGTAACTACCATAATTATAGCCTTTTTACTCTAATAAAATTCCAAAATAGTTGAAGAGTGAACTAATTGTTGGTAAAAAAATCCATTCAGTAATGTGCATGTTATTAATAAGTAACACAAAGTCGTTGACCCAATTTCATCTTTACCAACCAATGATCATGCAACATATTAAACCAATTTATTTGTGTCATGGAAATGGTCCAAGTTTTGGGTCAAGTTCACATGACAGTTGTGTTGTTTTACCTTAATTTCCTCTCTCTGCGCCAATATCTTTGGTGGCTTATGGCTATGGAGATAGTATATTATTATTGCAGTTTGGGGTAATATCTGTGGTTCGGTCACGTGCGTAGGCTCAGAAAGTGACCGTTAATATGCAATTTGGCATCTTATTTAAAACCAAAACAAACAACTACGAGTAGAACTCTCCACACAACATATATTTATTTAGAAAATAGCAGAAGAGGATAACTTTATGAGAACCCATGAAGGGCCTTCGCAGTTGAGGTTTGAGGCCAAAATAAAGCAGGAAAAATAACAGGATGCATGTGCATTTTTCGGTTCTTTCTTTGCCCAAATGTTGTGCAACATGCCATAATCAATGCATCTTTCTTCATTTCTTGACACGTAACTATGTTTGACCAATCAACGGTTCATGCTGCTCCCTTAAACAGAACAATTAAATAGAAGCATTGTTTTTCTTTTTCTTATTCGGCACAAACTCGATCGACAAACAGTTGGAGAAGATCATTTGGGGCGGCCATAATCAAAGTCTTCACAAGTGCTTGTAGCATGCCATCATGTGCATGCGTCCAATGCTACAAAGAGACGTTATGAAAAATAACAAAAGCAAGATTTCAGTGCCGGCTTTCTTAGCATAAGGCGGTGCCAATTTTCTACTTTGAAAGCAATTTTCTAGGATTCCCCCAACTTTTTGGATACCACTTACGCAGTCAATTATTTGCAAGGTTGGTAATGTAGTTTAGTTTCACTAAAGTCCATAGATTAAGCCCTCATATTATTCTAACAAATGCCATTAATTTAACCAAGTTTCTTGCTTAAAATTTTGGAAGAGGAGTTCATTTATTAGGTTGTGGAGACTTTGGACATAAAAAAAAAAGTAGGGCCACGTGAGTGCACCAACCAACCCCATCCTCTAGAGTGTGTGTATGAGTTTGTGATAGTTATGGTTGAGGTTACTATTCTCCCTAACCTCTAAATCCAGATACATGTCACCTTTTAGGGTGAACCATCACATTAATAAGGAGGCCGCGTGATGCTAACTTCCCACCGCTGCTTTTAAATCCTTAACTTCTTGCAAACAGTACCAGAGGCAGTAGCTACCTTGTGAACTTAATTATAAAACTTTTTTTCTTTTACGCTAAATTGTTATATCACGTTTTCTATATTCAAATATGAATAAATTATAATACTTTAAAAAAAAAATTCAAACACATTTTACTTTTTCTTATATATTTCGATGCACATAATGCATACATACATCAAATAACATGAAATTGTTTTGGCTTAATTATTAGTCTAAAAAGAATTAAGTAAATTTGATCGATCCAATAGACTCAGTCATATATTAAAAGAACTTGTTAGAAATTATCAGTCCGGTATATATATATATATATATATATAGACTTTTTATCATTCACCAGTGGGTTTTAAAACCACTTAAGTGTTGCTGATGAGATAATATTTAAAATAATATATTTAGATAAGATTTATGAGTTGTGATCTAAATGTTACATGAACTAGGTCAATCCGCATATTATTAACAAATATTAACATGTCTCGTGATTACAACAATATCAGGTGGTGCAACCCAACCCCGTAACATCAAATGGTTACAAAAGCTTTACTATGCCAATATAACAATAACTCTGTTAGCGTTGTGTGGAGAACGTGTAGAAAAGCTAATTCATCGTTTAAAGAACACAATGAAAAGTAACTGTTTAAAAATAAATATATAAATATTAATTTTTTTAAATCACATCGAATAATAATTTTAAACCACATAATGAGGGGATGACAGATTTACTATTTTTAAGACAGATAGAAGAAAGAAAAAACGAAAGTGACAATAATGTAGTCACGAAACAGAGCACAAGGATTTAAAAAAGAGAATCTCTGTAGCATAACTAAAATATTTCTTTGTTAAAATGCAAGGGATTAAGTATGATTTATCTTTGACTTAAAGGAGACTTTAACTTCAATCTGAGAAAGAATGGTTATTTATAAGGTAAAAACATGACAAAATTTGAACAGAAAGATATAGTACTGGTACTATGTGGGAGTTAACAACGCCAAATTTAGTAGTTTCATCATGTGTAAAATAGATATTGGTACTTGGGATGGGAGGCCACTTAATTGCAGAATTAACCATGCCCTCTATTTGAGGGACACCTCCTCGTTAAGCTAATTGTTAATCACTAATGATTAGTTGGATATAACTTTTTCTTCATGTTTCTTCAGACAATGGCGGAAAGAAGAAAAGATTGCAACCAAGAAACGAAAGAGAGAGAGAGGAGATTAACGTTAGAGTACAACACAGCAATGTGCCATGATGATTGTGTGCTTAGCTTTAAGTTTCCCCGCCAAACATACCCATCATTGTTAGTGGGCCAAACATTAGTCATGCATACTTACTAACAATAATAATCTAAAACCACAACTTAACCAATCTAATAGTGAAAACAATAATACCAGATCTCTTTTATCTTCATCACTTAAAAAGCAAACAACAACTTATCTGGCTTCATAAAAAGATTAAGGGATTACCATAAACAAAAAGAGTAGTCGCAAAAAATCGCGTTCCCGTTGATAAAGGAGTACACACACAATCCCCAGAACAAATAATAATATTAATTAAAAAAAGAAAAAAAAAAAAATACACTCACAGGTGTTTCCTGAATGAACCGTTGCTCAACAGCTATTATATCATATCACGCCTTGTAATTTGGAATTTCCTATTTACCATTTGCGACAAAACATGGTTTAGGAGAAAAAAAAGAAAGAAAAAGAAAAAAAAGAAAGAAAGAAAAGAAATCCGAAAGAGGGGTCCACCGTTTTGGTGCTATAAATTAAAGAGGCTTGGGAGTTGGAGTTCTGAGTGTGGAAAGGCACCAAAGAAAGAGAAAGAAAAACACACTAACTATCACTACTCTTCGATATAACGGCAATGGTGGACGTGGACCGGAGGATGACCGGTCTAAACCCGGCCCATATAGCCGGTCTACGCCGTTTATCGGCTCGAGCCGCAGCTGCTTCGTCTGTTCCGGTCCGAAACGGCGTTGTTTCATTCGCTTCTTTGGCAGATAAGGTCATAAACCACCTTCGCGACTCAGGCATACACGTGCAGCATGGTCTCTCCGACGCGGAGTTCGCACGTGCCGAAGCCGAGTTCGGGTTCGTCTTTCCGCCGGACCTCCGCGCTGTACTTGCAGCGGGGCTTCCCGTTGGTCCGGGATTCCCGGACTGGCGCTCCGGCGGTGCGCGGCTGCATCTGCGCGCGTCGCTGGACCTTCCGATCGCGGCGATTTCGTTCCAGATCGCGAGGAACGCGGTGTGGTCGAAGTCGTGGGGGCCTAGACCGTGCGAACCGGAGAAGGCACTGCGAGTGGCGCGGAACGCGCTGAAGAGAGCGCCGCTTTTGATCCCTATCTTCAACCATTGCTACATTCCTTCTAATCCCTCTCTTGCCGGAAACCCTATCTTCTTCGTCGATGAGAACAGAATCTTCTGCTGCGGCTTGGATCTCTCCGATTTCTTCGACCGCGAGTCGCTCTTCCGGAGCTTCGAAGCGGATCCTATACTTCTCAAGAAGCAGCGATCCGTCAGCGAGAAATCCACCGGCGTGTCTGTTTCCGCTGCGTTCTCGCGGCGGAGCCTCGACGCTGGCGGGAGGACGCCGCGATGGGTGGAATTCTGGACCGACGCCGCCATGGATAAGAGGAGGAGGAACTCTTCTTCGTCTTCTTCGTCGTTATCGGCGTCCTCGTCGCCGGAGAGGTTTTTCGAGATGCCGCGGAGTAAAGTCCCAGGTTGGGTGGAAGAATACATGGGACAAATCGGGTCGGTTTTGAAAGCGGGTGGATGGAGCGAATCGGATATAAACGAAATGGTAGAGGTTTCGGCTTCTGGATTCTTTGAGGGAGAGATGGTGGTCTTGGATAATCAAGCGCTGTTGGATGCCCTGCTATTGAAAGCCGATAGGTTTTCTGACTCGCTCCGAAAAGCTGGGTGGAGCTCCGAAGAGGTTTCAGAAGCTTTGGGGTTTGATTTTCGACCCGAGAAGGAACGGAAACCGGCTAAGAAGTTGTCACCTCAACTGGTGGAGAGAATCGAGAAACTGGCTCAGTCGGTTTCCCGGTCAAGACACGATACTAGGGGGAAGGAAACTGGATGAAGGAATGAATTTCTATTTACCCACACTTCATTTCTATTTTTACGGGTTTGCTTTTCCCTTTTTTGGGTTAAAAACGATGAAGAATTGGGGAAACGCGATGTACTATGAAACAAAGTGCACAAAATAGATCAAAGAGGTTTAAAATTACACAAGTTGATGATCACTTTTTTTTATTATATATATATATATATAAATATATATAAGTTTTGATAATAAATGTTCAACGGTTGTGAACTGTTATGTACAGTAAAATGAATGTCGCCCAGACCTATACTGATATTTTTATTTTGCATCTGATTCTGTTTACTTTGATTAAACGTCTAGGTGTGTTTTGAAATGAGCACCACTGGTGCACGTGTGTATGTGCACTCACCTCTCTTGTACGTTTTTTTGTTGCTGATTCTATTTTAAAAAATTGAAAGGTGAGGCTCCATCCAATGACATGAACATGCAGCACAGCGGAGCATGGTATCATACCCATTCAGTGCCAGCCCAGCAAACGCTTGAGGCTTGAGGCTTGAGGCGGTGTCGTTTTATCTTCCACACGGTCAAGGAAAGTGTACGCGTGCTCTTATCTATGGTATGAAACGATTATGACACTGTTTGTGTGCCACAAACACTAAACTTCTCATCTTTTCACCATAATTTTAATTTCAGTATCATTTTAGAGACATGTCAATTATTTTTCCCTTCTTTTTACTGAAGCTCAATTTTCTTGGAATTTGGAAAAGGATATGCATGCAATGTATGTATGGGCTTGCACGCTCAAAATACTGACAATATAAGAAACATAAATGATAACAATAGTATAACAGAAACAACAGACAAATTTTAGCATGCCATGTTATTCAGAGAAGGAAATTTTGAGTATTTCCATTCAATTTTTTTTTAGTTTTACTGTTCAATCAAATCATCTTAAACTTTAGCTTTAGATGTAACATTCTAATTTCAAAGTTGTCTCCTTAGGTTTCAACTAATATTTTAATGAACCCTTTCATGTTAATGGTTCAATTAAGTGACTAATGTGATAAAAATCCTATATTCTATCATTCCAAATTTTAAATATTAGATCAACCTGTTCCTCTTGTATAAGGTGGCTTATATTGTGTAGTTTATATTTTTGTGTCTTTGTTTCTCGTGCCAATGTGTTCAGGATGTCAATAACCCTAACATCAACTACCCTTTGGCATCAAATCAATCTTCCCAAAATTAACATCAATCTTACTAGCCCCTAACCATCCCTCCCTCCATCTCTAGAATCACCCACTCAACACTATTGTCAAAAACTCCAACTCCTCCAAAATATATAGTTGTCTTGTTGAGTGCATTTTCTTCATTAGCATGGTGTAACGCAAGATCTAGGCACGAAGGCTATGGTCAGCGGGTAGATGTTGAAGCAGAGTACAAGAATGTTGAAGTGGTTACATGGTTATGGTTTTTCAAGGGACCATTAAGGACTAATTGTAAAAAGCCTTTGCTGTTAACCAAAAGCGAACAAATTTGAAAATAAAAATTAGAGAGCAGAGAGGAAGAGGGCCACGTGATTGTGGCCTCAGATGTCCCAACCCAAGGTGTTCCCTACTGGAAGAGGACTAAAACCAAGGTGCATGAAGCAAGAGAAGTGGTTCCACGTTAGATGACTTTCTTCACTCTTGTTTACTTGTAAACTTCGCAGCTGCTTCCACTCAACTTTCAAACACGTTAGTCTAATTTGTTGGGTGATGAAAAACAAAATGAAACTGATATTTTGTATTTTGTTGGGCAAGTGTTTGTCTTAATTTGGTTGTTTTGTAAAGATTGTGGGGAGCACCTGATGATCTACACCAGACACAGGAGCAGGTCCTCATGTGGAGGAGCCAGATTGAAGAAAGGAAAACAAAATTCATTTCTATTTCTATTTCTATTTCATTGTTACTTTCAACCAAGTTTTGAATTCAAATTGTTTTTGGACTTTACTAAATTACTCAAAAATTAACATATCCACAAATTATTTGTAATATCTGTCACATAAATAAATTGTATTTTAATATCATAAAAATACTGAATTGATCTTAAAACAATATGGACTACTCTAATGAGATACAAAACACAACTCAATCTTACAATGAAAGTTACTTCAGACTACTTGACCATGCATTCAAATCTCTAAAGGGTACTACTATTCACATTATCACAGTAATATTGTGCCAATGCTTGTTATATATGTATGACAAGATAGTGTTTTTCCATAAAGTTTTTTAAAATTAAACCAAATAATTTTATAAAAGAAGAACTTAAAAAAAAAGTGAATGAAATTTTTATAAAAATGATTTTTCTCTTCTCTCTTCTCTTCAAACATATTTTATTACAATAACTTTGAAAACAAAAAAACTAACTCAATCATAGTGTACTTAACAAAGTTTGGATGTGTAAAAGAAATCAATACATTTATTATAGAATATAATTCTCAACTATAAATTCTGAAAATTTCCTGTGGTTATTAAAGTAAAAAAATAATTAAAGTCACATAAAAATGTAAAAAATTAAATAAAGTTATTAAGAAAAAAATCTTAAAACCTAATAATTCAAATTAATAATAAATAAATTTAACAATATAAATCTTATTATAAAGACAAATGGAATCAAAGTATTGGTCCATTTAACTTGTAAGTTACCCTTCTAAAATGGTAATGTTTCATTTTCATGTTTTTGATAGAAGTGACAGGTTTTCTGGTTGTAGCTAAAATGTTGGTTGTTGGTGGAGAGGTGATATAAACCGTACATCCCTGCTTGTATGACACATATGGTGTTGGTAGACATATCCATCAGATTTTTTTGGTATTTAGTGCTACATGCTATCATTAACTAGATGTAATATTGGTATACTTCAGTTTAAGAACTTGTAACATACACTAACCGAGGTATTAAGAGAAAAAATAATTGAGGAAACTGCAATAAAATGAAAAAAAAAAAAAAACTATTAGGAATGAAAGACCAAGACTGAGTGGAGTTTTCCGTGCTCTATGCAGTACAGTGTGTAGTCATCTAACCCAGAGAAAGTGGAAAAGACAAAAAATGTTACCACAGTATCACAGGTTTACATTGCAAATTTAGATAACAGAATGAAAACATTTTTATGTTTACAATCAATAAATGCATCTGCAACGGTCACTGCAGTGCAGATTGGACCTCTCTGTTTGTCTGATTCCTGAACTTGACCGTTGATCCTTGTCACTTATCTCTCCCATCATTCATGGGACGTGCCAAGAGCTGATGATTTCTTCAGTCCATGTGCCTTAATTATAATGATGCTAAAATACTAAAATAAAAAATATTCAGAGAGTTGTATCTTCCCACGTATCTTATTAATTAAGAGTGATGAGAAAAAAAGTTAGAATTATCCCTTTTAAGGTGGTCCCATGAATCTGATCAATGTGTATGGTCTTAGCCCTAGAGTGGTTTCTGTATCTGACCAACCCACACTTGGATCCTTTGTAGGCTCCACACTTACACTTTCATTAAAACCTTGCCATGCCTATGAAAACATATTTGAAATTGAAGAGTAGAAAGGAGTGATGTGACGGGGAGGTGACTATGGACGGTGGTGGTGGTGGTGAGGCTGAATCCAAGTTATCTTGTCTGGCATAGAGGGTGATGGTAGTGGTCACCACGCCACCCCCTCTCACATTTCTAGTTTGAACTTTGATCCTTCATTTCCATTCTGTTCATGCAAAGGGAGACAACACTAGGCAGTGTGAAGAATTGAGGGATGGTGACTATACCTTGTTGACATTAAGCCAACCTTGTCGAATCTTCCAACATTGTCCTTTGCTATACGGTTCGTGTTTTTACCATGCCATGTCTAACTTCTTAGACTACTCTTACTGCATTATTAATTGTAGGTCCAGCCCCATGCCTCATTCCTCCTCTCTTTCTTTGCATTTTGGGTCTCTGCTTTGTCAATCTCATCATACTCTCACAACACACAAAACCAATCTCAGACCATTGTTATATCATCAACACTTAAATGTGTACTTTTGATATGTATCCATCGAGGGCCCTATTCAATTCATTACTTTTTCTGCATTACCATAATTATTATTTCAAAAATTTTATTCATTTTTCATTATATATCATTCCAAAAACATTACAAATCATACATTTCTTCACACATAAGTTTGAACTCAAAATATCCCTATGTCAAAAATGAAAGTCGATTTGTTTTGAAAGTTCTGAGCAGTTATGGATTTCTGAACAAGCTGATGAAAGAAAGACTAGAGTGTAAGAATTGATTATAATACTCTTTCTTTTGTCCCCTCAATAAACACCAATATTATTATAACTTTATTTTTTTTTTAAACATTAAAAGAAAAACAATATAAACTATTTTTAATTTCAATTCTAAATTTGATCTTTTCACAGTATGCCAAATGTAGCACATATATTTGAATATGAATGTTTGAAAAGTATGTGTTGCTTGATATAAGGTCTGCCACGGTGACGCTGCAGAGTCAAAATGTGGACCTTGTTTGCCGAAGTCTCATAGAAATAATAACCCTACATGTTCTCAAACTTTGCAGTATAATCCTATTATACGTGTGAATATGAAATGAAACCATTATACAATGACATTCCCTATCCAACAAAGTATCCGAGAAACAGTGACATCTCATTCATGATAAAATGCTAGTGTCTGCCTTTTGTCTGTCAAGTATAGATGTGGGAAATGGGAATCATATATAACGCTTGTTCATGTCAACTAATGCGATGAAAGAGAACGTTATTGCAACAACATACGAGCAGCATTCTGGCTACAATCAACTAACCATATAACATCTGTCATGAATTTGGCTAAGCCGTTCAAGTAAAAAGTGTCGAATCCAAATCAAGGAAAGTTGGTAACAGATTGTCGACATGAAATCAATTTCTATTCACTCACTCCCTTAATCACAATCAAAAGTTTGTATAAAATGTTCAGACCTTAAATGATTGGCATTGTTGTATTATACCCTGCACTAAAAGAATGCAGATGCTGGTCCTACTACTCCGATTTTTGTGCTGTGCAACCTTTCTCTGTAACTTATAAAGACAAATTGTGACTGAACATAACCATAATCACACTTTCTGATAAAGTTTTGGTCCTTTTTTTTCAGACTATCTTGGAGCAGATCTTGTCACCTTAACACGATATGAAGCCTGCAAATACACCATTTGGAACAAATTCCCATATTTTCAAGCAAGGACATTAAAGTAATACAAAAAAGATTTATGTCGGGATGCAAGACCCTGAAAATGTTACTTAACAGACTTTTTTTATAATCATAAAATAGTTTTAGTTAAAATATTTAACTACTGAATTTTGTGTACTAATTAAAAAATCCAATGAAAAGGAGTACTTTTATTCTAAAAATAATGGTGAGTTATCAAAGTTGTGTATGAATAACACTTGTTAAATGATGATGAACCTTGGTAATAGGAAAACAGACAAAATATAAATGAAAGTAAAACATTTCTGTACAAGCTAATATTGCATCAGTAACTTTGTTTTGCTGGTCTTATTGATTCTTTAAGTATGATATTTAGATTAAAGTATGCTTTTGCAGTCACATAAATTAACTCAACTGAATCAGTCAGATTAATAGATAAACAAGATATGTACCGAATTGAAAATCCATCTTCTGGACCCAGATTTGAGTCCAGCCCAGCAGGCCCAAAAACATACGAGCCTGCCCATGTAGGAACCTGACCCAAGACCTAGGTGGCTTCTAGGTCTTGTGATCCTTGACCGTTATGCAGAGGGTCCTGCGACATAAATGTGAGTCACCCATGGTACAACTCTATGCAAGGACAATGACCCTCCTATGTTTAGGTACACACTATTCACTCCAATTACTAACAAGCCTCATACCAGAAACGTAGAATCCTCTTCTAGATTTTTTTCTGAAGGGCAAATACAATCCTTGCTAAGATTCATTCCATATATATAGTAGACAATGTAATAATTGCTTTTTGAAGAAGGAAAAAAGGAAATGAAAACACCACCTCATTTGTCCAAACTAATTTTATGAAAATGGGTTCGGTAGTATTCAATATAGATACTAGAATGGAATACAGTTTTTCCCCCAAAAAAATTAAAGTTATGGATAACTCAATATAATTTTGAAATAATATAAAATAAAATATAAAGTATTTGTATGTATATTGTTGTAAAAACATTTATAAAAGAAATTAGCAAACTTGCATCTCACAGGCAAGGATGCATGATTTTCTGTTAAATGAACAAACATGGGAAAATTAAGAGAAAAGCCAAACAAACCCCAAACGGTACTTTTTGTGGTACCTAAGGCATACCATGCCATGCCATGCCATACCTCAAGTCACACATAGTAATAGTTCATTAGAGACATACTCAAGCCATGTACAATTTCTTTAAAAAGAAAATAATCTTGACCCAAGTGAACCTAACGTGTACTAGTACACAATGTGAGTAGCCTAACTTAATGTTTATAGGTTTCAAAGAAAGTTCAATTATTTTACCATGATTCAGTCAATCGTAGTTATACCCCGAGGCATGCCAAGTGTTTTTGTAAAATAATCTTGGTAAAATACCAAGTGTACCTAACGTGTACCAGTGCTCGATTTGTAGAGGCTTAAAAACGTTCAATTATTTACATGTTTAGCTGTTTTCAGGACAATCGCACCTGAATCAACAGTGATTAAGGCATACCTAGCTATACCCCAAAGCATGCCTAACTTTACCGGTCAAGTCACTTAAGGCATGCCACAAATTTTTTGAAAAAATTGTCTTGATAAGTACCCAAGTCAACGTGTACCAGTACTGGATATGTAGAGCCTAACCTAAATGTTTTGTAGGTTACATGTTATGCTGTTTCCAGACCACTGAACCTGAATTATGTGAAGAAAGAAGTCCCACCTCTTCAATTTGGGGGCTCTCCTCCCTCTTATAAAAGGAGCCCCTCCCTCCTTATTTCAACATCCCAAAATTTCTTTCCTTCTCTAAGTATTAGAAAGTGTTGTCATTCTTAGGACTAGAGAAGGGGTATGTAATTTTTCTTTTTATTATAAAATTTCCACTTTTGTCTATTATTGCTATTCAATTTTTCTCTTCTCTATTTTAGTTGAGTTCTTGTGCAAGTAGTCTGATACCTAACAGTAGTATCAGAGCCACGTTCTTATTCCGTTGCGCTAGTCACTAGAATAGTGTTGGTAAAATTCTGAGTATGCTCTGTGGTTGCGGTTTAATCTGATCTTCCACATCAGAAAAGAGTCGTTACTGGAAAATGTGTAGTAGTGTGAAACTGTTGTCTGGGGAAGTTCTGGCAAGGAAAAATTTGGTACTTAAGTGTGTCCATTAGTGACTCACCTCTCTTTCCTGGGAACTTACCTAGTGTATTGGTTCACGGTCTACTACTATTGTTCCAGTAGATAATACTATTCATAAGTGAGAGTTGCATAAGTGGAAACACAACCATGGTAGCAAAATATGAGATAGAGAAGTTTAACGGGAACAATTTCTCGTTATGGAAATTGAAGATGAAGGAAATTTTGAGAAAGGACAATTGTCTTGATGCAATTGAAGGAAGACCCGCAGAAATGACGGATCAGAAGTGGAAGGAAATTGACAAGCAACGCTATTGCAAATTTACACTTGGCAATGGCAGACTCGGCTCTATCCAAGTGTTGCGGAGAAAGATTCTGCAAAGGAGATTTGGGATGCCCTCATTAAATTATATGAGGTGAAGTCACTTTACACAAGGATATTCCTGAAGAGGAAACTCTATACTCTTCGGATGAGTGAGTCCACATCGGTGACGGACCACATCAACCAACTGAACACCTTGTTTGCCCAATTAGCAGCAGCAAATTTCAACATAATTGAGAATGAGCGTGCAGAGCTTTTACTTCAGAGCTTGCCTGACTCGTATGATCAACTCATCATCAACATTACAAATAATAATATTGAAGGACAACTACACTTTGACGATGTTGCCGGAGCTATTCTAGAAGAAGAATCTAGGCGAATGAATAAGGTAGAAAGTTCTAAACAAGCAGAAGTTTTGACGATGATGAGAGGAAGATCAATGAAACATGGCTCAAGTGGGAGTCAAGATCATGGCAGATCGAGCTCTCGAAACAAGAAGACTTGCAAATTTAAATGCTACTACTGTGGCAAGAAAGGGCACACGAAGAAAGAGTGTTGGAAGAGGAAGAATGAAGAATCAACCTCACAGGGTTGCGTTGCGAGTACTTCAGAGGAAGGAGTAATTCTGGTAGCGAAGCGAAGAATCAGCTCTAATGGCGGAAACGAATTTCATGACAAGTGGATAATGGATTCGGGTGCAACTTGGCACATGACCCCACACCGAGATTGGTTTCAAACCTACGAGCCTATCTCAGGTGGATCCGTGATCATGGGAAATGACCATGCATTAGAGATTGCTGGAGTTGGTACTGTCAAATTAAAAATGTATGACGGTACTATTCGTACAATCCAAGAAGTACGACATGTGAAGGACTTGAAGAAAAATATATTGTCTATAGGGCAATTGGATGACCTCTAGCTGCAAGATCCATGTTGAAGGAGGAATCTTAAAGGCAAGTGAGGGGAAACATAGTTGTCATGAAAGCAGAGAAAATCATGGCAAACTTGTATGTGCTTATGGGAGACACCTTGCAAGAAAATCATGCAACAACCTGCGTCAACAAGCCAAGAAGAAGCGGCGGTAACGTGGCACCGTAGACTTGAACATATGTCGAGCGAGGTCTGCAGATTCTTGCGGAACGTGATCTCATACCCGGGCTCAAGAAGGTCGATTTACCCTTCGTGAGCATTGTGTGACAAGCAAACAACACAGGTTGAAGTTTGCAAGAACCACCACAAGGAGTAAGCAAACTTTGGACTTGATCCATTCCGATGTCCGGGAATCGCCGGAATTATCTCTTGGCGGAGCAAAATATTTTGTGTCGTTCATCGATGACTACTCGAGGAGATTATGGGTATACCCTATCAAGAAGAAGTCTCGAAGTATTTGCGCGGTTCAAAGACTTCAAAGCACAAGTAGAACTTGAGACCGGAAGGAGAATCAAGTGTTTGAGGACAGTACAATGGAGGAGAATATGTAGATGGAGATTTTCTAGCATTCTCGCAAGCAAGAAGGAATTGTGAGACAATTTTCTGTTCCACACACGCCTCAGCAAAATGGTGTAGCAGAGCGGATGAATAGAACTCTTCTAGAGAGAACCAGAGCTATGCTGCAAACTGCAGGCATAACAAAGTCTTTTTGGGCAGAAGCCGTGAATACTGCCTGTTACTTGATAAATCGGTCTCCATCAACAGCAATTGGGTTGAAAACTCCTATGGAAATGTGGAGTGGAAAATCAACCGATTATTCTTCCTTACATGTGTTCGGTTGTCCCGCGTACGTGATGTACAACACCCAAGAAAGGACGAAGTTGGATCCAAAATCCAGGAAATGCATCTTCTTGGGATATGCTGACAATGTGAAGGGGTATCGCTTGTGGGATCCCACTGCCCACAAAGTTATTGTTAGCAGAGATGTCGTCTTTGCAGAAAATGAACTGCAAAGCAAGCAGATAAATGACAGCTCGGAAAAGGACAAGACTATAGTACGAGATAGAGAAGAAGACTTCGAACATTCCTCCGAGTCGAGGAGGAGCATGAAGAACATGAACCAAATGAGGTGGAAGAAGGAGAACTCCGACGATCAACAAGAGAAAGAGTCGGACCATCTTGGCATTCACAATATGTGATGGCAAGTCATGATGCGTATTGTCTCCTAAGTGAAGAAGGAGAACCTTCAACTTTTCAAGAGGCCGTGAGTGGTTCGAAGCTCCTCTATGGATGGTTGCTATGGAAGAAGAAATTGAAGCTCTTTATAAAAACAAGACATGGCATCTTGTGGAACTTCCAAAAGGTCGCAGAGCCATTGGTTGCAAATGGGTCTATAAGATCAAGAGAGATGCCAATGATCAAGTGGAAAGATATCGTGCTAGATCGGTGGTAAAAGGATATGCTCGGAAAGAAGGCATTGATTTCAATGAGATATTCTCACCAGCTTGTTAGATTGACAACAATCGAAATTGTCCTGGCGATGTGTGCCGCATTTGATTTACATCTTGAGCAATTGGATGTAAAACCGCTTTTCTTCATGGAGAACTTGAAGAGGAAATATATATGCTCCAACCGAAGGCTTCAAAGAGCAAGAAAACTTGGTTTGCAGGTTGAACAAATCTCTATACTGGCCTAAAGCAGCGCCAAGGTGTTGGTATAAGAGATTTGATTCCTTCATTATTAGCCTCGGATACTACGTGACTAAGTTCGGACCATTGTACTTACCACAATAGGTTTGAAGAAAATGATTTCATCATATTGTTGTTGTATGTGGATGACATGTTGGTGGTAGGACCTAACAAAGCTCGAATCCAAGAATTGAAGGCACAATTGGCTAGGGAGTTTGAAATGAAGGACTTGGAACCAGCAAACAAGATTTTAGGGATGCAAATTCACCGAGACGTAAAAGATAGGAAGATTTGACTTTCTCAAAAGAATTATTTACTTAAGATCTTGCGGCGCTTCAACATGCAAGATTGCAAGCCAATTTCTACCCCACTTCCCGTCAACCGTAAGTTATCCTCAAGTATGAGTCCTAGCAGTGAAGCGGAGAGGATTGAAATGTCTCGAGTACCGTATGCATCAGCAGTGGGAAGTCTTATGTATGCCATGATTTGTACAAGACCGAACATTGCACAAGCAAGTGGGAGTGGTTAGTAGATTCATGGGGAATCCCGGTGGAGAGCATTGGCAAAATGTGAAGAGGATCCTTAGGTATATAAAAGGAACCTCAAATGTTGCATTATGTTATGGAGGATCGAAGTAGTTGTTAGAGGCTATGTTGATTCGGATTTTGCAGGTGATCTGGATAAAAGGAAGTCTACTACTCGGTTATGTGTTTACCATCAATGGAGGGGCAAGTAAGTTGGTTATCCAAGTTACAAGATGTGGTAGCTCTGTCTACTACGGAAGCCGAATACATGGTCGTCACCCAAGCATGTAAAGAAGTTATCTGGATTAAAAGAATAATGGGGGAACTTGGTCACAAGCAACAACAAATTGTTGTGTACTCGTGATAGTCAAAGTGCCTTACACATTGTAAGGAATCCAGCCTTTCATTCGAGGACAAAACACATAGGAATAAGATATCATTTTGTTCGAGAAGTAGTAGAAGAGGGAAGTGTAGATTTACGTAAGATCCACACCGAGAAGAACCTAGCGAGATGTAATGACAAAGCCTAAGTTAATGCCGACAAGTTTATACTGAGTCGATCCCTCTATGGCCTATCGAAAGCATAAGCAACATGGATGTGAGAGAAGAAGACATAGTGTGAAGATTTGATTAATTTCATCAAAATCTTCAAGTGGGAGATTGTGAAGAAAGAAGTCCCACATCGGTGGGAACTTCAATTGGGGGGCTCTCCTCCCTCTTATAAAAGGAGCCCCTCCCTCCTTATTTCAACATCCCAAAATTTCTTTCCTTCTCTAAGTATTAGAAAGTGTTGTCATTCTTAGGACTAGAGAAGGGGTATGTAATTTTTCTTTCTATTATAAAATTTCCACTTTTGTCTATTATTGCTATTCAATTTTTCTCTTCTCTATTTTAGTTGAGTTCTTGTGCAAGTAGTCTGATACCTAACAAATTAACCATGATTAAGCTTTAGCTAAGTTAAAAACTGGTTGTGTTTAATGCAGTCAATGCCTCAAAGGTTTGGCTACTCTTTTCCTCTTAAGCATGCAGCAAAGTTTTACAAGACACAAATGTGCAATATGTATGTACTGAAAGTACTTTTTCTATAGTGACAGTCTATTACCTTATCGGAACCAAACTCAATCACATCAGATGGACGGACACGAGAAGGATAATTTGGTGGTATCCTGTATCTCCTTCCTTCATTGCTGAAAATATGATGCGAGGGAATTTAAATATACATTTTAAATAACTTAAACTTAGCCTGATATTTGTTTTCCTTACTCAATGATCCAGGTGCCATGCAGACTCCTCAAATCAGTCACGAAGAAGGCGCCATCCTTAAAGTTAATCCTTGCATGCATTGGAGAAACCTTTAAAATAGAAACTTTGTTGCATGACTTTAAGACATTATGTTTCAAACCATGTTCAATTCAGCTTATGATAAATTCCATTACCTTGGGTAAAGGTATTATAATTGAACTGCCCGGATGATCTTTATGCTGTGCTGTCCTGCAATCACAATAACCTGTCAAAGCATGGGTTGATTGAGAGCGAAGGAAAGCTCAGATCAATAAATTAGTCCCTACGATTATGAGTAGTGGTTGGTTAATTTGATATCTGAAATTACAAACATGTTACTTTACTCCCTAAAATTATCAAACATCAACTGTTATTTTTACTTATATTTATGATTTTAAGAACTCAAATGACAGTCTCGGTAATGTTGGGCACCGAAAATGACTACTAGTAATTTTGAGGACTTATTAACGTATTATTCAAAAAGGTTTGGTAATTAACGAAGTGAACACTAACTGGTGATCAAGAAGAACTTTGTTTTGCTTTAATAGAATAAATAAGTACTTCAAAAACTATAGTCAACATCTTATTTCTTTGAAGTTTAAAGCGACATCATATTGGGTTCTTAAAGATTTAGTTTGTGGAAAAATTAATCCTTCCATGATTTAAAGTAAAGGACTAAAGTGGTGAGAGAAAAAAGAAGCAGAGAGACAATGTGATGAAAAATTCAATAATCTATTGACTATGTTGATAACAATTTTGGAAGGACTAAGATGGTAACAAGAGGATTTTTGAAAGACTGATTTGGTGACCAAAGTTTTTGAAGAACTTGGTGGTAACACATACTCTGTTTCATGATAGATGTCATATCAGAATACGTGAATATGTAACTACATTGTAAGCATGAGTAACTGACGGCCTACCCGATTGTGCAAGGTTTCATCTCATCTTGACTTAGAGATATAGGTTTTATAGAACCTGCCTCATCTCCACAAGGTAATAAAATCCACCTATATATCATAGAAGGATGGACACAACAGTTATGTGATTTATAGATACGGAATGCATTATCCTTAGGATAATATTTATTCATATTGGGCCGTAGACATACTCTCCGTTAATGGCACGCTCAAGTGCATCGTTGTCTTCAAACCATGTGTGCAACTGGTCGTTTGCCTTCATAAATATCAAACACAATATCTAGATCAGAAAAAAAAATAAAATCTAACACACCTGATCAATAAAAGACCAGCTATAAATTCTTCATAGTAACAAAGCACAAAGTAACTTTATTTGAGCAACATACTTTGTCCGAGAGCCTGCAACATATTGGTCTACCTTCAAGTTTAGAGCTGCAAAGTAGCACCACTTTTCATGTAAATGATTAAAGTAAAATTACACAATTTTCTAAAGGTTTATTCATGTCAAATGTTTCCAATTCTTGCAGCACCAAGAAAAAGTAGCAAAATAGTTTTGTGGGATTAAAACGTAAGAAACAATGAGTAGAGGAAGATACCATTTTATTAAATAATAATCTGCTTAAATACAAAAATTTATAACAGAAAAGTAACATACTTCCTAAACTTCAGCTACTAATCGGGCACATATTTAGGGATTAAATTAAACATACACTGATGCAAACATTCAACAATTTTTCACAATTGTCAGTTTCTTGAACCTCCCTCCCTTTTCTAGAATAGAAGTAACCCCTTGGCTCAAATTTTTAACATGCATGTTGCATGAGAGGAGTGGAGTAAGAATATCCCCAGAAATAAAAACTTCAGTAATTCATGATGAAAGTTATAAAGCAAAGTAATGTGGGTTTTCGTCATTACCTAATTCCACCTAAGACCCAGTTCAACATCAAAGGCATCATCTTGTGGATAAGAAACCTTCCTCCAACTCTTCCAGGATGTGGTATCCGAAACTTGGTCAAAAACTGCAAATGAAAGCAACCATGAATTTGTGATTAGGATGGCAATTTGATACCTGCACTACACACTTTAGTATCTCACTTTTAAAACTGAATTTCCTACCTCCAATGGCCCAAGACCAACACCAAGATATGCCTTGTAGGTGGAAGCCATCAAAGCTGCCATTCTAGCCATTCCATGAACAATGGCAACTCTTATTCTTCTTTCTCTCTCATAGCTTAAAGCAACAAGGGAATGGGACTAAGAAACATACTGAGTCAGCAAAAAAGATTTATAATCGAATCACCCAATTTGCTAATGATGTAATATTGGCTGAGAGATGCAAGCATTTCTCTGATCATATCAAGTCCAATCAAAGTAAATGAGGTAGCTTTAGATTCAGATTCAGCATTCATTGGTATGTTTGAGAGGATAACATTTGGTACCTTTTCAAGGAAGAATCAATATCAATTGGAGATCCTGATTTGATACTTTGTTCCCATGCATTGTCTAATTCCAATGCAAGTTGATAACTGTCCTGTTATGATAAAAGAAACTAGTTAGAAAGACTTCACCATAGCATTTGAGTGTTCCATCGATAATTCGACTTTGTTGATGTCCATTGCATCAACAAGAAATATTTTCATGTGCTGCGTTTTTATTATTTGGGTTAGTTAGTTATTCATGTCTTTGAGTGGTTAAAAAAGTTGATTAAGCAGTTATAAAGAAAACAAGCATAAAGACAGTCGAGAAAGCTTGGATATCAGTATTACTAAATATGTATGAAACTGCTAGAGTTATGAAGACTACAGGTAAATTCACGTTTCACTGAAGCCCATAATACTTGGGCATGGATATTAATTATGTATGAAATTGCTCAAGTTAACTGAAAAGTAAAGAAAAATCCATACTTCACTGCTCGGTTTAATGGAAATAAGAGGGGAGAGTGAAAATAAAGTTGTTTGGTTGGTTGAGTGAAAATAGTAGAGTAGTGATAGAAAGGATCCCACTATAAGTTTTTCACTCATTTTTTCACCCATTTTCATATTCATCTCTCTATCTCTCTCCTTATTTCTTCTTTATTTCACTTCAATCAAATACTTCTAGTTTTTACTTTATTTTCACTTTTTCTAGTTCCTCGCACTTCATTCCTTTCTCTATAGCAAACAAAGAGGGAAAGAATAAACACAAAAAAAAAGTAAGTGAAAGGAATATATATGACTCAAGAAGTTGTTTGGATAAGTAATAGGGTATGGTACGAGGGTTGTCAAGATTTATTTATTAAGGGGGTGCATTGGATTTTTAAAAGACTATTTTGAAAAATAAAAAATAAAAAATCTTTGAGAATTTTAAAAGACAATGTGAGAATGTTATGATTTATAAGAGTTTTTGGATTTTAATAGATTTATATTGTAAGAAATTAAAGTATTAGAAAGAAATTTTTATAATTCATAAGATTTGTAAGAATTCTACAGATTTAAATAAAAAAAAAACAAAATTACAAGAGTTAATGAAAAAAAAAAAAAAATATATATATATATATATATATATATATATATATATATATATTAGGCATGGATATAAAATAAATAAACTCAATACAGTTTTTTAATATTTAATTTATTCTAACTTCATGACCTTTTGTAGTCCTCTATGCATAGGAACTTCTTCCTGCTCTTGGATTTAAAGAATAGATTCAAAATTGATGGAATAGCAAAAAGAAAATGTTCAATAATTTAAAAAGTCTTACAGTATACTTATGAGCTTTCTTTTTTATCAAAAACAAAATCTTTTAGAATCCTTTCACGTCCTAATTTTATAACTCATTTAAGATATATGAATTATACCTCAATAGCCATGCATCCTCCTTGGCCCATATTTGGCTGCATGGCATGGATAGAATCACCAAGCAATGTGACACGGCCCTTTCCCCATGTAAATGTTGGGGTCCTGTCATATATGTCTCGTCGAAGAATTGCCTCTTCTTCTGTGGCAAGTATCAATTCAATCACGTTATCACACCAACCCTCAAATATCTTAAGCAACCTTTCCTTTTTCCCTGCCAGATAGAATTCAAGAGATATGATAGCTTATAATTTTTGAGCGGCAATCATGAAAACCATAAAGATATGTATCTAATTTCTATATTTCCAGTGCCATAGTCACTGAATTTAATGTATATTTGTATAGTTATTAGAATAGACTTCTCATTGTAGCAATCCAGGAAGAGCATCCAGTGGAATTGAATCATGCTGCACTTGCACTTGCACCTACTAATGACCTCACTCAATCATAATAGACTGAACTACATTGAAGTTGCATGATGTCTTCTCGCCATTGATGTATTGTACGGTCAATTTAGTTGAATTGGTGGTACCACAATAGGTTCAACTTCATTGAATTTGTAGACAATGACTGGGAGAGAATCAACTGATGTATGAGCATCTTTGAATATTAATGTATTTTTGGGTCCAGATGCATTCTCTTGGAATTCAAATATATAGTTGTATACTCCACAGCTAATGCAAAATATAATCAGTGGAAGCTGCTAAATCAAGCACTGTTGAGATGTCCTGCAATGGCTAGAATTATGCATAAAATGCTTCTTATAAGACTTCACACTTTAGAGAACAAGCTTTTGGGAGTGAGTACAACTGATTTGTTCCAAATATGATATTAAAGTCTAACTAGTCTTGATGTTGAACCACTCTCCAATGTTCAATCCTGTAAACAGTTTAATCCTCAACCTACAAACTAACTTTTGAGAATCCCGTCCGTCCCATTTCAAATAATCACTTTGATTGAGAAATTTGCTGAAAGTTTGAGTTTCAATCAAAGGTTGATTTATTTTGACAGGCAACCTGCAATTGCTATACAAAAAATAACACTATTTCATGGAAGAACCAATTATTCTAAGATAAAGTGGTTGCTTTGTCAGGAAGGTACCATGTTCCTCGGTCTGAGTTTGAGGAACTGTTAGAGTAGTTAGGTAAGAGTGTTGGTCTCTGGCCTATTTTGCCGATATTTCATTTGATTTGTCAAATGGGTTTGTTTCTATTGTTTAGGGATTGGAACAGGAATAAATCTCTCATCTAGTACCTATTATTTTCTTCTGTTTCTATTATTTCTCGTTACAAGTACTCAATTAATGAATTAATAAAATGGGCTTTAGTTGTTTTTCTTATTATTAAAATTAAAAGTCAGTATCAGTAATGGAGAAGCCAGGACAAAAATTCAAATAGAGGAGTGCTCTAGCAACATTTTCTAACACACTCTACCATTGATCAAAGTTCATGTGAAACTCGTTAAATGAGAAATAAGACCCACAAATTTTGTGATGTCCAATAAATTTCAGCCAATAAAGAGTGTGTTTAAAAGAATATATTAGAGAGTGTGATGTTAGCTCTGACAGATATCAAATCTCAAACACAATTAGATCACTTACCATTGGGGATATCAGCACCACCAGCAGGTTCTTGGTGAAATGCATACCACTGCATCTTTCCAGCACCGACGTCCGAAGATACAAAGTATTGTTTATGTCCTAAGAATACTCGGTACCTTCCAGCCAGGAAATTCAAGTAAGCTTCTCAACATGATAAAGGTAACACTAACAAAAGAAAGGCCAATAAATATGGATCACAACCAATTTACCCAACAGAGTCAATGTCAGCAGGCACAAAATCTGCAATACCAGTGTAACAAGTATAGCCAGAGTAAGTAGCTTCTGTTCGGCCAAATAACTTATTCCTCACCTATTCACAGAATAATACCTTTTAAGATTATATTAAGGAATAGTGCTTATGAGTAATGACCATAATACTCTAAACAGAACAGAATGAAATAAAAAGTTCAGCACTTCTAGGTTCTAGTTGGAAGAACTAAGCTGAAAAACAGATTCACATCGACACACATCAAACAGGATATGACTAATTTTTTTCTAGAAGGATACTTCTACCACAAGCAACTTTGTAATTTCCACATTCATTTCTTCAAGGGAAAACGAATTTGCCAAACAAAAAAGCTTGTAATCAAAGAGTTTAGTAAGACCTTGGACCATATCCCATCTGCTCCAACCAAGAGATCTCCACCATATTTCTGACCATTCTCCAGCTCCACAGTTACCTGCAATTGACAAATGCGGGATGACACAAATGATAAACCAAAGAGTGTTCAATAACCTTAGTCTGCCATTGCATGTTCTTGAAAGAAAACCTTCAAAAATATCTACCATAGCATATAAGGAGCATCTTCAACTTAAAAGCATTCTTTAATTAATTACCTTGTCTCCATGATCAACAAAATCAATAACATTACTGTCATTCATAATGACATCCTCCCCAACAGCACGAGCAAGGATTTCTTGTAAAGCCATTCGACTAATAACTCTAGTGACTGGAAGCCCACGCTCCGCTGCAGGCGTGAATGTATCAAACTTTATGTACCTAATACCAAACTATATATCAATTCATGGTAGGCGTAGTGCTAAAATTTCATTAAGTAAACCTTAAAAAGTATATTCAAATTATATAAAATACTAAGGAAGCAAGATTCTTATTTTAGAAAGAAATACTGCTTTACACTAAATGAACAACCTTGTGCATATATATTCTTGAACCTGCTTCATCCTATTGTTACATGCAAAATGAATATTACAATTTTACAAAATAAGGAATATACTCATCAGGTGAGGTCCCTGTATCATTTAAAAATTCTTCCAGCAATTACTTAGGCCTTACAAACTGCCCAACACTTCTCATATATTGTCAAAAGTGCATCAAACCCTGAATAATCTCAAACTGCGACGAATTCTTTTATTTGTAGTTTGTGGCAAATGGAACAGACAATACATGTTAACCAGACTCATGTTATGTATTGAAGAGCTAAAGTATCATCATGTATAAAGCTGCAAATATTTTAATCAATCCCACTGGCAAACATGATGTTAGTAAAAGTTTTTTACTGAGAACACTGACATAATTGTCACAATTTGTGCGGCAGTGACACCTCTGAATAAGCCAATCGGTCAACCTTCAGAATTTACATTGTATTAGCATCTCTCATTAGCCAACCATTCATTTGATGCAATTCAATTCAAATTCACTGTTTTACCACAACTTTCGCCCAAACAAGAGGCCACTATCACGCTAGGATGAACACACAACGCAGTAGTAAATTGAAACTAAATAATTTAGGATTCTATAGTCTAATAGTACCCAAATCCGTAAATCATAAACTAAAACCAGTAGGTATCTCATGCCAAAACTTTAAGAGTAAGAAGAAAAGCAAGATACTCAAATCAAGAACAAGTTTCAAATTCAAATTTACCAAGCGCCAGAAACCCCATCCACGAGCCCATTGATCCTATCACCAGTAATACAACCAACTCTCAAAACTTCTTCCGCAGCCTCAATATCTATAGCTTCCAAAGCAGCCAAAGCATTGCTTTGTATCTGAATTGGACCCCTATACTTTCCCTCCCCTCTTATAGCACTCATGTCCTTCTCAAACACCACCACGTCGAACCCTTTTCTCTTGGCAGCCAAAGCAAACACCAACCCACCAATCCCTCCACCAGCCACAAGCACCCTAAGCTTCTTCTTCTGAGGGACACCATCCCCTCCATTTTCAGCCACATTTTTCCAAACATTAGGGGGTGCCTCCGCCACTGTTGCTTTGATCGGCACCAGTCTCTTCCATTGCTTTGCTGCTCTGCTTCCATAACTGGCACAAGGCGAAATATCCAGTGAAAGCTCTTTGCACATAGGAATTGAGAAAAGGGTTCTTGAGAAAACTGGCATTGAGGGATGGAGCGAGTTGCAAGTCAAGGTAAGAGCCATTGTGGATGCCGGTTACTGGGGATGAAAAGCAGCAGAAAGTGAATAAGAGAAGGGCATGCAATGAACAGGAGATTAGATGATGGCCAGAAGCTGAGATAGTGAAGACAAATGCATGTATATAAAAGACGGGAAGTAGGCACTAACTAGGGAAAGGTGGTGGAGTACTTTTTGGTGTGGCAAAAGCTGCTTGCCGCTACACCAAGAGCATAAAATGTTTGACACATGTAGATCCATTAAGGGAGAAGTCAATGCCAGGTGGCACTCTGTGGGTGAAAGAAGAGGGCCTTAGCAGATTCATATGACAGACATTTTAGATTTTGGAACTTGAGTTTGAGTTGTTGTACAGGTGGCTCTATCCTGTAAGGTCACCCACATAACAATGATCTGATGCATCCCAATCCACCGCCAGATTAAAATATTAATAGAGATCTTAAATATAACATTTATTTTCTTTTACGATACATTAGATTAAACATAACAATTTTTTTTAACATGAATAATATGTTCTTCCACCATACTTTTAAACCTCTTGTCATTCAAATATTAAATAAAATTTAAATGAGCTCTTAATTGACATTAAATAGAGTTTAAATAAATATTAAATTATAAGATATTTTGGGACTTATAAAAGGTTATTTAAATTTTTAAAGTTAAATTTATATTTAGAGAAAATTTTGATGATATACTAAGAAATTTTACACTAAAAAATAGTCCCAAATATCATTATAAAATTTTAAACTAAAATCCATAATGGACTCGATTATTTTTCTTTTCTTTCTTGAATGCCTTAATTCGTTCTCAAAATTATATTATTTGAATAATTTGATTAAGAACGCAGAATCATTATCACTTTTGTGGACAGAAGTTACCATTTGTACATTGTAATATACTTTATTTTAAAAAAATTAATTCATTAATTTACTCCAAGAAATAAAATAAATTTAATTGTATATTAAATTAATTTTATATTTATATATTTAAAATTTTAGAATGATTTTAATAGCAACAATAATTAATAACATTTTTAAATATCTCTACTGACTTTAAATTTTTAATTTCATTAATATATTTATTATTTTGATTTTTATTTATAATACAAAAGGAAAAAAAAAGGTTTCAAACAAGGTAAAACTGGACTCTCAAAGAGTTTAAAATATTAAATATTTTACCTATTATCACTGAACTCCGATAAATATTTCATAATAAAAGGACACGTCTTGATTAATGACAATTGTTGTGAAATTAATAAATAATGTTAAGGATTTAATTTGATGCTTGGTAATTTAATGACACGTGCTTTTGAGGAGAGAATAGTTAATAATTTCTTTGGCATTTGTTCTAAGTTTATATTAATATATATATATAACAAACTTATCTATAAAGATTTTTAAAGAAAAAAATATAAAAAGAGAATTAATTTTTTTCTCAGTAATTAAAATTAACTTAAGTATATATTAAAAATAAAAAATTAGATAAAATAGATAACAAGATTTTTATAATTAGCTTATGTAACAGTTAAAAAATATATATTATAAATATATAATTAAAATATGCTAAATAATTTAAAATATAAACTTTTTTAAATAAATATAAATATATATATATATTATTTCAAAAGTGAATAAGACATAAATTTATTTTATTTCTAGATTTGAAATCTATTACCTGTAAATATGTTTACGTGTAAAGTAATCAATAAATATATAAAAGAAACTAGTAATTTGATTTAAATATGAAAAATTTAAATATAAAATAAAATATCATAATTTAATTAATTTTTATATATTATATCATGTATGTTCATACAGGTTTAGACAATTTAAAAAAATAAATATTAAAAATAGACATTAAATATATGTCACGTTATAATACCCAAAATGTATAATATAAGATTAATAAGTTTGGTATATAAATTTACTTATTTTTAAATAATTTATTAAAACAGCTTTTTTCCACATAATAGATTAAGTCATTAAAAGTCATTTTTTTAATGGATTTTTTTAACTAAAAAAAGAAAAATAAATTTAGTAAACTATCTTCTTGTTTATGAATGAATTTCTTACCTCCAATTATTTTTTTTATATAATTCTAATAATCAATAAAATTAAGATATTTTCTCGAATCTCCAATTAATATTTATATATATAAAACTATACACATAAAAATATTATTTAATAATTCTCATATTATAATACAATATTTTTTAAAATACATAATATTATTCAACATATTTTATTTATTTTTATAACATGTAATGTATATCTTAAAATATATAATATCGTTGCCTAAATTATAATAAAATATATTTTTTATTTGATTTTAATCATATTTTTTCTATAATCATCTTTATAAATTCATTCTTAATTTATTAAATTTCTTATTTTTAGTACTTTAGTTTGTATGCATTAAATATTTAACTTAGAATATAAAGTTATTTTTTATGATTTCTTGAAAATAGTTAAGTGGGTTTTAAATATTTTAAGCAAATTTTTTATTCGAAGTGTTGAGTTATTTTGTATGATTTTTAAAAAATAATTAACTGAATTTCAAATTTATTAAGCAGATTATTTATAAAATAAAACCTCTAACTACACGTAAAATCCGTTTCATAAATCTAAAAACGTAAAACATAATTTTAAACACTTTCACCTCTGTCTTAAATTGGTTGAAATTTAGATTTCCTAATCGAATTTATAACTATAACAAATTATATAATCTACTCAATATTTATTTTTAATGGTTTAAATCAAATTAATTCTAAAAAATAAAATCCACAATGTAAATTAATTTGCTAACTTGAAGTCGAGGACCCGCTCCTTGTCCAGCATGAGGGATTTTAGTCCACGCTGTTGTGGTAAGCTAGAAAAGAATAAATTATATTTTAATTTATCCTCCAAAAATGTTATATGATTAAAAAAACATAAAAAATTGAAGACTGTTTATCATGCGTTGTTTGTTAATTGCTTTAAAGCCTGTTTTTATTCATTTCAATTTTGTATTTTTAATTCAATTTAATGTTTTATATATTTCTTAATTAATATAGAATATAAAGAACATTTCCTTTCACTTTATTTTTTTATATTGAGTAAATTAAGTTGACACTGTTTTAAAAATCCAAATTATAATTAGATGTTATTTTTTAACTAATCATTCATTTTTTTTAATTTAAAATTATCACTTATTTTTCATTACATATATAGTTTTATAAGTTGTAAAAATATTATATTTACATCCTAATAAAAGTATTATTATAATAATGAGAAAAAGAAAAAAGTGAATAATGTAAGTATGTTTTGAAAAAAATCTCAATCAAATTGTTATTTAATTTATTTTAATTCTTGAAATCATGTGATCATTTTTATCCTTATTTTCTTCTCAAATTTACTTAAAACTCATCATACACATGAAAAAAAACATAGTTCAGTTGTAATCAATCATATTATATATATATATATATATATATATATATATATATATATATATATATATATATATATATATATATATATTGCAGGGATTCAATTAGTCACATAAAATTTTCAAAAAATCAGTTTTTTTTTTCATGGGAGTGCTTCATTATTTTCACTTTATTCACTCTATTGTGTTTTTTTTTTAAAAGAATGTGAGAATGAAGTGTGGGATCTATATAATCTTTTTCTACACATACTGGTAGAAGTAAATTGATTAAATTATGGAGAATGAACTCCTTCCATCCTCATACAGAGAGTAAAAGTTGGAAACCAACATATTGTAAATGTCAGAATAACCTACAACTTTCTCATTTACCTTATATAGATCATGTAATCAAGTTTGTCGAAGGTACCTGCACAACCATGTCAAAAAGTACTAAATGTTGTTTCACTCATTTTACTTGTAATTACATTTTCTCCCTCTGGTACGTGACAGATAACTTTTGACTTTATATGCAGGTCTGGTGACATTTTTCTTCACTGGATCCGCTCAGAAGGTTAACCTTCTGTAGCAATATGGTCAATTGCACAGTGTGGGAGCCAACTACAAGACAACTTTCATCCATGACCTGTCACAACACCACAAACTGTAACCCTTCTATGACTCACCTCACCTGTTGCTGTTGGTCATGTTTCTTATTGCCACAATTAGTAATCACAATCCTATTTCTTACAAACCGCAATAAAGGAATAAGGGGTTGCCACCACCAACCCAAACTTCGTGATTTGCTTAGTAACATGTTATCCTTCAAGTCTTCGCGGATCACTGTCTTTCCTTTCCGGAACAATTTAACAACCAAATACTACAATCTCGCACAATCAAGGAATGAGTCTCTGCAACTTTTGCACGTGGCGTTTTTCTGCTTATTCCTCACCATAATCTATAAAGCTTTTAATATTCAAACACAAAAGTCAAAACGAAAATCTGATTACACTGTTTGGGAGAAAAGGAGATATTTATGGTAGTTGTAAGATGTAACACCACTTTTCATCTAAAATAACGCATTATACATACAATGGTAGTTATTTCTCTCTTTTTGTTTTAACTTAAAATCGTCATTGTTATTCCTGTGATAATACACTTCCCATGCACAGCTGGTTGGTGCCATAGTGTCCTTGAAAAGTGTGCATATCAATTATCATGAATTAAAAATGCTTTTATTATGTGAGTAATATTTTCTTTTCAGGTACAGTGTTTGTAAAATACTGCAATACTGATTTCTAAATACCACTTAATTCAGTCAGTGTCTTAGTTTCCGGCCCACAGCATGTGTCTGACTCTAAGGAGGTAAACAATTTTAAGGAAACCACGTGACAAATGAAAGGGCGTGTTTTATACAATGTATCCCAAAAATTATCATGATGTGGAATCCTTATATATGGCTATGATCTCCACTGATTTTCATGTGATGTATAATAGATTTTTTTAAGTATAAAAGATTAGCAAAGTTAAATTATGTGCTATGTAAAAATTGATTGAATGATGGTGGATAAATTTGAACCGTGAAACAACTTCTGATGTATCACAGCTCATGTCTTCCTTGTCCTATTATAGTTGGTAAGACCACACCCATCTCACCTCACACTGTTCCACCGCAATACAATGCTTCTTATCTCAAGAGAATGGCTTGTTATTTATTTTTATTGAGCTAGTGCCTTAAGTCTCAACCTACAATTGTCCACACATATTTGTTGTACATATTCTTACAATATCGATAGAAACAGAAAATGTTACTTAAACTAGTCCATCATTGCCACTCGACAAAGATTGATGACAGGATGTAACGCTTAGCAACTAAGTCAGTAATAGACTGATATTAAAGGGTCTAATTTCAACATTTGGTGTCTTAGTTTAATGCTCAACACCACAAAGTTCCCTTTAAGCCCTTGTTGCATTGGTATGTGACCCGGATTGAACCATGCCAAGTGATTGAGCAATGAGTGGTCAAAATCTACTACAAGTTCTTTTTTAGATACTACCAACATAAAGCTTAGTTTCCCATTAGAGACTAGTGTTTTCTATATCTTCTTTGTTTCAGAATCGTCACCACCAATATATTACAACAACTCGAGAGAAATTAGAAACAAGATTTCCATATTTGAAGCGCCAGAGTGCTTCCCTAAGAGGCTTTATTATCAACGGAAAGTAGCTCCAATAGTGATAGATATAGTGTCATGAAGAAGAGTTCTGGTTCCTCTCAGAAACTTGGTTCATTCCTAAGTCCAGGGACACCAAACTATAGAGAAAAAAGTACTGGGAGCCAAAACGGGTGGAGCTCAGAGAGGGTGTTGCAGCCATCAAGCAGCAGCATAAGGCATCAATCTAGTATGGCTAACTTGACGCCCTTCAACAGTGGAAGAACAATCCCCTCAAAATGGGATGATGCAGAGAGGTGGATTTGTAGCCCCGTATCAGGATATTCTAATAACAAAACTAATCCCTATGCACAACTTCAGCGGCGACCCAAATCAAAAAGTGGTCCGATTGTACCTCCAGGAGCAGGCTACTACTCCAATTACTCACCCACAATTCCACTGCGCCAAGGTTTGGGAGTGAAAAACTTCATCATGGGTGGCTCCCCTTTTTCAACGGGAGTGTTGGCACCGGATGCTATTGCTCTTCACCATTATTATGGACATGACGCTGTTTTTGGTCCCCGTTACGACTTTGACAACAGTATGAAATGTTCTAGTCCTCTTCTCAACGATAATAGTGTAGCTCTCCCATCAGTGTCTAATGCACATGTGTGGTCGGAACTGCTGTGTGACCCATCTTCGCCTAATTCTCAAGGTATGAATATTAGAGTTTTTCTTCAAAAGTAGTAGTCTTTCTAAATTTACATTGCTTATTCCATTTAAGATGCTGTATATGTATCAAATGACAAACGTTAGTGGAAACTGATATATCGATTACATGATATAGTTCATAGCCCAGTGTATGTATGTGACTGACTAGTTTCAGGTAAAAATTAACTCAAAGTGTACTGAAGTCATGTTGAAAATGATAAAGTTGAACAAGACCATGATGTCGAAGATTTTTTTGGTATAGTTGATATTATATTGTCTTGTATACATGTGTCCCATTCGAGAGAATGTAACGGTATTAACCCCCGAAAATACCAAACAATTCATAACACCGAGTCACACATTCATAGTTCAAGTTGGTAGTGTGACTAATGTGTATTGACATACGAGAATTCACATATTTAAAACGTTTCAGTTATTTTCATTTACAGATGAGAAACGAAATGAAACTAAGAATGAGGACGCATTGACATCTCCTCTCTCAAGACGTGATAAAGGAACTCAAATGAGCCCTCCTGAAACTGAGAATGATGCACCAAAATCCTCACCCACTTCGACCATGAATGAAGAAAATAGCCATGCTGCGAAGTTGGAGGTCAGAGATGTGGAGGTAGACAGTGAGGCTACTATTATTAGGTGGTCCAAGAGCCATGTACCCAGGTTGAGCTTACTACCCGGTAAACATTCCAGGAAAAGTAGTAGGACGGAAGTCCAACAACCTTCAGGTTTGGATATTGCAGAGTCAACGTTGGATTCTTCCAAGTATGTTGTTTAGATACTCAGCTGATTTTAGTGCTCCTCTATTTCAGTTCTTGGGTTAGGAGTTGTCTCCCGGATATAAAATAAATTTGGAAGGTCCAACTAAGCGAATGAATGAATCTTAAATTCTACTGCCATGCAGGCCTCTCATTACCCAATATCAATATTATCAAGATATTTGAATATCTCCATTGTGATCAAAAGAGATTTAATGTCATTGTTTTGTTTTTGGCGCAGGTTTCAGAGAGAGGAAGCCAAAATCATTGCATGGGAGAGTTTGCAGAAAGCCAAGGCTGAAGCTGCAATACGAAAACTAGAGGTTTCTTATTTCTCACAACTTACATATATGTTGAACTTTCTCATATGATGTGTGTCCCTTTTCCAACTCAAATTGGTAAGCAAGATATATTACATTCTCCAGCGGTGGCTCCATCCGCAATCAGTAAAATTGTTGTCGTGTCATGCTGCATGATAAAACTCAAAACATTATACACATAGTGTATACAATAACTGCATCAGGGACACTTCAACTTTTTCTTTTCACTAACGATGGAAGTGTTTGACACAGATGAAATTGGAAAAGAAGAAATCGTCGTCCATGGAAAAGATTCTAAACAAGCTGAGAAGGGCGCAGATGAAGGCTGAAAAGATGAGAAACCAAATAACTGTAGAACAGGATCAGCAGCAGGTTTTCAATACCCGGAGAGTATTTTCGTTCCAAAAACATGCCCATATATGGTCTCCAAGGAACTGCTTCGGCACTCACGCTCCATGATTAATATTTAATTCAAACATACAAGCTCTCAAATCACTATGGCTCTGTCCCAATAAATACAGAATAGTCATATTCAAGTCATAGGCCATTTTTGTTTGCCTTTTGTACTTCCCAACGATGTTAATAGTGGAATCACTAGAGCATTATCTTAGTGCCATTTGAAATTTTCATCATCATGTACCACAGACATAATCAGGATGATTTCTAGATGCGATCCTTTATTTGTCTTGTATTTACTATTTCCCACTATGTATTGTTGGAGGCGCACAGGTAGCACCACTACCATTAATGCATGCAACCAGTGATTCGATATTAAACAAGTCTAATCGGGGGTGGCTTATAATATGGGGCGTTTCCCGTGACAACCATCAGCAAGTTTGCATTGTAAATAATGTTCAAAATATTAATCTCTCTCAAAAAAAAGACATGCACGTCTCTTACAACTTGATTTTACATCATAGAGACATGCGTTTTCCATGTGTAATAAAATAGAATGAGATGGAATAACCATGTGACATCTTTTCAACGTCGGTTTATTTATATTTTCACATCAAAACGGATGAAAAGCGCAAAAGCTCGTATTATTTGTAGCTTCTAGCTTGATGCGGCGATACAAATGCTGGTAACAGAAGATTTAGTCTGAAGTTTTTTACGCTACGTAGATATAACAGCCTTGACCAAAAAAGATGACTGTAATGCGTAGCCAGGTTGGTTGGCAAATATAATATGTTTAAGCCATTACTGAATAATTTATTATGGACCATACATCAGCATCCACTCCGACAATACACAAGGAATAATACATAGCATAAATGTAGCATTGATCTATAATATATCATATTTCCATCATCTGCGCTAGTACAAATGGATACAAGATATTATGTTCTAACAAAAAAGTATTTTCTGGTTGAAGATAGATAAAGAAAAATCCAATCCATGGTTCTTACAACTTTATAGATCATGATTAAATAACAGCACCACAGTTCGCTGGCGCACCAATAAGCTGTGTCCCTACTAGTATGGTCTATACCTCCAATCTGCTCTTGATGGTCTCCCAATACCATAACCCCACTGCATGCGAAAGAAAATTTACAATCAACAGCTAGATTAATACTTCAATGTTTCTAAAAATATTGTCCAAATTTTCATTTCCCTTATATATGGGTTATAAAATCATTTAGTTGTAAATACTCACATCGTCAAAGTCCAAGCTACCATACATCCTCCCATAAGATCGCACAGGACCGCCGTATCCCCCAAAAGATTCCATACTATTCATCATGAAATTCCCACTGGGCCCTGCATCATCAACAGGTGTAGCCGAATCTATTGCTACCTAGAGGTGCAAACCAGTAGTTAGTGAAATTAAGTTTAAACCCAAAAATATACAAAACAAACCAAAAAATATAATCAAATTATCTTGACAGTCAGCATGATGACATGCCATAAGGAATTCACACTTCACATTAATTATATTTGTCTACTGTGCAGATAGTTAGTGTAATGCAATTACTGTAGACAGTCATGTTATATCACTGATATCTCGTTAAAAAATAACAGAACCACAAATCCACACTACTAATTACATGTTCTCTCCTGATTTGAATGAACAAACTAGTTACGCTGCTAAAATTTAGTGAGGTTATGAATGGCCATTCTAAAGAATGGAGGCTTAATCTCCACCCGTACCTAAACAGAATCCCTTACACCACATCCACACATCTAAATTTCAATCACGGAAAAATGGACAAACAGAAACTTATAGCAGATGAAAGTTGGGTATAAATGCAACCTGCAGCAAAATTTAATTGAAGTACCTGATGTCCACAAATTTCATGAGACCTTCGAGAGACACGATCTGCTACACCATCTTCAGCAAAAGTAACAAATCCAAAACCTCTATGACCTGTTCTCTTAGGATCCTACCCAAAAAAGACAGTCAAGTAAGCCAGCTTTCTCAAAATCGTATATATGCTTCTTTTTTATACTTACCCTAGGAACGTAAACATCTAATATACGGCCAAATCGTCCAAAATATTGACGAAGATCCTCAGAAGTTGCTTCTGGGGGAAGACGGCCAACAAAAATTTTTTTACTAGTTCTCCGAGCAGGCTCTCCCCCTATTTAACAAAATATGGTAATCACTAGTTAGTGTTAAGCAACTTAAGTTATTTTAATTAACCACTGGTGCTTCCGTGCTTACGTCCATAAATTGGGCCAGGATGGTCATACAAAGTAGGAGTACCAAGTGCTGCATATCTAGTGGCTGCAGAAATGTAAGCATTGTATGCACCATATCCTCCTTGTGGCGGCATTCTGCTGCCAGTTGGCTTAAAGTCTTCATCCTGAAAGAAGAAATAATACAATCTTATTTAACTAAAAGTATAAGGAAAAATTAAATTTTAAATATTCTTTAATCATTAAACAATGCAGTTGAGTAGGGAACAGATATCCTCTAGTAATATTTAATTAACTTGAATGAAAGAAATTGTTGGACTCTGCAATTTCCAGAAACTATTCTACAGTAAAATGACAAGCTATAAAATCACTTGCCTTTGGAGTAGCTCGATCAACCACCACCGCAGAACCTCCTAATTCATGGGTTTCTGACATCAAATTTTCCACAGAATCTGCAATACAACATGTTTGTTACAGTGATTGAGACATCCTATCCACAATGTTTCAGAAGTTCAAAAACAAAATTAGTATATCAAAATAATACAAGTATGTACAAATTTCAATTGATACCCAAGATCCCAAACGACTAAAGTAAATATATTTAAGGAAAATTAACATATAAATCCAATACACTATAAAATATTTAGAAACTTAAGATTAGAGCAAACAAGCTAATATCTATGGCCAACCTGCACTTGCAAAAGTGATGAAACCAATTCCACGATGTGTTTTGGAGCCTTGATCCTGTAGGAAAAAAAAAATGGTAAATTATCCATCATTAAGAAAAGTAAATAACATGCAAAACTCTGCAATTTATATGTACAGACATAAATGTGAATTCAAGAGCGTGCATGCAGATAAAAAGAATCAATATATACAAACTCCATTTAAATTCTGCATGGTAACAATCAATAGGAGGAAAGTACCTTTGGCATGTACAGATCTGTTATATCTCCATATGTCTCAAAATGACTGAAAGAAAAAGAAAAGAATTATAAGAAAGGTCCTGAGACTATTATATAAACTTATCTTATATATTCAATTCAATACAAGAATATATTACTAAAGAAAAATAAAATGTCCTCGGTGTGGATTATTATAATGAAGATTTTACATATTCATATACCTTCGGAAAGTAGCTTCTGTTACTGATTGTGGGATCCTGGCTACAAATATTCTAGTAACTTTTTTTACCGGTGCCCTCATTTCCTCCTTTAATGTGAAAGCATAACAATAATAAGTAGTAAAATCATGGTATATGGTTATTATATTTTGTATAAAATGTAAACCAGCCATAAAGAAGACTAGATTTCATGTTTCAAATGAACTTTTGTTATAACCTTCGGTGTGGCTACTTTGACTTCCAGCGTCCTATTACCAAGAATATGTTCACTTGATAATACTTCCTGTAGCCAGAAAATAATCAAAATCACGACATAGTATGTAAATATTGCATATGGTACGGGTGTATAACATGAGAGCTAGAGCGATAAGAGGAGCTAATTATGACCATACAACTCTCTCTCTCTGTGAAAAGAGATTACCTTAGCATCATCCACTGAAGCAAATGTAACATATCCAAAACCTCGAGACCTTCCAGTTGACCGCTCCTAAAAAAGATAAGGTGGATTAAAATGTGCATCCAGAAAACTTAATAGTATAGGGCCAATCTAACCTAACCCTGTACAAGACAATTATGCATCACATCACCAGAAATTATAAAGCATAACCAGCTTGAAATTTCTTCTGTTATTTTCTCCGTACATGTGGCACCAAAACTAAGTATGTTAACTTTTTCTCTACCACAACCTTTTGACATCAAATTTTGGTCAATGAAAGACCATTTTGATGTATTTACTCTGATAGTATCGGGAACCTGAACTAATTCTATTTTTTGAAAGACCAAAGTGGATGTTTACTCTAAATGGATTGATATAACTGAAGCTTTGAGCTTCAGTACATGGTAGTTGGATGAAAAAAACATCTTCAAAAGCATAATAAAGAATTCAGCCACTGTTCCTTATTAATTTATCTTCTTGAAAAGCAAGAATGAGTTTTAATTAAATTCAATGCAAATAGGGGTACACATGGGATGAAATAAAATTACGGCTGATAATTGAAACACACACATATATGAATAATAAATAAATAATGTATTGCATTTAATATCGACATAATTAAAAGTTGTGAATAATGGTCCCCGTAATGCACATCACTCATAAGAAACCAATACATCATTTTGCTTCAATAGCAAAAAAACTCAATAAACTTGAAGCTTCAAGAGATTCAAACATTTTAAAATAATAATTATGAAAAACGATTTCTTATACAAAAAACCCACAATGTCACATAAACTTATTTCACTGGTGAATTAATGATTTCTTAAGTATAAGAAGTAGGGAAGCAATTATCATGGGAGATGCTGTGAAAAGAACATGAAATGACAACATAACAGAAAAATGGAAAGCAAAGGCTAACCTTCATGACAATGCAATCTTCTAGCTCCCCAAATTTGCTCATATATTCCCTTAATCCTTCGGTATCGACATCCCACGGAATCCCCAAAACCTAATACGCAATTTTTAAGGACAAAAATTAAGAAAAAAAAAAAATCAATCGATACCATCCTTCATTATAATGAACATCTAAGGTCCAAATAGAGGAATAAATATTAACAAATTGAATGAGTATGACTAACCACAAGCTTTCGCTGCTCCATCAAGGACTTCAACAAATCACAATGAAAGAGAACGGGATGCTGCAGAGGGGAAAATCCCTATCCACCACTCTGAGAAAAAACAAAAAAAAACAAAAGGGGGGAAATAATCTATCCACCTCCTCCTCTTGGGGTAATGGAATCTCTCAGCAGAGCACTCACCGTTCTCACCCCTCTCTCTCTCAAAATCTCACACTCGCCGCCTGCACATAACAAGCACACTTCTTTCTCACACACAAATATCGTCATCATCATCATCATCATATGCTACCAAATGAAAATCAGCTTTTGGGGGTTGGTGTTCTACTGTAACAGAAAACAAAGATTAATTGAAAAAAATTCGGTGAATTAGGCGCTCACTGACCTTGGTGAATACGAAATTGAAAACCCTAAATCGAAGATCTTCCTCTCTCGCTCTCCCTATCTCATCTCTCTTCCTTCCTCTCCCGCTCTTGACGCTTTTTCGCTCCGTCTCGTCTCTCATCTACCGGGCCATCATTAACATGCCCACTTCGCAATCTCTCATCTATCAATTGGGCTGGATCGGGTCGAACCGGTTTAGTATTAAACCAACTACTAACCAAACCATTTAATGAACCCTTACATTTAAAATGATAGTTATTTTTTAAAATCATTATTTATAGACATTATTACAATGAATACTTTAATTTTTTTACAAGGAAATATTTTATTAACAAATTACAATTTAACCATAAATTTATTTGAATATTTTAAATTTGGAATCAATACATAAGAGTATTATCAAAATTGTGGTAGATCGTTCGAACAATGTATTCTCTTCCCTTATCATATAAATAAAGGGTTAATACTGTTTATGGTATTCATCTTTACCAATAAAATAGACTTTTTTATATATAACTTTTTATACTTTTTATTAGAGTATTTTTTTTAGTCAAATAAAAATGCTTCATTATAGTTGATAAAAATATAATTACAGATTGATAATAGTAATTACATAATCTTTCTAGTTAATAAAATATTCATTTAAAAAAGTTATAACGATGATAAATGTCTATTTTACAGTTAATTCTTCCAAAATAACTCTGATATTATTTATAATAATGAGATCCTCTTGTAAATTTCCTTATAA